>CM053594.1:67474142-67506504 GCA_028646575.1 Pseudocheirus occidentalis | reverse complement strand
GGACCTTGCTGCTTCTACGCTGCCATCTTGGCTCCCACTGTGGCCCATTAATTTTTCCACTCTGATCGGTCCTCTCTTTGTTCAGTGACCCAAAAAGTGTTAAGTCAAAATGACTCCATTTGCTCTTGGCAAAATCTATCCTTCTGAAGACCAACATCTTCCAAATAGATGTTCAATTCCTTAGCAATTCCACAAAAACACCTGTTTGATTCCTTTTTTCTGCTTAAATGCCTCTCTTTTCTATTGAGTTTTCTTGATTTCAACTTTAAATTTCTACCCACAGTTCACTCTTCCATACACAGGATCTAGAAATGTTAAATTGTTTCATTTGATAGAATGGTGCGGTAGAGAGTCCTGGACATGGAATCCCAGGACCTAGGGTTAAGCCCTAGCTCTTTCATTAGGTCATTGTGGGCCGTCTTTTCTTCCCTAGGCCTCAGTTTCCTCCTTTGTGAAATGAAGTAGTTGGACTAGATGATCTCTTTGTTCCTTACCTTTTTAATGACTTATATTTAATCTTTGTCATAAGACTTGTTCATAACATGAAGGATCCATGAAGGATTTGAGGTATTTTGTCACTCTCTTGACTTATACCTCTTACCCAGGAAATATTTGTATGGTAACCCCAAAAGACACTGAGCCTGACATAACACATTGAAATCAGGCAATTCACCTTATTATTGATTAAAATAATCAAACTGATTAAAATCAATTTAAATTATAACCCTTTGTGGTTTACTTCCCCAGGTCATACTCATATTTCAGCATTGATTGGGTCCCTATAATCAGTGACTGCTACCTCAGGTTCTAGGGTCAACCTTGTGGGAATAAACTAATTCTGCAACTCACAAGCCCCCACTGGTGTGCTTCCCAATTATAAACAGGCAGTAGACATCTTTATCTTATAACAAAGGCATTCACTCAAATGGGATAATAAGAACAGCACATACAAATCATTCCCCAAATAAACCTGGGGGGCAATCTCCCACAAATACACACAGTGTCCATGACAAGAATGAGCTCAAACTTAGAGCACAATGGCAGTAAAGCACATGAAGAATACACAAAGCTCCAGGTACTCCAGGTATTTAGCTCCATAGCATTGTCACATATGCCCCCTTGGGTGTAGCATCTCTGTTGTATGGGTTGCTGAGCAGAGCTCTTAGGGTCTGCTCCTCTCCATAGTCTGATCCTGCTGTTGAGGGCCATGCTCAGTGAAGATGCAAACTTGCTTGGGTGACTGCCATTCTATATCCTCATTTGTCCAAAGTGTTGTAGTAGCTCCTATTCAATGGAGGGGAGGAGAAAAAATAACTTTTCCACACCTGGAGGAGGCTCCTCCACAAGCAGCTCCCTTTTTACAAAAGTCTCAACTCAAACTGCTTAAGTCATTTAAAACTTAGCTACTTAAAACCTCAAAGACACATTTTGTTCCTATCCTGACTCAGAGATGTTTACTCTGTAAAGGGACCAGAGTATAAAGAGACATCTTTTTTAATGTAAGTGATTATTCTGGACCTTCTGTGACAAAATCAACTGAATTATAGGTAAAAGGTGGCCTGAAACCAAATTCCCCTCCCCCCAATTTCAGAGATGTGTACATATTTGTAAAGCATGAGCAGCTTTCCAGGGGGCTGCTGCTGTGAACAACTTCAAGGTTCTGATTACATAGTATAGTGAACTCTCTATTTATCCAGTAACAAATTAAGGCAAAATAGTCAAATTATCACTAAAATGGCCACCAAAATCACCAAAGTGGTCACGTAGTTCTAAGCAAAAGATAACATTCATTTAGTAAGTCCTTAATTCAATCACCCTTAAGGAGGCAAGCCTTTTTAGTTGACACAAAATACACAGTTCAAATTCCTCCACCCCTAGTTCACATTGTCTTAATCTCTTCTATCAAAAAGTCTTCTTTCTTCTTAATTGGAGATTAGTTTCCAATCATCCTTAATTAGTAGGTCCTTAACTTAGTCATCTAAATATAAAGGTCCTAGTAAATCATGATCTTCTCAGTTTACATTAAATACCCAAGGAGAGGTCTTTTCATCTTGAATAGAGGCTGGCTCTTAGCTTCCATGGTTCCTTTTCCATGGTCCCAGCTCTTGTCCAAATCTACATCACTGTTACCTGGGTTCAAAGGCAGAGAGCTTTCACTTCTTTGTCCAGCTTCTTCTGCAATTCCTGTTCTATATTGAAGTTCACAATGTCTAGTCAACCTCAAGTCCTTTTTGTTCCTGGGAAGACAAAGCTTAACAAAGCCGCAATAATAGCCATGCACATTGCCAGCATCATCGTCAATTCACTTTCTGCCTGAGAAACAAACATAGACCCAACATTGACCAAGAGGTCAATGTCCTCTATCAACAGATGCAAATGACAAAGTAACATCAAAATAGAAAGACAAAGTACTGGCACCACAGTCATGCTTCCTCCCAGTTCTCCTTTCTTCTCATCTCTCAGAAGTTCTTAATTTGGTTCTCAGAAAAAGTTCTCAGTTCTCTGTTCTGCCACCACAAGTTCTGTTCTCCATTCTGTTCTCAATGTGTAGCAGTCCTCAGAAGTTCTCAGGATCCTGGCAGTTCTCTATCTCTCCAGCAGTAACTGCTCTGCCTCCATGATGCTTGCTCCCAGAAATCCTGGCTCTCTAGCTTGGGCTTCTTCTTGTATATGGTATTAGCTCCTCCCTATCTCACTCCTTCCTATTAGTCAGCAAGTCCATCCCATCGTGGGATTTACAAGTTCTAGGCCTTAATACTTAACACAATCATGAAATTGGAATTAAGTGCTAAATACCTGTTTGATTGCAAATACAAGGGGCAGAGAAGATCTTCAAATTCCCATTACCATTACAATATTCCCAGAACCACAGTTTAGAATAATCAGCCTCCTCTGAGGTAACACAAATGCTGCCTTGGTTCTGCTACTTGAGAGGTGATCTCTGTCTCTCTGTCTCTGTTTCTCTCTCTGTGTCTTTCTTGCTCTCACATTTGCTTTTACTCTCTTGCTTTGTGATATAAGTCAGTTGACCAGGAGACCTTTGTTCAATCACCCTTATGGTAACCTGGTCTCCCTAATTTCATAGTTTTTCAGGCAGAGCCAGAGCAAGGCTCTCAAATTTTTCAGTCTTTGGCTGCCATCCTCTCTAATACAAAAAGAGGGGGGGAAAGTCTCCAAGACTTCCTCCCCCTGGTTTCCACCACTGTCTCACTTCTTTAGTTCCTTCTCCTTCTTTGCTCTCTTCAGTCTCCCACCAAACAACTCTACCTGGCACCATGCATGTTCCTTGGGAATAATCTCTTTACTTTTCCCAGCAACTCCAACAGGGAAAGGGAAGAACAAGGGGCAAGTATCCCTTGGCTGTATATGAATCAATGACTGTCCTCCCACTTTTCACTTACTAAGTGGGGAGGTAGAACCAAACCCCTCCAGGATTTGCCCTGGAGCTCAAGATTTCTCTCAGATGTACTGATCCCAGGTTTTTCCAGGCAAGAGTGTCATTTGGGGACAGGTCAAACCTGGCTACTAGCTGAAGGGGTTGGTTTGGGCAAGAAGATGTCACTCTCACCATTCAGTTTCCTTCTCATCTCTCCTCTAAGATAGAACAGAATTTGCACACTGGGGCGCCCCCCACAGAAGGTGGAGGGCATGACAGATGACATCCTATGTAACCTGCAAGACCAGAATGGACAACTTGTGGAGGAACTAGCAGGGGCATTCCTCTATCTCCTTGGAGCTCTGAATGGTAAAAAAAGATTGTAGGACTAGAAGTGGGATGGGAGTATACTCTGGGACACTAACACTTAGAAAGCAACACACTTTTGGCTCCTATATAAAAAGTGTTTGGCATTCTAGATTAAGCTATTCTTTAAACAATAAAAAAGCCCTCAATTCTTCTGTGCATTTTTATGCTCATATTATCCCTGTAAAGTGGAAAGGAGACAAGTAATCTCCTCCCACTTTCATTGATGGAGAAACAAATGACCAGAAGGGGAAGTGATTTGCCCAGCCAAACACCTACACACTGCATTGGGAGAGCCATTCCTGTGATTCCCAGATATTTTGAACTGGATATCCCATTGACATCTGAAACTCTAAACTCTTTTCTCTCCTCAAAACTCACTCCCTCTTCCTAATTTCTCTGTTTCTGTCAAGGACACCACTCTCTTTCTAGTCATTTAGGTTTGTAACCTTCTTGTCACCCTTGTGTCTTTCCTCTCCTTCCCCCATAATAAATCTTACTTGGATATCACTAATGATTAAACAACAAAAATCTTAAATGGGCCGTCACTGCTGCCAGGCAATCCTTTTACTCTTCCATAGCTTTCATTTCCTATAACAACTATTCTGAACCATTTCTTCTCTCTTCTAGTCTTCCACAATAACCCCTATAGCTCATCCCTCTCCACAAAGGACCTTTTGTTATCCTTTGCTATGAAATTAGGGGCAATTTTCCAGTTTTCTCTTCTATTCTATATCTCAAGACCACTTATTATAATTCACCATTATTTCCTGCTTTTCTCCATTTTCTGATGAACAACAAGTCCTTCCCCTCAGCAGGGCCAACCACTATACTCAATGATATCCCTTCCTGTTTCTTCTGACAGAATGCACCCATAATCATCCCCTCTCTCCTTATATTTTCAAATCTCTGTTTATCTATAGATTCCTTCCCTTCTGTCCCCAAGCACACTCAGATCTTCCCATTTCTTGAAATCCACCATCCCTATCCAACTATTAGCCTGCATCTCTCTTCGATCATGGCCAAATGGCTTGAAAAACCTGTCTCCATACATGGGCCTTCACTTTCTCAATCCCACATGCTCTTTCACCCTTCATCATTCACCCGAAATGGTTTTGTCCAAAGTTATCAATGATCTCTTAATTGCCTAAATCAATGACATTTTCTCAGATCTCATCCTTCTACACCTTTGTACCATTTAACAATTTTGACCACCATCTCCTCCTGCACCCACTGACCTCTCTGAATTTTCATGAAATTGCTGCATCTTGTTTCTTTCCTTACCTATCTAGCCACTCTTTAGTCTCTTTTACCAGAACATCATCATGGCCCACACCTGATCCATGGAGTGTCCTCTATAGCTCTGGCTTCAGCCCTGTTCTCCCTCTATACTCTCAGTCCCTGATCTCATTACCACCTATGGGTTCATCTCTATGCCACTGACTTCTATCTCCCTATAGCAAACCCTAACCTAAATTTTCCTGCTAGATAGTTTAGTAAATAAGTGCCAGGCACTGTGTTAATCCCTGAGGATACAAAAAGAGATAGAAGACAGGCCCTGCCCTCAGGGAGCTCAAACTCTATTGGGGAGACAATAAGGAAACAAATATGTACAAATAAGCTATAATTAACAGAGAGAAAGCATTTGAATTAAGAAGGGTTTGGAAAGATATCCCATAGAAGATGGGGATTTGGGTTCTAAGTTCAAGGAAGTCAGGGAAGGCAGTAGGTGGAGATGATGAAGAAGATCATTCAATATATGAAGAAAAGCCTGAGAAAAATACACAGAACCAAGAGATGAAGTGTCTTGTGTATGAAGCAAGAAGACCAGTGTCATTGCATCAAGGAGTACTAAAGAGGCAGGGAATAAGGTATGAGAAGACTGGAAAGGTAGGGGAGAAGAAGATTATGCAGGGCTTTGAATGTCAGAAAGAAGATTTCATATTTGATCCTGGTGGTGATAGGGAGCCACTGGAGTTTATTGAGCTAGCAGGGAAGTGACAGCTGAATGGAGGTAACAGCTGAATGGAGGCTGCACTGAAGTGGGGAGAGACTTGAGGCATACAGAGCCACGATCAGCTATTGCAGGAGTCCAAGAGTGAGGTGATGAGGGTCTGCATGAGAGTGCTGGCAGTATCAGAGGAGAGGACAGGAGATATTTGACAGGTATTCTAAAAATGATAGATGGACACCAGAAATTGATGGTAACCCAAACATAGAATTCAAGGTCTTTCTCTCCAAACCCATCCCTCTTCCTAACTTTGCTATTTTTTTCAGGGACATCACTATCCTTCTAGAATCCAGGTTCAAATCTTGAGAATCATCCTGCACTCTTCCCTCACCCTTATCTACCTTATCTAAGCAGTCGTCAACTCTTGTTACCTTTCCCTCTCTACTATCTATCCCCTTCTTGCTGCTCCTACAGCCACCACTTTTGTTTAGGCCTTCATCACTATTTTAATATCCTCTAAATTGATTTTCCTATATCAGGTCTCTTCCCTAATGCATTCTCCCCATGAATGCCAAAGGAATTTTCATAAAACATAGGTTTAACCGTGTCATTCCCCTGCAAGAGATGTTCTAGTGGCTCCTCTCATCATCATCATTTTCTTCATCATCTTCATCATCATCATCATCATCATCATTTAGCATTCAGATAGCACTTACTATTGCCAGGCACTTTACAAATATCTCATTTGATCCTCACAACAACTCTGGGGGGTTGTTGTTTATCCTTCATTTTCCAAGAAGACAATGACATCAGCAAAGTGATGTCATGACTTACAAATGAATTGAATTGAGTGAGAACTGTATAAAATCACCAGCCTCACTATACTCCAGAGCCTTCTGTGTGTAATGGAAAGATATAGATCAGGACAACTGGAGATGGCCCTGGATACAGGGGGAGATCTTGGTCTTTTTAAGCTAAGGTCTTTCCCAGGTCTCAGTGTGACTGAGGGAAAGCCATTCAGTGATTAAGGCTAGGTAAGAAATGATGCAAAGAGTGACCTCTTTTATTTAGTGAAAAAAAACCAAACCCGTAACAGTCTAGGAGGAGAAGACCTTCTGGGTTTCTAGCTGAAACAGAAACAATTGCTATTTACACTCACTCTGAGCCATCAGGGTCCAAGCAGTGACTGAGGGAAGCTTGGGCTGGGATCTATTGTTGGTCAATCACCTAAAGCCAGACTTATTTGGGTTTAAGGCATGGTCCTTAAGAAAGAAAGCTATCCTCTAAATCCTAAGATACCTTTCAAGGTTTCAGCTATCAAGATTCATATTCCTTTGGGCAGAGTGCTTGCAAGTAAGGGTATGATTCCTAATGTGGACTTAGGGAGAGAAGAAGGGACAGAGGAAGAAAGGGAGAGAAAGAGTGAGGAGGAAGGAAGGAAGCACCCTGAGGGGTAGATGGTATTGCTATCCCCATTTTACAATTGAGGAAACTAAGGCCAAAAGAAGTCAACTGACGTCCCCAAGGCTCCCCAAGGCCACACACTTAGTAAGTGGCTTAGGCTGGATTTAAACTCAGCACTTCCTGACTCCAGGTCTACTGTTCTATGCACTGCACACACAGCTGCCCTTTAAACTCCTCCTTTAAGCATTTTAAAGCCCTTTGACACCTGCCTTTAATTGACGTCTCCGGGCTTATTATACATTATTGCTCTCATTCTCACACTCTACATTCTTGCTCTTCCTTGTATATAGCTTTTCTCCTCCTGTTCCATGTCTTTGTAAAGCCTAGAAAGCACCTATCTCCCCAACTTCTCTCCTTAGACTCCCTACCTTCCTTCAAAGCTGCCTTCCAGTGCCACCTCTTACATGAGGCCTTCCCTGATTCCCCACAACTGTTTGTCTTCCTGCAAATGACTTTGTATTTACCTTCTGTGTCCTTTGTGTATAGATTTACTTTTGTATGTGCTCTCATGTACATACTCAACAACAGAAACTATTGAGAGCAGAGATCATTTCCTTGTCTATCTCCAGCACCTAGAAGAGTCTAGCCCTTATTAAGTCATTTAAGAAAGACTTGATTGATTGATTGATTGATTGATTTGTCCCCAGCCCTGAGTGACATCCAACATCAGCTCCTGCTCCAGTTGCTACAGAAAAAGGAAAAGATCCTGTCCCAGGAGGCAGAACTGGTAAGAAAAGCTGCTTCTTTCCTTGAAGTTAGCTGAGCAGCCCCAACTTCCCAGTAGCCTTGGAGTCAGCAGCCTAAAGAATGAATAAGAAATGGGGGAGAGGGAGCAATCTAGAAGGGAGAGTTTCAGTTCTGTGGATGACCTGCCCCTTTCTCTGCCCTGCCACCCAGAACTCAGTGGGGTAACTTCTGACTACACAGGATTTCTTGACTTTTGTGCAACTTCCTTAAGGGTACAGTCTAGCAGTTCTCTCAGGAGCCTGGTTTCTCAGGGACTTTCTCAGAACAACTAGAAAGTTCCCCAGAGACCCTGGGTTCATTCTGATCCCATTTCCTATAGGTGAAGGGAATTCTGAAGGATAACTTCAATCAGACCAAGGAGAGGCCTTTCTCCCTTCCTTCAGAGCTGCTGTCCTTTGTCCAGTACCAGGATGAGAACTTGACCCTCACACGTGACCTTTTGTAAGATGTGGTCTGTAGCTCTCTGGAGATGAACCTCAAATTACCTAGAACCCCAGTGTTCTGCACTCACTCTGTGCACTGTATGGGAGTCTAGTGATGCTGCAGGCTCTCACTGACACCTACAGACCTAACACCCACTGTCTCCCCACACATTTGGTACCTCCTCCTCCTATGTCAGTCTCAGGCCCAGGGAATTGAGGGACAATCCTATTTCACATCACAGAATCACGAAATTTGTGTTTTGGGCCCTCCCCTGCTGCTGTACCCAAAAGGAGCCCCCACGGTGATATGCTAGACAAGTTGTCGTCCAGCCTCTCATTTAAGACCTCATTGGGGGCACCTAGGTGGCGCAGTGAATAGAGCACTGGCCCTGGAGTCAGGAGTACCTGAGTTCAAATCCGGCCTCAGACACTCAACACAAAAAACTAGCCGTGTGACCTTGGGCAAGTCACTTAACCCCAACTGCCATCCAAAAAGCAAAAGAATAAAACAAACAAACAAACAAAAAACAAAGACCTCATTGCAGGGAAACCCACCACCTTTCAAAGCAACTCATTCTCCTTTTGGACAGCTCATCATTAGGAATTTTTTTCCTAACATGAAGCCTTCATTTGCCTTTTGCAGCCTCTGTCCACTGCTCCTAGTTCTACCCTCTCAGATCAACAGAACCAGTTCATGCCCTTCTCTGCAGCCCTTTACACCCTTGTACACAGCCACAAGCCTCCCCTGTGTCTTTTCACATCTGTAGTTCCTTCAGCAGGTCCTCATGTGACATGGACTCAGGGTCCTTTACCCTTGTGGTTGCTCTCCTCTGGACGTTGTCCGGGTCATCAGTGCTCTGATACTGTGCTGCTCAGACAAAACGAAATATGACCAGGGCAGAGGTGGAATTATCACCTGCCTCTTCCTGGAAGCCCTTCCCTGCAGCCCAAGATGGCCTCAGCTTTTGAGATGTCTCCTCACAGTGCTGACTCAATGAGCTTGCAGCCCATTGAAGCCCCCCAGATCAGTTTTGACACACACTGCTGTATTACCCTGTCTTAATATCTCATGGAGTCATTAGCTTCCATATGGTCAGCTCTAATTTTTGAGTTCTTTTCTTCGATATGATTCTAGGCCTCTTTTTCCAAGCTATTAATTCTCTTCATATTTTTCTTTCCCTAACTCTTGTTTCTTTTCCAATTTTTTCCTTTACTGCTCTCATTTGGCTTTTTAAATTATCTTTGTGTTCCAGTTGCATTTTTCCTACATGTTTTCTTGTCGATATTTTCTAGTCATTCTCCTCTGTGCTTGTGCAGAGACTCCCTGTCTTCATGAGAGCTCCTTGTGGTGGGATTCTTTTTTTCCTTTTGCTCATTCCATTAGATTGTAAGCTCCTTGAGGGCAGGGCCTGCCTCTTTTTGTATCCCCATTGCTTAGCACAGTGTCTGTCACACAATATGTGCTAAATAATTGGAGGTTTGCCTAAAGCAATTTCAAGTAAGGGAGGAAAAAGTATTGTTAGAAGACCTACTATGTGTTAGGCAGTGTACTAAGTGATTCACAAATATGTGGTTTGATCTTTACAGTAACCCTTTTACCTATGGAGGGTTCCTAGTCACTCTCCCTACCTCACAGGTCTAGTGGACTCTCTACCCCCTCCCCACTTTCATCCACAGGATCAAAACCCTCATTTAATCTGTTAGATGAAAAATAATTGTCCCTGATTTCCTGAGCTTTATAGTCTCTTCATACACTCTCCTAGCTCCCTTTATTCCACCCACATGAACCTTATGAATGAAAGAAAGAATGAAAAATATTTATTAAGCAGGATATATAGGGCACTAAGTGCTAAGTACTGGGAATACAAAAGTGAGACTCATCCTGCTTTCTAGAAGTTTATATTTTAGAGGCAGAGACACCCCAAGTGAAGGAGCGGTGGCCACAGAGGGAGGTTTTGCTCTGGGAAGGCACAAGGTTGGTAAGGGGAACAGAATGGCAGTCAATGGATACCCTTTTCAGAAACAGCAGATGAGGAAACTGAGATGAACAGGGTTAAGTGATTGCCCAGGGTCACACAACTGCTAAGTATCTGAGGCCAGATTTGAACTCAGGGAGATAAATCTTAGAGATGATTTAAATTTCTAGAACCCATCTGGAGTATTGTGTTCAGTTCTAGAAGCCATAGTTCAAAGGCATTGGCACACGGAGGTTCTGTGATGGATTATGGGCCTTTTTTAATTCGCCATAGACTAGCCTAGATCGGCAGCAGAGTAAACAAAGTATTGACTTCTGAAGATCTGAGTTTAAATCCTGTCTCAAATACTTGCTGGCCATGTGTGGTCCTGGGCATGTCACTTCACCTCTGTTTGCCTCAGCGTTCTCATCTCTAAAATGGGGGTTATTGCAGCACGTAGCTCCCAGGGTTGTTGCTTGGATCCTGTGGGATAGTATTGGTAAGACTGCTTTGCAGGCCTTTAAATGCGAGATAATAATTTAGTCATTGCAGCAAAATTCAGAGAGGTCAATACCATGATGATGATATTGTGAATCCCAGCAGCCCTTATCTGTCAAAAGGGGATAATAATGGCACCTATTTCTAGGAGCTTCTGTGAGGAAGAAATGAGAGAAAATGTGCAAAATGCTTAGAACAGGATGATTTCAGAAAAGACTTGAAAGACTTTTATGAACATGTAGGTGCAAATGGGAATTTTTAAGGATGTGGCCAGGCTGGCGTATGTTGGTCAGAAAGGACACTCAATCTCACACTTTTTGAGGGATCCTCCAAAGAGGAGAATTTTCCCATTCTCCACGACTTGGGGACCCCAATTCTGCCTTGCAGCCACCTCCGGCATCCTCCTTTTACCGAGAAGTAATCCCGGATCTCCTGGTGCTCAGGCGGCACTGACTGAATGAGAATTTCAGGGACCCTGTCCTCAGCTTATAGTGACCTCATGGTATTGACATGGTGTGTCAAGGAGGTGAGACCAACCAATCAGAAGGTCCTCAGATCAGAGTGACTCAGGAAGAGTTCTGACAAGCTAAAGAAATTGGAAATATCAACATAGTGGAGAACAGAAGTTATTCCAGAGCTTTGGGTGCCAGAGTAATGGGAAAGAAGACAGAGCATTCCCTGAGAGCCAAGGACACAGCTCTGCAAAAAGCCTAGCTATGAAGCTACCCCATGCCTAGAGGATGCTTCATAAGTGCCTCACCAGGGGGAGAAGAGAATGGTCAACAACCAGGAACCGAGAGTTCCTCCTTTACAACATGTGTGCTCCCTAAGCACGAGCCCCCACCGCCGGCTTCTGTCTGTACTTATGAAGGAGTGTGTCACAGACTTTCAGGGGGATGCTTTGTACTGACCTTATAAGTCTCCTTTTCTAAAAGCCACCTTAATCTGGCTGACTAGTTGTCAACTGATTATCATGGCAGGAAATACACTAGTGAGGACTCCTGAGCACTTGCATTAGAAATTAAACATACCCACCCCAACCTCTCTACCTTAAAAGCCCCGAGAAGATAGAGTAGCTGAGTTCTGGAGCCCAATTCCTCAGGGAGAGTGGAGCCTGGGAAAGGACCTCAGAGCCCAAGTCTACACTTAGCTCCCTTCACTTCCTGCCTGGTTTTTCATGAAGCTGTTGACAGGTGGCAGCTTCACCAGGAGGCTACCCCTTCGTGCTTCCTTCCTCCTAGAAGCTAATTCCGTGGCTGCAGCCAGTTAGCTACTAATAAAAGGAAATTGAGTAAGAAGGGAAAAGAACACTAAGAAGCTGCTACATATCTGGATGCATCCTCTAAAAGTCCCAGCTGGCTGCAACAGGGAGTTTCCAAATACCTCAGCATATGACCTTTTCTGGACAGTAAAGGCTTCGATAGCAAGTCAGAGAAAGAACAGAATTGCAACATGCCTGCTAGAAGGGAAGTTAATCTTCTCTACAACATACTAGGCAAGTGATCATCAGCCTTTGCTTAAAGACCTCCAGGGAGGAGGAGCCCACCACCTTCTAAAGCAGCCCAAGATCATGTGGGCTTTTTGTAATTGTTTCCATACCACACTCTTCTTGTATGTTAAGCTTTTGATCCACTAAAATCTCAATATCTTTTTCAAGGGGACTGACTTCTAGTCTCAGTTTCCCCATCAGGTTTAAGGTTTTATGAAAGAAAGAAAGAAAGAAAGAAAGAAAGAAAGAAAGAAAGAAAGAAAGAAAGAGGGAGGGAGGGAAGGAATCTAGCCAGTAAACCTCAAGTAAAGTAGGCAGCTTCTGGCCATCAAAATATACCTTCCTTTGGAGAGAAGGAAAAGTGAAAGGATGAGCTAAGTTACCCAAGCAGCTGGGTCCCCACTCAGGCAGCTCAGTCTACTCACAGGTTGCATTTGTCTTTCATTTTCAAAGAGGATCTTGGCATCAGGAAAATAATGACATGACTTGCAGTTGACTTTGATTTGAGTGAGGGAGGGCTGTGCAAGGTCACTGGACTCACTTTCTCCTCCCTGGGGAAAGGACAGGAGAAGGAAAGAGGAAATGGAGAGGGATATTATGAAAGAGATTAACTCGGGTTGTGACCTTGAATGTGCATGGAAGCTGGGACAGAGAAGACTTCTGCAACAAGCTTTGGTAGAGAGAAGACGGGAGGGGAAGGCTGGAGAGCTCTATTACTCACTTATTATGTGACGTGGGGCAAGGTATTTTTTCTTCTTTGGGTCCTGCTTTCTGCTTCCATTAAGTAAGAGACTTGATAGGATCATAGATTTTGAACTCAAAGGAACCTTTGTTGTTGTTCTGTAGTTTCAGTCATGTCTGACTCTTCCTCCTCACCCCATTGGGAATTTTCTTGGCAGAGATACTGGAGTGGTTTGTCATTTCCTTCTTCAGCTCATTTGACAGACGAAAAAACTCAGGCAAACAGGGTTAAGTGACTTGCCCAGGTTCATACAACTAGTAAGAGTGTGAGACCATATTTGAACTCAAGAAAATGAATCTTAGAGAGAGCTTATATTTCAAGAAACCACCAGTATTGTATTTAATTCTGGGAGGTACAGTTCAAAGATACAGGCACATAGAGGTTCTGTGATGGATTATATATATCTTCCCCCCCACCCCTGCCAAAGACCAACCTAAATTGATGGCAGAGTAAACAGAGTGCTGACCTTGGAAGACCTGAGTTTAAATTCTGTCTCAGACATTCACTAGCTCTGTGTGGCTCTGGGCAAGTCATTTTACCTGTTTGTCTCAGTGTTTTCATCTCTGAAATGAGGATAGTAATAGCGCCTACCTCCCAGGGTTGTTGATCCTTGGATCAAATGAGATGTTATTTATAAAAATACTTTGCAAGCCTTTACATACTTGATAATAATTTAGTTATTGTAGCAAAATTCAGAGAAGTCATCGCCATGATGATGCTGTTGTGGGTCACAGCAACTCCTGATGTCTGTTTGAATTGTAAAAGTTCCTTGAAATATGGCAGTCTTGTGAAGTTGGAAGATGTCCAGGATGAGAAAAGAGTGGAGACCCCATATGCCAGGAATTGGAGGGAAGGAACACCTTGGCGGCCTTGAAATACTTAAAGGGTTTCCCTGTGGTAGAGAGATGAAACATTCTGCCCAGCCCCAGTAGACAGGACCAGGTTACTGGGTGAAAGTTGCAGAATCATATCTAGATTTGATGAAAAAAAAGACGAGATTTCCATCAGGACAGTCCTCCAGAGTGTCACAGGCTGCTTCTAGAGGGCATGGTAGCTGAGTGGCTTGGTGGCTAGAGCACTGGACCTGAGTCAGGAGGTCCTGAGCTCAAATCTGACCTCAGATATGTACTAGCTGTGCAACTGTAGACAAGTGATTTAACCTTGGTCTGTCTCAGTTTCCTCCCCTATCAAAAGGGGATATAATAATAGCCACCTTCCAGGACTTTCATGAGGATTAAATATGATGGTATTTGTAAAATGCTAACCATAGGATGATTTCAGAAAAACCTAGAAAGACTTACACGAACTGATGCATAGTGAAGTGAATAGAACCAGGAGAACATTGTGCACATGAACAGCACTATTGTTTGATGAAAAACTGGGAACAACTTAGCTATTTACAACAATACAAGGATCTGAGACAATCCCAAAGGACTAGTGATGAAGCATATTCTCCCCCTCCAGAGAAAGAACTCTGAAGCATGCCATTTTCCACTTTCTTTCCTTTTGTTCTTTTATTTGAATCTTCTTGTACAAAATGACTAATATGGAAATGTTTTATATAATTGGGCATGTATAACCTATATCTGATTACTTACTGTCTGGGAGGGCATGAAAGAATTTGGAACCCAAATCATTAAGCAAAAATGTTTGAAATAATAAAAAGACATTTAGGAAACCTCAAAGGGCTCCATAAACTCTAGTTGTTATTATCATCTTCATTAATCAATGAGCTTCCTTTCACCAAGTCAGTCCTCCAGTGGAGGATGACTACATGTTGAGAATATGAGAGAGGGGATCCCTGGTCAAACAGATGGTTGGACCTCATGCTCTTTGAGGGACCCCCCAAACAAGAGAATTTTCCCATTCTCTATGGCTTAGAGACCCCCATTCTGCCTTCCAGGTGCTCTGACATTTTCCTTTTTCCAAGAAGTAATCCCAGATCTCCTCCTAGTGCTCAGGTGGTACTGACTGAATAAGACCATCGGGGGTCCCACCCTCAGTTTATAGTGAGTAATCAGATACCCTGATGTGTCTAGGAGTTGAGACCAACCAATCAAAGTGTGCTCAGATGGATCAGAGTGATTCAGGAATATCAGTGATTCTGATAAAGTGAGGAAATTCCATCACATGGAATTAGGGTCATTGCAAAATATAAACAAAACTGAGACCAAAAGGAGGCTGATGAATGCAAAAGGGAAATAGTTTCAGTTTTGGTTGTGCTGGGGAGCACCTCTCAAAATTGCTCTTTGAAGAAAGGGAGAGAGAGACGGCCACTTCACTCCATAGGCACACAGCCATCCCCAGACAGGACAAGGCTTCCAAGGTAAGTTGCCTCAGGGAGCAAAGTAGGGAGGAAAGGGGGTCTGGAGGGAAGGCACCCTAGAAAAAAAACCAGGAGCAGAACCAGCTAGGTGCCTGGAGCCTGCACAACCCTTCCAGGAGCATTGAAAAGTGAGCCAGAGACTGGGGGCTGCTGTCTCCCTTCCCCACTCCTTCTGGTTCCTATTCTTGGGTGTGCTAAGAGATCTAAAAAGGTTGGGGAGGTCTGCTGGTGGGGTTCCCCTTAACCAGTTTCCCCAACTCTGACCTTGACCCTAGGACCTTAGAGAACTGTTTCCCAGGATTCCACCATGCTGGGCTCCTTCTCTAACCCTGTTACCTATTCTGGCACTGAGGCTAGAACTCCCTTGACCAGACCAACGCTTTCCCCCAGACAAGAAGAAGGCAGGGAATTTAAACTTGGCTTTTTCCTCAAAACTTGTCTCTTGGGGGGAACCAAAATTCCTGTGGTTGCTCCTCCCTGGCAGTAACATCCAAAGATGGCTGTGCTGCCTGAACCTAGGCTTCTGGACTATAGATCCCATAGTATTTAAGAATTAGGGCCCCGACAATAGAGTCCAAGATGAAACCTCCCTAAACTAAAATCTGTTGTTATAAGACTTGGTTTAAGGCACAGACGCTTTGATTGGCACTAGGTCTGGGCACCCCAAGCATGTCACTCATTTACTATCCCCAGTGAATAATGATCAAGAAATTTCAGTTTCTCTTCAGAACCTCAGCCTTTATAGTACAAAGATCTCAGTTCCTCAGGGATTTGCCCCAGTCTCTGTCTTCACATGTTTCTTTTCCTTGCCAAGGTCCTTCAGTTCCTTCCTTTCTCCCCCCAGAGCTTGTCCCTTGCTTACTCTCTCTCAGCATCATTTTCTCTTTAGCTGGCTCCTTCCAGCTCTCTGCAAACCTATTTGGGTCTTGTTACTCCTCTAAAAACCTCCACTTAACCTTGAAATGTCCTTTTAAGTCAAAGTTTAACTTGGCATCTATACAAAATCTTCAAGGGTTCTGTGAAATTGATTAGAGTGAAAAACTACATCTTCATTTTCAATTATATTCAGTTTCCTTTGTAATTTTAAGCATTTTATTTTATGTATTTGAAAACAGTATTCTGACAATGGGTCCAAAAGCTTCACCTGACTGTCAAAAGTGTCCATGTAAGTAGGGAGGTGGCACAGTGGATAGAATACTGAACCTGAAATTAGGAAGTCTGTCCTGAATTCAGATCAGCTCTCAAATGCTTTAGATGTGTGACCTTGGGCAAGTCACTTCACCTTTGCTTTCCTCTATTTTTTCATCTGTCACATGGGGACAATAAAAGGGTTTACCTCCCAGAGTTGTTGTGACGATCAGATAGGACAGTAATTCTAAAGCAGTCTACACAGTGCCTTATACACATAAATGTTGGCTATTCCTCAGTTCCCTGCAGTGCCATGAAATCAGAAGGAGCAGTGAACACAAAGAAAGGGGGTGGGGGTTTACCGCACAGTGTTTAAGAAGGATGAGAACTGAGAGAGTTGACAGAGTCAACTAGTTAATTGACTGCTGGTAACCCAAAAGAGGGAAGTTTCAGTTTTGGATGAGGACAAATATCAGATGGCAAGGGGTTGAGGAGAGGAAGGTAAAGAAATGGAGGTGGCAGTTACAGAATTCTGTATTTGACTGAGGAAGGATGATGATGACAGTGATGATGATGGTGGTGGTGGTGGTGATGAAGATGATGATGGCTAAGGTCTGTAGAGTGCAGATTGAACCATCTCCCCTCTCTATTCAATGAACTCCAGGGGCTCCCTAACCTTCTAGCATCCAATACAAACTGCTCTGCTTAGCATTTAAAGCTGTTCATAACACAGGACCCTTCTATTTCTCTTGTTTTCTCTTACTTTGCACCCTTTCCTGTACTCTGATAGCTCTGGACATTTTTTTGGCTCTCTTCCATGCCCAGAATGTTCTCTCTCCTCATCACCCCATGTTGTCTTCCCAAGTTTCAAGTTACACGGAAAATTCTACTTCTTTGAGGAAGATTTCCCCTAATCCCTCTTACTTTTAGCAACTTCTTGTTGTTGATTATTTCTAACTTATTTGGTATATTTGTATACGTATGTGAATAGATAGATGGATGGATGGATGGGTGGATGGGTGGATGATGGGTGGATGGATGGGTGGATGGATGGATGGATGGATGGACTGACAGATAGATAGATGGATAGATAGATGGATAGATAGATAGACAGATGAATAGATGGATGGGTGGATGGACAGATAGATGGACGGATGGATGGACAGACAGACGGATGGATGGACAGACGGGTGGACAGACAGACAGACAGACAGATAGATAGATAGATAGATAGACAGATAGATAGACAGACAGACAGATGAATAGACGGATGGATGGATGGACAGATGGATGGATGGACAGACAGATGGATAGACGGATGGACGGATGGACAGATGGACGGATGGATGGACAGGCGGGCGGACAGACAGATAGATAAATAGATAGATAGATAGATAGGTAGATGCATAGATACATAAATAGATGCATAGATACATGGATGGATGGATGGATGGATGGATGGATGGATACATAGACAGACAGACAGATAGATAGATAGACAGATAGATAGTACAGAGTTTGCATATTATCTCTCCATTAGGTTGTGAACTCTTTAGGAACAAGGGATGGCATGTTGGTTTTTAGGTTGTTGTTGGGGTATTTTGCATTTTTTTGTATGCCTAGTTCTTAGTACAGAGTTTGGCACATAGTAGGTGCATAATAAATTTTTTGGATGGACTGGCTGTCTGATGGCTTATGTGGTTATTTAGCTTCTGTCCTCTCTTCTCCTTTACTCTTCTTAAGAACCATGGCTTCTGCATTTGAGTGGGCAACCAAGAATGTAGTCCGAGAGCTGAGCAGAGGCAGGGAACTGATCCCTGTGGACAGCCTCAACAGCTCCTCCCGTTTCACTCCCTACTCCCTGCTCCGAAAGAAGACCAAGAGCTCCTTGTTTTGGAGATCCCAGTATGTTTGCCTCAACTTGACTCTCAAGGACATTCTGGATCCAAGTTCCCCAGAACCAGGTACAATCCCTTGGGCAGGTGAGGGGAGTGTAAGAAGGAGCTGGAGAGGGTTGCTGAGATGGACTATGAAGGGGAAATGGGCTCAGCAGACTTGGCCACAATACATAGCTTTCCTAGGACTAACTGAGTGGGAATAGGCCATCCTGTATCAGTGATGCCCAGAGAGTTCTGTCCAGTCACCCTAAATAGAAGGTGTAGTTAACTGGAAAGGCAATGTAGAGCCATGGAATAAGCCAGAGACTTGGGTTTGAGCCCTGGTTCTTCCACTGACTAGATGTATGCCTGGGGATGTCACTTACCTTCTTGGAGTATCTGTTTTCTCATCTGTAAAATGGGAATTATACTATTTGTACTCCCAATTTCACAGGCTGGTTGGGCAGAAAGCACTTTGTACATTATAAAGTGCTATTGAACTGTGAGTTATGTGACCGGGGAAGTAAATATAACTTTGGGTTTCCAGATGCCTCTACCTTATCCCATGGAGGCCCCTGCTACACAACCACATTTAGTGCTCACTTTAGCTAAGGATTGGCTTCTCTCTCCACAGAAGTGACCCAGCATGGACTAGTCCTCTTCGTTATTGAGGTAGATGGGAAGGTGTCTGGCAGTATGGAGGTGAAGGACTCTGTAGAGGTGAAGATTTCAGGGCAGACCTCAAAGTCAGACAGAACTGTCCTTGAGGTCAAGACTCTCACTGTGTCACCTAACACCTGGGACTGCTTACAGAAGGAAAGGTGAGAGGAATGGACAAGATAAGAGCTGAGAGCTCTAGTGACTTCTCTAGGTTTTGGGAAAAGGTGGAGGAGGGAATGGAATCAAGAAAAAGTGTCTCAGGGGCACTAGAGAGAAACAGATTCAGAGTTTTCCTTGTGTAGGGGTTGATTTTACTTCATATCAACATCCACAAATGTCCTGTATTGTTTGAGACCTAGATAAGACCCTGTCCCTAACCTCATGGGGCTCACAGTCTAGTGGGGATGAGAACAAACCATTTAAACAACAATTCACAATATTATATAAGCGTACTAGGAAGGTACAAAATGAGGTCCAAGGAAGATGGTTATTCCCCGTAGGAGGAGCTATGGAAAGGTTTACTGGAGGAAGGAGCATTTGAGTTTAGCTTTAATTGATGAGTAGGAATTTAACAAGTTACAAGAGTGAGGGTAGACATTTCAGAAATTGGGACAACATGAGCAAAGAAAGCATGTTTGAAGGGCAGTGCATTTTTATAAATGCGTTGCAATATTTTGTTTTTATACTATGCCCACACCTAAATGTCTCTCCCCAGCTAGCAATCCATTCCACGAAACAAAGAGTATAAAATAAAGGTAGAAAATGGGTCAGCAAAACTAGCCAATGTGGGAGCTGAATCTGCCTGTGTATATAATGTTCCTTATCCGTATTTCCCCACTTCTGCAAGATAGGGAGGAAGGTTCATCTTCTCACCTTTTATTCTTCTAGGACAAGTTCTGTCATAATAATAACTCGGTATTACATTTTGGTTTTGCTCTTCCCAGTTACACCATTACAGCCATTGCCTATATTATTTTCCTGCTTGTGCTTACTTGATTTTGTATCAGTTCATAGAAGCCTTCCCATGTTTCTCTCAAATCTTCAAATTCTTTTTTTTCTCACACTCCTATATTCAGGTGCCACAATTTGTTTAGACATCTAATTTTGTTCCCACTTCTTAGCTACCATGTAAAATGCTAGTATGAATATGACCTTCTGTCTTCAACCTCCGCGGAGCACATATGCTAAGCAGTGGCACCTTCAGGTCAAACATGTGAACATTTTAGCATCATTCCAAATTGTTTTCCAGAAAGACTGAACCAATTAATGGTGCCAACTCTGGTTTCTTAGTGTGTCTGTTTTTCCATAGCCAAAATAACATTGCTCATGTCTATTTTTGGTAATCTTTGCAAATTTTCTGGATGGAAGGTAAAACCTTCAGGTTGTTTTTTTTTGTTTTGTTTTTGTTTTTTTTGGAGGGCAGTTGGGATTAAGTGACTTGCCCAAGGTCACACAGCTAGTTTTTTGTGTTAAGTGTCTGAGGCCGGATTTGAACTCAGGTACTCCTGACTCCAGGGCCAGTGCTCTATTCACTGCACCACCTAGCCGCCCCTCTTCAGGTTGTTTTGATTTGTCCTTTTGATGGCAGTTTCAAACATTCCTGTTTGAATGGAATTGAAAGATTGTGGAGCGGAATCATATGAAGTAAGACAGGAAAGGTAGATGGGCATGAGACTGAAGGAAGGTCTTGAATGTCATACAGAGGAGTTTGAATTGTATTTAGTAGGAAATAGGGAGTCACTGAAGACTTTGGAGCAGATGAATGACATGACCAGATATACAGATGAGGAAGATGACTCTGTCAGCTATATGAAGAACAGAGTGAAGGAGAGAGAGGATGCAGGAGGCAGGACGGCCTATTTGGAGGCAGTTGGGTTAGTTCATGTAGTAATTAGGGCCTGTAAGAGGGTGAAGGCAGCAGGTATTAAGAGTAGGGAACAGGCATAAAAGGTGATGGGATCAACAGGACCTACTCACTGATTAGATGGGAGAGTGAGAGAGCGTGGAGAGCCAGCAATAATTCCTGGACTGTCAGCACAGGAGACCATGTGAACAGAGCTGGTACAGACAGAAAGAGCAATATCAGGAAAAATATCTGGTCTACAGCTGAATGAGCTCAGTTTGAGGCTGATTGAGCTTGCGGTGTCAATGAGACTTCTGGGGAGAGATATTCTGTCAGCACTGGAGAGACTATCCAGGAAAATGGGCACTGGATTTAGAATATGGGTAAATAACTTATCTTAGAGCCTCAGTTTCTTTATTAAAAGCTAGAAAAGGAGCTAAAAACCTAGAAGCTGCTACCCTCTCCTGGCTGCCCAGTATAGATTCATTTCAAAAGTGTTGCTCCTTTTAGGGAGGTGTAAAAGCAAGCACCCCCCAGCATACCCAGGATGGCTGCTAGCACAGGTTCTTAGATCTGCTTTTCTAAAGGAAAACAGCTCAAAATGGGTTAACAATCCTACTTTAATCAAACATATCATTTACCTAGTTCAGGGGAAAAAGTCAGCACCCTGAACTGCAGAGAATACAAACAAAAGTTACAAGCAGACAAAAAAGTACAGACAGAGAAACAGATCAGCAGACAGGGCTTCCAGCCGTCTGACCATTACATCCATACCTAGTTAGTTACCAGAGAGAGAAGCACCAACATCTAGGTTTTCAAAGCTGGGGGGCTCAATGGCTACCCAGAGTCTCATCTGGCCAAATAACACAACTCTTCCCAAAGTGAGCCCCAAAGCAAAGCCTCACATCAGGGTATATATAGCCTTCTCCTGGCTCAGAGAATGTCACAGCCCTCTTGACCCACTGCGCAATCACAAGGTAACAAGGTATGGGCATTCCTGAAAAACAAGCCTCCCTCCACAGGCTCCAAGTGACCACATTCAGCCTATTAGGGGGAAGAGTATATTTTAAAATCAGGGAAGGTTCTCAGAGTCACCTAAGCCTATTAAAGGGGCCAAGGGGCAGGGAAGATCTTCAGATTTCCATTACAGCAGGTAAATGTTTAAAAGAAGGCTATGCAATGTTTTTCATCAGGGGCTTACTGTGAAGAAAAGTGTTCTCTCTTTGTGACCTCTGGAGTTGATAATAGGACCCAGAATTTAGAGTCGGAAGGGAATTGAAGTGGCATCTGCTCTTGTCCCTTCATTGTACAGATGAGTAAACTGAGGCTCAGAGAACTTGCCCCTGAAGCTAGCACACAGTCCACTGCTACAGGTGCTAGATAGACTTCTTCTGTTTTGAGTGCAGGGGGAAAGCTTTGGATCACACTTTTGATCTGCTCTCCCCTTTTCAAGAAAGAGGGAGAGAGAACAATCATTAGCTAATTTTATAGGATGCTATAGGAAGGGAAACAGTTTTGTTGCAGTTTAAATCCAAGGACACCTGAACCTGTTGGAGTGGGGGCTTTGCCTGCCTAAAAACTGTTGGGGTTTTATGATGTGTTGTGGTAGAACCCTCTCAAAAAATTCAGAGTCAGACCACCTCTAATCCAAGTATAGGCATTTATTGAGATTGATGCTTCTCATGAAGCAGGCTAAGTTCCGAGAGGAACCAGCAACTTTTGAGAAAGCAAGATGGATTTTTATAGGGTAAAGATGCAACTACATAACAGAAATTTACATAGAGTAGATGAATATCATTAATATTTAAAAAGCAGGAGTTCGTTAAGGGATTAGGTAATGGAGGAGGGGTCCTTAGTATGGTTTGGTGGTTAAACATTCTGATCATTCTGCCCTCCAATTGGCTAGGTCCTGTCTGGTCAAGACAGATAGTTAGGTATTGTAGTCCTGTCTTGGGCTAGATGGATGATGTGATGGTGACTGAATACAAGAACACACCTGTTTCTGTGGGAAGGGATCTGGGGGGAGGGACTAGGTACAGGCAGTAGCTAGGTTCCCATGATATGGACATACCTGCTGTTTCTGTGGGAACTAAGAGGTCAGGGACACACCTATTGTTCTAGTGAGCAATGAGGCATATATGAAGAAGTTAGGACATTGGCAGGGGGGTTAGGTAGGTACAGTGGGCCTGCTGTTCAGTGGAGCTCAGCTTATAATGAAGTTAGAATATTGGGGCTGGGAGCAGCTTTATTAGGATTCCATCACTTTCAAAATCTAAGCAGCAATCAGGACATGTCCTTATGGACTGAGAGTGACACTGCCTGAGATAGCAGAAAGGCAATTTCAGAGTTCAAACATCCTTATTACACTGACTTCTGATTGGCCCACCAGGTATTCTGACCTGAGCTCATTCTTCTATTTTGAAATTTCAAACCCATTCTCAACCAATCAGCTTCCTGATGATTGCTGGCAGATTCCTGGTGATAACTGGGTAAACTACTTACCTAATAGGCTGTCTATACTTCCTCTTCAGTGCAGCCTAGTGTAGGAGCCCCATCACTTATTAGGTAGCTATGCATCTAGCAGAGCAAAAGATTTAATGATTAAAGGGACCTTTGTTGTCGACTTCTTTCAGTCCTATCCAACTTTTCACAATCCCATTTGGGGTTTTCTTGGCAGAGATACTAGAATGGTTTGCCATTTCTGTCTCTAGTTCATTTTACAGGTGAGGAAAAAGGCCAACAGGGTTAAGTGACTTGCCCAGGGTCACACAGTGAAGCAGTCCCTTGAATTCAACACCCATGTCCCTGAGTGGGGCATCCCTCGGTCCTTTTCAATCCTCTTTTGGCTGTTGTCTTCCTCCATGAGAATGTAAGCTCCTTGAGAGCAAGGACTCTTTCATTTTGTCTGTATCTGTATCCCCAATGTTTAGCATGACACCTGGCATATGGCAAGTACTTAATAAATGCTTACTCTAGCACCCAGCTGTGAGCTGACACTGGCTACTGTTGAATAACCAGGTGTTCACGTACAGGACACACCTATCCCTGAAGAAACTTGTCTTGCCTGCTAGAAGGAGGAGCAAAACACCACCTGAGTCCCTGCCTTATTTACCTAGAGCCCTGGAGTCATACTCGACACAATTACTCTAAGAGAAAAGGGGCAGTGTCGTTCATTCCCCACAAAGATCAAAAGCATGGACTGAGAGTTCTGATCAGTTCTGATGATTGTGCTTAGTTTTTCTGTGATGCTTTGGAACTGGCCCCAGTAGGCTGCTCCCTTCCCAATACTCCACACATGTTAGATAGAACATACCTCTGTCCTATGTAGAAGGAAATGACCAGCCACCTTCTTCTTTATCTTAAGGGTTTCCATCTTCAACCTTCTCACTTCCAGAGTCTTTGTTTCTTTGTCTCTTGAAGCAGGAACCCTGGCTTCCCTTCTTCCTTTGAGACTAGGTCCCATCCTAGTCACTAACCTCAAGGCTGGCTTCATTCCTCTGTTTCTTACCTCTTGCTTTTAAATCTCCTTTCACCTCCATGAAACCTTTCCTGTTCCATCTACCTAATAAAAATAGAATGGGATATAATTTTTGAAGGACAGAATCTAAGGAAGAATAGCACTGCTGGACCTCAACTATACTATAAAGCAGTAATTTACAAAATCATACAATATTGATTAAAAAACAGAAAAGTAGAACAATGGAACAGACTAGACAAGAACAAAGAATAAAAATTGAACTCAATAATACAGTCATTAGTAACTTCCAAAATACAAATTGTCTAGGAAAACATTCCATACTTCTTTTTAAATAGTATTGTATTTTTCCACTGCCATGTAAAGATGAATTTTAACATTTACTTCTTTAAAATGTTGAGTTCCAAATTCACATGTACACTCACACATCTCAAACGGTAAGCAGTTTAATATAGGTTATATAAGTGCAATCATGTAAAACATGTTTCGTGTTTGTCATGTTGTGAAAGAAGAAATAGACCCCAAGGAAAAATGGACACACAAAAAAGTGAAAATAGTGTGCTTCAATCTGCATTCAGATTTCATCAGTTCTTTATCTGGATGTGAATTACATTTTCCGTCATGAGTCTTTTGGAATTGTCTTGGATCATTGTATTGATGAGGAGACCTGAGTCTTTCATATTTGATTGTTACACAATGTTGCTGTTACTGTGTACAATATTCTCCTGGTTCTGCTCAGTTCACTTTGCATTAGTTGATGTAATTCTTTCTAGGTTTTTCTGAAATCTACTTGTTCATCATTTCTTCTAGCACAATAGTATTCTATTACATTCATATACTGCAACTTGCTCAGCCATTCCCCAATTGATGGGCATTCCCTCAATTTCCAATTTTTTGCCACCACAAAAAGAGCTTCTATAAATATTTTTATACCTGTATGTCCTTTTCCCTCTTTTGTGATCTCTTTGGGACACAGACCTAGTAGTGTTATTGCTGGATCAAACAGTGTGTGAATCTATATTTCTTAAGAATTGTTAGGAAAATAAGAAATGAGTCTGTCAGAAATTATATTTAGACCAACAGCTTATAGTATATGACATACTAAGTTCAAAATAGATATGTGATCCAAATATTAAAGATCACACTGGAAGAAAACTGGCAAAGATACTGAAGAGGTTTTGCCACTTACTTATCCAAATCATTTAAGAGAGGAGGAAACTGAGGCAAACCGGTTCAGTGATTTGTACACAGCCAGGAAGAGTCTGAGGCCAGACTGAATTGAAGTCTTCCTGACTCCAGGCCTGGCATTGTAGCCGCTGCGCCACCTAGTGGCTCCAAAAATGATGACTACAACCCTGTAAATGGAAAGAACAAAACATAAAAATAATGGTAACTGAATGCTGCAAAATTATAAAAAATAAACTTGGCTCAAAGATGAGATAAGAGAAGGAAGCTCCCCTGCTTCTTTGCAGAGGCTGGGATCTGTAGGTGTGGAACATTGCGTGTCATGTTAAATTTTCTCCTAGATGTTGATTGATTTTTCTGAATATATTTCTTCCTCTTTTTTCTTTCTTTTAAAAAAAAAATCTCCATTATAAGGGATGATTTTCCGGAAGGAGCAGAAGGAACGATACACAGGGGGAATCTAAGTAATGCAAGAGCAAAAGATATTGATGAAAAATCTTTTTAAAAACCTTCTCTGAGTACTTTTTCTCCCTATCACACAGTACCTCATTCTCATTCATGTGCATGTAGCAAAGGCTCTGGCTCTGAAATCAGAGCTCCTGAGTCTCAGTCTCATCTCTGTTGCTTATTACCCCCTATAAGGTTGTGATGGGGTGCTTGTGCTTGAACCACAGTTTGTGAAATTGCATCCAGTTCCAAAATCACATTTTTCTCTAGCCTCAAAACACTGTCTCAGGTACTTTCTTTCTAGCTCAAGGGCAGCATGCCCTAGCAAAAATACTTATCTCTCTTCCTGATACAGTAGCCAGCTACACCTATAGCATTTAGTAGTTTGACCCAGCTGTGTACTGGCTGAAGCAGCTGTGTATGGGTCATACCTATCCTATGTATCCTAGACTCAGCCATATATATATACTCCCTAGTTCATTATACACATCCTGAATCTCTCATTAGCTTGGGATAGACATATACTCCCAACATCCATCATGTCAAACACGACACTGATGGGTGTTAGCTTGGTCAGCCCTGAACATCAGCTGACTTAGTGACTTTTCAAGTCTAAAACCACACCTCCATGCAGCCCCCAAATGGGATATTTCCAAGTGAATTCTGAGCAATACACCTGCATAGTAGATATTAAAAGTACATGTTCCTTTAAGAACTGATCAGTCCTTAATCACTCCCTAATCCTCCCTGACTCACCTACTTAGCATATTTGGTACTTGTTATACTATAGAATATCCTATATAAACTTTAATTGTACCACTTCAGGGTTGCAGGTTCTCTAAGAACTCTTGCCTGCTATATAGCATAACAAAAAATCTTCGCCACCTTGACTTGGAGAATGTTTGAATTCCTGAATTCATTCCAGACTACTTTCCAGGGTCATTGGTTATTGGGGTTCCTGGATTCCATGAACTTCTTGACTCCTGTGTCATTTCAATGGGTCATGTAACTTTTACGAGCCTCAGTTTCCCCATCTGTAAAGTAAGGAGGTTGTAGTTGGGGACCTCTAAGGTCCCTTCCAGCTCTAAATCTATGATTCTGTGATAAATGATTATGAGGAAATTGAGAAAGGAAACATATTCTGCTGAGACAGAAAAGGCTTCATCCTGAAAAGGAGAGCAGAGGTTTCAACAGACATAGATGGGGAGTGGGGTGGAGGAAGATACCCCAAGCCCCCAGGGTAGCAAGAGCAAAGGCAGGAGGCAGGAGAGGGTGCAGAGAGGCATGGGGGTGGAGTTGATGCAGTCTGGGACGCTTTTGTATGTAACCTCAATTTATAAAATCTCACTTGTGTTTGGGTACCTATGTATGTAACCTCAGTTTATAACAAGCCTGTACAATTAAATTGTAAAAGTCACTTTCCCCCAGCCATAAAGGCATTAACAGCCTGAAAGTCTTTTCCCTGAGCCATATAGTCTGCCTAGAAACAAGCCTTCAATAGTATTCTATAAACAGACCCTTAGAGAAATGCATAGCCCCTTTGTTCTAAGTGGCCAGCTACACCCAAAAGCCTTGAACAGCATTATCAGAGAGATAAATCCGTCTCAAGATGATACCTCCTGAATCCCTAATCAGTCTAGTTCCCAGACTTGGAAACAAACAAAGCCTGTCCTCCCAACAGCCATATTGGACATATCTCATTCATCCTTGACCAAAAGTAACCTAATGTCATTTGGAGCCCCAAACCACACCTCCGGATAGCCCTCCCAGGGGGATTTCCCAGTCAATTATGGGCAATTCACCTGTTCAGTTGATACAAAAAGTGCATGTCTCTTTAAGTACTGACATCCTAAACTCCTCCCAAACTCCTCCCTAACTCCACCCTTGCCCACCTAGTTAGCGTAATTAGTCTTTGACTGACAGTTTTATGGTTATAAAAACTGCATCTCTAGCCCCAGCTCTTTGCAGGTTCCTTTCCCCTTTTCCTGCTGCGGAGCGTAAAACTTTATAACTCTACCTTAGATCCCTGCACTTTGCAGGTCCCCCTACTTCTTGCAGAAGAATGCTGCAACATATGTTGCTACTAAGCCAGCAAACTTTGAAACTTTGCCAAAAGACAGCTTGGGTCCAATGAAATTCTTTCCAGACAAGAACCCACTAGGGATTCATATGAGATCCCTCAGACACCCACCACTCCCTTAAACCTCTTCAGAGTGAGTTCAGATATAATACAGAGGACCAAAAATGGAAAAGTGTGAGGTGATATTGGCCACAGGTTGGAACCAGTATTGTGGAAGTTGTGGGGCCAGAGAGGGGGATCTTGTCAGGTGCTCTGCCTGCTTTAGGAGTCCTCTTTGTAGAATGCCCAGCCTGTGCATAAAGGTCTCCAGCAAGAGGGAGCTAGCTGCTTCTCCTGGCCGCCCATGCCTGTGTAGGAAAGTTCTCATTGTTAGGAAGTTCTTCTTTACTCTGAGTTGAAAAGATTTCCTGGGGACTTCCTTGAGCTGGTCCTGTTTCCTCCCTCTGGGGCTAGAAGAGAACAAGTTTGTGCCTTCTGCCCCATGACAATCTTTCATATGCTTTAAGACAAGGATTATCATGTCCCCTATAAACTCTCTAACAACCCCAGGTCCTTCAGCTTTTTCTATCCCACTTGACTGTTTTTTTTTTTTTTTCAAACTTGCCATCATCTTGGTGGCCATTCTTTGGAGGCTTGCCCTTAATGCTATCCCTCCTAAAATGTATTAGGCTTTATAGGAGACAGGGTTCCTTTTGGCTCTCATCATAGCTTTAGGCCTTCCAAGCATATGCACAAATCATCCTCTGAGTCCAAAACCTACTTCACACCATATTAACTCTCCTAAGGCACTAGCATGATGATATCCAAATACACTGTGCTCCAGAGATGGCCTTATGCAGGGGCATAACTGAGAGGGATGGGAGAGAGAATCCCAAATGCCTTACTTACTGCCTTCTGTCCACTTCTACCACAGGAAATTGAAGACACCAGAGCCCTCTATCATTCAGCAGCTTCGGAAACGGGGAGAGAATCTGTATGTTGTGACAGAAGCTGTGAAGACCCAGAAAGAGGCCATTGTGAAGAGTTCCAGAAATAAGGAAGGCTTTGGGAAGATTGCCATTCCTGTAGTCTCATGTATCCAGGTAAGAACTCATAATTTGGATAGATGGGGGTGAGGAGGAGGAAGGTCCAGATGCTGCAGCTTCCCTTGACCTTCCAACCTTAGCGCCATAACCAGACAGACTCCCTGCAGGCAGCTAGAGACCTGGACTAATCCTAAAGACTCTGCAGGTCCATGTACCTTTCCTGAATCCTATTTGGTGCAAATTCACTAAAAATAATAAGTCCTGCTGTGGATAACTGGTTCTTAGTCAGCTCTCAGCCATTCTCAGGGGTCTGGATAATTCTCAAACCTCTGTGCTTCCCTACTATTGCCTTTCATTCCCTCTCTCCCCATTGCAGAGAACTGGGGGCTGATTCCTGCTTAGACACCATCCAAACTTCTTTTCCTCCCTCTCTTCCACTCCCTAGTCTTGGCATCCCTGCTGTAAGTCCAGCCATCTCTGAGGACTGGATTTGGAGTCAAAGGACCCAAGTCCAGATTCTAGCTGTGTGACCTTGGGCTAGTCCCTTTATCTCTCTGAGATGGAATATCCTGAGAATGAAAGGGTTGGATGAGCTGACTTCTGAGGACACTTCCAGCGCTAGATCTGTGATTCTTATCCTCTTTCCTTCTCTCCACAGGGTGAGGGTCAGGGTGGCTTGAATACAGTGAAGACAGTGACTGTCCCTGAAGGCAGTATACTTGCTTTCAAAGTTGCCAAACTGATTATCCAGGACCAGTGGGGTAAGTTGAATCAGAAGAACTGGGATGGGGAGAATGGAGAGGTTGAGAGAAATTTCCCATGAACCACCCTCTTCCTACCAAGGGCTGAGGGAGGTGGGGAAGGGGAGGGAGCATTACTGTAGTAATGTCCTAGTGTTGGGGAATTCAGCTGCCCAGCTGGCTGGATAGATGACATTTGCAGAGACCACCCCATCCCTCTCTGCCCCACACATACACTCTTAGGTGGGTGGGCTCACTTCTGTGCTGGAGCAGAGGGATGGGAAAAGGTTAGTCTTCTTCTCACTGGGTTTTCCAACTACCCAGGAGAAGGAGCAGGAGATGCTTTGGGGGCCCCAGAGAATAGGTATCCTTTTTCCTTTTCTAGTCAACCTTCTTTTTCTGGATTATCATAAACTTCATACCAATTACAAAAAATAGAAACTATAGCACTTAGAGTCCCAGGGTCTCCCATCTCCTTGACAGGATTCTTCCTTCCACTTATAGTGGTCAAAGCATCTTAGTATATGGTCTCCAAGACTTGTCCTGGTCAAAGATTCGTCCCCCTGTGGCCAGCCAGGGAGTGAGTCTCTCTGCACTGAGATAGGCTGGCCCTTAGACAATAGCCCTAGGCCTCTACTTGGAGCCTTTCTAGCTTACTCTGGCACTTAGCACAGGGTCTGGTACATAGTAGGTATTTGATAAATTTTTATTGATTGTTCAATCAATCAATCATCAAACCAGTATGACCAAACATCTCTTCTCCTGGCATCACTTCAAGATGTCCATTTCTCAGAGACATTCCTCAATATAACTTCAGGAGACAACATGTGAGGAAGAAAATTCTAAATAAAACTGAAATCCAAATCATTTACATTTTTATAGAAGGTAGAAATATGTACAAAATCTTCACAGTAATTGATTTCCTGCAACCCCTCCCCCAGGCTCTTTCCTGTTCTTAAACTCATTAGTTTTTAATGATGTCAGTTTTAATAGACTCACATTTAGTCGATCAACAGACATTTATGAAGCACCTACTATGTGCCAGGTATTGTGTTAAGTGCTGAGGATATAAAAAGAGGCAAAACATAGTTCATGCCCTCAAGGAGCTTACACTCTAATGGGGACTAAATACATGGAAACAAGGGCAGCTACTTGGTGAAGTGGATAGAGCAGCAGCCTTGGAATCAGGAGGACCTGAGTTCAAATTTGATCTCAGACATTGGACCCTTAGTAGCTGTGTGACATTGGGCAGGTCACTTAATTCCATGACCTTGCCCAAAGCAACAACAACAAATGAAACACCCATGCAAACAACTGTGTACAAAGCAAGCTACATAAAGGATGAATGGGGAATAATTAACAGAGCATTCTAACATCTTCAGTGTGTTCTAACCCTTCCATGTGGGGGTCAGGCCAGATGGTCACTGAGATCCCTTCCAAATCTCAATTTTGTGTCTGTGACTTTGCTCTCTTTGCTCTGCATCACCTTCAGTTTAAATCCAGCCTCAGAGCCTACAAGTGACCTTAGGCAAGTCATTTCATGTCTGTGGACCTCGGTTTCCTCAGCTGTAAAGTAGGGATAATAGCACCTACTTCAGAGAGTTCTTATGAGAATTAAATGAGATAATATTTGGAAAATGCTTAGCATAGTGTCTGGGACCTAGTAGGAGCTTAATAAATGTTTATTCCCTCTCCCTCCCCCTTGCTTCCTTCCCCTCTTTCCATATTTGTTTGTATTCATTATATTTAACATTTTTAATTGCTCAAAATAATTCCATGACATTGACATGCTCCAATCTATTCCACCACTTCACAATCTCCTTTGAGGTAATGGGGAGAAATTAGGTAGGAGTAGATAATAAGTTTCTTATAAGGGAAGAGAAATCTGTCTATCAGTCTCTGACTCATAAAGTGGTGAGCTCCCTATCATTCAAGGTATTCAAACAAAGGCTAAATGACCACTTGTCAAAGGAGACAATAGACTCCTGCTCAAGCACAGTTTGGATTAGATGCCCTTTAAAGACTAGATATGACATTTTTCTTTAATTCAGTAGTTGGACATGTCCATTGTTTTTATTTTTTAATGAAGCCCTTCTACCTATTTTTGTAGAGGTTGGCCTTTTCTTTCTCTTTCTTTGTAATTCTTTTTTTTCTAAATTATTTATTTATTTTTAGTTTTCAACATTCATTTCCACAATATTTTGAGTTACAAATTTTTCTCCCCATCTTTCCCCTACCCACACGCCAAAATAGCAAGCCTACTGAATACTTCTTCCCCCAATCTGCTCTCTCCTATATCCTCCTCCATCCCCCCACCAACTTTCTAATAGGGCAAGATGGATTTCTATACTCCATTACCTGTATGTCTTATTTCCCAGTTGCATGTAAAAAACAAAACACACTCAATTTTTTTTAACATTTGTTTTTGAAACTTTGAGTTCCAGACTCTTTCCATTCTTCCTTCCTCACCCACCCCCACTGGGAAGACAAGCAATTCAACATAGGTTGTACATGTATAGTTATACAAAACATTTCCATAGTAGTTATATTGTGAAAGACAATATAT
>CM053594.1:67374472-67473642 GCA_028646575.1 Pseudocheirus occidentalis | reverse complement strand
TCACAAGGTTTCTTACCTCTTATGAGGCTGCCTCAGGGGTACAGTCTAGCAGTTCTCTCAAGAGCCTGGTTTCTCAGGGGCTTTCTCAGAATAAATGGAAAGTATCACATGCTCTTCCCCAGAGACCCTGGGTTCAGTATGCTTCTATTTCCCATAGGTGAAGGGAATTCTGAAGGAGAACTTCAATCAGAACAAGGAGAGGCCTTTCTCCCTTTCTTCAGAGGTAATGTCTTTTTTCTGGAGCCAGACTCCCATACAATGCACACAGTGAATGCACAGAATAGGAGTTCCAGGTAAATTGGGGTTCATCTCCTGTGATCTGCAATCCACACTCTTCCAACAGGCCATGTGCAAACATCGACTCCTCATTCTGGCTCCAGAAAAAAGACCCAACCTCTTAATATCCTAGATGCTAGAAACGAGACACTAGAGAAATCTTTCAGTCAAAACAGAGAAGTGGAGATAATGCTCTCTGCTGGGTAGAGAATCCCAGGAGAAAGTCGAGATAGTTCCTGATCCTAACTCCATTGGTGAACAGCCTAGAACCAGAAAGGCATGATGAAACAGTGTGGCTCCCCCCCCCACAGCAAGACTGACACTTAGGGAACCAACAACAGTTCTCTTCTAACAGCTTCCAGCTGTTTTATTTCAGAGGGATGGATGGCTGATCCTTTATCTGAACAGTTAATAGCTTCTTGAGGAGTCCTAATATTATGTCTTCTCTTTCTGGGGGATGCAACAAATGTATTTTAAATTATGTTTCTTTTTTGTTTTTTTGGAGGAGGAAGGTAGGGCAATTGGGGTTAAGTGACTTGCCCAAGGTCACACAGCTAGTTTTTTGTGTTACGTCTGAGACCAGATTTGAACTCAGGCCCTCCTGACCCCAGGGCCTGTGCTCTATTCACTGAGCCTCCTAGCCACCCCTATAATGTGAGTGTTTCTTTGCATGTCCCAGGGAGTGGAGAAGCTGAGAATCCTAATGGGCAATGAGATGAGAAGGCTACCTAAGATATAATGGGAGATTTTCCTGAAACAAATTTCAGGTAGGTTAGAAATAAGGGGTTTTTTTAGAGTACATACTATGTGTCAGTCACTATGCAAAGTGATTTACAAATATCTCATTTCATCTTTACACTAACCCTTTCACCTGTGGAGGGTTCCTAGTTACTCTCCCTACCTGACAGGTCTAGGACTCTCTTTCAAACACAGGATCAAAACCCTTGTTCAATCCATTAAATGACAAATAATTGCCCCTGATTTCCTGAACATTATAGTCTCTTCACAGAATTTCCCACCTCTTTTTAATCCACCCACTTAGATCTTTATTTCACTGAATGAATGAATGAAGTGAACAAAAAAGTATTTATTAAGCAGGATGTTTAAGGGACTAAGTGCTAAGCACTGGGGGTACAAATACAAAAATGAGACAGACATCCTAAGTAAGGGAATGGTGGCCAGAGGGAGCTTTTGGTCTGGGAAGGCACTAGGTTAGAAGGGGAACAGTTGGGAAAGGCGAAGTGGGGGCAGGAGAGTTGGGGAGGGGCTGCAGGGAGGCACTCACCAGACAGCACTTAACACAGACTCTGGTGAAAAGATACATTCAGGTCTAGGGTTACTCTCCATTCAGGAAAAACAGTCCTTTTCTTGTCTGACACTGCCTGGCACTGAACCCACAGTCTCTTACTTGCTTTATGTACTTACTCTTCTTGTCTTCATTCATTCCACAGATATCTACTCATCACCCAATAATAATAAAAGTACAGCTCCCATTGCTATCATCCCCTTTAGGATTTACAGGGTGCTCTCCTCAAAATCCCATGAGATAAGGAATGCAAGCAATCCTATTTTACAGAGGAAGGGGAACCTACTTAGTGCTGGAGTGGAGCAGTAGAAGCAAAAAGGAAAATCCTTCAAGAGCTTACAGTTTACTATGTAAGGCACATCAGGAAAGAAATCAAACCTATCTAAATACTATCAATCAGTGCATCAAAAGAGTCTATCTATAAAGTGCTAGGAGATCAAACAGAGGGAAAGCTAGCTTGTCCTCATGTTTGTGCCCCTGTGCTTGGCTCAGGGTGGGAGCCCTCTGTGGTCGGGATCACCTGGGCTCTGCTTGATGTCCCGGGCTGAGGACTATTACCAATCAGAGATGGGAGCTATAATTTTTTTCTATAGATTCATGGTCTATAAAGCACTTTTCTCCCAACAACTCCCTCTCTAAGAGTCAGGGACTCCTGTCTCCACTCTACAAAATGGAATCAGAGAGGGCAAGTGACAAAGGTCATGCTGCTAGTTATGGCAGAGTTGGGACTAGAACCCAGAGTTGTCTCTTTCCTCTCAGCCTTTCTGCCATGTCCTACAGACTTCTCTGGAAGGGAGCAGGACAGGATTAGGACACAGGAGGTGTTGAGGGGTTGGGACATGAGGTAGCATGTTGGTTTCCCTGTGGTCTCTCCCTGTCCCTGCCTCCAGCCTTCTCTTCACTTAGGAGAGAGGAGATACCCTCATGCCTCCTCTTTGGGACCCCCACCTCTCAGGGCCAGGTGGGAATCCCTCCATCAGTCAAAAAGACACAGGTAGGAGAAACCTCTCCATTTGGGGAAGGGGGAGGTAGGGAGAGGGAATACCGAATTCCCCTGGAGAGGATTTAACATACACAGCTTGGGCCACAGGCTGGATGCAGTAAGGGTGATGGATTCCTGGCTTACATGATCTTGTGGGACCAGGAAGTAACAATAAGAAAGTCTAAGAGACACCCCTAAGCTGGCTGTGACCATCCTAAAGACTTCACATCAAAGAGACAAGTGTCCAGGGATTCTACCCCTCCCCCAGGAACAGGCTCCCAGGCAGACAAACCTGGGAAGGTTCTCCCCAGTTAAGGGTTTAAGGAAACTCTCCATTCCTAGGCTGTGAATACCTAGGTGAGGTCTGGGCAAGACCAAGGGAACTTGCTTCCTTGACTGAAGAATGCTCTTCAAAACAGAGCTAGGAGGCAGCTCAGGACGGCCCCCCACACCCCCAGAGGCCAGCCCGGCTCCTAGGCTTGAAGGGGCTGTCCTCATAGACTGGTCTCTCCCGTTCTTGGCGGTGGCCCCAGCAGCAAAACAGCTGCCAAGGGGAGAAGCTCCCACCTCCAGGGGAGTCCAGGTCCCGGCACACTAGCCTCACTTGGTGCATGGTGATGTGGGAGACATCTCGAATACAAGGCTCGGCATCCCACTGCATTTCCCCAAGGTCTATAGTGGTAAAATGGCAGAGAAGGTAGCATGTTAGAGCCCTGGAAGGTCCTGGTCCCCAGCTTTCCTCCCTTCCCATCATTCTCCCTTCTACTCTAAGCTGACCTACTTTCTCCATACCTTCTTTCTTTAGAACCTACTTCAGAAATCACATCTCCAGGGGCAGCTAGATGACTCAGTAAATAGAGCATTGGCCCTGGAGTTGGGAGGATGTGAGTTCAAATCCAGCCTCAGACACTTAATACTTACTAGCTATGTCACCTTGGGCAGGTCACTTAAGCCCAATTGCCCTGCCAAATTGCCCCTCCAAAAAAAAAAATCACATCTCCAGGAAGATTTCCTTGTGTAACCACACCTCACCCCAGTCCTCTTAGCCATCCTTTCTACTCCCAGAATTTATCTCCATCTAGATAAATCTGTGTGTGTGTGTGTGTGTGTGTGCCCCATCTTCCCCTCAGACAGGGGCACCTGGGACAAGGCCAATCAGAGTTGATCCTCTCTAGAACCAGCACCCACACAGTCACACATGACATGCACCATAGACCAGGCAGGCCAGCCTGCCTCTCACTCTGTCATTTTACACCCATGAGTCACCCTCACACATATCCACCCCAAGAACCCCAAGTACTCAACATCTCTAGTGCCCCTTGCCTACCATGCAGCAGTGAGTCCACCAGGCCAGGGTTGACACAGTCAGGGTCCATGTGATGAATCAGAAACCCTGAAATCAAAGAGAACACCTAGCTGCCTTTGATGATGTCAGATCTCCTGGCCTGAGTGAATTCTATTGTCCCCAAAGAAAAGTATGAGAAGATAATCCCGCCCCCATTCTTTGCAGAAATGAGGAACCATATGGGGTGGGACACCATATATGACCTCAGATTTTTTTTAATTTGTTCAGTTTTGTGGACCCTTTTCCCCTTCTTTTTTCATAAAGGATGGCACTCTGGGAGGGGAAGAACAAGCAATAGAATGGAAAAACATTTTTAAAGAAAAGAAAAAATTCTATGGGGGGGTTTGCTTGAGAACAGAAGGCTCTGCTGAAAGGGATTCTCAATAAGCTCCCAGTCAAGCCCCAACTACATGGAAGAATGACTATGACAAGTTAGAACTTACCTATGAACATGGCTGACACCCGGCGAATGGGGACTTGGGGACTCCTCAAGTAGCTCTGGGCCTGGCTCAAGAAATCAGAGGCTCGGCCAGGGTACCACTGAGCCTGAGGTCAAAAGGAGGGAAGGTCTGCATTGGGAGAGATGCTTCAGTGCAACATCCAGAAAGCCCTTTGGCCCAACTGAGGAAAGGGTCTGAGAAGCCCAGGACTTTCTTTATTCCAAGCAAATCCTACCCTGGCAACAATAAGAATGACCCTGGGAAAGGTCTGCTTCCTGCTTCCTCCCTGTGGTCTTGAAGGGTGACCAGCTCTGCTGAAAGAGGCTATTCCCCAGAGACACTAAATTTCCCCCCTGTAGGTAACTTAAGGATTACCTTTGCTGAAAGAGACTCCCCAATAGGGGTTAGTGATAATGAATCTGTGATTTCATTGATATATGGAATTTCCTGGCTAAAAGAACTTCCTCTTCCCATGCAAGTTAGCACCCCATCTCTGCAATTTATGGTCTTAGAGTTGCCTAGAGCCCTAAAAAGTTAAGCGACTAGCCCGTGGTCACAAAGTAAGTATATGCTGGAGGTTAGTCTTCAACCCAAGTATTTCTAACTCTGAAACTAGCTTTTTATCCACTAAGCCATAATGGCTGCATCTCTGTGAGTCCCTAAGGACAGGGATTGTCATTAGCATAACAGATTGTAAATTGTATCCACCCAGGGATGGGCAGCATCAGATGACTCATCCATTGTTCCTTCTAGTCTGCATTTGAAGCTAGGGAAGAATAGTAAGTGCAAGCATGGAGGTGATAAGGGACAGAGGTAGGAACTAGTTTTAAGGGGGAGCCCTTCAGTCAAAGTTCTGGTTTTCTAACATAGCCCTCCTGGAGCCCCTACTGACCAGTCGTCTGCAGGTACGGCTTAGAGCCTCTGGGCTGTCATAGTGAACCATGGCTGAGATCTCCTCCAAGAGCCTCCAGCGCAGGAATCGGTCACAACGAGCTAACGTCCACTCTGCACTCTGGAAGGAAAGGTCCAAATGGGGGTTTAGGGTATAGTCAGGCCCGGAACATATACTTCCTTCCCCATTACTGAGAGGACATGGAAGATCAGAAGGCGAAGGGACAGGAGGGCCAAATCCAGGGTCCCGACCCTCCAGTTGTACTGACAGGCAAGATCTATTTCTGGAATCCATCTTATATAATAGCCCTCTGCTCCTCAGTCCCCCAGAGCATCCTGACCCTGTCCCTCTGGAGAGAGTCAAAGGAAAGAAGAAAAAAGATGAGGGGGTTCAGGCTGTCTCCCTCTAGAAACCACTTGGCATTATTTAGTAAAAATGTAAATACCCTAATTTTGTGTACCTGTGCAATCTGTTCTCCCAAGTAATTCAATTCAAATCAATGTATTAAGCACCTACCCAAGGCACTAAAGGCACATCCTAAAGATCAGGGACAGGTTTGTTTTGGTCTTTGTATTCCGAATAGGAGAGGTAGGGAACCTGTGGCCTGGAGGCCACTCAAGACCTTCTACTTCCTTGACTGAGGCCTTTTGACTTTATGAAACAAATCCTTTTAAGGGGATTTGTTCTGTGAAGTTATAAATTGTTGATTATGAACTTTGAAGAAGAGGAGGAGGGTGCCAGGATTTGGGGCTCATCAAGGGTGGAAAACTTGGTACTCAAATGGAATAAGGGGATCCCAGATGGGAGGATCCAAGGTAGGAGGCAGGAGAACTGAAGCTGGGAGAGGGGAAGTCTGGACTTCTGTCTGAGAGAGAAGGACGGGGTAAAGGGGATTGGGATTCCCCATACCTCGGCAGCATCCAGGCTCGGGTCTTGCAGGCGCAGCAACAGGGTCACTAGGCTGCCCATCACCAGCTCACGTACCGCCCTAGCGCGCCTCGGGGAGCAACGACCCACTAGAGTGCCAAGGAGCCCGATAGCCGAGGCACGAACAGAATCCTGGTCCTGAAAGGGAGGAGCCGAGCTGGAGTAAAGGTGGGGACTTTGGGAGGGGCAGTCATAGGGGCGGGGCTGAGATTGGTGGTGGGTGGCGCTCGTGGTTGAGTGGGCGGTGCTCGTGGTTGAGTGGGCGGGGCAGAGGAGAGGCTAGCGGCAAAGAAACCCCCGGCCAGAGGGGGGAAGAGGCGTTACCCGTTCACTGATCCCTCCCCCTTGCCCTCGCCCCGCTCACGTGGTCTAGCAGCGGCTTCAGGCGCGAGCCCAGGCTGGTGCACTGCGCGCTCACGCGCTCCCGAGCCGTAGGCCTCAGCAGGAGCCTCCGGAGCGCGCCCAGGGCCGCCCCCACCAGCCGCGTGTCCGACTCGCCGAGCGCGCCTAGCAGAGCCTGGAGCAGCGTCCCCACGTGCCGCGCCTGCGTGGAGCCAGGGCCGTCAGGGCTGCCGCTCCGCCTCTTCCTTCCCCCTCTCGCCATCTCGCCCCCCCTCCCTCACCCCAGTCCCAATCCAGAACCTGGGCGGCTCCTGCTTGTAGCCGACTCTCAGTTCTGGGGCCAAGGAAAAGTCTGAATGGCTGCCCCTCCCACCCAGTAATCCACAACCGCGGGTAACAGACCCGAGCCCAAACTGCGGATAATTAAAATACTGCTTTTCTATTTGATGCATTTTGTAACTTGTGGCTCATGCCCTTGTACCTTAGCCCCTGTGCGGTCTGGCTCAGGTTGGTAGTAAGATGGGAGGAGGTTCTGGCCTCCGATAAATCCCCAGGTAGATCTGTCCACCTTCGGATAATTGAGAGTTGACCTTTCCATTGTTTCTGCTCCCGCCCCCAGGACCAGGGATTCCCTAGGAGCGGGGCCTAATATCTTTCCCCACTTAGCCTCTCCCACCCGAAGCCAGCCCAGTCCTAGAGCACCCACGTGACAGCCAACGCCCCCCACCAGGGAAGGGCGGCCCAAGAGCGGGCCAACCCCTCACTCTGCTCCCCACAAACGAGCCAGCACCCCCCCCCAGGGAGGGGCACCCCAAGGGCCAGCCGAGCCTCACCTTTCTGCGGTTCAGGGCCAGGTGGCCCAGGCCCAGGAGGCCGAGCCAGCGCACAGTGGGCTCGGGGTCCACCTGCCAGGCAGTCAGACGCTGCACAATGGCTTCATCTCTCAGTAGCCTGGCCGTGGGCTGACTCTGAAGAAGCTGAGGAGTTGGGATAGGGGTGACTCAGGAAATGGGCATCTCTGGGTGGGTGCAGAAACCCACATCACTGTCAGCCTGGGCTCATGAATGGAGAAGACCCTCCTCACCACCCTTTTCCCTAACTACCCCTGCATTCCAGGGAGGATCCCACCGACCAGAGACTATCATCGCTATTTTATGTAGAAGGAAAGTAATTTGCTCAAAGGCACATAGTAACTAGAGACCAGAGCCAGGGCTGGAATCCAGCTCTTCTGACATCCAGCCCAGGATTCTGTCCACCACACAATCCTGGAGGAGCAGGGCAGGGGGATTTAAGGTCTTGGAACACTCACCCCCGTGAAGAATGCCATAGCAGTCAGGCGTCGGGCTTTATTTGTGCTTTGTAACCGTGGAAGTAGGTCTGCAAAGAGCCCACGCAGGTGGTGGTCAGCATGAGCCACCAGGGCACTTGGGGGACACAGGAAGGGGAGAGGATGAGGGAGAGCTGAGGAAGGAACCCCACTACCTATTCCTGTTCCAGAGAGTAAACCGTGAGATCCACTCCCTCCAGCATCTCCCAAGCACCCCGGTGACAGTATGGTTCATCTTCCTGTTTCAGCACTGTTAGTCTCCTCTTCCATCAGTCAGCCCCCAATCAATACTTAGTCCTGGTCAGCCTGAAGAACTAGAAAGACCCCATCCTTCTGGGATCCCATCCCTTCATCTCTGTCTCCTCATGTCCCCATGATCCCAGAATGTCCAATGTTCCTGTGTATCCTTCTTCCCCCAGAGCCTCTGTCCCCATGTTCAGACCTGGCCAGCAGGAGGACACCCTCCAGATGGGTCCCAGATCCTATGAGGCGCCTCCAGCCCCCACTCTGCTCCATACAGGTCACCACCATTCGACCTCCATCTCCATTAAGCAGGGCCTTCAAAGCTTCCACAGCACAGCTGGAGGTGGAGAAAATGATCAGGAGTAAGGTGGGGTCACCAATTGCCCCACTTTACTCCTACCTCCCCTTCCTCCACCTCCCATATCAGTCTCACCTAGCATGGTTGGGGGGAGGACCCCGGACTTTCACTTGAACCTGGGGGGAGTGGGCACACCAGGCCAGCTGGTGCAGCTGTGTAACCAATGCGATGAGCACTTGTGGGTAGAAGCCCCTTGTGGCAGCCACACATCCTGACACTGCCAACATCTCTCCTAGTGCTCTTGTGGCCTACAGAGACACGAGACAGTCCTGGATATGCCTTCCTCAAACATAACTGTGACATTCCTGGGACACGCTTTGGTCCCATGTAAGACACTTCTGACACATGTGAGATACACACTCTTCAGATGGATCTGGGGCACACACCTCCCACATACTGAAATATCTACATGCTTGAACTAGTCCATGACCCCTTTTTCCCAGGTTTCTCCAGAATCTGTCTTCTTCCTTCCCGCCAGACTCTTAGGTACCAGATCTTTATCTTCTGGATCTCACATAGGGATTCAAATTCTGCCCCCCCCCCCCTGCCCTCCCTCCACCAAGCTACCCCATACTAGGATGTGACTCACAGCCAATGCCTGGGCTTGGGGTTTGACTGCCCGGGGACTCAGGCCTGGGCTGGACCTGGGACTGGAGCCCTGGATCTGGGGTGGGCCCTTCACCTCCTGCAGCAGGTGCACCAGGACCAGCCCATTCACCCTCTGGTTCCTGCTCAAGCCTCGCCACAACTCAGCTGCGGCACTGTGGATAAAGGAGGGAGGGGAAAAGTAGGAAGCTCTGTGTGGATGGAGGTCCCAAGGCAAGGAACCTAGAACCTCGGGAATGGGGACTTTAGAGATGAAGGAAAACCCAGACTATGGGAGCTCCCATTGGAAGACATGTTGGTCCATGTGGATCTGAGAAGAGATCCTGGGACTGAAAGAATCCTTGGATTTGGGGAATTTGCCTTTCTTTGTATTCCTCTTTGGATACCTCAGCATAGAGCTAAGTTAGTGCTTAACAAATGCTTGTTGACTGACTGACCAACTGACCTTGGGAGTAAAGAGTCCTTACTTGGAGAAGACCCCTGGAAGTAAGGGGATTTGGGATGAGATTTTGAGATGAGAGCCAGAGTGTGGTAGGTTCTGGAGACCTCCTTTGGAGCTGATAGAAGGCCATAGGACTGAGGTGAATCTTTGAATTTAGGGGAAACTGGGAATGGGGGAGGCCCTAGAATTAAGAGAGACCCCTGGAACAAAGGGGATCGAGGAAATAAAAGACTGGAACTGATGCAACATAGATCTTAGGGGAAAGATCCTCTGATTGAAGAGACTCAATGATTCAGGGGGTACCTAGACTGTAGTAAGTCTGGGGGGGCAGGAGGAAACCTTGGGAATCAGGGGACCCAGGGACTGAAGTTGGGGAGGAATGTGGAAACTAAGGGAATATTGTGGAACAAAAGGAGAACATAGTGACTGAGAGGAGACTCTCCCCTGACTGACACCAGCCTTTCTCTGCCCAATCTGATAAATGGGTTCATGACCCAGGTATCTATGAACAAACAGGCAAGAAGACCAGAATCTTGGCTCCTAGCCCAGCCTGCCTTGTGGGTGTTGGAATGCAGAGCAGGTACTAATTAGGGTTGGGCACTAATTAAGAGGTTTGGAGTGGGTGCCAATTGACCTCACCTGGGCAGACACAACAGCCCACAGGAGGAGGAAGGTGAGGGTAGCTGGGGATGCCAGGATACCTGGGTCCTTTCCTGCCCAAGAACCCCGGAGGGAGTGGGGGTACCCAATACCTGTCACAGGGCAGAGAATGAGACAGTAGGGTCTGGACCACTTCATGTGTGTGTTCTGCAGCCAATGAGCAAAGTGCCCTCAGGGCCACCCTCCTTGCCCTGCCTTCCAAGAGCTGGGCCATCTGTCCATGGAGTCCCTGGACCACCTCCCGTACCTGGGAAAGGAGGGGGTAAACTCATTCTCAGTGCTCCCTAGGATCTACTCCCTCCAGCCTCTCCCAAGTACCCCCATGATAGTAAGCTCCAGAGCTGCCCATTTCACTTTTGGAATATTCACTGCTGTGCAGGTTTGGTTCATATTGAGTTCAAGTCTGCCCTCTTGTACTTCCCATTGCTCCTTGTTCTGACCTCTGAATGGAACAAAGTAGAACAAATGTAATTCCTCTTCCACAGGACAGTTGTGGAGGTATTTGAAAGGGCACATGCCTTGCTTTTTGGCCTTACCTTTTTAGAATTAGATTAGATGGCCCCTGTAAGCTGTGACGAGGTCTCTGACATTCTATGTTTTGATATTCTAGTGTTTCGTGTTTTTGGATCCTGAGATTCTAAGAGTCAAAAGTTCTGGGAGCCCAGGAACTTACTGAGGGCCATCCCAGGAGAGGATGGGGAAAATCATGGACATGGCTGTGAGAGGGGTCAAGGAAAAGAGAGCTGTGGGAGAGATGGACCTCAAGAAGGAGCTGAGGCTGAAAGGGCTGGGCTTACAAAGAGATGCTGACCTTTTCTGGGAGCTGTCCACCCTGTGCCTCCAAGGCTGACGAGAGACTGAAGGCCAAGGCCTGGGTACCTGAGATACCAGCATCCTCAAGGCAAACCACAGTTTGAACAGCAAAATCTGCCAAGGAACCAGGGACCAGAAGGCACTGAGGATGCTGGATAGGGGGAGGGGGAAAGCAGAGAGAAGTCTAAGAGTTAAGAAGCCTTCATCCAAGAGCCTGTCCATTCTTTTTTCCTTAGCTTCCTTCTAAACTCTGGGGTCATCGGTGTCTGTCCTGTAGCTGCCATCTTCCTCAATCCATCCCCATAAACCTCTTCTCCAACCCCTGCCCTTCTTCCCTCCCATCCCAACTTTCCTCTAATTCTCCAGGGCTTCTAGCTTTCTTGAAGCGCCTGCTCACTACCACCAACTTCCCAAAGCCTCCAGCTTCTTCCACATACCTTCATCTTTCCCTGCTTCCAGCTTCACTGCCCCTTTGTGCCCTGTGCTTGAATCTGTCTATCCTCTTCCCCAGTTCCCCCAGTACCTGTTCAGGCTCCCAGGGTTGGGGTTCAGGGTCTGAGCCAGAAGTCTTTGGAGAGTGGGGCTCATTGCTCAGCACCCCAGTGGCAGTATCAGGTTCCAGACTCTCTGTCCTTGGTGCAGCGACTGGTTCAGCAGGGCTCTCAGACACCTGAGGGGGCTGCCCTTGACTGGGTCCAGTCCCCTCTCGGCTGATCTGGATCTCATCAGCCAACGCAGCCAGAGTAAGGGCTCCCAAGGGCCCCGCAGGCCTCCTGTGGGCTCCCCTAGCCCATCCCCGCCTCCCTCTAGCCATCTCAAACCCTGAGGCGCCAGTCTTGGTACACTGCCCTCTTTACCCCCACTCCCTCCCCAAGACAAGCACTGACAAGAACTCACAGGTGTGGAAAATCTGTCCACCCTAGGGCTTGCACCTGCTGAGATTCACCCTGACTCCTACTGAGGCCAGGTGTGGCAGCAGGTACAGGCGTGTCCAAGCGTATGCTGGGGAGGAGTTACTGTACAGGAATGGATTGTGGAACCTCCCTAGGTCCAGAAAGAGGTAGTGATTTTCTCCCCTTTCTCTTAACTTCTAGGAGACAATATTAGTTGGGGATCCCTTACTTTTGACCTACCCATTGAGATTCCCTTACCCAAGAGATTTAGGAATTACAGGAGCCTAAGATTTAAAATGAAGGGACCTTAGGAATCCACCCTCATCATTTTTTAGATGGGAGACTAAGGCTCTGATCAGTGAGAAGCAGTGGAAATTGTGGGTCCCAAGGTTACCTTTCATATCATAGGGATCATTGGCCAAGAACCTCAAGTTTGAAATGAACAATGTGGCCCTCTCTGGGTTACTTTTGAGCTGGGGATGGTTTCTTGGAAAGGAACTAGTTCACTACCCTAGAGGAGCTTCTGAAAAGCAGTCTGAGGTCTACATCTCATCGGACAGCTGTTTAATTTCTAGCAGAACAAAGAAGTCTACAGTTTAATCAGAGTCTGGGTAATAGAGAACAGCCTGACAGTTCCCAGGATTCAAGGCAGTGACAGAGCCTCTCCTAGCACCACATGTGTGGATCAGGAAGAGTGGTTGTTTGATGGTCCTGAGGCTGGGATAGCCCTGGAAGGTAGACTTGGAGGGAGGATGGGCAGGACAGTCTCCAAGGCTGCCTGAAGCCTAGTTGTTGTTTATTGCTACTATTATAGGTCCAAGGGGCCTGGTAGGATCTTTCTATTGACTGGCCAGGCTGAATCCAGAGAAACTGGCATGCTTTTGAAACAGTTGTGCAGCACAAATGCAATTTTGTTGGGTTACTGGCCTCATTTCAAACTATTCTGTAAAGAAAACATCTTTGTTGTTCAGTTTCATTCATGTCTGACTCTTTGTGCCCTCATTTGGGATTTTCTTGGCAAAGACACTGGAGTGGTTTGCCATTTCTTTTTCCAGCTCATTTTACAGATAAGGAAACTGAGGCCAACAGGATTAAGTGACTTACCCAGGGTCACACAGCTAGTAAATGACTGAAGTGAGATTTGAACTCAGATCTTCCTGATTCTAGGCCCAATTCTCTATCTGCTATGTCTCATGGAAGTGAACAATAGGGCAAGTGGTTGCCATTGGGGGGGGGGAGCAATTGGGGTTAAGTGACTTGCCCAGGGTCACACAACTAGTAAGTGTCAAGTATCCAAGGCCACATTTGAATTCAGGTCCTCCTGACTCCAAGGCTGGTCTATCCACTATACTTCCTAGCTACCCCTGCCATTAATTTTCCATTTCAGTACCTTCCCTCCTTCCCAGTTTCTCATCCCTCCAGGGCTGGGACTCCAAGGAACCTGGCCAGGGAACAGCTAGAGTTTGGGAAAAAGCATTATAAAGATGTACCCTCTAGCTCTCAAAATGAGAGAAGCTGCTTTCTAAGGGGACAGTGATACAGGACAAGAGGCTATCCAAAAAAGTATTATTTTCTAAAAAAGGTAGAGATGGCTAGGACTTTGTCTAGAATTCAAAGCCAGGTCCTCTGACTCAAAATCCAGGGCTCTTCCTGGAATATGATGCCATGTGTATCCACGTACCTGTGTGGTATCTGTGGACCTTGCCCTGTAGGAATTGGGAACTGAGGGCCTCTCCTGCCTAGCATCACTGCAATGCCCTCTACCCACTGGTTTTCCCTAGAGATAAATAAAATCACGGAATCTCAGAATAGGAAGGTACCTTAAAGAATTTCTGGTCCAAGGGTGGGGGAATCTGCAGCCTTCAGGCCACGTGTGGCCTCCTAGATCCATAAGTGCAGCCTTTTGACTGAATCCAAATTTTACAGTTTGTGTTTCAGACTTCAGGGCCAGTGCTTTATCCACTTCACTGCTATGGTGTCATTGAAAGAGCCTGAATCAGCCAGAGGACCTAGGTTCTTATCCTACCATAACTACTTTCTACTTATGTGACCCTAGCTAAGTCCCTTGACCTTCTAACACTGTCTCTTCATCTCTGAAAAAGAAAAAAAGACTAAGAATACTTGTGCTCCATACCTCACTGGCTTGTCGTGAGGAAATTACTTAGTAAGCCTTCAGAAAGACCTGTGTAAAGGTGAGCTGTCTGTGTTGTTTGACTTTTAGAACCAAACAAGTTTTCATGCCATGGAAACCAAGGCACAGGGATGAGGCTGTGTGACAAACAGAAGATCTCAGGTGGGCCATGAATCTGGGGAGCTTGACACCATGTCCTCCTCCAGGCAAGCTAGAAACAGGGAACAACATCAAGAATCACAGGAGTGACCTTGGGAGAGAGATTTCCCCTCTCTGGGCCTTAGTTTACTTCTCTGCAAAATGAGGGGGTTGGAGGAGATAATCTCTGTGGTTCCCTTCCAGCTCACCGAGGCTGGTTAATCTAGGCTCTCATTTCTGAGTAATCATCTGGGAGGGAGTAACAATCATAGGGGATGAAAAACAAGAAATAGTAATGGGACAGAAATAATCAGCAAGAATGACAGGAAGAGTAACAAAAAATTGAGAGAAATAATAAGAGGAGAAACAATTTGAAGAATAACAACGGGAGGAGTAACAGCAAGTGGCCTCAGAACCTGGGCACTTTTAGGAATGCCCCGGGTTCATAGGAGGTTTCCCAGGTTGCCCCAGGGCTTCCTAGCCTCAATTCTCTCTGGGCAGGGGCAGGGCAGAAGCAGCTGGGGCAGCATTTCAATCATGTGACTGTTTCATTTCCTGGGGCTTAGCAGAGTGCCTTACATACTAGGCACTTAATAAATTGTTCATTGATTGACTGATTGACCCAAAACCTCAGTTCCTTGACAAAGGATAGCAAGGATAGTCTAAAATTAAAATCAATCAATGGGAAATTTATTCATTCCTTCCTATGTGCCCACCCCTGAAGTGAGGGAAGGGACAACGGGAAAGACTCCACTGGCTCTTGATTGGAAGTCAAGACTTCCAATGAGTTCTAGACCCATTTCTGCCTCAGACAAGTCTCTATCCCTTTCTAGGCTTGAACTTCAGCCTTTCTAAAAAGAAAGGTTTGGACTTGGTGATCAGCCTCTAAGTTCCCTCTTTGGTAACCTTCCTAAGCTCCCTTCTGACCCTCTGTTCTGTGTCAGGTCCTCTGGGCTACACAGAGAGAGGAAGGGGCTGGGGAAGAAGAGAAGGAAAAGATCAGGCCTGAGCAGGGATCAAGTCTTTACTCTGTCTAGTAAAGCCAGTCCTACTGAATACTTAGGCTATGGGCAGCTGGAAGCACTCCCCGGAAATGTTCCCCCAATCAACCCTGAGTTACCCAATGAGGCTACCACACCCCAGGCATGGAGTCACCTTGTGCCACTCATACCCAATTAGTTACCCTGACTCTCCATCAATCAGGGACTAAACCAAGTTTGGGAATAATAATAATCATTTCTAGTCTTAAGGTTTCTTAAAGTTCTTTTTAAAAAATAGCCCTGTGAAGGAGGTAGTAAAAATACTACACTCATTTTACAGCTAAGAAGACTAAAGTCAAAAGGGAGGCAGCACAGTATAGCCAAAAAAATGCTGGATTTGCTGTTAAGAGAAAAAATGCATTCAAATTTTGCCTCTAACCCTCACTAGCTGTGTGACCTTGGGTAAATCATTTAATCTCTGAATCTCTGTTGTCTATAAGATGAGGCTCTAAGTACCTACCTATACTACTTATCTCACTGGGTTATAGTAAGGATCAAATGAGATAATGTATGTAAACTTTGTGCTTTGTAATCCCAAAGCTCTATCTAATCTTATTATTAATGTTGCTGGGGCATGAATCTTCACAGGCTTATCTAGGAAAATTGCCCAGCTCCCCTCCCTTTTCTAGAGAGCCTGGAAACAGCTCAGGGTCTATTTGTTTATCTCAGCCTAGCTGACCTGAAGGAAAATGAGAGTGGAAATATAAACAGAAAAGTAGCTGGACTGTTCCTGACCCCCCATCCCTCAAGACTCAGTGGGAGCCTCTGACCAATGTGAACATCACATTGCCTGGCACTGATGGAGAGATACGAGACAGATGAGAAGATAAATGAGAGGGTGGTTCTCACACGGCCTAAAGCTATCTTTTGTTTTGGGGGCAGGACTATGTAAAACACTAGGAGTGAATAACTCCCAGCTCTTCTGGCCCTGGACTTGAGATTCCAGCTAATTTTACTATTGCTCAGCTGTGGGAAACATGGTACCATCTTCTGGGGACAAAATGCAACAGCAAGACAAGTGAAGCTGAAGAGAGAATGGGGTAGTGAGAACCACGAATGCTATCTGTCAGGAGCAGAAGGTAAGAGATCATAGAAAGACATAGCTAGGGATACTTGCTGGGGAGCAGAAATGCAGGGGAGATGAAGGTGATGCGGTTTGAGAAGTTCAGGGACCTTCCAAGGACTGTAATGCTAGACGTGGTCATCTGGAATGAATTCACAGACTCAAGCAGTCTCTAAGTCAAGTTTATTGTTATGCTGCTTAATGGGCAAAAGTTCTTAAGGAACCTGCAACCTTAGAGGGCTACAGTTAAAGTTTATATAGGACAAACTATAGTAAAAACATATGCCAAATATGCTAAGTAGGTGATGCTGGGAGGGATCAGGGAGTGGTTAAGGAGAGGTTAGTTCTTAAAGCAACATACACTTTTTGTACGGGCTCTGCAGGCATTTTGCCCAGAGTTCACAGAGAAAAGCCCAAGGTGGGGCTGGGGAGGTGTGGTTTATGGATCTGCTACATCACTAAGTTAACTATTGGTCAGAGCCAACGGAGGATTGCCCAGACTGCCACCTATCAACATCTTGTTTGACAAGATAGATGCATAGTATACATATGCCTAAAGTCTAGGATACACATAATGAGGAGACTAGGATAGGATGCATATAATGAGGTGGGGAGTCAGTATGGATAGTCCAGTGGGTACTGAATATCTTTATGAGTCAGTACAAAGCCAGTTCAAGCTAATAATTCCTACAGGTGTGGTTTGTTACTAATACCAAGGAGAGAGGTAAGTGTTTTGCTGGGGCCCACTCATGAGTAATTGCCAGGCAGTGTCCTTAGGATGGGAAGAAGTTGCCAGGGATAGTGTTTTAAGGCTAGGGAGAAATATGATCTTGGAATGTGGGTCCAAGCACAGGCACCCAAGCACCCCATCAAAGCTACAATGTTGAATAACTGGAGGTTCAAACCCTGGCTTTCCCCCCTAGATTGGATCCCCACCAAGGGCAGCACTATGAGTTATGGGAACTGTACATGTCTCCTTGGGGCCAGGGGAAGAAGAGCTATAAGGAAACAAGGGGGGTGAGAAGAAGGGTGGTCCTGACTCTTACGAGCTCAGATGCAAGTCCTTTCTGTGGAAATGGCTTCAGCATTGATTGATGATGGTCTGTTGAGAATACTATAGAAGCATTCAGCCCATCTATTTAGAATCATGCCCTTGTCACTAATCAATGTGACTCCATCAACAATGAGTTGTTGAGATACATGATAGGTCTTGCTCTCATACTTTCCCAGTCACCACTGGAATGAAACAAGGCTGTGTGCTTGCTCCCATGCTTTTAAGCCTAATGTTTTCAGCCATGTTGTCAAATGCCTTCAACAAGGAAAAACGTGACATCAAGGTCAGCTACCACACTGATGGTAAATTCTTTAATTTGAAAAGGTTACAATCCAAGACCAAAATGGAGGGAGTGTTGATGCATGACTTTTGTTTTCAGATGATTGTGCACTCAATGCAGCCTCTAAAGCTGAGATGCAAGGAAGTATGGAGCAATTCTCTGCTGCTTGTGCTAATTTTGGCCTAACAATTAACACCAAGAAAACACAGGTGCTCCATCAGCCAGCTCTACACCACCCATACATGGAGCCATCGCTTACAGCAAATGGAGAAGTTTTGAATGCTGTGGATAAATTTACTTACCTCGGCAGTGTACTTTCTAGGGTCATACACATTGATAACAAAGTTGATGCATGTATGCATTGCCAGAGCTAACTCAGTGTTTGGGAGGCTCCAAAGGAAAGAGTGGGAGAGAAGAGGTATTAGACTGACTACCAGACTGAAAGTCTACAGAGCTGTTATGCTGACCTCATTGTTGTATGCCTTGAGGCCTGGACAGTATGCCATGCCCTGAAACTGAATTGCTTCCATTTAAATTGTTTTAGGAAGTTTCTGAAGATCACCTGGCAGGATAAGATACCAGGCACTGAAGTCCTTTCTCAAACTAAACTGCCAAGCATTCAGACTCTACTGCAGAGAACACAATTCCAATGGCCTGGTCATGTTGTTCAAATGCCAAACATACACTTGCCTAAAAGACTGTTTTATGGAGAACTCACACAAGGCAAGCATTCTCATGGTGGTCAGAAGAAGTAATACAAAGACATTCAAGATTTCTCTTAAGAACTCTGGAATTGATTGTGTGACATGAGAGACACTGGTGCAGGACCACCAAGCATGGCGTGCCCTCATCAGAGAAGGTGCTGTGCTCATAGAGCACAAGCTCTTTGAAGTAGCTCAAAAGAAACATGAGATGCACAAGTTTAGAGAATCCACCCCAAATGTTCCCATGGACTATTTGTTCCCATACCTATGGAAGCATTCCAAGCTCGTAAGAGTCTGATCAGCCACAGATGGACACACTGTAATTTGACTCTAATATGGGTAATGTCATTTCAGTCCTCTTCAAGAATGAAAGAAAGCAATCAACCAACCGTGTAAATAAAACCTGTTCATTGTTTTTAATGTCTGGGGAGCCTGCGTGCTTGTAAGACCTGTTGGGGGGATAGGGCACTTCACACACTGAGGTTTCCAGGTTTCACATGGGTAGGGGCAAACAAGTCAGAGAGGTTTAGAGGTCCCCAAAATACAAACGGGCCTTTTGTGTCCAGAAGGAGCCTCTGACACAAGAATTATAGCATTATTTCTGGCTTTCAGAGGTGGTTCCATCTCTTCTCTTCCTTTTGGCTAGGAGAGATGCATTGCCCTTTCTTTCCTTGCTGTTCTTTAAAACAACAATAACAAAAACCTCTTTCCACCCCAAAAGTTTCTAAGGTCCACATTCCTCTACAATTCACTTTTACCATACCATTGTAGATAGAGGAACAAAGTCTGAAGAAACAAAAGTCATAGCTCTTGGATTGACTATCCCTGGACTGGGAACAAAACTAAGACTTGGAAGATAGTTTCCAAACTGTTCTCCTCTTCATTTCCCTTCCCTGTGCATCCATCTACACATTCATTCTTTTGATGTTCCTTATCTGTAAAAGAGAGATCATGATACTTGTGCTACCCACCTCATAAAGTTCTTGCTTTAAAGAATAATGCTTTAAAGGCCAAAATGAGAGCTGGTTAATATATGTGAGCTATCATTCATTTGTTTTTATCCACCATAACTCATGGTGTCTGTTCTTTATTCACTGTAGCCTTACAGTAGTGACCATTCACTGTTTCATTCATCAAATTCAACAAATTCAACAGACATTTGTGACATGCCAATTGTGGGGCTGTGGGGGGGAGACACAGAAAGAAATTACCTGGCCACTGTTCTCAAGGAATCTGCAGTTTAAACATATGATATGTATGGGGACATGTATAATATAGAGCAGTGGTTCTCAACCTTCCTGATGCCATAACCCTTTAATACAGTTCCTCATGTTGTGGTGACCCCCCCCACCCATAAAATTATTTTTGTTGCTACTTCATAACTGTAATTTTGCTACTGTTATGAATCAAAATGTAAATATCTGATATGCAGGATATATTTTCATTGTTACAAATTGAACATAACCCACAGGTTGAGAACTGCTGATACAGAGTGTGACAGGGCAAAGGAAAAGTTGAAACAAAGTGTTCTAGGAAAATCTAGGAGGGACATCAGTTTCAGTGTCTAGGTCAGCAAAAGCAACAATAAACACTTATTGAGTGCATAAGATGTGCGGATAAAAGTTGAGATAGACACAGTCCCAGTACTCAGGGAACTCACAGTCTAGACAGACAAATGAGAAACACACAGATAAGGTTAATACATGAAATTGTGTGATAAATGCATTAGATAGGGGCAAAGGGGAAGCGTTATCTAAAAATCTGAGGGAGAAGGTCATTACTAATGGATACAAAAGATAAGAGGAGTTATCCTGGAGAAGGTAGCATTTGAATTGGTCTTTAAAGAACAGATAGGAATTCAACAGGTAAATAACTATTTTAGAGCATGTATTATGCTTTAGACTCGCAAAATACTTTGTATGCATAACTCCTTTGATCCTCACAACAATGCTGTGAAGTATTAGAGGTATTATTACCCTCATTTTACAGATGAGGAAACCGAGGCAGGTTGCCTCAGAATTTGAACCTAGGTTACTTCAGACTCCAAATCTAAGACATACCACTCTGCCTTTAAAAAAAAATTGAAGACATGGAGAGGGTAGACATTCAGGCTATTAGGGAACGTCAGCTGTAGAGAAAATAGAGTATATGGTGTCTTTGGGAGAGGCAGAGGATAGTCCAGTTTGGTCAGAGCTCAGAATGGGTGGAGGGTAGTAATATTAAATGAGACTGGAAAGGTAGGGTGGTGTCAGATTCTGAAAGATTTTGAATGGCTGAAGATTTTGAACTTGACTCAAAAGACATGTCACAGGATCAATTCCAAAGTTCCCAAGAGAGACTAGGAGACTTAGGGTGGTGAATGAAGGAATGATTCATCTGATTGTATGCAAGCTCCTTTAAGGCAGGGACTATCTTTTTCCTCTTTTTGTATCCCCAGTGCTTAGCATTGTGCCTGCCACATAGTAGGGGCTTAATAAATGTTTATTGACTGATAAATGAATGGATGAAAAAACATTTATTAAGCACATACTGTATGCACAGTGGCGATACAGATAAGATGGGGATGAATGGGGGGATGTGGTAATCGATTAAGCATGAGAAATAAGGGAGGAAAAAAAGAGTTTTCAAAACCTAAAGGAACAGATGTGAGGAGCTATTTAGTTGGTGAGGTACAGAGAGAAAAAATAAAGTCAGAAGAAGCAATAGGTTTAAAGGAAGAGATATGAGGTTTTGTAGGGAGAGCTATAATTTGGATACAACTGTAGAAATACAGGACAAAGTCTGCCAGCTTCTTTCTATCCCCTCAAGTCTTGCTAGGGAAATTAGCATCATCAACATGAGCCTAGTTTTAAGTGCCTGAAGTTTAAGTGACAGGAGTGGAGAGGAATTGATTGATTCACTCATCGGTAGGAACCGAGGCAATTGAATGAACCACACTGATTCCATCTTGTGACAGAATTCTGGATCTAGCTTAGTTTCCCTTTCTGTTCAGTGACAGGTCTAGCGCAATTTCTGTCTTGTGAGAAAATGTATTCAGTTGTGGAAATTGTCCAAAAATCTCTCCCCCCTCCCCTTAACTTTAAAGGTTGTTAACCAGCTGAAAATTAATCAGAGAACCAGCAGATGGCAGCAGCCCAGAGAACAGCACAACCCGGTGCAGCATAAAAAGTACTCCAGTTAAGGGTATTTCTTTAGGAAAGCAGCAAGAAACAGAGAACTGTTCTAGTTGCCACACAGGAGTTGTTCATGTTATACATTTCCCATTAGGAGCTTGTACATCTATGGGGGAATCTCCCTTGTGCCTATGGGGAATGGGGGTGGTTTTCTTTGTCATTTTCCTTGCTGAGAAATATAGAGCAGCAGGCTGGCCTCAGAGACAGAAGACCTGAATTCTAACCTAGCTTCTGATACACACTGACTGGGTGATCCTGGGCAAATTATTCCTCCTCTCAGTGCCCCTCAGGCACCTTTCTAAAACTCCAGATTGCAGTGTTAATGAGTGTCTGAGGCCAGATTTGAACTCAAGTACTTCTGACTCCAGTCCAGCACTATGCCCATTGAGCCATCAGTTGCACCTGAAAGGGTCTTGACAGCTTAGAATGTTGGTCCAAATCTATTAAAATGCCTTAATCAGAACAAATGTAGACCCTATTATTTGTGTAGAAAAATTAATTTCATAAATATAAGTTGGGGAAGACATGACTCGAAAAACAGATCATTTGAAAAGGGTCTGGGGATTTCACCAGGCTATAAATTCATTACAAGTCAACAGTGATTTCAATATAGCAGCCAAGAAAATGAAGGCAATCTCTTTTTTTAAAGAAAATTTTGTTTTATCTTCATGAAGATCTTCCTTTTCTCCCTTCTACTTCTTCCTCACATTGAGAAACTAATGTATTCTTAGACACATTAGAAAGGCACAGAATCCAAGACCATAATAGCATATTATATAGCAAGGCCATAGCAATAATGATAATATCTAACATTTATATGCTATTTTAATGTTTTGCAAAGCACTTTATAGATCTCATTTTTAAAAATAATTTTGTTAATATATTTTGCTTTTATATCTCCTCCCAGAGAACTAACCCTTATAATAAAAAAGAAAAAAAAGCTCCACAAAACTATTGAAAAACTCTGACATCATAGGCAGTATTCTACTTCCATAGTTCCCCACCTTTGCAAAGAACATAGGAATGGGGAGACATCTCCTCATAATAATCCTCTGAAGTAGGCATTCTTTTATACCTATTTTATAGATGAGGGAGCTGAGGATAAGTAAAGTGAGGTGATTTACCTGGGGTTACATACTAGTATCTGATATTAACTCCAAGTCCAATGACTTAAATGCTGGGCTTCCCAAAGATCAGCACCAATGTGTATCTTTGTTTCTCCTGCCATGAAAGGAGGATTGGGGAAGATACACCTGAGACTGATGTAGGACTTGGCTCTCATAGGAACCAAAACTCCTCTGGGGTTCAGTGGGGCTCAGTGGGCTCTTCCAACTCTAACTCCTATGACAACTGAGTCCAAACCTCTCATGTTACTGGAGGCACTTGCCCAAGGTCATAACTCGTGATGTTGGCAGAGCCAAGCCTAGACCCTAGGCTTCTTGACTCCCAACTCTGGATAGACATCTTGAAACTTTGACCTTGTTTCTCTTGTTTCCCATGCTTAGTTAAAATAAATCCATTAATTTCCTTCTCCTACTCCCTTACCTTGGGGCCCCATCCTTAGAGGCCCAAGACAAAAAAAATCTCCTGTTGGGGGTGTGTGATAGAGGGCCATTAACTCAGGGACCTTTAGGTAAGCCAAGATATCAGGCAGACAGAAGCAGATAGACCTTTTTATCTCCAGCTTGTCCCTGAGATCTTGGAATAACACCACACTCAATACCCCAAGAAAGTTGCAGCAGCACAAACCTAGGACTCCCCTCCAGAAATGTAGCAGAGTCCAGTCCTCACATCAACTCTGAAGTTGGGAAATAGAACAGCTACAAACAATGTCTCTCTGAAAACCACAGCTTGGGTACTAGCCTAACTAGAATTCCTGGAAAAGAAAAAGCAAGAGTAACAAAAGAATTAAACATGTTTTTATAAACAAAATGAGATCACTTGAAAAAAAAATGGGAAAGAAATGGGAGCTATGGAACAAGGAATTGGAAAGGGAATTAACAGTTTGGCCCAAAAGGTATAAAACTTTGCCCAAGCAACAAAATCCCTGAAAATTAGAGTGGACCAAATAGAACTCAATGGCTTCATGAGTCAATAAGAAATATTAAATCAGGCAAAAGGCTAAAAAAATGGAAGAAAATATAAAATATTTCACAGTAAAAATAAATGACCTGGAAAATAGGGGGGGGGGAGGGAGAAATGTAAGATTCATTGGATTCTCTGAACACCATAACCAAAGAAAGAGCCTAAACATTCTATTTCAAGAAATCTTAAAAAAAATGGTGCTTGTATCTCTTAGATATAGAGAACAAAGGTGAAATAAAAGGAATCTACGAGTCCCCTCCTGAAAGAAATCCTAAAATGAAAACTTCCAGGAACATCATAGCCAAAACACAGAGCTTCCAAGTCAAAAAAATTTTAAATACTGCAAGCAGTCAAAAAGGAAGACTTCAAGTACTAAGGAGCCACAGTAAGAATCACACACGACTTGACAGCTGACACTTAAAAGGAGTGGAGAGCTTGGAACTCAATATTTCAGAAGACAAAGGATATAGACTTAAAGTCAAGAATAATTTATTTAGCAAAACTGGTCATAATACTATAGGGGGGAAAAGGGTGTCTTTAATGAAAGAGAAGGCTTCCAAGCATTAATGAAAAGACTACACCTGTAAAGAAACTTTGAAGCTAAAGCATAGGAGCAAAGAAAAGAACAAAATGATAAACATATAAACAAACAGTAACAAAAAGCTAAACCAGGATAAACCACTCACATTAAAATATGAGGAGATGATCCATGTGTCTCCTCTGAAACCTAACATCATCAGGGTTAGACAAGGCCTGGAAGTGGTTCTATTATATCTTGATGATCTTAAGGAAAAAAAATGGAAAGAGGCAAAGAAGGATACACTGGGACAGGGCCAAGGAAGGAAAATGGAAAGGGAAGTTAGGGAAAATTGTCTTACATAACCAGGGTGTGCAAGTAGATATCTATACAAACAAGGAAGAAGGCGGTGGAGAACAGCTGATATTTGAACCTCACTTTCAACTGAACTGGTCAATAGAAGAAAGACACATGGGGCAGTGAGGTGGCACAGTGAATAGAACACCAGCTCTCGAGTCAGGGGAACCTGAGGTCAAATTTGGCCTCAGACACTTAACACTTACTAGCTGTGTGACCTTGGGCAAATCATTTAACCTCAATTGCCCTGCCTTCCCTCCTCCAAAAAAACCCAACACACACACACACACACACACACACACACACACACACACACACACACACAGATTTGGGTAAAAAATCCATTTTACTCAATAGGAAAATATAAGAGAAAGAGGAAAAAGTAGGGAGGGAGAATTAGAGAGAGGGCAGATTAAGTAAGGGATTAGTCCTAAGCAAAACAATCTTCTAAGGATATATAAAAATACTTATTAACTCTTTTTGAGGTGGCAAAGAATGGAATTTAAGAGTGCCCATAAGTTGGGAATGGATGACAACTTATCATAGATAAATGTGACAGAATGCAATTGTTCTGAATTCTTATTAGCATAATGACCAACCAGAATTTGAGGACTCGTGATGAAACATACTACCCACCTCCTGATAGACAAGTAACTCAGTGTAGAATGAAACACATTTAAAAAAAAATATGCTCAATGTGGAAATGTGTTTTGATTAATTATATATCTTTGTAATGGGTTTTGCTTTTCTCGTGTTCTTATGGGGAGGGAGAAGGAAAAACAGCTGACTTAAAATAAGTAAAGAGATCTTAAGATTGCACCTGCCTTTGATGAATTCAATGCCAAACAAATATCCTCTGGGTTTCTGCTGATTACTGAGTCATTTCTAGTCATTTCTAGTCATTACTAAGTCAGTACCCTTCAAAGGATTATGGAGAACAGGAAAAGAGATCAGGGACTGGAGAAGGACAAATATTCTAATTTTTTTTTAAAGAAAAGAGAACAAGGCCAAAAGGTACTATCAACAGAAACCTGACTTTAATTCTCAGCAAAATTCTAGAAGATATTATTAAAGTAATAGTGAACATTTAGAAAAGTGATGATCACAGATCTAACATGGTTTTATCCAGAACAGATCAAGTCAAATTTTTTTTTTGGATGGGGCTATTAGGCTGGTAGATGAGAAGAATGCTATAGACATGGTATATCTAAATTTCAGCAAAGCACTTGACAACATGTCTCCTAATAGTCTTGTTGACAAGATAGAGGCACTAAGATGACGCGGCTGTCAGATGCCTTGAGAGCTGATTGAATGACTACTGGATCCAATGCTGGTTCAATGTCAACTTGGAAGCAGATTTCTAGTGAAACGACCCAGGGATCTACTTCTGTACTTTGCTATATAAAATTTTTATCAACAACTTGGATAAAGGCTTAGACGTGAAATTTATAGATGACGTGAAGGCATGAGGTCTAGTTTATAAATTGAGAAAGTTAGGATCCAAAAAGGTTGTAATAGGTGAAACCATCATGCCAAATAAAATGAAAGAAATGTATTATAAAAAAGTAATGTAAAGTCCTTTGCTTGGGTTCAAAAAATTAACTTCATAAAAGAAAAGGAGGCTTTTTCTTTTGAAGAGGGTAGTTTTTCAGAAAAAGAAGATCTGTTCATTTTAGTGGACTATAAGCCGAACATAAGTCAACATGTGACAAGTCATAGAAAACTAGCAGAGTTTTAAGCTGCACTAGAAGCCCACAATGCAAAACAAAGGAAGTGGTAATCCTGGTATGCTCTATCCTGATCAGACCACATATGGAACCTCATGTTCAGTGCTGTGACATTTTAGAAAGGACATAATGAAGTATAGACCATCCAGAGGGGGTAACCAAGATGGCCAAGGCCCTCAGGGCTATACATCCTGGAGAAGACTCAAGGAGGGCAGGATGAGTGTCTGAGTAGCTAAACTACTGTCACCAGAGAGAGGTTAGACTGGCTCTGTTTAGTCCTAAAGGCCAGGACTAGGAGCAATGGGTAGAAGTCAAGAGAGGTAGATTTAAGGTTCTGTGTACTTTCTGAGAGTGGAATGGGCTGTCATGAAGACCATCGATCACTTGTCAGGAATGTAGAAGAGGGGATTCAGGTCGGGGTTTATCTTCTTCAGCCCCTGGAAGACGGGCTAGGGGTAGAGAGGAAAGCAAGTCATTTCATTTTTAGATAACTCTAATTATTCAGTTAGCTGGTGCAGTGAATACAGTGCCAGACCTGGAGTCAGGAAGACTCATTTTCCCGAGTTCAAATCCAGCCTCAGATACCTACTAGTTGCATGACCCTGGACAAGTCACTTAACCCTATTTGCCTTAGTTTCCTTACCTGTAAAATGAGCTAGAGAAGGAAAAGGGAAACTGTTTCAGTGTCTCTGCCAAGAAAACCCCAAATGTGGTCATGAAGAAACATGACTGAAACTACTGAAAAATAACAATTATTCAAAAGATTTATCTTAAGTTAAACTGAAACCTGTCTCTGCAATTTGTGTTGCCCCAAGGGGCAAACATAGCAAGCTTAATCCTCCCTTCAAGTACCTGAATGGAGCCCTCCTGTGTACTCCCTCCAAAACATCTGCAGTCTTCTTTTCAGACCACATATCCTTCAGGTCCTTCAACCTTTTATACACTAGTGTCCATTTTTCTCCCCATCTCTGTCACCTTCCATTGGACATTCACAACTTGTCACTGTTCTCTCTAAATGGTGGCACGTGGAGTTCTCCAGTCGGAGGATTCTGTACAGCAGGAGTTACCACCACCACCCCCTTAGCTGTTGGACAGTATTTTGTTGGTCCCGACCTGTGATTTCATTGGTGGAATTCCCAGGGTGGACCCATCCACAGATAGTTTACTAGTTCATCTGTAACCACAGAGGCATAGGTCAGGAAAATCTGCCTCCTATAACACAGCCTGAGATTGAATTGGGCTTTTTATAACTGTGGTATCACACTGCTGATTCAAAATGATTTGCAGTCCACTAAAAATCCAAGTCTGTTCTCCATCTTTTCTCCATGTCTAGCACTAATGCTGCACCCCTCCCTGCTGACTTTTTTAATCCAAGTGTAGGCTTTCTGTTTTTCAACATTCAGTACACTGTAATCTTGGGCACATTTCCAGACTGGCTCTTAGTCTCAATTTCTCAACCTCCTCCTCCCCCTCTCCCCTACAATCTCATGTAGGAAAGTAACCTTAGATTATCCCTTTATTTATTCTATCTTGGAGTTCTTTTGAGAGTCACAGTCTACAGCTCCACCTATTAATTCCAAGGACCCAGGTTTCCCATCATTGCAAATCAGGACAACATGAGGCCATACAACCTGTCATCAAAGATGGGCCAAGGGTGCCAGGGAAGAACTGGGGAAGAAATGGGTAGGTTTGCTAGAGGATGGATAATGACATTCTAGGGTAGGGTCACACAAGTCCTTCTCAGTTAACCCACTCCCAACCTTCTGGAAGCCGCTCATGTCTCACCTCTCTTTCCCTATTAGCTTCTTCCTTGACTCATTCCTCTCCAGGGAGACTTTCCTAACATTTCTTCCCAGGGATTTTGCCCCTCGATGATGCAATCAGTACTGGAGAAAGGGCATTATAAGCCTCAAGGAGGTCCTCCAAGGGTGAGTCACCTTAGCCCTCTGGGCTTCAGGTCCTTTTAGAAGGAAACTGAATCCCAGAGGAATTTTCAAGGGGATACAAAAAGCCAACAAATATACTTTGTCAACTGGCCAAAAACAAAGTGTTTTCAGGGAAGCCATCACCAGTTCACCCAGAGGACCCCATTTATCCTATGGACAAGCTGGTAACTTCACTCATACAAAGAAATTTGTTCCCAAGTCCCTCATAATCAAAACTGAATCCAATCAAGGACTGACTGAGGCAAAGAGGACAGGAAAATGAGGGTTAGGGTTATGAGCTGAAGGAAATAGCACCCATATCAGTATCTTTGCCAAGAAAACCCCAAATGGGGTCATGAAAAGTTAAACCCAATTGAAACTGTTGGACCACCACCAAGCATCCACCAAGATGAACTGGGTTTTGAGAGAGGGCAGGGTTACTTCTCGTTGGGCTACACCATGAAGGGCGAGTCAAGGGGTTACCAAATACTTAAGTCATACTCTGTTCCCTTTCCTCTGTACCCCCAGGGCCATGATTACAGGAATGGGAGGGAGGGGGAGCAGTTTCCTCCTCCATAGGACTGGTTTGTTCTGAAAGCAATTCCTTCCAGGGCTGAAACTCTGCTCCCACTGCTGATACTTAGAGGGCTGAAATGTCTATACAGCTCCTTTAAAGATCAAAGATTGCTTGAATGCATGTTTGACTTTCCTTGACTAAACTCAGAAGTTGCATAAAGGCAGGGTGACTGTGAAACAGCCCCTGAGGAGGCTTCATGTGCTTCAAGCTCCCTGAATCAATAGCTGGTTTGGCAGCCAAAAAAAAAAAAAACCCCTAATATGATCTCAGGATGCATCAGGAGAAAGAGTGTCCAGAACGAGGGAAATGGTGATAGTCCCAAAATCCCAGGACCAGATCAGATGTCTCAAATATTGTGCTTAGTTCTGAGGGTCTCATTTTAGGAAAAACACTGACAAGTTGGAGAGAATTCATAAGAGAATCTTCACTCTAGTAAAGGAACTGGATGCCACGAAGAATGGTGGGACTAGGAATGTTCAACATGACAGCCGACTTCAAGCATTTGGAAGGCTACTGGAGAGTCAGAATCTTAGAATCAGAAGGGCTGTTATGAAAATTATTAGACTCGTGTTTGGCTCCAGAGGGCCTAAGTAGGAGCCAAGGAGAAAGGCTACAGAGAGACTAACTTAGCTCAACATAAGGGAAAACTTCAGGAAGTAATGAGCTTCTCTATTGGCCACTCTCATTGCTAAAGGTCCCAGTATTGCCCCACATCCTATGAATTAAGCACCAACTTCTGATACTCTATTGCAACTCTGGGGCTCTTAGGAAATACTGGCTTCCTTGCTGTTTCTTGAATGACTCCATTTCCCAGCTACATGTATTATCTGTACTGTTTTCCCACACCCAGCATGTTTTCCCTCCTTACCTCCAATTCCTGGCTTCCTTCAAGTCTGTTAAAATTCCACCTTCTGCAGAAAGTATTTTCCTGGATCCCCTTCTTTACACCCTTTCCTCTCAGACAATCTCTGATTTATTTTGCAGATAATTGTTTGCCTTTGTCTCCTCCATTTTTATTGTTGTTCAATCATTTCAGTTGTGTCTGAGTCTTTGTGAACCCTTTGGAGGCTTTTTGGGGGGGAGTGGTTTGCCATTTCCTTCTCCAGATCATTTTACAGATGAGGAAACTGAGGCAAACTTGCCCAGGGTAACATAGCTAGTAAGTATTTGAGGTCAAATTTGAATTCAGGACCACAGGCCTGCCACTCTATCCATCGTGCTAGCTACATGTGCCCCATCCCCTTCATTAGACTGCGACTTTCTTAAGGGCAAACACTGTCTTTTGCCTTTGTTCCAAGGGCACAAAGTAGGCACTTAAACGCTTGTTGATTTGGCTTGACAAGCATATCCTAACTTAGACAAAGGATACGTCTGAGGATGATGAATTTAAAGCTGGAAGATGCTGTGGAGGTCACCTAATCCAACTCCCTCACTTTTCTACAGCTGAGGAAACAGGCCTAGAAAAGTTGTCTTGAGATTACACAGGTAATAAGGAACCAGGCTCTGAATTCAGATTCTCCAATATTAGATCCAGCAATCTTTCCAATGCACTAAGTTCCCCTTACTCTTCTCTATGTCCTTCTAGTCTCCCAGATAAATGTCTCATATTCCCTAAAATTCTTACTATGTCAGGTCTCCTTTTGTTCTCTATCCCCGGTGGATCCCTACAGCCCACTGACTCAACTCTGAAGTCCTCATCCTGGCATTTAAGGCTGTTTACAATCACTGCGCCCCAGGCAAACTCCTGTGGGACAGTACTGCCCAAATCCATCACTGTGTTACTCATGTCTTTCCTCATTGCCTACTCCCAGCTCAATACCTGCTTTCTTTTCTCTCTGCTCCTACCATCAATCTGTTTCCTCTTTCTTGGTCCTTCCCTTCCTCTGCCTGTTTCTTCTCCCCTCTAAAATGCTCAATTTCTAAGTAGTTTCTCACCCCCCAGTCCATCACCCAGCTGCTATTCCACAGTAATGGCCCATACTGTCACTTACACACAGGTAAATGGCTCCTATTGAAAAGACATATCCCCTTGCCCACCCCATCCCATCCTGCCTTGAGTAGGTTAGTCTGTGATAATGTCAGAACTGCATCCATTGAGGGTGGAGAGACGTTCAATAGGAGGCTGGACACCCCTTTTTCCAGGGAAACTGAAGAAGCGATATGGGCCCAGGTATGGGTTTGAAGATCATCCAGGGGTGGCATGTTTCCAGGCACTTCTGAGGATCTCCGATCTCCAACAAGGCTCTTCCTCCTGTCTGCCCAATGCAATAACAGATAAGAGCCCCACCACCCTGCCCTTACCCTCTAGCAATGAACTTGAGAACCCATCCATCAAAGAGAACCAAAACTTTAGTGTGGCTTTGCAGAGGGGGCGCCAAGGCGGGATTCCCCCCCTTTCCCCTGCCCTGTCCCATTCCCCAGACTGGGCTCTTGGGAGTCAGAACACACAGGCAGAGCAATTAGGTTTCTTGGATGCAAGGCTCCCTTCCAATGTCAAGGGCCTTCCTGGCTACTCTGGGTCAGGTTCTCCAGCAAGGCATGCAACTTCTCAGAAAGTGCCACCTGGGGAGGGATGAAGAGATAGGTGGAGCTCAAGACCCCACACCAAATACACCCAGGCAGGAGAGGCCAGCCCCCTTCACCCCTACCCTGTACCCCATATCCCGACTCCTAGGGGATTCAAGGGTAACAGAAAGGTGAAATTGGGGCTACAGCAAAGACTAAATGGGGAAAATCTCTCACTTGGTGAGATCTTCCCCAGGGGGTAAGATTTTGGAGAGAGGTTATCACACACCTGATAGGGCTCAGGATTCTCCAGTCGCTTGTGTGATGAGCTGAGGTAGCTCAGGGACTTCTGTGCCAAGGCTCGAGACTCAGCCAGGGAGGGAATGGATTCACACATCTGGGGATAGGAAGAAAGGAGGAGGGGAAGATTTTAGATCTTGGGGCAAGAGAATCCCTAACCTCCTGGTGACTATGCTGACTGGGACCCAGGACTGTTCGGAGCCAGAGAAGGAGGTAATTAAGGAAAAAATAAATTGGAAATGGGATAAGGAAAGCAGAAAGGAAACCCCAGAGGCAAAGGCTAGAGGGATCTGGCAGTTGGAAAGTCCAGTCCTAAGAGACAAGAAGAGGGATGGAAGCATGAAAATGGAGGACTGAGAAACAGTGCCCTAAACCTCTGGACCTTTGACCCAGGGCCTGGGGAGGCAGGGATGGGGCTCCTGTTTCAGGGATCACCTGTCCCAGGTGAAAGTAGACCCTAAGCAGTGGCTCCAAGGAGGCTGGAGTGAGGGTCAGGCTTCTGCAGTCACCCCCTGATACATCCAAGGACCACATCTTCAGCTCCTGCCCAGCCTGGGGTGGTGGCTCCTCCTCCAGCTGCAGCAGGTCCAGAACTGGGGCTCCTGAGAAACAATATCAGAATGGGGAAACTGATCAATATTTGTCATCCTTTCTCTAGCCGTCATGCAGATGCAGAGGCAAAACCCAAGGATCACTGGTCATAGGACTTTGAGTTACTTAGGAGGAAATGGAGAGATTCTCCAGTCTATTTTCCTCGTCAGATATTTGAGGAATGGAGGGCTGACTTGCCCAAAGCCACATAGTCAACAAGAGACTGAACCAGGTCTTCTGTCTCAAAATACTCTATGCAGAGTATGTACACACTGCTTCATAGGACAGGGGAAGGACGTTCAGAAGTGGGGGAGAGGAAGAAGGAGGAGGGGAACTCTCACCTTCTGAGTTGTAGAGCCGATAGGCTGCCTTGCTCCCAGGCAGCGTCTGCTTCTCAGAGTCTTCCGTCAGCTTCCGACATGGCTGCCCTCTCACTGACACCAGCTGCAAGAATGAGGGAGATACTGACCCCTATGTCCCCATCTCCTTCAATCTGTGCTCCCCTCCATAACTTCCATTCCTGGCCCCCTCCCACACCTTCTTCTCTCCTTCACTAACCTTGTAGACACAGCCAAGGGAAGGCTGGAGGGGACAAGTGACCACATAGGTGCCAATGCCAATGAGATTCACCTCACTGTCCTGTAGGGGAAGGATGAGAGAGAATGGGAGGCCTGGAACCCCCAAGACCTGAGGCTGCCACCTCCTAGGACAATCCCTCAATTCCCCTAATCCCTCCTCCCTACCTGGATGTAAGCCCTACTCCACCTTTTGAAGGCTCTTGCCCAGCCTTGTACCCCCCTCCATCTCCCACTGTGCCCCTTCCCATCCTGACCTTCCGAGCCAGTTGGGTCAGCACCTCCTCATCTATGTTGTTGCTCACAGCAATGGACACAGCCTCCAGCCAGGGCATCTGGAAGCTTTAGGGGAGGGGATACAAGACCATAAACCCCTCCCTCCCCTGCAGCACAGACCAGAGAAATGCCTCCCCGTCTCTGAGCCAAGGATCCCAGAGTGGAGCTCAGACCCTTGGCCCTCTTTGTGTGGCCTTGGACAAGTCCTTTTCCCTCAGGACCTCCATTTCTCATTTGTGAAATAAGGAGGCTTGAATAGATGAGCTCTCGAGTATCTTCCAGCTTTCCTCCCCCAGCACAAATCCCAGTGCCAGCCTCTCCCTATCACCCTACAACAGCCAGGCTCACTTCTTCCTAGCTAACTCCCTAGATCAAATGATGCAGTGCTGGGCCTAGAGGCAGGAAGACCTGAGTTCAAATTTGGTTTTGGACACTTACTAGCTGGGTTACCCAGGACAAGTCACCTAACCCATTTGTCCAAATTTCCTCAACTGTAAAAGGGAGATAATAATCATGACTACTATTGTTACTGAAAATGACTCGGCCAAGTTTTCTACAGCTCCACTCTCTGTCCCTGCAATTTTCCAAACCAAAACAATCCTTCCTGACAACCACTCCCCTATATGTGTGTTGTTTCCCCCATTAGAATGGAGGGAAGAAAAAGGAGCATCCATTGCGTAAGGCTCAGTGCCAAGTGCCTCAAAGATGTCTTCTCGTGGGATCCTCACAACAACCCTGATGGCTACTACTACTCCAATTTGACAACTGAGGAAACTGAGGCAGGCAGGTTAAATGAGTTGCCCAGAGTCACAAAACTAGGAAGTGTCTGAGGATGGATTTGAACTCAGGTCTTCCCCCCTCCAGACCCAACGCTCCATACACTGTACCATCTAGAGCCTAGGTGTGATCCCCTTGAGGGGCAGGGACTGTTTCAGAATGTGTAGACGTATCCCAACACTTACCACAGTGCTTGGTGCATAGCAGATGCTTAATTAAAGCTTATTAATGACAGAGTAAGCACTTAGTAAATGTTTTTAAAAAAAAAATTCATTTCACCCTTGAAAGAAGGCTCCCACAGTCAGGGGCCCTGTTATCATTCCTCTGGACTGGCCTTCACTGTCCTGGGTCAGGTCTGCTTGTTTTTGCCCTCATTTTCTGACCTCCCTGATGAAGGTCTCCTCCAATATTTTATTTGCTGCCTGATCATGAAGCTATAGAAACCTCTCACCTTACTGAGATAAGCATCTCTACAAGAATCATCTCCCTCCCTGTCCCCAATCTCTCTTCAGCCTCCAATCTCCCCTGCCATGACACTCCCTAGAAGTCACCTTCCTCACCAACCCTACTATCGGAAGTATATTCCATGCCTTAGGCTTTATTGGAGGGGACATTTCTTTCCCCACCTCCCCTCCCCACAACTGCAAAAAGGTCAGGGCTCACTGGGAGGCACAGTTCCGGAAAACGTTTCGAATTTCCTGGGCCTGTTGCAGGAGATCTCCGCTGTCTAGGCGCACCCCCACTGCCCGGTAACCCAGCTCTGCCAGTGCCAAGGCTACAGCCAGGAAATTGGGAAGGCCACTCCTGGGGGGATGGTGGAAGAAAGAAAGGTTGTTCCCTGGGTGCCTTGGTTCCTCTTCCACCCAAGGTGAACCCCAACCCCTGCTGCTACTGAAGGCCCCTTCCCCACCCAGCTCTGGATGTGGATGGCTCACCTCATAACACTATAAGAATCCAACAGCCCCTGGAAGGCATGGGGGAAAGCCAGGGCGTAGGCCAGGAAGGCAGCCCGTTCTCCAGGGTGTGTCTCTTCAGCCAGAAGACCTAAGCACTCACACACTCTGCCTAGCCAAGACTCAGCAAGAGCAGAAAGGTCCCTGGGAGGACCTTGCCCAGATGCTGGAGTTAGCATCTGGGGAAGACAGACAAGGGAGATCTGAGGATCAGGAAACTGAGCTTCTGGGGAGATGGGGAATCCAGGGTGGTAAGGGAACCGAGTTTGGGCCTGTATGTTGGGAGGCTGGGATTCTTCCTCTAACTCATTGTGTAACCCTAGATAAATCCCTCTTCTCTTTGGTCCTCAGTTTCTGCATTAGTACAAGGGGATGGGGAAGGGCCAGGGCTGAGGAGAAGGGCAGAGGAACCATGTTTAGGATAGAGGGACTGGGAAAGGAGATGGGGCTTCAGGGCAGGGACTTGGGAAGAGTAGGAATGAGGTTGAGTCCAAGGAAAAACAGGGATAAGGGAAAGAGCCCAGGGACCCAAGGTTTAGGGGCTCTCCCCCCACCCCACCCCCTCCTGGTAACTACACTGACCGAGACCTTCGGCTGCTCGGAGCCAGAGAAGGAGGTAACAAAGGAGTGAGCCAGGGTGCCAGCCACAGGCACCCCTCGCAGCTGCCCGGCCAACACGTTACTGCTGCTGTCAAAGCCTGGGCCAGGGTAGGGGCAGGAGACAGGGTCAGGGAAGAGCAGGAGCCATGCCAGGGAAGCAGAGGCTTCCCTTCTCAAGAAGGCATATGAGGGAAGGTTCTAGGGTAGATCACTGCAGGACCAGGGACCTGCCCACTGAGCAGCTGATCACAGACCCAAAGCTGGAAGGGACCTTACAGGATATCTGGTCCAACTCCTTCATTTTACAGATGAGGAAACAGAAGCCTAATGACACTAAATGACTTATCTAAGGTCATGCTAGTAATATCTCAGAGGCAGGATTAGAACTCTAGAGCCAGAGTTCTTCCTACTGCATCACGTGGGCCTGGGGAGGAGGTATGGCATAGTAAGAGACTCCAGGGTACTAGAGGGGTTTCAGATTTCTCATTTGTAAAATAAGCACGTTGGACTATGTCCATTCTAAGGTTCCTTTCAGCTTAGACCTTGTGTTCTAGGATTCCAGCTTAGCAGTGCAGGGATCTCAGGGCCTAGGGAGCTACAGGGGGCAGAGGAAAGTGGGGTGGGGATATAGTGGAGAGTTCTAGGGCACTGCTGGGGGAGGCTGGGGTGATGGGTCCTCACCGCCCAGGTAGCTGTAGGTGGATGCTGTGAGGCCCCCATCAGGGCCTTGCGCCCTCCGAAGTCCCATCTCTAGTAGCCTCTTCTCTGGCCCCGCAATCAGGCGCAGTCGAGCTGCATTAGTGGCCACCAAGCTAGAGGAGGCAACAAAGCCTGTGTGTGGGGAAGGTGCCCCCAACTCCCCCTTGGTCCCTCCTGCTCCCAAGGGTAGAGGGAGGGGGCCATGTCTGTCTCCTTGGTCCCCACCTTGCATAGTTGATGAGGCAGAGCAGGGGTGTCTCCAGGAGTTGCACTAGGAGAAGAGGCCCAGACACACAGAGCAGGGGTACCTGGAGCACAAGGATGACAAGGCCTCATCAGGGCCTCCCTTGAGCTGGGACAGAGTCCTAATTCACCTTCTCCTCCCCTCCCCCACACCCACCCCAGGACTGCACACACTCACATGGGCAAAGGCGAGGGAGCCCTCAGGCTGTGCCCTAATAGTCACCCTGGAGCAGTCCAGTCCCTGCAGGTGTTCAAAGAATGCAGGATCCGTGTCTGGCGGAAGCACCGAGGCCAAGTACTTTATATCTGTGGGGAGCAGAGGGCGAGGAGGCACACGTGTGTGTGTGTGTGTGTGTGTGTGTGTGTGTGTGTGTGTGTGTGTGTGTGTGTGTGACTGGGTACATGGCTATATAGGATGGAAACCTCTCCATGGCAAGGCCAAGAGCCTCTGGTCAAGATCTAGTTCCTGGCCCTGCCTTCTCCCCCACATTAGAATCTAAAAGTCACAGCAATAACTAACAGCTAGCATTTCTAGAGCCGGGAAGCCCTTCACAATGTGATCTCATGTTTTGCTCATAACCCTGGGAGGCAGGGCCTATCACTACTTCCATCTTACAAATGAAGAAACTGAGGCTGGTTGGCCCAGGGTCACACAGCTAGTCTGAGGCTGGATTTGAATTCAAGTCTTCCTGACTCCAGGTCCAGCACTCTATCCACTGTGCTATCCAGCTTCCATCTCTGCCAGTTTTTCCCTAGATTCCCAGGGAAGAACCTAGTCCTGGGCCTTAGGTCTCACTGAGGCCCTGGTGGCTTCCCACAGGGCTCCTCTTAATTGGTCTCCCTCCCTTAAGCTTCTCCCCTCTCCCAACCACATTCTCTACCCAGCTGCCCAAAGGTCTTTAAGCACGAATTTGACCATGTCACTCCCTTCTCAATTATCTCCAGGGGCTCCCTATTGCTTCTAGGAAGAAAATACAAACTCCTTTGTTTGGCATAAAAATCCTTCATGACATGGCCCCAAATGACAGCTAGGAGGTGCAATGGATAGAAAGCTGGGCTAGGAGTCAGGAACACCAGATTTCAAATTTAGCCTAGGTACTTCCTAGCTTCATGACCTTCATTTACCCTCTGCCTCAGTTTCTTCAACCATAAAATGGGTTTGGTAATAGCCCCTACCTCCAAGATTATTATGAGGACCAAATGAGATGTTTGTAAAGTGTTTTGCACAGTGCCTGGCACACAATGATTTTTAAATGCTACCTATTATTACCTTTCCAGCTTCCTCATACATTCCTTCCCTGCCCAAACTGGCCTTCTTGTTCCTCCCATACAGAGCTCCATCTACTATCTTCCTGTCCTTGTGTCAAGTTCTTCTCCCTGGAACATATTCCCTCCCTCCTCAATCTGCCTGCTAGGACCTTTTATTTCCTTCAAGACACAGCTCAAGCATTAAGAATCCTTTCCTGATTCCCATTCCCATCCCTGCCACCCTCTGGGGCCGTCCCACCCCACCCCACTGCATTTAACTACTTTGGGCTGATTCTCTTTTAGTCTGCATATACTGAATATGTGTAAGCATTTAATAAATGCTTGCTGACTGACTGATCAAAGTGACCTTTGCTCTTTGGTCAAGCACTGACTTTTTTCACTACTTTCTCACTTTTCTTCAGCTCTAACCGGAGAACCTAAGGGTCTGAGATTGCTCCTTGGATTCAGAAACTGGATCCTCCACCTAATCACTAATTTCGCACCCCCCCCTCATTAATCCTTGCACCTTGGTCCCAGCAATTTCTCATAGGATAATAATAATTGCCTACAATCTTATTCTTAGGAAACTTTTAAACTTATAAAAGTGGTTTCCTTGCAACAGACTTCCAATTTCTCTCTCCAACTTCCCACCAGGGCATCTCAAACTGAATGTCCCAAAGACATTTTCCATTCAACATGTATGATGGGGAATCTATTATCTTCCCCCTAAACCCACCTGTCTTCCTAATTTATCCTCCCAGTCACCCAGCCTCACAAACTAGGTGTCACCCTTTACTCCTCACTCTCTCTCTCACCATCGCTCCCACCCTCCCTGCCCATGAACAATCTCCTGCCAACCCCTGTGGATTCCACCTGCTGGAACTATGGGGGCCCCTCTCTCTTCTGACCAAGTACAACCTTACAGACTGCTGCATTAGCCTTCAGGTTGGTCTCTCTCCACTCCAGTCCATACTCTACTCAGCTGACAAATTAACTTCCGTAAAGCGTCCACTTCTCCTCCCCCCAGTCCCTCACTTCTCCATTCAATAAAGCACCTCCAGGATGAGACAAATACAAAATCCAGTTTGGCACTCAAAGCCCTTGGTGACCTGTTTCCCTCCTACCTTTCCAGTTCTTTCACACCATATTTTTTGATTCAATTTGTCTCCTTCCTGTTCCTCCAACAAGACAATCCACCTCTCAGCTCCAGGTACTTTTGAAATGGTCAGATATGAAATAGATATTTTGTTGAAATGGCTAGGGACTAATTAAGTAGAAACTTCATGGACTTAAGAATGAAGTACAAGAAATAGTTAAGTGATACTCTGTGAAATTAGAAATCAGCAAGTTAGAAGACAATGAACCTGCCTATGGGCCAGGCTGGAGTGTGGGAACCAAGCTAAGTATTCATTTTTCTTCTCCTACGTGCTCAGGTCATCATGCCCCGTACCCCTCTCTGCTTACCCTACAATCTCCTATCTAAAGATATTCCTATTGTTCATTCTTCTTCATGTTCTGTCATTATGCCCTATAATCACAAACTCCCTTACCTCAGCAACATCAATTAGTTTTGGTTACAGATTGTTTCTGGATACCAATTTAGTTTAGTTACTGATTATGTTTTAGCTTAGTTACTGATTATGTTGTTAGAAACTCAAAATGGTATAAAAGACCCCGAATTTCTGTACTACTCTGCTGCTCTCTATTTTTCCTTCTGATTGGTCTATGAGACAGCCCAGCTGTAATCCAATTTTATTAAAGCTCCTTTAAACTTTTAATTGGACTCCGTGGTCACTCTGTTACAACTCGATAAAATCCATCTGCGTCATAACACTTTCACTTGCTGTCCCCCACGCCTGGGATTCTCTCCATCTTCACCTCCATTTCCTGGCCCCGCTGGCCAGTTAAAATCCCATCTTTTACCAGAAGTCTTTCCTGATCCCCCTGAATGTTAGTACCTTCCCTCTGCTAATTCATTCCATCTCTATCTCGTTTGTACCTAGTTGTTAGTATGTTGTCTTGTCTCCCTCATTAGACTGTGCGCTCCTTAAGGGCAGGAACTGTTTTTCTTGCTTTTCTTGGAATCCGAAGAGCTAAGTTTAAATGTAAGGCACTTGCACTACCTGGGGCTTCACAGTTCTTTGAACTCAGGTCCCTTCTACCAACCCCAGGCTCACTCCTAGCCAATCAGGAAACGAGTTGTGATTCCTCCTCCCCTCCCCTTCCTAGTGCCGCCCTACGCAGCCTTTACCGCCCTATGCAGACCAATACCGAGCGAACTCAACTCCCCCTTCCACCCGAAAAAGGCCACGACGCCAGGACCCACGGAGCAATTACAGAGATTTAGTCTTTAAAGACTTTGGAGATCATTAAGTTCAAGCTCCTCACTTTTACAGAAAGTGAAACTGAGACCCACAACAAAGCGGGAATTATTTGACTTTTCCTTCAGGTACTCTAGAAATCAGAACAATTCAACCCTTCCCTCAGTCCCCCAGCAGGTCATCCCTCAAAGTTCGCCGCCGACACACCTTCCTAATTCCTTTCACTAAGTCCTTTCCCTCAGCCCATCCACCCCATTCTCAGACTTTCAGAGGTAGGGGCTGCAGCTGTGGCAAGGGTATGGGGCAGAGGTTTGGACCCAGGATTTGGGATCTAGGATCTTTGGGTCCTCAGGGTCTGAAGCTGGGACTAGCGGCTGCTGAACCTGGGACTGGGGCAGGGAAACACGCAGGGTCCGAATCGGCGGCTGGAGTGGGGTCTGAATCTCGGACGCCCCGGGACAGCAGCGCATGCAGGGTCCGAGGGCGAATGGGACAGGGACGTACAAAGGATCTGAATTGGGACTGGGCACAGGCGGGGTAGGGGGTGGAGCAGGGCCAGAGTCGTATCGGGCAGTGAAGTAGGGCGAGGGTCAGGGTCAGAGCCAGAGTCTATACCTGCCTGACGGAGGTGGAAGGTGCGCAGGAAGCGTATGCAGTCCCGCAGCCCAGCGGCCAGGGCGAAGGAGGACCCGAAGGGGCAGCGGCGAAAGAACAGCTCGAACTCAGCGGGCTCCTGGGCCCGACCCGCCCGCCAGTAGGCCAGAGCCATGGTGAACTGGTAGAGGTCGGTGAGCAGCGCCCGGGCCGCTGCCTCCGCCTCCGGGTCCGGGTCCTGCTCCCGCTCCAGCTCCGGCGGCTGCCCCTCCATTCCCTAGCCCAGACTCCACACTGTCCGCGCTCCTAGGAACGCTAGAGGATAACCAGATCACGTGGAGACACGCTCCGACCAATGGCCGGGACACTCGGGAATCCGCGCCCCCAGCAACACCACAAAGCCGTTCGGGAAGTTCACAGACGTCCGGGCCTTGGGTTCGAGGCTGTCCTAGATCCAGCGTGGGCTGGGAAGAGACTAGCGCAGGGCAGCCCCGCTTGGCTGCCGGGCCTCTTAGCTTCCCTGTCGGGGGCAGCCGAGCTCCTTTGGCCCACTCGTACCCAATAACACGGAGCGCAGAAGGCTGAGCGTCAGAACACCCGCTCCACTACTCAGTGCGTGACCGTGGGCGTCATTGCTGCTGTGCCAAGATGCTGGCGATTCTTTCCATCTCCCCAGAGGAGCTATTCCGAGTTTCCTACAGCACTTCTCCCAATTCTCTCTTCGCGGAAGACCCAATTCTATTTTTTTTTTTTTTAAGAACAGTTTTATTCTGCATTTAACCTTATTTTTGTAAGAGAGCACACTTTGGGCTGGAGCTGCACTAACTAGCACCTAGTAATAATAAGTTAAATTTTACATATGCTTACTCTGTGCCGGGTCTGTGCTAAAAGCTTTACAATTATTATCTCATTTGAGCCTCACAACCTTGAGAAGTAGGTGCTAATTATCCCCATTTTACAAACTGAGGTTCGTGACTTGCCCAGGGTCACACTGCTAATAAGGTGTCTGAGGTTGAATTTGAATTTTAAGTCTTTCCTGTCTCTAGGCCCATCTGCCACATAGGCATTTATTTAGTAAAGGCTTGTTGCATAGAAAAAAAAAAAACACAACCCAAAACGGTTAAGTAAAACCAGCAGTCAGTGACCCAGTTGGACCTTCTAGTGGGCAGTCTCTTTCCCTCTCTACAGACTTTTCCATCTTTCCACAGAGGTAGGCAGCATGTTTCCTTATGAACCAAGACTGGCGTAACTCAAAGGTCTCACCTCCCAATTTTACTGAGAAAATAGAAGTATCATTCATGAACTTCCATTCAGTTGAGCTTTCACAAAGAGCCTGTTATTAAGCTATGTATGTCTCAAGGTTCCTCCAAACCATCCCTTTCTCTGCTTTGCTCAGATCTGTTACTTAGAGGTGACTCTTCTCCCTGCTAAAGCTAACCCTTCTGCTTAGGCTCCCTTCTAAAGTTGGTCCCTTTGAAGGAATTTCCCCTCCTCCATGCCTAATCTTCAGCCTCAGCCAGCTCCTTCCCTAAGGCCAGCATCCTTTAAAAATACCTTAACTTCCTTTCTCTTCCAAACTCTATGAAAAAGTGGCCTATACTCACTGCTTCAACTTTCTCCCCCCTCCCTTTCACTTATCTCATTCAGTTGAAACTGCTCTCAGCAAGGTAACAACTTTCTTCATTGCTAGTTTTTTCTTCATCCTTAACCTCCTGGCAACACCTCCTTCTGCATAATCTCTGCTCTCAGAGTTTCTGGACATCGCCCTCTTCACCCTTATCTGCTCCCACTCAGTCTCTGTAATAGGTTATCGGTCTCTTACATACAAATTGGGGGAGGGATGGTGGTGGTGGTGTTTTTCCCAAAGTTTCGTCTAGGGCTCTTCTTTCTCTCCATTTTCTTCACGTGATCACATCAAGACCTGTGGGGCTTATGATCATTTCTACGAAGAGGGCTAACCACAACATCCCTCTTCTGAGTTTCAGCCCCACGTTATCAACCGATGTTCCACAAGCATGCCAAACTTATCACGTCCAAAACACACCTCACCATGCCCTTTCAAAGTCCTCCAGACTTCCCTTTTTGTTGAAGGAAACTGCCTCTTTCCAGTAAGCCAGGTTCAAAAGCTCAGCCCATCCTCCTATATCTTTTCAGTTCTAGCCTCTTATCTCACATTTGTCCCCTTCTCTTCACTCACACTGACACCACCCTTGTTCAGTTCGTGTGGCCTATTAGAACACTCTCCTAATAGGTCTCTGAGCTTCCAGTGTGTCTAATCCATCCTAGACATAGCTGCCAAAATGATTCTCTTAAACACAAGAGTGACCTTTTCATATTTGGCTTCTTGCCCCTAAAACTTAAGTCTTAACCTTTTGGGGATTACAGATGCTTTGCAAGTCTAGTGAAGCCTCTGGACTCCTCAGAATCATGTTTTCAAATGCATAAATACATGTGATTACAAAGGAAACCAATTATGTTGAAAGACCTTTTAAAAACTGAGACCCCAGATGAGGAGTTTTTATTTTAAGAGAAGATGCAAACTCCTTGGCTTGGCATTGAAAGCTCTTCACACCAATTCCAGACTCCTTTTCCTGTGCACATTCAGTGCTGCCATCACAACAAAGGTCTACTTTATGTCCCCCCACCTTAGTGCTCCATTTCCTACTTGTGTCCCCCTCAAGCCTACAGGGCTCTTCCTCCTCACTTCTGGCCTTTAGGATCTTTAGTTCCCTTCATTTCAGTCCCCACTGGCTCTTAATACCAGGACCTGGCTCCTATATGAAGGGTGTGAGGTGGCAGGCTGGTCCATCTGTTGGCCTCTTGCTTCCTCCCCTTGTAAATTGAGACAGTTACACAAAATGATCTCCAAGGTTCAAAATCCCCTGAAAATCCCTCTCCTCCTGGCTCCAGAGGCCTCATAGTTCTTGGAAGTATTTCTGAGGTTGGTTACTTCTCCAATAGGTCCTGGATGTTAACTGGGTCTTGGAATCATTTTTCTAAAAACAATCTCCCCAATCCTTCAAGGAGAAAAATGCACATATGGGCTCAGTGCCACCCTTTCACCCATCCTCCCCCAACAGCTCCTAGAGTGCTATGGAGAAATGGGAGGTTCCTGACCTGTGATTTTATTCCTATAAGAAACTCCTGGTGTGTAAATTCTCTCAACAATAAAGATCAGCATCTCCTCTCAAAGTTAAGTTTTAGAAGTTGTCTGGGGGGACCAGGAGGTGACAGGACTAGTTCACTTTGGTCTGGCTAGTTTACGCCAGAGGCAAAGCCTTGAACCTACTAGTTCTTGTCAAACTGTGGCTATATTAACAATGAATAACTATTCATATACTAACATTAATAACTTTGCAATAAAATTTAACCAACATTTATTAAATGTCTACCATTCAAGTTTCCCAGGAATTTAAAAAAAAAACCACTTGAAAACCAAATCCCCAAATAATCCATGTGATAGCCAGTGATTTGCTTTAGAGGTGAGAGGCATCCACTTTAGAGACACCCAGAAAGAGTCTTGCCCCAGGTCATACAGATAAGTTTGGTTGGCAATAAAAGGGAAATTAGGCCCCAGGTCTTCTGACTTCAGAATCAGAGTGTTCACAGCTGGAAGGGAGCCCATAATTCCTGCTCCAAGAAGAAAGGGACTTCATTTCTGACTTTGTATAAAGCAGGCACTTAAGGAAGTGTAGCTACTTGAGGGGTGGTAGAAAGATCAAGTATTAACTCTGGGATCAGAATGGGTTCAAATTGTCGTTTCATCACTGACTGGCTATCAGATCCTGGACAAGAATATGCAAAAATGCCATTAAAAGTGTCTTTTCTTAGCTGGTGGAAAGGACTAGCAAAGGGACCGCCCTGCAAAGGGACCCTTTTCCCTCAGTGGAGGCTGGACTTGACACAGAAGGAAAGGATACCCCCCCTCCCAGACACATACACAGGGACAGGCTGAGGGAATAGGGAGCTACTGAGGTTGAACTCTTCAAATAACAGATGAGCCCTTTCCTCAAAGCCTGTGAGAATGGAGCTTAGGACAAGATAGCCCAAGTTCAGTACATTCCAGACTCCTAGACACAGAATGAACAGTTCCCCTTGCTGCCCCCTTCAGGTTGTGGAGGGAGCAGACACCCAAGCTGCTGGTGTTTCCAGAGGCACCTGCACCTTCATGCACAGAATGGATAGACTTCAGGACTTGGATTCAGAAAGACCTGAGTTCAGATCCACCCCAATACTTACAAGCTACATGAATGGACAAGTAATTTAATCTCTGCCTGCCCCAGGTTCCTCATTGGTAAAATGAGTTAGGGTTAATGAGCATAAAATGAGATATCTGTAAAATGTTTTGCAAAACCCTAAAGTACTGCCCCTGACAGCAGAGGTCATGGGGAAAAAGCTGGAGTCTGAATCTATGATTCTCATTGAGCTCATCTAGACCCTTAATGCTTGGAGCTACAGGTGCCAGGTTCTTGAAGCTATCTGCGGCCAAATCAGACCAGACCAGACCAGACCAGACCAGGCCAGGCCAGATTCCTAGAAAGCAGGAATAAGCTCAGGAACTCGACTTCTGCCAGCCCTTTGTTTTCTTCTGTTTCCTCTGGCCCCAATGTTTTTTTCACTCCTCAGGGAAAAACCTGAGTTTTCTCCTTGGTGAAGCAGGGAGCAATGAAGACAAAGAATCCAGCATCTCCTCTGAGAGGAAAATTACTCTGACTTCAGTTCTGCTCCCCAGAAAGATCAAAGCTCGGCACTTGTACCTCATCTCTTCTTCATGCTCCACCTCCCCCCAATCATCTACTGCAAGAGAGAGGGTGTGCATATGGGGAGCATAAAAATCAGAAAATGGTGAGAAGTGGGGAGATCAGGCCAAGGCCCACTGAATACCTAGGAAGGCTGCAAGACAGGCGCTATTATTCTCCACAATTTACAGTGGAGAAAACTGAAGCAAAAAGGCTGTGTGATTTGCTGAGGACCACACAGCTAATAAGTTTCAGAGAAGAGAGTGAGATATCAGTTCCAGGAATTTAGCCACGAATGTCAGATGACATAGGACAAGAGTTAGAGGAGATGAAAGGACCAAGTGAGGGTTTTCTGAGGATGGGGAAACATGGGTAGGCAAGAGGGAAGGAGCCAGCAGGCAGAGAAACTGAAAATGTGATAGAATGTGGATGACAAAGGGAATAATCTGCTGGAAGACAGACGACAGAAGGAGATCATTTGTGCAGAGATAGTAGCCTGGAGAAAGTCTCTTCACTCCTCCAGGTCTTGGTTACCTTACTTTAAAAAAGAGACTGGACTCAATTATGTCTAAAGTTCCTTCCAACTCTAAATCTACCAACCACTGACCCTATGTGTGAAAGGTCCATTTCCTAAAGCAGCCTGGGAACTAGGGCAGGCAACCAGAAGTGAGGCTATCTTAAGACAAAGTTAGTGTGGAGAGCAAGAGCAGGGATGTGTTTTGCATGACTACACACGTATAACATATCAAATTGTTTGCCTTCTTATGGGGGGAGGAGAGAGAATTTGGAAGTCAAAGTTTTAAAAAACAAAATGTTAAAAACTTTTTACAGGTAACTGGGGGGAAATAAAACACTAAATTTAAAAAAAGATATCAATAAAAACATATTTTAAAAGGGAAGGAATGACCCTGTGGTTCCTTTGCCCCAGTCAGCCTTCCATCAAGATACTCAACAGTGGAAATGAGTGTATGGGAGGAAGGAGAAAGGGAAGGGAGCCTTCCAAATCCGAGTCTTGTTATTCCACTAGACCAGGGGATCTTCTTTTGTGTCATGGACCCCCTCTCGTAATTTGATGAATTGAACCCTGCCTCTCCACTTCTCAAAAATATTATTTTAAAAATGCATAATGAAATATATAAAAACACAAAGGAAACAAATTATATTGAAATACAGGTTAGACTGATACCCCCCCACCAGGGGCATTTCTTTCATTCCCCCATCCTCCCAGAAGGGCTCTTTCCCATTCCTAGGCCTCAAGTGTTTAGGGCCCAGATTCTCCATTAGTTACCAGGCACATCTCCTGCCCCTCAATTCCTGAGGCTTTAGGAAAGTGACTGTATATGAAGTGAAAAAGTCAAGCAGTTTCTTTGGCCATTTCTCTACATTTATTCACTTTTAAGGCTCCAGATCCTATAGTCTCTGACCTGGTCCAGGAATGCCGGGACCTGACAGAGTGGTGAATCCTGCTGTCTGGTCAGTGGCTCAGAGGATTAGCCACAAGAGAGGCTATACTCTACCATTCCAAATCCAGCTGAGGAATCTTTCGAGGACCGTATTTTCCCCCATGAGGGGGAAGGTCAGGGCCCCTGCTCTATCTTCCTCAGAGGTTGCCGTTCCCACCTTTCCCTCCCCAGAGACTCCAGTCCAAAACAGGCCCAAGCACCTCAAATCTCAGCCTTTATTTTGGTTACAGATTCACACACATTCAGGGGCCTTTTAGATCTTGTTGAAAGCAGCAATGTCAACGCTCTGCACCTGCAAATGGGAGGACAGATGGAGCAAATTAGAATGATAACCAATGAACTGTTTGCAATCTTCTACTCCCATTCATCCTCCTTACCCACCATTCTTTTATCCCTCATACCTAGGAAAATCCAATCAATTACCAAGCCAATCAAGGGGAAGAGGCCTTACAGACCAATCTTTAGTTGACTTTTTTTTTTTTCAAACTAGATTTTATTCAGGAGTATTTTTGGGGGGAGGGCAACTGGGGTTAAGTGACTTGCCCAAGGTCACATGGCTAGTTTTAGTGTTAAGTGTCTGAGGCTGGATTTGAACTCAGGTACTCCTTACTCCAGGGCCGGTGCTCTATTTACTGCGCCACCTAGCCACAGTGACTAAAAGTTGACTTTTAATTCCAATCACATCATGTTATATATTCGGAAAGTGAGGCAAAATTCAGGGAAATGCGTCACTCAAGGTTGGTGGGAGAATTGACACTAGAAACCCAGGGCCCCTAACTCCCAGGGCAGGTCTGTAAGACGAGGCCAGCACCAGGAAATGCTTCCTGCCCAACCTTGGTTCTAAGTAAGACTACTGGGTGCAGGCTCATAGACCTAGAGCCGAAGAGTACCTTGGAGGTTATCTAAACTCATTTTACAGATGAAGAGAATGAGGCCCAAAGAGGTTAAAGGACTCAATGTCATACAGGGAATAAATGGCAGAGCTGGGATTTGAACTGAGATCTCATGATTCCAAATACAGCTCTCCAAGTCCAATGCCTTGTCCATGGACACACAGATGACATGCCCAGAAGTCACAAGCAGTACCCTAGGAACTTACGTAATCTTCGAACTTGGTGATCTCCTCCTCCAGGATGTCTGTGCCCACCTTGTCGTCCTCAACCACACACTGGATCTGCAACTTCCGAATGCCATACCCCACTGGCACCAGCTTGGAGCCTCCCCAGACCAGGCCATCCAGCTGTATGGAGCGGACACATTCCTCCAACTTGGCCATGTCTGTTTCATCATCCCACTTGGGAGAAATCAGAGACAAGGTTAGATGAGCCCTACAGGCCTGGCTAGGGTACCCCTACTCCTACTAGGGTCTTCTTATCACAAATGCGCCAAATTGTATGACCAAAACTAAATATGACTTTAGAGATAAAAAGGATATTGTAAAAAAAAAAAAAAACTGCTTTGCCAAAGTATGTGGGTTTCCATACATCCTTATAAAAACAAGATTCCCCATGGCTCCTTCCCCCTCCCCATCCTCCACCCCCACAAAGAAATCATCTTCCTTCTCATGAGGACAAATGCTTTAGACTCTGAATCCACACTCTCATTTTACCCTCACACCAGCTGAGGAGGACTGTCATGTCTCTACAATTTGCACTGAAAAACAAAGTTCAAAGGATAGATGTGACTTGCCCAGGGCCAGACAGCAATTGTGTGGCAGAGCTAGGGCTGAGAATCAGATTTCCTAGAGAGAGCACTTGCCTCCTCATTTCTTCCCTTCCAACAGAGGGAGCTGGGTCACAGAACATCATATTGGAGGGCCAGAGTCCAAGCAACTACTCCTCTTCCACCCCCTTCCTTCCATCAACTCCAGCCTCAACTCACAGGCTTGACATCCAGGAGGATGGAAGACTTTGCAATCAGCCCTGGCTTCTTGGCTTTCTTCTCTGCATACTGCCGAAGCCGTTCTTCACGAAGTCGGGCTGCTTCCTTGTCCTCTTCCTCATCGTCGCTACCAAACAAGTCAATATCATCATCATCCTCATCATCCTCTGCTGGGGTGGCCGCCTTCTTAGCGGGTGATGTGGTGGGTAGCTCCATCTTCTGCATAGGGGATACATGCTGCCCAGGGAAAGGGGAACCAAACACAAGGTCAGAATATGGCTGGGCCTGACAAACAAACCCAAAGGTTCCTGGCATGATGTTAATGACCTGCCTGCCAAGTATCATCCATTCAAGGATTTTCTTCACACCATCTAAAGTCTTTATTTTTCCAGCCAGTGTCTTCTCCTTGCATTTGATCCTACTGCCCCCTCTCAGTTACCTGCCATCTTTGCATGATGCAATTCAATGCAACATGTATGAAAGGAGGCAAAGTTGCTTTAAAGAACATAACAACAGAAAGGACTTCAGAAAGCACCTGAGTTGAGTCTTGTGGGAAGAGAAAGACTGGAGAGGGTGAAAATGGGGCAGTACACTTGAGGCAGAGGGAATGGTCTGGCTAAGTGCATGGAGCCAACTGAAGAGTATGAAAGGAAAAAGTAAGACACAAATCTAGAGGTTTGTGGGGCCTTGAATGCCAGGCTGAGGGAGGGCATGATGTGGACACATCACCTGGGCAGCTGTGTAAAGGATGGATATGCAGAAGAAGTGACTGGGGGCAATAATGTCTTCTAGAGAAGGGAAGAGGGTGAGGGAGGGGGCAGAAAAGAGACATGAATGTGACACTGAGGAGGCAGATTTACACTTTAGGCTTTTAAAACACCTATCTATATTGGGCTCTGGCTGGTCTGAAGAGAAAATTTTTTATCTTAACATGTACTGGTGTCTTTATCTATGTCTTATGTAAAACATGGCAGAAGAATGTGGCAGGATGGCCAAGAAGCACTGTTTTCAGACCTGGGGAGAAGGAGGTGTGTGTATGTGTGCATGTGCACACCTGTATGTGCTATATCTATGCTATATACACAAGAGACCAGGGCAGATCTCATCAGGACTAGTTCCCAGTGTTGGGATGTAAACATTCACCTGAGTCTGAGGAGCCAGAGAACGGTGGGAGGGAGAGCATTTCTCCAGGGTACACAGCCGGATTTCGAGCTTGGAGATGGTGAGCTGTAGGTCCTGAATCACTGCAGAAGGAAAAGAGGGAGTTACTGGGTGAGGGCATTCCCAAGCAACGGTGCTCTAGCAGGACAGGACCAGAGAGCATGGCAGGCTTTCTTTACCCACAGGCTATGGGAGGTGTTCACTCACCACTCCGAAGGCTCTGGTTCTCTGCCTCTAGATTGGAAATTCTGGTGACCAGCTCACTATGATCCCCACTGGGACCACTGGAAGAGCTGGTGTTTGCACTCTGTAACGAGAAACAGGGAAGGGGCCTAAATTGTTGGATGGGCCGTCTTCTGGGGCCACAGAGAAGCAGGGCAATTGGGAAAGAGACTGGGGCACAGGGACCCCAATCCATAAAGGGAAGTAGGGAAAGATGAGATGAGAGGAAACAATGATGCTACAGGGGCCTTTAAAGGACCATGATAGGGACAATTCGTTTTAGTCTTCTGCTAGCTCACTGAGAACTCAGAGGCTCCTCTTAGCTCACATATTCTCTTCTACTAACCCTTTTTCTCTCCTCTCCCTCCCTCTACCCTGAAAAAAACAAAACCCAGCCCTCTTCAGGTTTTCTCTTTCCAAGCCTGGGAGCAGGATATAAAAGGGCAGCAGGAGGGTGGACACCAGGTTCTCTTCTTACAGCCACCCACAACTTGTCTGCCATCTCTGCCTTCAAATGAAAGGGAGTGTGCCGCTGCCCAGCCAATCCCAACCCCCATCACAGCAGAAGCCTCAGCCCAGCACAAAAAAGACAAGCTCTGCTCCAGGCCCAGCAAACAGCTGACTGCCAAAGGAGGAAGGCTGCAGGAATTGGGAAGTGGGAAACAGGAAGGAAGGTATGGAAACTCCAATCTCAGGAGGGAGTCTGCTACTGCCTACCTAATTTTTACCAAAACAGATAGGTAGAGACTTAACCATCTATGATCTGGGGCTGGGAGAAAGGGGGACCTGGGTTCTCCATTATAGGTAGGGATGTGATCAGTTGCTCAGATCCCTGGCTTCTCCACTCAACGAATAGCATGTGACCTGGGGGTGTCAGGAAATCATCTCACAACTATGGCCTCCTCATACAAAGTTTTAGAGGTATTTTACAAATACTAGCCAATCCTTGGCCCAGAATAGAAAATATAACCTCCGTCTGGGTGACAAGACATTAATGGGAGAAAAAAACAACAAAAAAAAAAGGATCCCTGGTTTAGACCCTGTTACTTTGTACCAAGCCCCAGATCAGAGAAAGTCAGAGTCCCTGCCCCACCCCTCCCTTTTTAAAAGCAGGCTGACAGATACAAAAGCCACTAAATAGGAAGCAAAGAACTTGAGGAATTGAACTCTGGCCAATTTGGGGGCACAGGAAAGCACCTGCCCCTTAAGGGGTACCAGGTTATGCGCCATCCAGGGGAGTTCTGGAGCCACAGTGGCCTTGGCTTGAGTTCTGCCAGAGCTACGAACCTTTTAGGGTGAGCAGCCCTCTCCCTTCCCTCCCCAGAAATGACTTACAGGACCAGGTTCGGCCTGGCTCAGGGCCTCAGAGGGACTTTGCAGCACCATCTTGAGCTGGAAAGTGGGAGGGGAAAAAGATTCAAGGATGAGAGGTGCAGGGCAGAAAGCAAAGCAGAGGTTGCTGAGACAGGCTCATACAGAGGAGGGTCAGAAAGGCAAGGAAAGGGGAAAAGGACTCAGACAAAGCCTGCCCAATCACACATACCAGGAGCTACAGGCCTACAACTGCTTAAAGCAGCATCGTTTTTGACTCCATAGGGGCGAAAAGTATTTGATCAGTGCACACACATGCAAAATTCAGAGGCAGGAGCTCCAGTGCTCAGGTGAAGGACTAGCCCCAAAGAATCGCATCCAACCTTGCCTCCCCTCTTCCCAAATATTCCATCCCTTTCATGTCTGTCTGGCCTCTTTCTCTTCTTTGGTAGCTAGCTACATGAAGCCACAGGAGTCCTGCTCTTCTTTGGCCATTCCTCTAAGATATATACAGCAAGTGTGGAATAAGGGGTGGGCATTGTACGACAGGGAATCAATCACCAGGCCCAGAAAATATCTAATATCTACTCTGTCCCCTTTCCCATTCATGGAGATCACTCTCCTCCCCTCTTCAAGGAATAACCTTACTAACTATAGTCCCCCTTGACATTGGTCCACAATATTATCGCCACATTACTCAGAAATCTTCAATGGTTTTCCACTGCCTCTAGGGTAAAGTTCAAACTCCTTTGCCTCAACCCATCTATGGCCAAATTCAACAAATACTGCTGTGATTTGTGTCCGGGAAAGGTAGGCCCATTGCTAGAAGCCAGCCTCACCTCCCCTTACTTCCAACATAAACCCTCTTTTGCAGACAGCCCAATCTCCTGTCTCTCTTTGAACACCACATTCATGTTTAGGCCTCTCCTCTGATCTAGAGGTCTTGCCCATTTTTCTAAGGTTTAGGTCAAATCTACTCTCCTCAACGAGTCCCTTCATAACCTCTTGGCCTACAATGTTCTTTTTCTCCTGAAACTTTTATTAAGGTCTCTGAAATACCTTCGATGCATAAATCCAGCTTTTTTCATGAGCTACCATCTCTGAGAGAAATTTCTCCCTAAATATAGACTGCCATTATTGACAATGGATGATAAGTGGGACTAGCCAAAGAATGCAAATACTGCTGAGCCATGGGGAGAGCTCGGGTTAGGCTCTTTTTTAACCATGAACACTACAGCCAAAGGATGTAATTAAAATGATCTTCTGAACTCCCAACGGTGTTATGGTACTCTGTCATCCTGCCTTCACTTGAGTGAAGGTGATTTCACTGGTGCAGATCAGCAACTCATCTGTAAACTATTCTTAAAGAGCTGCCTTGGGTAGTGAGAGGTTAAATGACTGACTGACAGCCAGTGACAGGCAAGGCTTGACCCACCTCCTTCTGACTTCTAGGCAAGCTCTGCCCCCATAGACATGCAAGTTGGGGAGTGCATTTGTGTTATATCTTTTTCTTTTGTGTATGTCCTCTGGTTACTGTAACATACGTAATATTTCTATACAGGCCTGAAACTGCTGTTTATATACACACACGTAGTTATATAGTTTTATACAGTTACATATCACATTTATACAGAAACATACCAGAAACTGAAAAAAAAAAAAACATAGAAGAAGCTCAAAAGGATAGGCAGGATTTTAGTTTTCCTTTTACACAAATTGTTTCTTTCTGAGCCTCAGAATAAGAACACATGCTGGGAAGGCAGCATGTGTTCTAGGTATTGCTATTTTGCAGATGAGGAAGCTGAGTGACCTGCATCGCCTCTATCCAAAGTCCTGTATGTCTTCAGCTCTGTCATGCTGCCTCTCCAGCCTGTTATAGAGGTATAGACACAGAGAGTCCACCAAAAGAGGAGGAAGAAACCAAGGGAGGAAAAGCAAAAGCTGGTTTATTTGGCTGGATGGTAGATAGGGAGTAATAGGAAACAAAGCCCTAACAGGTAGAGTCTAAATCAATCAGAATTATTCTGGCAGGTTTCAAAGGAAGACCCAGGTTCAATAAAATTTTCATAAATTTAGAAAAAAAATTAGGGAAAATCAGGACTTTCCAAAAGTGGAATGGATTGCCTTAGGTTAGAAGTCTTGAAGTCTTTAAGCAGAGACTAGATGGGTTAAAGACGATGATTTAAAAGTGAATGATGGGGTGGGGGGTGCTTCCTGCTCAGGTTTGACCGAATGACTTTTAAAGTCTCCTCCAATTCTGAAAAGATTCAATGACTATGGCAAGTACCACACCTTGGAAGACTCTTGAATGAGAAAATTACAAGTAAGGATTTAATCCTATAGCCAGACTTCTGGTAGAGGGGAAAATATGAAGTTTTGTCTTTAATGGGAAGATTATTTCTGACATTGTGTAGAATGGGCTGGAGAGAAAATAAAGCAAAGGCAGGGAAAGAAGAGGCTCTTTGCAGTAATTTAGGAGAGAAGTGACAAATTCCTTGAACGAGTGGGCGATAAAAAGGGACATATCCAACAGAATTAATGAGCAATGATCTGAATGTTAGGTGAAGGGGGAAATAGTTACATCTGGATGACTAGGATAAATTTGTTTTTTTACAAGTAGATGGCACAGTGGATTTAGTGCTGTGGATGGAGATACAGAGCAGGCACTTGATAAGTGCTTTTCCCCCCTTTTACAATATTGGCCAATTTTCCATAGAAGGTACTTTGTGGTGGGAATTCAGTAAAATGTTGGGTAATGCCTTGAACAACACCCACAGTAAATGGACAGGGAGGGGAAGAGTCAGTGGAGAACACTAAACAATCAGAGACACCAGAGGAGAACTGGAAGGAGTAGCTGAAGGAAATTAGTTTTTTGTTGACTGAGGGTGGATTGTGTGTTGAATTGAATTAATCTTATTTTTGTGGTAATGGAAATACTATTTGCACCTGTCTGCAGTGCCTTACGGTTCCTTTTGCTGGGGGAGGGAAAGGATTAGATAGTTAATGATTAGGTTGGAATGTGAGTGGAAGACTCCATAATGCACAGGGAGGCTGTCATACCTATTCTCTACTTCAGCCACCAGGTATTCTCCCTTCCTCTTTAAAAACAACACCCCAACCCCGCCCATTCTATTTTTAATGCTCTTTTTTGTTTTTGCTCTCTCTTCTTTCTCAAGAGGTTGTGGACCTGGCTTATCATCTTCCTCTCCATCCTTGCCCTTATACTTTGGGTATTTCAAGTTACATAATACTGAAATTTTGTTTTCCAGTTCCTCAAACTTCTCAGATCTCAAAACCTGCAGCTTTCTTTATTCACTTCAGCCATAGACAAGGATGGTATCCAAGTGGTACAGAGCAGTAGCCCCAGAGTCAGGAAAATCTGAGCTCCAATGAGGTCTCATATACTAGCTGTGTGACCTCAGATAAGTTTCTTAAATTCTGCCTGCCTACCTTTGCGGAGCTGTTGTGAGGATCATATAAGATGGTGACTGCAAAGTGCTTAGCACAGTGCCTAGCGCTGTCCTGGTCTCAGTCCTTTTTTATACCTATCTTCTGTCCTCACTCAAACTTCCAGCACCTCAGTCTCTCCCTTTCCCATTTCTCACCCATGCTCTGGCCTTATTCCCTTCAAAATCTTGATTCAACATTAATCAGTTCAACTTCACAGTGTCCTATGCTCTTGAATTCCTCCTTTGTTCCCCATTCTGCTGTAGAGCATTCCTTTCTAAACTCCAACCCTGGATTACCCCACTAGCCCATTCCACTTTTTTTAAACTCCTAACTGTTCCACTGAATACAATTGTTCTGACCTAGTCCACTACAAAATGAGGTTATAAATCTCGATAGTTATGGTTTATAACCTCTTCCCTGCTTTACTCTTGATCTATGTCACTGTCCACAGTTTCTTCTCAGACTACCTGTACTCTCCTCTACCCTCTCAGGTAAGTCCTCAATTCTTGAATACAAATCACCTCTGTACCGCTCCCCCTCCCCACCTTCTTCCCTTGCCCAGGCTCTTACCAAAGTGAACCATCTACTCCTCCCCTAATCAGTGGGAGCTTATTACAAGCCCATGCAAGACACATGCCTCTCTCTCCCACCCCCCCATTCTCACACCACCACTCCCCAGCCCCCTTCCTATCTATGGCTCCTTCCTTTCTGCTTACAAATTCCCAGATCTCCCCTGCACTTCAATAACCTTCCCTCAATCCTGCTATCTTTTTCCAAGCTTGTTACACATTCTTCTCACATGTTCTACTTTGCAAATTGGGCCTATCTGCTGTTTCCTGTCCATGGCATCCCATTTCTCATCTCTCTGCCTTTGCCCAGGCTGCCCCCCTTGCCTGGGATTGCCAGACTTCATCTCTGTCTCAGGGAGCTTCCTACAAAGCTCAGCTCAAATGCTGCCTCCTACAAGAAGCCTAATCTAATTTCCCACAGTTGCTAGTGCTCTAGTGTCCTCTGGAAATCCTTCCGTATATATTTTGTAACTTCCTGCAGGCCGGAAATGTTTGGTCTGTCTTTCAACCTTCAGTGGCTGCATGTAACAGGACCATAGGATCCGAGAATCAGAGACTTAGCCCTAGAAGGGACCTCTGAAATTTGCTGTCTCCCTGGACAGACCCTATCAGGCTCTACCAGAGATACAGCTAAGACTGGAGCAACACCAGGATGAAATGAGGGTGGAGGGAGAGGAAACTCCAAGATTTCAAGGGGACAATCTCTTGGCAGAAGTAGCAAAGGTCCAGATTTCTTTTGCTCCCTATACAGTTCATGTCTGACTAGAAAGAGACCTCGTTAAAAACCAACACCTTTAAGGGATAGTGAAATGAGAGATGACTCGAGCCAAAAAGCTTGTTTCTACATCTATAAAATGAGATGGGGGGTGGTGGGTGGTGGTCTAGACCAGAGGGGTCAAACTCTTGAGTACAGTCAGAACCAGAGTAAACTGTAATTGGGATATATTTAACAAAACAAATAAAAATACAACACAGATGTTAATTTGTGGGTTTTTTAAAGTCAATATGCCGACTGCAGGGATCCTTTCTACTTGAATTTGATAATACTGGACTAGATGACCTCCAATGGTCCTTTCTGACTCTGATTATACAGCTATATTTGAACTCTTTACTCCCCACTTAAAAAAACCACAACAACACACATCCAGGCATCTGAAGAAAAGAGCCTCCCTCCACCATGTACCCCCAGATTATTGTACTTAGGCTCCCTCCAAGAAATTAAGCAGCAGAGAACAAAGAATTAATTAAAATTAAGGATACAGAAGATCCAGGATATTGGTAAGGGCCTTCTGAAGCCTCTGGACAATCCGACATCTATCACTGCTGGTCACTAAGCAGGAAGATAAGGAGGGAAAAGATTTGAAAGGACAGAGCCTTGCTCCACCACAAGGGGGCCCCTTATCACCAGTGGTAAATTATTCAAACTCCATGCCAATGGGATTATTTTTTCTTTGAACCAGTCAAACCAGTTGCTGGCACCTGCAGCTTCATTCCTCTTCCTGGTGTGGAAGGCCCATCTAGCTTTGTTCCATTTATCTAGCTTTCTGCATTTTTCAGGGTTCAATTCACATCATTTCCTTGAGCTGGGGCAGACTCTAGAGTGATCCTCTATACTTCACCCCAAGCCCCCAGATTATCAATGTGGGGGCAGACTCTGGAGAGAGTGACCATAAATATTCCACCCCAAGTCCCCAGACTGTCAATGAGGGAACCAAATCAGCTGCCCAAACACCCCTTTGGAAATGATAACTAGAGTTTAAATTTGAACCCGGGTCCCTCAAATTCAGCATTGGTCCACTCCTCTTGGTTAGGAGAAGATGGTGAGGAGAAATATGCAACAGGTCAAGCATAAAATTCAGATGGTCAGGAGCTTCTAACTCTGGGAGAGGCAGAGATAGCTCCCAGGCCTCCAAAACTACCCAGAGGCTACCCCAGAAGAAAGGGAGAGAATTTCAGAATTCTTGCTTCTCAAAGTCTCCCCAATGAAAGAACTTTAAGTGTTTTCTCTGCTGGACATCTCCACATGGATGGCCCTTGCTGGTGCTTCAAGCTCAGTACTTCCCAAACTAAAGTCATCATTGTTTCAATTAAACCTGCCCTCACATCTGTTTCTTTTCAATAGAGCACAGGCATTACTTTTTACAAGAGCTAATATAACATCTATAAAGTATTATTAATCTTGGGGCAGGTACCTCTGTCAGATAAAGGACACTGACAGCAGTTTTAGTCAGCCAGCTAAGGGTTTCTTCTAGTTGCTCAGGAAGTAGTCACTTAAGGAATCTGCTGTAGATACATGGAAAATAGCCCTATGTGCAACTCCTCCTTTTAAAACCATGGCACATTCAGTACTCCAACCTGCCTGAACAACAGGAAGATAGGTTGAGATACCCTGTGTACCATTCTCTTCCTTGAAACTATGCCTTTCTACCCCAATCATAACTGGACCACATCCAAGACTCACTGTAAGAATAACTGACAAAACAGTCAACAGCTGTCAAGTACACTGCAAATGAAAGCAGCAAATTATCACCCAAAGTCAGGATAGGAAAGAAGAATAAGTCTCCTTTTCTAGGCCTCAAATTAAAAACAGAATCAATTATCACCGGCAGGTCAAGCTCCAACCAGTTTGATCCCATGACCAACTCAATAAATCCAATTTCCTCCACTTTCTGGAGGAAGAAGAGGAAAGCAGCAATTATCAGCCAAGAAAAGATGCCATCTTTTTTTTTTTGCACACATCCTTCCTATGCAGAGAGAAGGTAGCAGAGAAAAGGGAGCAGCAATCTGCGGTGCTCTTGGGGAAGGGTAGAAGAGGCAAAGAAAAAGGGAGCCCAGCCTGGCAGGACGCTACAGTAAGAGCCCCAAGCACACTCAGCAGAAGACCTAAGTCATTAGGGAAACAAAGCCACACAACTGGTTAGGATAAGACTCAGAGAATCTAATGAGAAAAATACTTCAAAGATTCAGGGGGAAGGGTGGGGTATGCAGAGATCAGTGTGTGCATGTGAAAATTTAGTGTTTCAGATACAATTTGCTGCGTGGGGAGGGGGAGCTCCCCACAGACATAAATAAGCTTCTTCTCTAAACAGAAAATAGAAAATACTGCACCTTGTCTTTCCCTTTAGTTCAAAAAAAGGTAATAATAAAAATGTTTAAAATCAAGATCCAACAGATGGTGGCAGAGGCCAGCCAGGTGGGCATGGGCTCACAAGAGGATGCCACAGGCAAGCCAGCTGGTGCGAGCATAGGGTACTCACTCCGGCCAGCGATTTCTGGATATTCTCCCTGGCTCTGGCAATGTCACGGAGGATCACACTGGCGCCATTCTCCTGCAAACAGTGCAGAAAGAACCAACATGTGTTTTTATTTGGGGGAAAAAAAGTATAGATCTAAAACAGGGCATGAAAGTGTTATAGATAGAAACTGATTGGTGGAAAGAAGCAGGAGCCATGTGAGTTTTCTTTTTCTGGTTAGTTTCAAGGCCCTTTGCAAACATTCAATGCTAGGTAACACACTGGCCTTGACGCCTGGAGGACAGGGTGACAGCAGTTGCTGGATAGTGATTTTTCATCCTGCTCTTCCTAGCATGCCTATTGCCACATACCTCCCCCACCCCAAATACCCTGGAAACAGAAATTCCCAAGGCTGGGGGGTGGGAGGGGTGGGGGGGGGGGGGGTGTCAGTGATTTACCCAGCAAGAAAACACTGTCTGCTGGGAGGTAAAGAAGTCAAGCAGAGCCTCTCTGACATGCACAGCTCTAGGCCACAACCCAGCTCCTCACTAGTGGGGTCTATTCAATGGTGCTAGGTAATGGGCCAAGGGCCTGGCTCGACTTGCTGTTCCGTAACCCATTTTCAAATCCCTTCTGTGAGAACCAACCAGCTATGTGTCTCATTAACCAGCCAGCACCAGCCTACACCTCATTCCCTCATTCTCTTCCAAAAGCAATAAGGAAGAACAAGCATCAAGGCTTGTCTTGTGAGATTTAGGCTTGAGATCCAAACTGGGCAAAGTCTGGGGACCTGCCCAAATAACTCCCAGGCCAGGTAAAGTTCACATAATCCACGATCACCTAAGAAGGCCAGGAGAAGGGAGAAATGCAGTAGTATGCTGAAGCAAAGCAAGGGCTGGGGCCCCTCCTGTTTAGGAGCCACCTATACCCTATACAGCAGACTTGTCTAAAGGGCTAGAGAAGACTCCAGTGCATCTGGGATGTGGCTGCAGTTAGGTCCTTCACTACCTGTGCTCTCCAGGGTGCCACACTCACAAGTGAGATCTGCTTTAAGAACAGAATGCCATGGATTAAACTGAGCATGTATTAAGTTCCTACTGTATACCTGTTAAGTGCTGGATGTGAGAAGCACTGCTAGATTAAACAAACTCCAGGGGCCAGCTCTGGCACTGCTTGCCCCTGGTAGGCAGAGCAGTCACAGCCCCTCCAGGGTTCAACCTTTTCCCCCAACAGAGCAGCTAGACATACAACCTGATGCTTCCTGAATTTGGTATCAACACTTCTTTCCAGCTGGCCCAGGGATACTCCCATGACCCAATCCACTGCTGCCTCAGAAATCTAATTTACAGCTGAAAGACCACCCAGTCCAAATCATGTCACAGATGATAGAACTGTAGCCTTGAAAGGGAAAACCTACCCAAATTCAGAGAGCGTTAAGTGGCAGGGTGCATATCTGAAGTCATCCAGTTGCAAATCTCCCACCCCCAACAACGCCAAAACCACCTAACAGGATGAGAGGATCAAAGCCCCCCTTCCCTCTCCTCTCACACATCAGAAGATGGGAGATTGGTCTATAGCACCAAAGGGCACAGAAGGCTCCCGATGCTGCAGCTTCCCTCTCCTTTTTACATCTCCCCTATTCCAGCTTCTGGCCCTGAGCTATTATTACCTGTCGGGAAGAGACAGGTACAGGACCATTCATCTGCTCATAGAACTTTCTCTCTGCGTCATCGTACTTGAATTTGTCAAACCAGATCTTCTCATGCACCAAGAAGCTGGTTGCCATCTTCCTGTAGAGGGGGAAAAAAAAAATGGGAATAATGTCACATCTAAGGGCGATAACAATTAACCTAAATCTCTTGATGTGAACAACCAGTGAGTGGCTCAGTTCACAATGAGCTCCTCCATTTCGACCCAAACTCTGGACCTAGCAAACTGCATCCCCCTTCCCTCCCTCCTCTCCATTCTACTCCACCTCTGCTGAGATATGGACCACACTAAGAAAAAGCTCCAAAAAGTGCTATCACAGGCTATTTGGAAGGTAGGGCTTCTCAAAGCAGGGTCTCAAAATGGTCTCATATCCTGATCTTTTTCTCAGACTCCTGGAGCTGGAAAGTAACTCAGAGATTATCTAGTCTGATCCATACTGGAAGCAGAATCTCTTTACAAGATCTCTGACCAGAAGCCACTCAGTCTCTTCCTGAATATTGCCTGTGATGTGAAAAATCCACCCTTTCTGGGAGGCCATCACATTTTCCATACAGTTACAGTAGAACAACAATGTCTCTCTATCTGCAGCTTCCACCCCACTGCTCTTGCCTTGTGCTTTGCACAAGCTACAATTTGACAACCTTCTCTTTTTAAGGTATATTCCCAAGTCTCTTCAATGGCCCCCATCAATTGGCAGGGGTCCAATCCCCTCTCCTCCCCTTTCTGCTTGCCCTTTCCTAGATGTACTCTAACCCATCAACATCCTTTTCAAAATATGTCCCTCTTAACTGAACCCAATATTCCAGATATGACTAAGGTAGAAGTCAGCAGAGTACCACCACTCTCCTTCTGAACATTGTGCTGCAGTTAGATGCTATTATGTGTAGGGACTATTGTATCAACCTGATAACTCCTACTGAACCTGCAAGCCTCCAAAATCTCTCTAGGCTTCTTTTTCCCTTACCTAGGCCTCAGTGTTATGGGGGCTTGAGAAAGAGAAAGAACTGGAAAGAACCCTGCTCTTAATAGACACATTTTCTCCCATTCTTTTGTCTTCCAAGTCTCCCTTTAACCTGACCATGTCCGGGAAGGAAAGCCACACCTAACTATATCAAAACGCCCACAAGTGGTATTTAATATTCCCTTCCTGTGACTAGGGCAGTCTGGCCAGGCTGTCCTCATTCTTTAAACCCTTTCCCTAAATTCCCTATCCCAAGGTGAGTAGTATGCTCAAGTATGCTCCCCACAAGCCAACTTGCCTGCTGAGAGGTGTTTTCCTTCCCTTCCCACTGGCGGATGCCACTGGTTGCTCTGGTAGGGAGTGGGGGTGACAAACAGGAGCCCTAGAAGAGAAGGAACCTTGTCTCCTAATACTGTCTCACCCTTTGTGCTTACCTGCCAGGCAGGCATACTATCCCAGCCCTGCCACTAACCAGATGTGAAAATTGGAGCAGATTTCTTTCCTTCTCTGGGCTTCAGTTTCAAGGGTCAGGAGAAATGATAGCTGAACCCCTCCCACCCAACTACATCTGATCTTTTCAGACAGTTATTCTTGTCAGTTAAGTCTACTGAATCTGGGAAGAAAAGCTATACCTAACTACAGCTGGGACACCTTAGACGAATGGAATAGCCCACTGGCGTCTGCGCTCCTCTCTCAGTGCCCAGTCACACTGACCTCTCTTGCTTTTGCTCTATCGCTGCTCTTGGCTTCAGTGAGTCCCCCCCTCCTATACACACCCCCCCTTCCCCAAGTACTCAATTAAGTTTTACACAGAAAATAATGTCGCAGTGCTATCCTTGATTCTTCTTTCTTCTCCAATACGCTCTCACCAAGTCCTATGAATTTTCCTTTCACAGCATCCTATTTATAACCACTACCCTAATCTAGGCCCTCTTGACTCTAGGCCTCAATTAGTACAGTAACTCTCTGCTACCTCCCTGTCTACATATTAATCTACCAGTGCTAAGTTTAACATTGCTCTCATCATTGAATCAAAAATCAGAGTTGGGAAGGGTGCACAGAAGTCATCAGCTCCAAACCCTACTTCAAACACAAATGCTCTATCTATGTGACAGGAGGATACCTATTACACTCAATTCTTAGGCCCCCAAGGAAGGAAAGCCATGTCATACTTCTGGCTCAAAACCCCTCAGTGCCTCCCCATATTCTTCCATGTATAATCAAAGAGCTTCTACTTGGTTTCCTAAGCTCCCTACAGACTTACTGAACTTTTTACTATTTCCCAACAAGAACCTACCAGGCTCCAGAAGATGGTCTTACCATCCTAGAACAAGACTACCCCTCCACCCCCTACTTTCTTGCCTGTCCCCATGTACTTATCCATCTCCTAGATTCATTCCCATTCCATTTACAGATGCAAAGCCCAATTCAAGCCAACAACTTTAACACTTCCTGGGTACAAAGCAGCATTTTGCCTCCTCTAAAACCTTTCGTGACTGACTACTTCAACCCTTATTACTGCGCGTGCAACAATTTTAGACTTAAACAATTAATGAGTACTTCTCCTGAGGGTAGACTCAAGAGTTCCCCAAAGGGATGACTTCTCTCTTTTTTTTTTGCTTTTTTTTTTTTTTGGAGGGCAGTTGGGGTTAAGTGACTTGCCCAAGGTCACATGGCTAGTTTTTTGTGCTAAGTGTCGGAGGCCAGATTTGAACTCAGGTACTCCTGACTCCAGGGCCGGTGCTCTATTCACTGCGCCACCTAGCCGCCCCTATAATTTTTTTTTCTTTTTCTTTTTTTTTTTTTGGAGAGCAATTGGGGTTAAGTGACTTGCCCAAGGTCACACGGCTAACTTTTTTGGGGGGTGGGGGGGTAGAGTGTCTGAGGCCACATTTGAACTCAGGTCCTTCTGACTCCAAGGCCAGTGCTCTATTGACTGCGCCACCTAGCCGCCCGGATGACTTCTCTTAAGACCACACTTGTATAAAATGGGATTGAGAACACAGAAGTCTCCCAGAAAACCCTGATGACTGACATCCCATCCCTTTTCTCAGTGCTCCTAGAAATGGACATCACCAACCACCCTGAGTAAACAAGATTTTAGATTCTTGTTATTCAAAGCAGTGGGAAATCTTACCCAGTCTCTTCTGTGAGCCTATGGCAACCAGTCTGCATTGGGTTGATGATGGGCAATTCTGGGCCCTGGCACACTGTCACTGATCCCCTAGCATGGTTTATTCAGGACAAAACAAATTCTCCCTTCTCTCTATAATCCACTCCTCCCACTCTGCAAGCTGCCCTTTTTTTCCAGAGGAACCAAAAGGTCCCCTTCCCCTAAGATACTGAGGTTAGAGAGCTGCCAGCCCAATAGTACAGAATTGGGCTGTTAGTAGTCTGCAGTAAAATTTGGGTTGGAAAACATTGCTCAACAAATGCTGCCACCAACATTGAAAAGAACAGAGAAGAAATTCATGAAGTCACTCAGCTGAGAAGGCACAGGCATACAGAAAACACTACTATCTCTGTAGGTAAAGAAAAAAAAAGGATTACACATGTGTCTGACTAGGGAAAAGGGATCTTAGAGCTTTTCCATTGAAAATTACGGAAGTTCTATGTTTTCCCCCAGCAGAACCTTAAGGAGGTACTAAGACATATTTGGCTTCTGATTTCACCTTTCTCCTCAAAGATGAGGTCTGGCCTCCCCAGAGGAGCCTGTATCGGGGGAGCATGCACCTGGTTAACTTACCTGGGACTGCTGCCCTGCCAGAGCTCTTCTGTGCCAGCTAGAATTTAAGGTGGCACAGGACAAGGACCATGTAATCCTGAGCTTCCCCAGTGGTGTCTATAGAAAATACTACCAAGGGAAAGGACTTCCAACCTCCCAGGTCATCCTACTTTGACTTGATTTAAGCCCACTGATTGCTTTTACTTTTTTCTTTTGCTAATATATTTTGAGGCATTTAAATAAACCATACCAACTTTTCTGGGGGACCCCCAAAATTCTGAAACGAACTAAAGAGCCAATAAAATACACAGGGCCCATAATATGTCTCAGTAATTCCCCATTCTCCCCCAAACTGCTCTCCCTCTTTCAACCAACTTGGGTTAAAGTTTCTTAGAAATGAGATTCCTTGGGAGAAGGAGAGAGAACAAGTAGAACCAGGAGCTGACAGCTGCTCCTGCCCCCTATTCTGTGGCTACATTTCATCCAATACAAGTGGGACCTGGGGACACGTGAAAGAGGAAGGGGAGAAATGGTTACCATACAGTAAGCTTTTCCTACTTTGGTCTTGGAGCAGATGCTGAGGGGACAGCACGGGAAGCAGGCCGATGAGCAGGGACTGGCGAGACCGGACGCGCTTCTGCTCGCCATGACATTCGTAGGGCCTCAGAGGCATGGTGGCGGCATTCAGCACTATCATAAGTCGATTTGCTGAGCCACGGGGGTTCACCATCCTTGTGCAAGAAGTACCAGTAGGGTAAGGCAGGGTCCACTTCTTTGGAGGGTACAGGATCTGCCCGCTTTGGACCAATACGTTTGCTTGTGTTATTTCTGTTCCGTCTATCTTTTCTTCCCCTCCGTGCTACATCAGGTGGCCCACCCCGTTCCTGAAGCCTCACCTTCCCCGGTGGGTGGCCATCAAACATGGCCTCATAGAAACATCTCTCAGCATCGTCATACTGGGGTTTTTCCAACCATACCTCCTGCATCATTGCCTGAAGACTAAAAAGCTGGGGTTTACCATTGGCTGGCGAACTAGGCCAGCAGGCAGTGAAGGAGGAACCTCTAATGGGTGGCCCTGGGGTGGCAGGAGTAGTTACAGCTGTCATATACCCTTCATCTGGGGTGCCCCTCCCACTTGCCACACTTGTGTCCTGTGGTAGCTGTGGGGATGAGATGTCCAGGGAATGCGGTGGAGTGGACGCCTGCGTCCACTCCACAAATGCCATCTCAGCTCGATCAAAATAGAACTTGTTAACCCAGATGCCACAAGCCATATGGTGGCAGGCCACACGGCTCCCATGGGTACAGGGTGCCGTCAGGGCCTTCCCTGGCTTGGATACCACTGCCCGAGAAGTATTCTCTGGCCAGAGCGCCGAGTGCACATGGGTGGCTGTGGCTGCCTCCGTGGGCACTAGGCCACATGGAGCTACTGCATCTGCAAGCTTCTTGCGGTAGGATGTCTCTGCCTGGTCAAAAAATGGCTTTTCAAACCAAACTGGGTCGGCTGACAGGCCCACTAGGGCCAGGTTGGTCTGGGATGGGTGATTCTTAGGTGAACGCTTCCTCTTCTTCTGCTTCTTCCCATTGCTGGCTTTCTTGGTGTCCCGCCCGCTGCTGTCCCCTGAATCATCCTGGCTGAGTCCATTCACCACCTCCTCTGGTTGCTGCTGGGCCTGGGCTGCGGCGGCCTGTGTGGCTTCCCGTTCGTAGAATAGCCGCTCTGCTTCATCATATTTATGCTTATCCTCCCAGACCGTCTCCAGCGGGCAGGAGGGCTTCCTTGTCCTCATCTTCCCAAGGAGGCAGCATTAAAAGGTAAGCACAAGAAGGTAGTTGCAACATAGCTGAACAAACCAAGGATACACGTTAAGATGTTTCTTTTGACAAGTTATTACGACCCCGTTACAAGGCTCTGGTAAGAGTAGATTAAAAAACAAAATACAAAAAGAAATCCTTGCTTAATGGGCAAGGCATTTCTGTTAAGGGGCCAGCTTTCTAAATGACTCTGAGTGGGCAACTGGTAGCATACTTACAGATCTCACACACATTAGTTACCCAGCACACTGAGACCTGACTAACAAGGGAAGAAAAGGGAGGTCTGAATTAGTGAACCCCTTGAGAAACAATTTTCTTTTAAAGAAAGGAAGCCCAGGGGCTTTGGTAACAAATCACTAAAAGGAAAGTATGACTCTTATTATACTAATAACAGCAGGGAAGTCCAAAATGGTGAGGCTGGGCACCAAATTCAAGGTCACTGACTGGCTGGGTTTCCGCACACAGATGTGAACATATGTACCTGCAGGTACGGGCTCAAAGCTCTGCTTGAGAATTAGCACCACCTTAAGAAACACGATGCTTTTTGTTAACTGCAATCTCTGCAGACAGAGCTTAATGATTAAAGGAAGCTCTGTCTAGTTCTATCATTGAACCAGTCCTCATTGGGTTAGCTCCTTTCTGTGCAGTCACACTGAGTTCTAAATAAACAATAGCAATCATCAGGCTCGTAGGGGCATCCACACAATGTTGGCAGTGGCATGAGTGCCAAATTGGGATGAGGGTCCCAGGCCACAGTCCTGACTTTTAACCACCGACTCCATCTGACAACTTTGACTCAGTTTCCCTCCCTGGGCATCAGGTTCTTCTAACAAATAAGCATTCTGGACTAGGTTCTTTTTAAGGTCACTTTATTTTGGTTCTGACATTCCATGGTTCTATTTCAAAAAGTTGCTACAACAAAAGATGCTGCCAGGACATGGAAAGTACTCATACAAATATACTATTTCCCAGAATACTGACCTTACAAATTGTGCGGAAAACTCTATTGCTGTGGCTGATTTCAGGTTATAAGTTTTACCCAATTATCTGGCCCCCAGAGTTGTTGTCAGGGAGAGGCATTTCGGTAAAAGGTCAGGTAGAAATATATTAAATAGCCAAGTTCCTGCAATGGTAAGGGCCAAATTGGAATAAGGAACTGGCTAACATTTTTAAGAGCATGTCCCCTCTTGTGCAGCTGAAATACTCTGAGACAATGTATCAGTAAGATGTTTTGGGAAACCAACTGGAATTGACTCCCAGAGTTTCCGTTTTTAAGCTATCTTTCTTTGCTAGGGGTGGTTTTTCAACGCTTCCAACTCAAGGTCAGTTTAAAAATAACTTATACTCTGGTTAACTTTACAGAATAGGCAGAAGCCATTTCTGAATTCAGTCATAACCCATTATGCCTGCTTTCTTTTAGGCGTTTGAATTTGCATATTTCTTGGGCATTCTTTTTTGGAGAAATGCCTGGCACGTGAAATCTCTTGTTAAGGGATGTTGTTTCACACAAGTGTCACTATATTGTGACTGCCTGTTGACACTTTGTGACTTCACTGAAGAGTCAGCATAATAATATATTGATTTTCTGAAAACTTCAACCTGAGTCCTACTGACCAAAGAGGAACAATTCTTCAGAAAGACAGAGGTAACTTGCAGAAAGTCATCCAGGTCACTAGGCCATTAGAAGTTTAACTCTAAATACCCACAGCTATTTAGAAATGTCTCTATCTTCTTTTCCTATTTGCTCCCAATAAAGGGCAATGTCATTAGTGCCTCTATTCCCTCTACAGGGAGGGACAGAGGTCTTTTGTTATCCAAATCCAAAATGCTTCCTAAACTTCAGATCACAATTTTTAGGAAGGGTGGCCCACTCCTGTTTTTAAAAATTTGCTCTTCAATGTGTTCAAGGAAGGGTCTTACTCAGAAAGAGGAAGAAAAAGAAAAAATGAAGGGAGTCAGAGAATAAAAGAATGAGAAGGAAGGAGAGATGGAGAAAAAGAGACAGAGTGAGAAGAGAAGACAGCAACAAATGCCCATTAAGAATAGCTTCTTAACACTAGTAAAGATGAACTCAAGTCAACTAAGAACTAAAAACAAAACAAAATAACCTCAAAAAGCAAAACTCCCCCCAAAGAAATGATTAGTTCTAAGCAAGCTCAAAGTCCCTCATCTCTCACTGATCCTTGGAGATCCTGGCACTCACCAATGTAAGGATGACAAGGGCAAAGGAGGCAGCAGGAAGTGGCAGAGGGAATGTTGATCTTAGAAGCCTCCCTACCCCACAACAAGCCTAGAGCATTGTGATCCCAAGAAGGCAGTGACATCACCCACTCACAGTCATAAAGCCAAAAGTCTAGCTCACAATGGCTGGCCAAAGCAGACTCCTGGGAACTTATCTATTTGGGGCTGTTAGAGCAGCATGATTTGTAATGCCTTTCACCACTAATTTGTGCTCTTTTCTAAGGAGACCTTAAGGTCTTAGGAGTTCTCTGAACTTGTAGTCTATATTTCACTTTTTCTAACTCTGTTTCATTATTGGCTTTTAGACTATCTGGGGGATGATGATGTTTTATAAAAGCCCTTAAATCCTATGGGATCAGGACAAGGAATATGTGCCTACAAGATAATGCAAAACAATGGAGTGTCTTAAGGACCAACATGGGGAGGATTTAGGTTTGAAATGTAATAGCTACTACAATAATATAAAAAGACATATTCATATACACACATACAGCTTATTACTTCAAGAACTTATGACTGTTGGTATGTGTCCTCAAACCAATGATGCAAATCATAACTTTGTTGGGTATTTGTAGACAGTTTCATAGATTACAATGGTTAAAAAGTTCAGCACTAGCAGGTGGCCATCTTTCTGGTTATAAGGCTCTCCAAACTGGTAATAATTTTAAGTATGACCATTATGAAAAGAGGGCCTTATTCTGAAGACCTGCCCACCTTGAGAAGGCCAGCCAAAGGTTTTCTCCTGGTAAAGCCTTTAAAAACTCAAGGTCACCTTCACAGGGAATCAGAGGACACTGTAAGCCTAGAGTTACAGTCTCCCAACCAAAGGCAAGAGAACACAGAAGTAACCCTGATAAGGTCTGGGGTAGGGACTATTCCAAACTTGTTACTTCTTTTTCTTTTAGAATAATTTCGTTAAATACAATTTACTTTAAATTGCATTAAGCTTCTACCAGAAGCTGGAAATTGAACCAGACATCTGAGATTTTCTGCTCTATACTAAAAGGGCTGTTAGATCTCTGATGGTTTGTTAAACCACAAAAGGAAAATGTTGGTACTTCGATACACCCATGGATTCTTATTTGTAATTACAGTAATAACATGTTTTCAAGTTGTACCCCACCCCCAGAAGGAGGCACATGAAGAGGACCAAGGATTTATGATGCTAAAATGGGAAGGCGATGGGATTTCGGGTTTAGGACTACAGTATACCCATCTCTACTGGTCTTTAGGTGTGTTATCACACGGTGCAGCAAGTCAGTCTGGGTAAGAGCCATGGAATAAGGAAATAGAGAGTCAGGCCCAGATATTTGGCTCAAGGGCTACATTTTATTATGTAAGTAGATCAGTGAAAGACGTTAATTTTTTGGGTTTGATTCTAGATTGAAACAGCCAAAAGAGCTGTATTATTGGTTGTTACCCCTCATCACACGCTGGGGCAAACAAAGATAGGCAGTTTCAGACAGATTAGACCAGAGGCTCTAAACCTCAACGCCAGGAAGGGGAAGATGAAGAAGGCAATGTGAGAGGGATTCCCTAAAGCCCAGAATGAGGTTCAGCAAGGAAAAGGGGTTTAGGGCTGAGGACAATGCTTATTATGAGGGTGGTGGTGGAGTATAAAAGCAACATGGTTCTTTTTTCCATCCCTGCCTACTAAAAATGTTATTTGCAGTGTCACATCCAGAGACTTTTCAATTCAACTGTTCAATTTTCTCCTTACCAATTAACAGAATGCTGTACTAAAGTTGGCCTGACTTAAAAGCAGAGTTCTTGCTTTTTAAGTATAGGAAAAAACCAACTTAGGATAGCCAATCCAGATTCACCCCCCCCCTTTTTTTAGAGCATAAGCATTCTATGCCAGATTAGCAGAAACCGCTAAATTCCATCTACAGTTGTCATCCATGAGCTATACCTTCTCGTGGAGCTTATTTTATTGGGAGGGCCAAGGTAATAGACACATGCACACACACACACACACACACACACGTCAGACTGAATGAACTGTGATTAATGACCAACTTACACTCACACAAGGTACCGGTTGGGACCTTCCTGCTGCTCCCCCAAATAGGCTGCCTTCACTATGAGCTCACCAAGAATCAGGCCCCTTACTCATGGAATCATAGGATGTGTTAAGTGGGATGGATCTGACCCCCTCATTTTCCCTCAAGAAGCACAAGGAGGGGAAGTGCTTTGTACAAGGTTCCACAGTGAGTTAGTGGCAGAAGAAGGACTAGAATCCAGGTCTCCTAACTCTAGTCCAGGGCTCTTTCCTATTTAAACTATGCCACCTTCTAGAAAGTACTCTTTCCAAGCATCCAGGGAAAGTCCACTCGTTTAAAATAGTGATAAATTCCTAGTAAATAGTCTCTTACCTTTATATCTTAATTTGGGGATGGTAAGGAAGAAGGGAAATTTTAAGAAATCTGAGTTGGGGTCACTCTGGTTTCTTAGTTTATTGTGGTACAAGCAGAAGTTTAAAAAGGGATTCCATCAAGCATAGATACCATGAGCCAACATCTAGGAGACAACAGGTATGGCAAATACTTACTTTTAAGTTATATTCCTAGGGCAGCATAAAGAAAAAGCAGTGAGATTAGATAAAATGAGAAAGGTTAAATTCCCCAGAGACTGGCCATCAGGTAGGACATTACACAAAGCATAATCAGAAGGTTTCCATGCCCCCAAGACCCACATTCTCAGTATAGAGAAGCAAATGGTGTTTTCAGAATTCTTAAATGATGCAGATACTTCCTAGTAGGAAAAAAGCGTCATCACTACCAGGCAGCCCTGACCTCAAAATACCAGGTGCATAAATTAAAATCCATGACCGCTGAGGGCAGTGTCATAATCCATTCCCAGCATCAATCGGAACTAAACTGGGCATAGTTTAGCAAGAAAAAAAAATCCATTTAATGCACAGGTTTTACATTTGTTATTTTGTTTGTGCCTCTGGGTAACTAGGTAAAGATATCAGGCCAGAAATTATGATCCCCATTTCGCAAATAATGCAAATGATTCCCAAAGATGATAAGCAACTTGCCTAAGGCCATACAGCAAATAAGTGTCTGACCTGCTGCCTATACAGCCATTACCTTTGAATAGGCTGGTACCAAGAAGCTCTGACCTTGATATGGTCTCATGTTACAATGTTAAACCACCAGTTACTCAAAAAAACAAGCAATACTGAAGGTCTTCCTCAAGCAAGGGAGTTTAGCAATGCTTCCCTAAGCATCCAAGGACATCATCAGGCCTCACACTTCCCTTCTGGAAGTATGTCTACTATGGCAACATCCTGGAACTGCCTACACGGTCATTTTAGTGAGCAACTGTTTTAGTGGCAATTACAAATCTGCCCCCATCTTTTCCTGAAGCAGGAACAAGTCTAGTACCATCTGCTCCCAGAGGAAGCCAAAGACTCTTTTGAGGAAAGAGTGGATTAATAATAATTATACCCTATGTCTGCATATGCTTAACGGTTTTTAAAGAACTTCTACAAATAATTTCCTATTTGAGGTTTACAAGTAAAAAAAGCCGATGAGGGGCAGGGGGTAATCATTCTCCTTTGCCAGAAGGAAACTGAGGCTCAAAATGTTTTGACATGGCACAAGCTATCTTCAAGTGTTTGATGTAATGTCACAGGGAAGACAGAGGGCTTACATTTGTTCTGTTTGGCTCCAGAGAGGAGACTAAGGAGCAATAAATAGATGGAAATTTTAAGGACAAAGTCAAGGTAAAATACCCTAGCTCTTAAAGCTATTCAAGAGCAGAATGAAGGGGAGGAGGGGCTAAGAGTTCCTCTTCACTAGAGGTATTCAAGCAAACCCTGGGATGGCCTCTTGTTTGATCCATTATGGCAAGGAATCCTGTTTGGGCACTGTATACTACCTGGTCTGAAGTCTCTGCCAAGGGTGAGATTCTGTAATCAAAGTGTTATTGGCAAAGCCAGGGTGAGAACCCAGGTTTTCTGGTACCTAGGTCACCATACCACAGAAGAAAACAAGTGATTAAAAAAAAAAAACACTTCAGGTTTTTGAGAGGTCTGTGAATAGAAGGCAACTGGTCTAGAACAATTCTTAACATCAGTGGGGCTGCAGCCCTTGGAATCCATTTTCTTTTTCCCTACAGTTGCTTTGGCAGGTATGAACTAAGGCTCAATGACAGCTGATCACACTGATGATAAGCTTTCTACAAGCATCCAAGTTTCCAAAAGAGCATCCACTGCCAAGAAATGCCCAGGACTGACACTTGGTCCCAAACCTACCAAAATACATCAAGGATTTGGCTGGGAAGCCTCAATGCTTTTCAACAAGAGTTTTTTAAAAATTAAAACATATTTACTTAGCCAGCTAGACTTACACAAAGTTGAGAGATATGCTCCTCAACCTCCTATGACTTAATATACAAAAATAAAAGTTGACACAGAGAAGTTGACAAGTACATTAATGCTACCTTTACAAATATCAGATAGCAAAAAATAGTCTAGAGCCATGTTACCAGTATTCTTGGCACGTACATAAATGTATACATTCTTAAATGTAAAATAAAGACCCTATTCCCCAGCTTATGAACTTCTAAAAATAAAAGTCCATCTCAAATGCCATCTTTTCCATGTCACTATCTTTATGCCTATGAATTTAAAAATCTTCTCCTTTGTCCCCTAACTTTCAACCTCAAATTTCTAATGTCTGTTGCTCCTGAATATGTTGAAGCTACCAAAAGCAAAGCAGCCTGTGGTAAAGAAAACTGAAAAAAGTAATGGATGCGATCAGAGATCCCACTCACACACCAGAACTCTGACAGGCTATGATTTGTGAGTAGTCACAGAAAAGAATGGCAATGGGGTGGGAATAAGCTTTGGCAAGTTCAGGGTAAAGCTGGGAATACTAGCCAGCCTGGTGTAGATAGTATATTTAATTTTTATAAAAGTAAATTTTGGCCCTAGCTATTTGCCTCTAGGCATGTCCCTTAAACTATATGGGCCTCAGTTTCTTCATTTGTAAACAATAAGGAAGATAAGACTCGATGACCTCCAAATCAAATTTCTATGTATCCTATGATCTTAGATTTGGAGGTTCTTATAAAAAGAGGCTCAGAATCCATGACATTCTTATTTGCTACTTCATAACACAAGAAAGGAGAGTTTGCAGTGAGTGGAGGCTAGGCTATTCTTTGTTCCAAGAGGCACACACCAGGTAGGAAGGGAAGGATGCATTTAGTTCCAGCTCTAGAGATAACTTTATACAGTCTCATACAACTCAAGAGCAGGAAAATGTCCTATGCACTCTCATTTTATATATGAGGAAACTGAGGCCAAAAAAGGAGGACTGGTCCAAGATCACTCAGGTTGTAAAGAACTGAGCTGGGAATCCAACTCAGATTCTTCTGACTCACAATCTTTCACCCTCTACACTATACCAAGGTAGGGAGAGGTTTGGCAAGAGCATCCCTGGTATGGGTTATTGTCAGGGATTGCTCCCAAAGCAGCATTCACATGCAATCAAGCAACAACCAGCCCTAAGATACCTGGTATATAACAGACACTGTGCTAACTACAGATACAAAAAAAAAAAAAGTCTGCCCTCAAGCAGCTTATATTCTAGAGGGGTGGGGAAGAGGAAGAAATTAACTTGTATATATATATACACCAAATATAATAGTATTTATATAGCACTTTAAGGTTTGCAAAACATTTGACCAGTATCATCTGAGCTTCAATTCTGGGAAATAGGTGTTTTTATGATAATCCTCACTTGTCAGAAAAAACTGAGGCAGATGGAGGTGAAGGGCTTTGCCTAGGGTCATAGAGTTAATAAGCATGTGAGGCCAGTTTTGAACTAGGTCTTCCTGACTCCAAACCCAAAGCCACTGTGCCATCTGGGAGCCTCATATTTATAGATAATAAATACAAGGTAATTTGGTGTGGAGGGGTAGATACTAGAAGCTGGAGGGAATCAGTAAGAACTTCACAGAAAAGATGGTTACTTTAGCTAAACTTTGAAGAAAACTAGGGATTCTGAGAGGCAAAGGTAACGTGTGGGAAACAGCAAGAAGGCCCATTCAACTGGACCACAGAGATGATAGAGAATGAGGCTTATTATATAATAATCAATAATGGGACATATTCAGAATCCTCTGGGACAGCAGTTCTCAACCTGTGGGTCGTGACCCCTTTGGGGTCTGGAAAACATATTTCCAATGGTCTAAGGAACAGAGACAGGGCTCCTCTATCGGTCTCCAGGCGAGTGTGCCCACATGCAGATACACCTACATATTAAAGTATGTATTAAAGGGTAGCGGCATTAGGATGGTTAAGAACCATTGCTCTAGGATCAAACTTGTTTGACTTTTAAAGCTGTTCAAAACCTGACTTTTTTCTGTGTTTCCAGTGTTTTAACCCATTTGTCCTTCAATGCCAGCTATATTGGCTTGCTTTATGATTCTCCCACAAGATACTCCATCTCTTATGCCTTAAATTCTTTCTGTTCACTTAACTCTTTTTTTCTTTTTTTTGCTTTTTGGAGGGCAGTTGGGGTTAAGTGACTTGCCCAAGGTCACACAGCTAGTTTTTTGTGTTAAGTGTCTGAGGCCAGATTTGAACTCAGGTACTCCTGACTCCAGGGCCGCTGCTCTATTCACTGTGCCACCTAGCCGCCCCTCACTTAACTCTTAAAGCTCAGTTTGAGAGGTTATCTACCATCTACTCAATATTTATCTAGTATGCATGTGGATATCTTGTTTTCCCCATTAAGCCTGAGGACAGGGATCAGTGGGTTTTCCTTTTCTTTTTATCCCCAGAATTTAAAACAATTCCTGATCATTAAAAGGGCTAGATAAATGCTTGTTGACTGATTCCCTTCCATGTATTTGGTCCTTTAACCAAACTGGCCTACTTTCCCTTCAACATGCCTCGCACATTCCCATCTCTAGGTCATGCTGTGGCCTAAACCAAAAACATCCTCCCTGCTCCTCTGAAGTGAATTTCTTTCCCCCCAGATTTTCATGTTTGTGTATTGCATTTTTTAAAAGTTTTATCAGTGTCAAGTAGATGGCACAGTGAACAGAGCACCAGCCTTAGAGTCAGGAGGACCTGAGTTCAAATTCAGCCTCAGACACCTGACACTAGCTGTGTGACCTTGGGCGAGTCTCTTAACCCCAACTGCCTTGCCTTCCCCCCTCCAAAAAAAAGTTTTATTGATGTTCCCTTTTGTTTTTACAATTATTTCTCTGTAGCACCTCTTTAAACAAAGACACTACCAGACTGCTGGGTATCAATGAAGGCAGTGTGGTATGTCTAGAACTGAGCTGAAATCCAGACTCTACCTTATAAAGCTTCTATCAAGCATTTCTTTGCTTTAAATTTCTCCTCTCTCTAATCTACTTTCCATATAGCTGAAAAGTGATGTCCTAAACCATAGAACTAACCATGTTGCTCCTAGCCCTTTACAACCCAATCTTCCAACATACTCCCATTCAGGCTATGTACAGGGGGACAGAACCCTGGCTAAAGGACCAAATAATCAGAAGATAATAAATCAACAAGTATTTAACAAGCCTTTTTAATGGCCAGGAATTTTGCTAAGTTCTGGGGATAAAAAAGGAAAACCCGAAGATCCCTGCTCTTGAGTGTACATTCTAATGGCGGAGACAACATATTTATATGTGTACAAGAGTAGAAGATAGGCAGCCTCAAGTGAAGACCTACTACAGTTTTTAAGAGCTGAGTTGTCTTTTTTTTGGAGGAGGGAAGCAAGGTAATTGGGGTTAAGTGACTTGCCCAAGGTCACACTATGCTAGTATGTCAAGTGTCTGAGGCCACATTTGAACTCAGGTCCTCCTGACTCCTGGGCTGGTGTTCTATTCACTGTACTACCTAGCTGCTCCCAAGGTGAGTTAGGTCTTAACAGAGGGAATTCAAGGCATGGGAGATGGAGCATCCAGTAGGAGGACCATCTAATAGGCCAGTATGGCTGGCCTACATTGCTCACAGAGGGAAGAAATGGGTTAAAAGACTAGAAAACTAGGAACTGAAAGCCAGATTGTGAATAGCTTTAAAAATCAAGCAGGAGTTAATATTTGATCCTGACCCTAGAAATAATAGGTCCCACAGCTAATAAGCATCCTGGATCCCAGGCCCAGTGCTGTGCCAGGGAACTGCTCGCTATATGTAAAGCCAAGGGATATAAACAAGTCAAAATGGCCTTGCTCTCAAGGAACTCACATTCAAATGGCAGAGATGACACAATCGGCTGCAAGTCAGATGCAAAGGTTCCATGGTTCTTAGGGGACAGCAGTAAAGCAGAAATAATCTTTAATGTTATTACTACAGACAAAATCCTATCAGTGTCTGATACCGCCCCATTTGACAGTGCCAAGTGGCCAGAACTTTTTGGGTTGTGGCTACAGCACAAGGAGCCTGTAGCCTCAGAAAGGTAGATTCAATCAAGCAAAGGTAAAAGCTAGATGTGAACAAGGCCTTAGTCATTTTTGGGAGGGGTGAAGGACCTTGATCACTGGAAAAAAAAACAAAACAGGATGCCACACTGGCCAAAATTTTATGATTGACTGAAAGTACACTATACCTCTGGCCCTACATGTAACACAGAAAGTCAGTTTGGAAATCCACATTCTAGTCACAAGCTAGTGGTACAGAAGCTCCAACCAATCCCTTTGGGAGAAGGGAGAAAACAGATCTCCCCTCTTCTGCCTCCCACCTCAGGGAGTATGTTTAGGAGATCTAACCAGGAGTAAGTAGCCGTGTCCCCCCAACAGCTGGGGCTGACAGAAGCACAGAAGGAATAGCAACATCAGAAGCAGAAACATGCCAAGGACAAACTAGACATACAGATGAAAAGTAGGTTCAGGACTCTGCAAGCATGTTAAGCCTTAGAACTAGGCTGTCCAGCGGAACATCATGAGGAATCCAGGGAGAAAAGGAGCTATAACTACATGTTCTCCTTAAGTTTGAGTCCACTCTCCCTAGGCACTTTGTCTATGCAAGGAGAGAGGGTGGGGCTAGTTTTTTTTAGGGACATTTCTGAAATTAGCTATTTTTTAAATATATGCTTGGAGGGGGAAGGAACAAACATTTATTATACCAGGTACCTTGCTAAACACTTTATGAATATGATGATCTCATCTGATCCTCATAACAACCCTGTGAAGTAGGTACAATTATAATCTATTTTACTTGAGGAAACAGCGGCAGACAAATGTTAAATTTGCCCAGCGTCACACAGCTAGTAAATATCTGAGGATGGATTTGAACTCAAGTGTTCCTGACTCCAGGCCCAGCACTATATCCACTAAACCTAGCTGCTTAGTAAATACTTTTTCTAAAAACTAATTAACTCTGGCTGATAATCAATAGGGAGCCTGCTAGATGAAGGAAATAGCACTACAAATCTAACTCCTCAAAGTAATCCACTGATCTTTCTGCCAGGATGAGGGAGAGTAGGGAAATTAGCCCTGGAGGAAGAGCTACACATAAATAAATACAGAGCAGATGGAAGGTAACCAACCTTAGAGAAGGCTATCATAGCTGGGGAAACTAGGAAATGTTTCCTACAGAAAGTGGCATTTGAGCTGAATCTGAAAGAAGCCACTTTCTTTCCTCAAACTGCCCAGATGAGACTCCTGAGGGGTGAGGCAACAGGAAGAACATGAAGGAAAGAGAACTGCTGCATCATGCTAAAGCAGGACTGCTAGATATCTGGTAATAATAACAACTGACACTAATCCAGCATTTAGGTTTGCAAAATACATCATCTCATTTGGGTCTCACGATAACCCTGAAATTTTACGTGCAATATTAATATTTTTTAAAACAGATGAAGAAACTAAAGCTCAGAAAGGTTAAGTCACAGGACTAAATGGCAAGTGTCTCAGGCCAAATTTGAACTCAGATCCTTCTGACTCCAGAACTGGTACTTCATTCACTTGGTCATCTAGCCTCCCCTCTCATGGGTTTTTAAACATTCTGTCAATCCAAGAGGACCCAGAAATCCATACTGAGCCCTAATTTCTCTGCTAACATGTCCTGAATATTGACCATCTTCACCAAGCTATCTCATTAACATTTCACACTCATCATATCCAAAATTGATTGAACTCATTTTTCCACCCTAATATTCAGAATCTCTAAATCTCTCCATTCCTTCAGTAACTGGGCTCCTAATTTCATTTTTCTACCATCTATCTTCTCTTCATTCGGTACATTTTTTCTTACCTCTCAGGAAGACTAACTACTGTCATAAACCAATTGGTCTCCAGATTCCAATCTTCCTAACTCTCAGGTCCCTCCTTCAAACAGAAGTAGCCAAAACAATCTTTGTAAGGCATAGATCTGGCCCTGGCTCAGAAACTTTCTGCAGCTCCTCACTGTCTACAGGAAAAATACAAACTCCTTAGTGTAAAGCTCTCTATAATTTGGTTTCCCAACATCACTGCAGCCTCATTTCATACTATTTCCGACCTTTCATTTTTGTCTCTGTGCTTCTGGCCCCTAGCATGCTGGGAACTTATCAGATACTTAATAGTGGTTGAGGTTAATATATAGTGTTTTAATATTTATAAGTCGATCCTGTCTTATCCAAAGGCAGTAACTCTCAAAGGAAATATCACTATTATCCTGGAAGAATATGGGCCCAGACTATCTCACCTCCCCCTAACTCTTCCAGAAACCTTAGTTTCTTCCTAATCCTGCTAATTCCCATTCCTTGACTGAGTCTGCCTATGTATATAAGAAATTGTATCAGACGATCTCTAATGTCCCCTTTGCAGCGCTCATAGTACAGGTTCCAAAGACCAAGAAGACGGGGATTCAAATGGAGTCAGAGAAACTAGACACTCTTTCCCGGTGAGGAAGGCGGCCTTGCCTGGCTTCTGCTATCAGTTTACCTAAGTGCGCCAGATGCCCTGGGGGCCCTCAATCTTCGGCCTGCAGATAATTGGGGCCCATGCCTCACTTCCGCAAAGAAGCCTCCAGTCCCGGCCGGAGAACCACGGGTACTACGCAGCTGGTCCGCGCTGAAAGGCTACGAGGGGAGCCACGTGGGGGTGCGTCCAGGCACTGACCAACCTGCCCAGAAGGCAACACCGCCTGCCCCTTCCCTCTGAAGGCTTCTCCCTCTCCGTTTCCCCTACGATGAACGGCACTTTAACCTACCGCCCCTAACGCGCTCCTCTCGCCGCGGCGGCCCCTCCTGAGGAGGTCACTCGCCCTACACTCTCTTAAGAGGCTCAGGCGGCGCCTTAGGAAGGCCGGGGGGGGGGGGGGAAGAAGGGCACGAGAGGAGGGGGGATGTAGTGTCACCCTCAAACTTGCCCGCAGTGGCTCTGGCCCGGGCCCCCGGTACTCACACTCCGTGAGAAGCGAGGGAAGTAGCGAAAGATTAGTCACAAAGCCAATCCGGCGGGAAGCGGCGGGGAAAGGGAGACCAGGACGGCAGCGCACGGGAAATGAGGAGCTGGACCCTACCAACCGCCACTCCACAGGATGAAGAGGGGGGAACTGGAAAATTCTGCTTTCCCTCCCCCCCCCCCTCTGCCTAGGCCCGAGGATGAGACAACCCCAACCCCGGGGTCACGAGCGTAGAGTGAGCTGGAGAGTGCGCAGTCTTCCCTCAAGCTCGAGGCAGACTGACAAAAAGAGACAACTCCCTCCTTCCTCCCCTCCAACTGAATGGAATCGTCTGCCGTATAGCGCTGGTGGCAAAGGAGGGGGACTGGAGTGGAAAACTAGGGGGCGGAGCCTCTATGCCGCGTGCGCGGCAACTCGGGCCAGAGAAGGCAAGGGACACTTGAGGTCTAGACCCAGGAAGAAGCGCGAGGGTGGGTGGGGCTAAACCCAAGAACCTTGGAAAGAGGCTAGTCGGTCTAGAAGAGGGCGTGGCCAGACAGATGCGCCTGCGGAGTTGCAGATTGAAAGAAGGCTGTGGGGCGAGAGATAAGTCTGTGCGCCTGCGTCTAGGCTTGGGGAAGAAAGGAGAGCGAGTTTGAAGAACTTGGAGGGTGGGGTGAGGCTGATGAGCCTCTGCCTGGCCCTTCACTTTTCTCTGTCAGAGGCACTCTCCGGAGCTAGGGGGAGACAAAAGGGAAGAGACCCGCAAGCGGGTACTTCCCCCTCCTTTTCCCTTTTCCCTCCTCTCCCTTCTCCCTCGTCTTCCCTCCTCCCCTTCCCCCGCCCCCTCGGCTCCCCGCCCATTGCGCGCGCGCCCCGCCTATAACGCGCCTGTCTCTGCCGGAGGCGGGTGGGCAGACAGAGCGGCCCAGTGTATATGGCTTCCAGCTGCCTCCGTCTCTGCCTCCGCTTCCATGTACCCCGCGGGGTCCCCCGGCCCGGCCCCGCACCCTCGCCGCCGGCGGCCCCCGGCACCTGCCCAGTCGACGCCTCCGCTCCTGCCCCAGGAGGTGGGGGAGGAGGAGCAGCCGCCTCCGGGCCGGGGTCCCTTGCAAGCTGTGCCCGAAGCGCCCCCGGGGACGGGGGTCAGCCCTGGGGCTCCGGGCCTGGCCGTGAAGATGGCCTTCCGAAAGGCCTACTCCATCAAGGACAAGCTCCAGGCCATCGAACGGGTGAAGGGTGGGGAGCGCCAGGCCAGCGTGTGCAGGGACTTCGGGGTGCCTGGGGGCACCCTCCGGGGCTGGCTCAAGGATGAGCCCAAGCTGCGCTGGTTCCTGGACCAGCTGGGCGGAGAGGTGGGCACCCAACGAAAGAAGATGCGGCTGGCCAACGAGGAGGAGATAGATCGTGCAGTCTATACCTGGTTCCTCACTTTGCGCCAGCACGGCATCCCACTCTCTGGTCCCATCATCCAGGCCCAGGCAGAGGCCTTTGCCCGCCAGATCTATGGGCCTGAGTGCACCTTCAAGGCTAGCCATGGCTGGTTCTGGAGGTGGCAGAAGCGCCATGGCATCTCCAGTCAACGAATCTATGGCGAAGCCGAGCCACCTCCCCCACCCCCAGCCTCAGCTCCATCACTGCCCTCTGTTAAGGTAGAACCAGATCTTGTGCGCATCGAGGACCATCCTTCACCAATGCCACCCCCAACCCCCACTGATGGAGGCTATGGGGATGAACAGATTTACAATGCCAATGTCACTGGACTTTACTGGAAATTGTTACCTGAGCAGGCAGCTCCACCTGGGCAAGGGGACCCTGGAAGTGGAGGACAGAGGTGGCGAGGTGACAGGGTTACAGTGCTACTAGCAGCCAACTTGACTGGCAGCCACAAGCTGAAGCCCCTGGTGATTGGGCAGTTGCCTGACCCACCAAGCTTGCGACACCACAATCAAGAAAAGTTTCCTGCCTCCTACCGCTATAGCCCTGATGCTTGGCTCAGTACCACATTGCTCCGTGGCTGGTTCTTTGAGGAGTTTGTGCCAGGTGTCAGGCGCTACCTGCGGCGAAGCTGCCTGCAGCAGAAGGCTGTCTTGTTGGTGAATCACCACCCTGGGCCCAGGCCACCAGGACCAAGGCCACCCTCCCCAGAGGAAGGTGGGGAGGTGGGCAAACGCCAAAGGGCAGCTGGTAGCTTGGGCCCAGGGCCAGCCCTGTGCCACCCTGAGGAGTTGCAGACCCCTGATGGTGCAGTGCGAGTGCTTTTCCTGTCTAAAAGTAGTGCCCGGGGTAAGATTCCAGCACCCTTGGAGCAAGGGGTAGTATCTGCCTTCAAACAGCTGTACAAACGGGAACTGCTTCGACTGGCGGTGTCATGTGCAGGTGGATCTCCTCTGGACTTTGTTCGTAGCTTCATGCTAAAGGACATGCTCTATCTGGCTGGTCTGTCTTGGGACCTGGTCCAGGCAGGCAGCATTGAGAGATGCTGGCTGCTGGGTCTCAGAGCTGCCTTTGAGCCCCGCCCTGATGATGGGGAACGGCTGGTACAGCCCCACCCAGGAGCCTCTGGGGAGGATGAGGAGGCAGAGGAACACAGCAAGGTCCTCAGTGACCTAACCCACTTGGCTGCCCTTACTTACAAACGATTAGCACCTGAGGATGTGGCAGAATGGTTACACTTGGATGATGGGGCCCCAGGCTTGGGGGAGCCCCCAGAGGGTGGAGGGGAAGAGGATGAAGATGGGGGAGGTCGGGAGCAGTCCTCCTGTGGGGGCTTCCCACCACTGGCTGGTCCACCCCAGGGAGAGGAGGAAGCTGGAACAGGAGGGCCTTCACCAGTGCCCACAGCTGGGGAGGCCATTAGGGGTCTTGAGACAGCTCTACGGTGGCTGGAGAGCCGTGATCCCAGGGAGGTGGGACCCTTAAAGCTGGTGCAACTTCGATCCTTAATCAGCATGGCTCAGCGGCTTGGGGAGACAGGGCCCTAATTATGTGTCTTCTGATGGCTGCTGGAGGGCAAGACTTAAAAGAGTTAGGGACCTAGGACCCAACTGACCCCTTTTTACTTCAGCACATTTATAGGGGGAAGTTAATTGGCTCCTATCCCTTCAGTATTGTGGGGTAACCCCTGCAACAGCCTGGAGGGGACCAAGAGCCTCAGAGATAGCAGTGGAGGGACAATACCCTATTTCCAAAGTCACCAAAGGGGACTAGACTAGGGACACTAGTCACTACCAATAATGGGCCTCGATGCAACTCCTGATCATCAACAAAGAAGCACATGGCAGGAATGTCAAAGGCAGGCAACTTAAGAGGACAGTTGCTTAGGATGGGGTAGCAAAGAGCCATCTTAGCCAGTACCCCCACACACTCATATGTGTCTATACACAGGAGCCCTGGAGGCTCTATCAGGGAGCAGCTTTCACTGTGTTCAAAACCTTAACTTTTCTGTGGCTCCCCAAGCCTAGAGCTGTGGCAGTCCTCTTTGAGGATATGTCCTTTTTAATGCCACATGAGATATATCCACCCCCTCACACAAAAGGCCTTGCCCCCATGTCCCCTCTTCACCTCCTTCCTGTCCTCACTGAGTTCCCACTGTATCCTTACCCTCCTCTTTTCTCCTCCTCCTTCCCAGTCACATGCACTGGATAAGGGCCTACTTGTTCCTCCTTTTGCTGGGAGGAGCCTGTGAGCCCTGGTGCTGGGGTTAGCTAGGGCTTGCCATAGCTTTTTAATCTTCAAAATGGGGGGAAAACTGACCACTTTTTTAAAATATATATGTATTTTAAAAAAACAAACCCTAGAGCCAATTTTATATGCCAGACCATTAGGGAGCACCAGGGCCAGAAACTGGTGCGGGGCTAGCTCTAGACTGATCAGAAGAATGAGAAGGATGTTTCTTAAGGGAGGAATTATAACTGCTGTCCTGGGGCTGGGTTGGAAAGTGCCGGCCCTGAGGTGTTAGCTAAATTGCCCTTGGGAGTTGAGCCAAGAAAGATCATTCATATGAAAAAGTCAATTTAGAGTGTCTGAGATCACTCATGGGTTTTGAAGAAGGGGTTTTTAGTCTGGCTCTGAATGGAGAGAATTCTGTAGCATTTGGGCTGTCCTAGGGAATGAGCATAGAACCCAGGATACATCCCTAGTTTCTGTAACCAACTTGGGTTGTAGATTTGTTCAACTTTTCTTGGTCTCTGGTTTTTGTGAATGGGGTTTTATGTGTGGTTTGGGATTTTTTTGTTTTTAAAGAAAAATAACACTTTAAACAGTTTTACTATAGATTATTGAAGTGTCTGAATTTGGGGTCCCTGTGGGTCTCCCTCCAGATAACTTGACAATAGCCTATTTTTAGTCCAACATGTTTATGATGGTCAGCAGCGGCACACTTCCCTGAGTGTGTGCAAACTTAGTGCCAACCACGGGCTTTGGGAAATCATACAGTTATTACACAGTTTCTCTGTGATCAAAATAAGGGCATCTTTCTAGGAATGAGTCACTGAGTTTTTATAGTGTCACTATCTGGAGGTGAGGAGAGTGGGTCCAATAGAAAAATCACTATCGCCTTACTAACTGCCCTTTTCTAGATCAAACTGGTCTTCACCTGGATTCCTGGTGGGGAAAAATTCTTTGGTAAGAATCAGTCTTTATGGGTGGACTTTCTTGTCAGATAGTAAGTCTGTTTGCCAAATTATGACTGACATGACCAGACCAAGAAGGACACAATTAACAAGAGACTGGCATGTAGGTAGGATTTGGTGTGAGTTTGGGGGAATCTTGGCAACTTTTGTTTATCTTCTGAGCAAAATAGTCTGCATAGAACAGTCTGAAAAAGAGGGGCAAATACCCTCTGGTGCCTCTGGTGTCTAGTCCTAAGGCCTAACAGAGTAGTTCAGAGTTCACTGTTACTTGGAGGTAGGATTTCAGGAGGATTTGAAAAAAATCTGTCTAGTATTCACAACTAATTGGCGAATGTCATAGTGGATCTTTTCAGACAGTAGACAGCAACTGTACTCAGCTGGGGCTAATTGGGAGGAATTAGCTAGCTTTCTGACTCTCCAGCCATTCTCTGTCCTTACTTCCTACTCCCCCCACCCTAGCCTTTTTGAGAAATTTGAAAACAAGGAGTTGGCATGCAGAAGGATCTGTTGGAAACAGATGGGATTTTGAAGGGAAATTTAAAAATGATGCCCCACAAATTCCCTAAATTAGTCACAAGTCAGTTTTCATGTGGTTCTTGAAAAGCTGTTTTCCTTTGAGACCAAGAATCTGAATCTTCCCTCTTGATTGTTTAAGAGATCAGCTGGGTAGTATAGAACATGTGGAAATTGGTTTGCAAGAAAAATGATATTTTGAATGAAGGTGTTATCAGGTTGAGGTTGAATATAGTTGGTCTTCATTTAACAGATAATGTATCAAGCACCCACTATGTGCAGAGCTTTTTTAGGTGTTAGGGAAAAATACAAAGACCCTGCCCTCTTGGAGCTTACAGTCTAGTAGGGAGATAAGACAATTACTTCTCATGTAATGTAAAGTGATAAGAAATAATTTTAAAGGTACAAAGTATATTATTAGGTCCAAGTAAGAAAAGGGCCTTACCAACCAGGTGAATCATGAGTTTTCCTGAAGAAAATGACATCGAGATGTTCTTTAGCTATAGCTACCATTCATGTAGCACTTTGCAAAGTACTTTTCAGATATCTCATTTGGTTCTCACAACAACCCTAAGAGGTTGGTGCTGTTGGTACCCCCATTTTACAGATGAGGAATGGATTAGAGGGGAGAGAAAGGGAAGGTGGAAATGCCTGTTAGCTTAGCCTAATGATCCAGGAGAGCAGATAGGAATGTCAGTGGGGGTGGAGATGGATGGAGTAGGGACAGAAGAGGAGCCAAGATATGAGAGACATTGAAGAGGTGTTACGGAGCTAAGCATGAGAAGAATCACATAGCACCAAGGTCTCAAATGTGGCAGACTAGATATCTCATTGCTCCATTTGGGGGAGCTAATTAAGAAAATGTTCAGTGTTACAGGCCTGGTGCAGGAGTACTCCCAGCATTCCCAATAGCCATGGGATATGATTTTAGTTTGGAACTGGACAGGACCATCTAGTCTAGCCCAAACTCACAGATGAAGAGACTGAATCCTACAGAAGGGGCTAAAGTCACACAGGTGATAAATAGAAGAGCTAGGAATGGAATCCAAAGGCTTCTGACCCAAATCTAGCCTTCTTTCCACTCAGCTCAGAAACACAGAACCTGACTAGGCAGAGAAGCACTGGCTGTCTATAGAAAATATTAGGACTTGCTATGAAGAGGTTCATAGGTACAAGTCCTGACCTCAGGTTTCAATTAAATGGGACTTGGCAGGAGCTTAGCCCTGGGCTGGAAGTTCTAGGTCAGACTTTCTATTGGTTTGACTGTAGTGATCTTGTGCTATGTAGAGACCTTGGAAGTACAGAGACCCTTAGTGTTTGCACTTTCAAATCCTTCATCCAGTGAATGGAAAAGTTTACTAGCATTTTGATCAGTTTGTTAGCAAGGCCACAGGTTAGCCTGTCACCAGAAGCAAGTGTTACAGTTCTTTGCCATTCACTGAGTGCTCCTGGTATCCTCAATTCTGTACTTAACCACATCTGGATCCTGGGTAGCATTCACTGATTGAACAAACTTTAACCCAGTATAAACAGAGGCAGCAGAGTCTAATGGAAAGTATTGTGGATTTGGAGTCAGGAACTAGAAGTCTGAATCCTAGTTCTGCTGCTATTTTTGTGAAATATTGGGAGTTGTACAAAGAGGGGTTTAGATGAGATAAGCTTTAAGACCCCTCCTAATCTTGACCTGGAGCTGAGTTTAAATACAGCCCACCACTTATTGGCTATGTGACCCTGGACAAGTCACTTAAGACTGTTTGCCTTAGTTTCCTCATCTGCAAAACAAGCTGGAGAAGGAAATGGCGAACCTATCCTCTATCTTTGCTGAGAAAACTCCAAATGGATTGACAACTGAACAACAATGATAAATCCCATAATCTTAAGAATTAGTTGTTATTCACTGGTGTCCAACTCTTTGTGACCCCAGCCAGTAAAGTATCTGAAGCCAGATTTGAGTTCAAGTCTTCCTGACTCCAGGCCTGGCACTCTATGTACTGTTACCTAACTGTCTAGATATTGGAGTGGTTTGCCATTTCCTTCTCTGGTTCATTTTACAGATGAAATTGAGGCAAACAGGTTAAGTGATTGCCCATGGCTACACAGCCAATAAGTGCGGCCAGGTTAAACTCATGTCTAGAAAGTCACCCAAATCTCTGAGCTTTGAGCTAGGAATTGTGATATGTAGGCCTTGGAAATGCTCTTTGTTATGGATAGTGGAGGACAAATCCCTACACCTTCACTTCAGTTTCCTTTTCTGTAAAATGGAGATAACTGCTTGCACTGACTACTTCATGGGATAGTTAAGGTTCAAATGAAATCTTTGATGTGGAGTGCTTTTATAAGCTATAAAATGCTGCAAAAAAGCTAGCTGCTTAGACAAATTACTTAACCTCTCTAGGCTTTAGTTTCTCCAAACATTAAAAGTAGGTGGTTGGACTAGCCTGGGATGCCTCCAATTTTTTATTGAAAAAGAGCTTGAAAAAAATTTAATTTAAAAAAAGAAAAATAAAGGAGCTTGTCACTTCCCTGAAAGTTTGGATCCTGTTAGTGGAGACCCTAAGCTATGGAGGAGGTGAGGTGCCTCAGCAAGCTTGCCTTCTGTCCTTACTCTTACTCTCAAAATCCCAGAAAAGGGGTGTGACAGCACTAACAAAAAGGATCCAAGCAAACAGCGTGGTAGAAATGAGAGGGAGAACAACTAAGATTTAGCATCTGTGTGAGGCTGCACTGAGGCTCTGATCCCTCCCTGAAACTCCCAGCAAGCATTAGCTGCTAAGAGAAAACCACTCTAGATTGTCAGGAGATCTCTCTTTTCAGAAGCTGGGGCTAGAAAGATGGAGCCAATGTCAGGTTTTGGAGAAACCTAAATTTGAGGGATGGAGCATCTGGGCTTGAATCCTGGCTCTGCAACTCACTACTTGTATAACCTTTGGTGAGTCATCTCTCCCTTTGGGGCCACATTTGCCCTCTGTAACCCTCTTGTAGGGTTACACCAGATGACCTCTAAAGAGCCTTTCAGCCCTTGTACCTTTAAAGTTAAGACGTGCCATCTCTAGCCCTATACATTGTCATAAACAATGGACAGAATGTCCATGTCATTGCTTCCCTGTGGCAGAAGCAGGGCCTCATCTTTCTAGCCCAACAGAAACAGAATTCAGAGATGCTGTGTTTGGAAGGGCAGGCATGGTAAATAGCAGCACTGGAAGATAACTTCAGAGAATGAGTCTTAACAGTTTTATAAGGAATTAGAGATACAGGCCTAGAGACTGATCTTGGAGGGCAAATTGGTAGAGCCAGTTAGAAGACCCTGATTTCTGTCTTCAAGAAGTACTTACTATGTGCAAGGACTATATTAAAATACTTGGTGAATGTTGCCGGGGGGAGGAGGGGGAGAGAAGAATTGGGAAGGGGTTGGGGGTGAAGCATTTGAGATAGGAAAAGGCAACTAAAATCTGGGGAGATCCAGAAGGGTACCTTAGATAAATGTCAAAGGGAGCTAAGGGTGCTCGGAGACAAAGGGTCCTTTTAATTCTGAAATTGTGCAGTTGAAAGGAAAGCTGTATACTCAGGACCACCCAGTAATTTAGTGGTAGAGGCAGGACTAGACAACTCCAGTTTCCTGACTCAGATAGAACCCAGTGACTTTTTTTCCTCTCACATCACTGAATTTTTCTTGCAGAGAGGGGAAGCATCAAAGCACAAACTATTAATGTTGTAGCCATCAAAACCAGTCTCCTGCAGCTACTCAGCCCTGCTATCACTTCAGCTAAAAGCATTCTTGACCACTTCACTCCAGTGAGAGTTTAACCTGGCAAAACCGTGGAGCATAAGCCCTTCATGTCTCCAATTCTACCTTTCCTCAGGAAGCATCCTAGCCAGAGGAAATGGACACAATGCTCTCCTGGAGAGTTTATATACTAAACTCTTCTGCTTTCTTCAGGTAAAGACAGCGTGTTAAAAGACCCGTTCAGAGACCCATCAAGAGAAGACAACTCTGGGGGTCAGACTAAGTGATGGTACTTTTACTTCCAAACCTTTCAGGCGAGGACCAATGGGAGGCACTGGCATTACAAGGAGGCAAATTTCAGCTTTGTGGAAAAAAGTTTCTAATGAGAACTAACCAGTCAAGGAATAGGTTCCTTCCTTAAGTGGTAAGTTCATTACCACTGGCTGTTAATACAGAAGCTGAAAGAACACCGGCCAAGGATGTTGTGGGGGAGTTTGGCAGGGGGACCTTTATGGCCCTACAATTTTACAATTCTATGAACCAAGCACTATGACCATCCTTCCCTAAGAAGGGAATTCTAGCAGAGTGTGGTAGGTAGCAAGAACTCCACTATACTTGGATTCAAAAGACATGGCTATTTGCCAACAGTTATTTGCCTAAACTTAACATAAGAAGGCAACTCATGTCAGTTTTCCTGTAGGTAAAGTGAGGTCATTAACAGAAACCATCTGTCTTAGAGCTCTAAAATCCTTATGACCTATGGACTGGTTTGTTCTTTTTTCCAGCAGCTCAGGGCTTCACCTTTCCAGATGAAATGAAACTAAATCCTTTGCATCAAGCTCTGACCTACATTGCTACATTAATAAAAATACCTGATATTTGTATCAATCTTTACACAGTCCACATTTCCATCATCTTATCTGATCTTCTCAACAGTTCCATAAGGTAGGTAGTACAACTATCTTCAGTCTACCAGTGAAGAAATTGAGGCAGATTGTGGTTTGTCCCCAAATTGCAGAGCAATAAATGACAGAACTGGGATCTAACTCCTAATCCATTGTCTCTCCCCACTCCCCACTATACTGCAGCTACTTCAATGTCATAGTTTTTTATGTTCTTGGAAGTCTGTGCCCAAGTAATAGCTGCTCAGCTCATCATGATCTTTCCAAGTACCCAAACTCTACTTCCCTACCTTTCTACGGAAGCCTCGGACAAAGTCTAGAGGATGCTAGCCAGACAATTGACTGCAAACATAACAAGGAATTAAGGGGAACAAAGTATAGTGAAAACAACATTGGCCTTGGGAGGACCTGGATTTTAACCCTACATGTATATTACTGTGTAATTTTAGACAAGGCATATCTTCTAAGGGCTGCTTTTCCCTCCTGTAAAACAAGGGATTTGTTTTATAGACACCCAGGATTCAAATTCTAGCTTTGACATTTGAGGCTTATCATTTAAGCTTTCTGAGCCTCAAATGTCCATATCGGTAAAATGAGGATGTTGACTCTTAGATGACCTCTGAGGACCCTTTCACCTCTAAATTTCTAATCCTATAAGTAAAGAATCCATAACTACTTTTTTTTTTTTTTTTTTGCTTCTTGGAGGGGGAAGGCAGGGCATTTGGGGTTAAGTGACTTGCCCAAGGTCACACAGCTGGTACATGTTAAAGAGTCTGAGGGTCAAATTTGAACTTGGGTCCTCCCAACCCCAGGGCCAGGGCTCTATTTACTGTGCCACCTAACTACCCCAAGAATGCTTAGGGCTGGCATTAAGGAGGACACTATACTTCTAAGAAAAGAACTCGGGGCCTGAGAGATCATGAGGCTGATCTAATGTCATGTTTCTCCTGTTATTAAGAATCCCAAAGGGATGTTCCTGGGGGGTATTTGGTAGGGTATAAGCTGTAATGGAAAGGACATGTATAAGATGGTCAGTATGAAACCTTGGTTCTGTCACTTTCTGCAGGAATTGAAATAGGTACTACCTCTGTTTCCTTTTCTGTAATATGAGTAATTAGATAACATCTAAGGCCGCTTTCAGGTTTAATATATTCTGATCCTGCCTTTAATTCATGGTCATCCTCCTGCTGATATTGTCCTGTGATGGGGAATCTACCACCTTCCAAGACAACGCATTCCATTTTTGAAGCTTATAAACTGTTAAGATGCAGGAAGTGAATGCTTACCTACCTGGAATTCACACTGGCCTTGCTTGAGGAGGAATCAGCCACAATCTAGCCAAAAAGCCATATGTCTCAGGGTCATGACTTGGGGGTCTATGAGTCTAAATGACCAAATTCATTGAAGGCAGGGCCCATGTTATTTGCCATTGAATTTCAGGGTTCTCTGCACTTCTGGACCTCAACAATATGGCTAGAGGCAGAAAAGACAGGCCAATGCAGGTTCCCTGAGTACCTCTTTCTACTGTAGCATAGCTGCCTCTACAGTTCTGCTGTCCTCCTGGACTTGGGCGGGGAGGGAAAGGAGTGATAATCCCAGGGAGGTGTATGAAAGCAGTGCGAGATGGAAGGATATTTATACCTGTACAGACTCTGCTTGGACCTGGATAAGTAAGCTGGACAATGATAAACTAATTCTCATTTCCACAGCTCTGTTATGAAGCACTTTCCTCAGAATTTCCATATAAGGTTGGCAGGATAAGAATTCTCCCCATTTTATAAAGGAAAAACAGATTCAGAGGTTAAATGATTTGCCTACCTTCACACTACTAGCAAAAGAAAGATCTGACATTTGAACTCACGTCTCATACCAATCCTCAGTACTCTTTCCCCTGTACCCCACTGCCTCCTCATTGGAAATAAAATTACAGAACTTGAGTTAGAAATGACTTCAGTAATCTTGCCTGGTCCCCACCTGAAGCACAAACCTCAAGGTTAGCAAATGTTGGGCAAATCAATTCTCTTCCCCTATTCTAAAATGAACTAGATGGTCCTCAAAGCTCCTACAAGTTCAGGCATTGTAGTTCTGTTTCACAATTCAGCTCAGCCACAAGACCTGATCGTTGCAGTAGAAGGGTGGGTGGAATTTAATGTACAGTTGTAACACCATCTGCCTAGAACATACAATTCTCTTTGCTGGACTATTCTGACTACAGCCTTTGGCTTCAATCTCTAGGGAGGTGCCACTGAGATTAGGTCACCTTGGGAGATATCACCAGGCACATATGTAACTTCCTGTTTCTTCCTCAAGATGTGCAGAGCTGATGAAAGAAAATGCGTTTCCTGGGCTACAAGTCATCCTGGGCACATTGGAGATGCCTGATAAACATTTAACCAGTTGCTTATTGGCCTTGCTATTCTTTCTTGTCATTTACTTAGCTGCTTCCTCCCAGGCTTCCAAGGTAGAAGTAGGTCATAAGATCCAGAATCGAAAGGCAGATCCAGAATGGAAAGGCAGATCCAGACTGGAAAGGCTGTTAAAGATCATCTAATCTAATGCCTTCATTTTTCAAATTGATAGGCCCAGAGAAGTGACTTGACTAAGGTCACATAGGTGGCAGAGCTGGGATTCAAGTCAAGTCCTCTGATTCCAAATAGAGTGTTCTTTCCACTACAAGAATGAATAAAAAGGCAATTATTAAGTGCTTGCCATATGCAAAGCACTGGGGATACAAATGAAAAAATCAAGAAAGTTTCTGCTCTCAAGTTGCTCACAATTCTAATGAGAGAGACAACACACAAGTTTCAGTAAGAAGAGCCCCATGGGTCCTTGGGATGCAAGAGCAAAACATATGGTAACCCATCTTGTGACCTTGAAGCATTTGATAATGCCAAGGGGCCTGATGTCAAGAACCTTCTTTTCCAGGTCTTCAGTAGATTTAGATGCTGAGGAGGCAGCAGCTGCGGTGCCTGTAGAAACATTTTTGTGGCATGTATCCATAAAGTTCGATTCTGTGGATTATAGTTTTGTGTCCTAGGAGGAAGGGGGCTCCTATTCCTGGGGCTCTTGGAGTCTAAGAGGAAGTGGTGGTTTTGCCTGAATGACACCGGCCATCTTTGACCCCCCATCAGGGTGCTTTGATGCTTCATCATCCAGTCTCAGTTCAGATCTGCTCAGTCCCACACCAAGTTTTGGGCATGATCTACATACTAGCCCTGACAGGATTCCTGTGGCCTATTCCCCCAAATCAGGCTTTTTTCCCATCCTACTGTTCCCAGTTATTTCACAGGATGCTGTGAAATTAGTAAGGAAAATGGGGTATACAAAGTAAAACTGATTCCTTGGCCATCCCATGCTTACTCACCGTAATCATTGCTAAATCACTTTAACCTCTCTGTGCTTCAACATCCCCTTCTGTAAAATGGGGCTAAAAATATTTTTAACTCTTTACAAGACTGTGAGGAATATGGAATCATTATTCCTTTTTTGCTATTCCTCACCTGCTTGAGTTTGACACTCCCCTTACATGTCGCCTCTTGTCATTTGTGTTTCTGCTGCTAAATTCTCTCTGGTGCTCCTACAGATGGTGTAGTTCAATTGAAAGAGCACAGGACTTGGAGTTAGGAGACCTGGGTTTGTGTCCCAGCCCTGACCCCTCCTAGCTATGTGACTTTACCTCAATGAGCCTGTTTTGTCATTTATAAAATAATAATATCCTGCCTGTGTCACAGAATTGCCATGAGGGGAATAAATATTGAGCTCTAGAAATTTGAGCTATTTCTTGACTGCCAGTTTTCCAAATGTTTTGTAATTTGGCGACTGTAGGGTAGAACTCTGTATTATGATCAGTGGCAAGTTTGGAGACAAGTCTGGCTCCATATGAGGAAGAATTTTCCAGCACTCAGCAAGTCTGTGAGATGGGCTGCCTGAGGAAACAACAGTGACCTTCCACAATTAGACACAGGATCACAGATGGAGAGCTACAAGGGATCTCAGACCATCTAGTCTGACTCCTTCATTTCACAGTTGAGAAAATTAAGACCTATGGAAGTTGGGACTTGCTGAAGGTCACAGGTCAAGCAGAGAATAGCTAGCCATTTGATATGTATTAAGTATCAGGTAGGACTGGGATTAGATGACCTCTGAACTCCCCTTCAAACTATGGAATGTTAATCTCCAGACATCCAGGCTGGGACTTGGCTGCTTCCTCCGTAGGCTCGTATACATCTCTCAATCCAACAAAAGGAGTTTTTGAACTGGAAAACAAAAGCCCAGATCCTCTGTTTTACTTAAACCCCTAGATGACGCATTTTAAAAGTGATGTTGACAAACTGGACTACCTCCAAAGGAAGATGAGTAGGGGACCAGAGGCCATGTCATGTAAAGCCTGGTCGAAGGAACAAGAATGGTCAGGCTGGTACAAACAATTTAAGGGAGATGGGATAGTTCTCTACAAGTGTTTGTGGGTGGAGGCTTTTGTGGGGAAGAGGGTAAGCTTATTCTGTATAGCTGTTGAAGATGGAGCTGAGATTTGTGGAAAAAAATTGTTGGTAGGAAATTTTCAGCTTGGAATATGGAAGGCATTTCTAATCATCAAAACTATCCCACAACAATAGAATAGGCTGCCTCAAGTATTACTCATTAGAAATGTTTATTCAGAAAAGTCAATATGTCAACAGGGATCCTTATATAAAGATTAGTGGGCCCCATTTCTATTTGAATTTGACACCACTGTTCTAAGATAATGGGTTGTAGAGAAAATGGAGCAGGAGTTTCCTCACCAGGAGATGAATGAAATAAGTTCGGTCCCTATCCCTATCCTTTTTCACAAAGGAAACAATTGGTATTGAAGTTAAACAGGGCAATATGTTCAAACCATTCCTTTGGATTTTCTTCTCCAAACTAAAAAAAAAAAAAAAATCTTACACTTATTGTATTTGCCTTTTTTGCCCTCGCTTCCCTTGTCATCTTTTTTTTAAAAAATCATTTTGTCCAGTTCCAATAATGTGTCTGACTCTTCATGACCCTCTTTATGTGGCGTTTTCTTGGCAGAGATACTGGAGTGGTTTGCCATTTCCCTGTCCAGTTCCCATTTTACAGTTGAGGAAACAGGCCTACAGTGTCTGAAGCTGGAGCTGAACTCAGGTCCCCCTGACTAGCGCAGTACTCTTATCCACTGCGCCACCTAGCGGCCCTGAGGAGCACTGCACTGACTGTGTCATCTCACTTCAGTTTTTAACTTAGCCAGGAAGTGAGCAGTGGGAAAACTGGTCAGCAACATTTACTCATCATTCATAGCCACTTTAGGAACAGAGGATAGAGTTGAAAGAAGAAATCATCTAATCCAAGGGTTCTAAAGCTGGGGTCTATGAATTTTTTAAAAAATATTTTGATAACTACTTTTAATATGATTGATTTCCTTTATAATGCTATGCATTTTATGCATTCAAAAACATTCTTCTGAAAAGAGGACCATAGGCTTCACCAGACTGCCAAAGGATTCCATGATAGAGAAAAAAAAAGATTAAAAACCTCTGATCTAATCTAGTCCTTTTGACTTTACAAATGAGAAAACTGAGACCCAGAGAAGTGACTTGCCCAACAAAGTTGAAAGCTAGAAAGTTAGAACAATGATTTTGTCTTCCAGATACAAATTTAGAGTTCTTTCCTAGGCCTTAGGGTCTCAAAACTAGAAGGGATCAGTAAAATCCTTTGGTGCCCAGTTGATGGCTAATGGCACTATTCCAAGTCTGTGCTGCTTTGTTCCAAGCTTGATGCACGGATTTGGTAGGGCAGTATGTTCAAGTTGCTGACCAAAGTGAGGGGCTCAGATTACTCAGGCACGTTTTACCGTGACAAGACAAAGTTGACTCCATTAGTTTCTCTGGCTGGCCAAAGAGGTTAGATTTTGCTAAAGATTAAATAGTTCACAGCTGCAGAGTTTGGATCTGAATACTGGTTTCTGAATTCAATCCACAGTTCTTTGTACCAATTAAGTCCTAAAGTAAAATGGGTAGAAAGAACCCTGAACTTCAAATCAAGAGATTTGAGTTCAAGTCCTGGTTTTTACACATTAGCTGTTTGACATTTGGCAAATAACCATAAAATGGGGGTAATCACACTTGCCCTGCCAACCTCACAGTGTCATAAGTGCTTTGCCAAACTAAAAATGTTATAGGAATGAAAAGTTCCTTTCCCAATCCCCAACGTGCACTGAGCTTCAATCCTAATGTGAGAAATGGAAAAGTTCTCTCACCTGTTGCCTTTTTCAAAGCAACCAGTGATTAATGATTAATGAAATGATGCTTAGTTCCATTGTTATTCAACATTTTTTTCAATGACTAGGATAAAAACAGAGCATGTTATCCAATTTAAAGAAGACACAGAGGTGGACATATATTTTGTAGAAGAGTGCCAGATCTTAATGAGCTAGAAAGATGGGACAAATATAAGATCACCTGTAAAAGCGCTAAAAGTAAAAGTCTTACATTTGGGTTAAAAAACATTAATAGGATTGGGGAGATTACAGTTCATGTGAAAAAGCTCTAGGGACTTTAGTGGACAATAGGAGTACCTTTAGTAGTCAGTGGTGAAAATTCTAACTCAAACTTAAGCTAGATTAACACTAATATAGTGGTCAAAAAATAGCACTGTGCTAAGCACCTTATACATATCCCATTTGGTCCTCACAACAAACCTGGAAGCTAGGTTCTATTATCATCCCCATTTCACAGATAGCGAAACTGAGGCACAGAGAAGTGACTTGCCCACAGAATTGGTAGGTATCTTTGGCCAAATTTGAATTCAAGTCTTCCTGATTCCAAGCCCAGCACTCTATCTACTGCTTGACGAGCTGCCTCAAAATTAGAGGAGTGACAGTCCTGTTGTACCCAATTTTGGTCAGATCCTATCTGGAACACGAAATTAAGTTCAGTCACCTATTTCAGAAGGATATTAACAAATTAGGGCACATTCAGAAGATGATAACCAGTATAATTAGAGATTAAGTTATACAAGGACAAGTTTAAAGAACTGAGGATGGTAAACAGAGAAAACCTGGGCAGAGGAAATGGTGAAGCATGATGCTATCTTCCGAGTATGTGAAGGAATGTAATGTGTGAAGTCAGACTTGCTCTGCTTAGACTGAAGACACAACGAGGAGAAATGAGTGGACAGCGCAGAGGCAGATTTTGGGTTAAGGTAATGAAGTTTCCAATAAGTCAGTGCTGGAAGAAACCTTACAGCTCATCTAGTCCAGTTCTGTTTTACAGAAAAGGAAACAAAGGTGATGTGACTTGTCTGAAGTCATGTGCTTAGTAGCAAGGGTTGGAATCAGGACCTGAATCAGGCTACTTGACCTTTAGTTCATTTCTTTTTCCATGCTGCTACATATACCTAATGCAAATACTGTAGGGCAAATTCTTTTAAAGGTAGAGTTAGAAGGGACCGCAGAAATCACCTGGTCCAGCCACTGACAAAACTTAGAAAGGAGTTCAACTCTTTTGGAAGATGCCCCGCTAGGTGGAAACTATCCTCCTCTCCTTCCCTTGTTCAAGGCAAGCTTAGTTCCTACACAAAGCAGACAAACAAAGAGGAAGCAACAAGACCCATTGAGCTTTATTATGGCGATTTTGCCTTGCAATTTCCTGAATGGAGATGAGAAAATTGAGGCTGGAGCTGTAGTCAGGCTGAGCCAACATAAAATCAACTGGTGCATAAACTTGGGGATCTTTTTGTTTCCTGCCTGTTTGGAAAGGTCTTGGGGAAGCCAGGAATGGAGTGGAAAGGGCTGAGCTACTATCTTCCTATTCTGCCCTACACAAAGCCTATGAGCAGAGTGGGACAAGTCTAGCAAGAGAGAAAGGGAAAGCAGCTGTCCTCTCAGCGTATAACCGTACATATCCAAGGGTGGAGAAGATGTGCCTAAAAGCAGATCAACCTGGAGTCCTTTTGTGTGGGAAGGCAGGGAGTGATCAAGGTACACATTCAAGGAGAGGGTCCTGTGCCCAGGGAAGAAAAATGCCAGCTGGTCTGAACAGGGGGTTTCTTCCCACAGCTGAGAGGTCTTCTCTTCCTTCACCCACATTGTTAGCTCTTGCAACCTCTGGGGGAGGAGGAACAAGGCTGGGGGAAGGAGATGCCTGGTGCCCAGGATCCCTACTGCTTGTTCAGTTCCTGTGCCCGGCGGGTGGCAGCTTCCACGGCGTTCATTGCAGCAGCTCGTAGTCCACCCTGCTCCAAGGCATGAAGTCCATAGATGGTGGTTCCCCCAGGAGTGCACACTTCGGATCGAAGCTGGGCAGGATGCTGTCCACTTTGTAAAAGCAATTTGGCTGCCCCCTGTAAGGAGAGACCCTGGTTAGTATAATGTGAAAGGGAGACCCTGATTTGCCAACACCACCAACAAAGTGATAAGCTAGGGGCCACATGCGACCTTCTAGGTTCTTGGATGTGGTCTTTTGACTCAGTCCAAGTTTTACAGAACAAGTCCTTTTATTAGAGGGATTTGTTCTGTGAAGTTTGGATTCAGTCAAAGGGCTACACTTGAGGACCTAGAAGGCCATATGTGGCCTTGATGCCACAGGTTCCCCCACCCCTGAGCTAGCCTGTCATCCTCTATCTCTGCTAACTTTTACAATTACACCCTCAGTTACCACTTTCAATTCATTTTAATTAAATTCCTATGATGGGTAAGGAAGGGTAGTACCCTCTCTTCTCTCCTCTCTCCTCTTTCCTTCTCTGTTCTCATCACCATGCCCATCTCCATTTGTTTGTAGCTGGGAACAAGGGAAATATCACTCTTCTAAGGGCTATGAGCCTCACCCTCTAGATTATTCCTCTCCTTTTTTAAATTTCTAACCTTTGGTAGGGACCTAGAGCTATGAAGGGGGGGAAGGAGAAGGGAATTGGAACTTTTGGGGAGGAGAAAGGCTATAGGCTAAGTCCTGGGCAAGCTGCTAGAACAAACTCACCAGAAGTGTTTGGGCAGCAATTTGGTGAGCCAAGCCACTTGGCATTCCCAGTTTGATGGCACCTTCTGCCAGAGCTTCAGAGAACATGCAAACCTGTAGAAGCATGAAAGAAATAAGACAGTTATATAAACCAAACATTTCAAAGACTTCAAACAAAACCCAACACACGTTTAAGATCCTTCTGGAACAAGCCTACAGCTCACAATGAGTCGTCTGCCTACCAATGCCCCGACATTACAAAGGCATCAGATCAAGGGATTTAGAGATATAGGGGGCCTTAGGCATCATTTAATAACAGCCCCTCATGTTACAAGAAGAAGAAACCAAGGCCCAGAGAGGTGATTTATTTTTCCTGTTTTTCCATATCCTTAGAACTTAGCACAGTACCTGGCACACAGAATATGTTTAATAAATGTTTATGACTAGTTGCCCAAATTAATTCAGCAAGCATTTGCTGAATGCCTATGTGCCAGGTACTAGGGATACAAATAAAAACAGTTTCTTAAAACCAGGATGTCTTAATTCCCACTATTCCATGTTCTTTTGGCCAGTAAGATCTAAACCCTCATCACAGGCTAAGTAAGAAGCTTAGAATTTTTGGAAAGAGATTGGCTTCAAAGTATTAGATGATGCTGACAATCCTCCAAAGATAATCAGGAATCAAGTGGGTCACGTGGGCAAACGGAAGAACGGGTCACATGGGCAAATGGAAGAACAGGCATAGTTCAACAGAGAGTTTGTGCAAAAAAGTAGGCCCTACAGGAACAGCTAGGTGGTGCAGTGAATAGAGCACTGGCCCTGGAGTCAGGAGGACCTGAGTTCAAATTCAGCCTCAGACACTTGATATTAACTGTATGACCTTGAGTGAATCACTTAACCCCAACTACCTTACCTCCCCCCCTCCAAAAAATAAATAAATAAACAAAGAAATAAATAAATAAAAGTGGGCCCTACACAATGGAAGAAGACTATATTCCATTATATATAGAAAGAAAGCCCTGTCTGTGGTCCACATCCAGAATATTATATTGTGCCACTGGAAGATATAGTGGTTCATGGGTCCTGTGATTTTATAGCACTCACATAGGCTACACCACTGCCACTGAGGCCTGTGTGGATGTTGATGTAGGCCTCTGGTACCTCCTCACACAGACCACAGACAGATAAAAGATTTTGCAGGTATTCAGTTTCACACTTCTCAGCATGGCGGCCTCGAGCCATTACCACTGCACCCTCCTGGACTCTGCAAGGTAGATTAGGCATGATCCGGAGCACCCTTGATTTAGGGGGAAGCAGCT
>CM053594.1:67352827-67368749 GCA_028646575.1 Pseudocheirus occidentalis | reverse complement strand
GCAGCCGCCGCGGCCGCGGCTGTAGCCACCGCGACGGCGGCCTCGTCAACAAAGGTGTCATCGTCCACCCCGTATCTAACTTCGTCTTCCACGTTGTCGTCGTCTACGACCATCCCAGCCCCGATATCGATGTCCCAGTTACCCTGGTCCCCGGACTCCCCGATGCAGATCGGCTTCGTGGGTGCCGGCCGCATGGCCGAAGCTATCGCGATGGGCATCATCGTGTCAGGTAGCGGTCGCAGGGCGCGGGGTAGAGATAGAGATTCTCCACCACCCCTCCTCTCCCCAACTCTCCATCCCCCTCCCCCACCTTACCTCCCCTGTCTTTCTTCTCTTGTCCCGGAGTTCGCCCGTCCAACCTCGGCGTGGACAGTTCAGGGAACACTGAGAACAAAATAAAATAGTCCCAGCCCGTAGGAAGGTTTCATTCTGCTGGAGGATCACAGGATGTGTGCAGATCAGTAAATAAGATAATGTGAGGAGGGAAGGAGCACTAAGTGTAGTGGAGGAGTGGAGAAGGATCGAAGAAAAGCTTCCTTTGAGAAAGAAACTGAGAGACTGAAGTAAGGAGAGATAGTAGATATAGTGATGCAAAGACATGGAGCTGGGAAAGGGAACGGGAACGTCAGGTTAGTAGTAGTTGTTTAGCTGGAACGTAAAGTACATAAAGGGAAACAATATAAAATAAGACTGGAAAATAGATTGGAGTTAAATTGTAGAGGACCTTAAATAACCAACCTAAGGAATTTGTATTTTATTTCCAGAAGTAACAGAACCTCCGAAGGTTTTTGAATAGGGAAATGATATATAGTAATAACCTGTGTTTTAGGAACATTAATATGTCAGCAGTGTGGAGGGATAGATTAGAAGGGAGATGTTGGAAGCAGATCAATTAGGAAGCTATGGTAACAGTTCAGGCCAGAGGAAATGAAGGTGTGAACAAAGGTAGTGGCCATGTGTTTAAAGAGAAGGAGACACATGTTAAAGACTTTGTGGAGGTAGAAAGCATAAAACAGAAACTAATTGGTAATTGGAATGGAGAAGTGAATGAGGGAGAGGAAAGAGTTAAGGACTACACGGAGGCTGGAAACCTGGGTGATTGGAAACTGGTGGTGCCTTTAACAGATGTAGGGAAAGTTTGGAAGAGTACTTGTTGAGTTTGAAATGCTGATATAACATCCAGGTGAAGATGATTAGCAGGCAGTTGGCAACACAGGTTTGGAGGTCAGGAGAGAGACTAGGGCTCGATGCAAAGATTTTGGAAACATCTACATGATAACTGAATCTGTGGCATTTGTAACATCACATTCTTCCACTTGCATGCCACTAAATCCCATAGATGTTTTCTAGATGAGCGCTGTCTAACCATTCCCCATTTTGTACTTGAGAAGTTGGTTTTTTAAACCCAAATGTAAGATTTTATATTTTAAACTTCATCTTCTTAGCTTTGACCCAGAGAACTAGTAAAATAAAATTTAATAGGGGTAAATAATAATTACAATGACTAGCATTTATACAGTGCTTTAAGGTTTGCAAAATGCTTTACAAATATTTCATTTTATCACAACAACTCTGAGAGGTAAGTGCTACTATTATTTATCTCCTTTGAAAAAACTGAGGCAGATTGAAATTAAATGACTTGCTCAGTATCACTCAGCTAGTAAGTGTCTGGGGGCAGGATTGGAACTCAGACCTTCCTGACTTTGGGTATAGCAATCTATCCATTTCATCACCTAGCTGCCTTATAGGGATAAATATCATTCCTATGAAATTTTTCCTTATATCATGTTGAAATCTACCTCTTGTCTCCTAATTCTGCTCTTTGGTACCAAGCAAATAAGCCTGGTCCTTCTTTCACCTGATGGCCTTTCAGTCCTGACCCTTCTGAATTTAGAATCATATGGGTTAGAGCTGGAAGAGACTTTAAAAATCACTCAATGAACATTAAATGCCTACTGTGTTCCAGGCACTGAGCTGGGGATATAAGACAGCCACAGTTTATTGAGTTGGTGGTGAGAGAGGTGAAATGGTCAGACCTTTGATTTAGGAAAATCCACTTTGATAGTTAAATGGAGGATAGGTTGGAGTGGGAAGAAACATGAGTCAGGCAGATATACCAGCAGACTATTTTAGTAGCCTAGAGTGATACCTGCACCTGGGCGGTGGCAGTGTCAGAGGAGAGAAGGGAACATAGTTCAGAGATATAGCAAAGGTGAAATCAGCAGGCCTTGGCCACTGGTTGATATGGGAGGATGGGGTGAGGATAATGAGAAATCAAGGAAGAAGCATGCCCCTGAGGGACTGGAAGGAGGGTCTTGCCCTCTGTAGTAATGGAGGATAGTGTTTAGAGGGAAAGATAATGAGTTCCGTTTTGGACATTTGAGTTTAAGATGTCTACTGGATACCCAGCTTGAGATGTCATAAAGGCAGTTGGAAGTCAACAGAGAGGTTTAGGCAGGGTATATAGAGTTGAAAATCATCAGCATAGAGATGATAATTAAATCTAAACTGATGAGATTACCAAGTCAAGTAGTAAAGAAGAGAAGAGAGCCCAGGATATAACCCTAGGACACTCACGGTCAGTGGGTATGCCCTGGATGGCAAAGGAAACTGAGAAGCAGTGTCAAGTAGGAGGAGAACAGAGAGAAAGTGGTGTCCGGAAAACCTAGAGAGTAAGAGTAATCAAAGAGACAATGATCAACAGTGTCAAAGGAGGCAGAGAAGTTGAGAAGAATAAGGATTGAGAAAAAGCCATTAAGTTCATTTTATGAATGAGGAGACTGAGACTTAGGAGAAATTTGCCCAAGACCATTCAGCTAGTATGTGACAGTGCCAGAATTCAAACTGAGTTCTTCTGATTCTAAATCTATCATTTCTGAAGAGTAATTCTCTTTACCTTGAACAGTTTGACTAGAGGTCAAGAAATCAAGAGGCAATACTAGAATAAAAAGAGTTTAATTAGTATCAGCTAATGCGCAGTTGCAAATTGCATAGCAACCTGCCCAACAAAGGGAGATACAAAATAAAGGCTTTTATATGGGGGTAACTAGGTAGTACAGGAGATAGAATACTAGGCCTGGAATCAGAAAGACCTGAATTAAAATCCCACCCCAGACACTAGCTATGTGACCCTGGGCAAGTCACTTAACCTCTGCTTGCCTCGGTTTCCTCATCTGAAAAATGGGAATAATGATAGCACTTACCTCCCAGGGTTGTTTTGAGAATCAAATGAGACAATAATTGCTCTTAGCATAGTGTCTAGCACATACTAAGCACTATGATCAATGTTGCTTTTATTATTTTACATAGATTTAGGGGTGATGTTACCAGATGCCTAAGTGGTGAGGCTATTCAACTACTTTCCTTATTTGATAGGCTGATTAATAGGGACAGGGTGTCGGGTGATTTGGGGGAAGAATGTGCTAATCTTGGGGATAGGAATTGTTAACTCTGGGATCTTAGGAGTTGCAAAGATAGGTTTGTTATAACAGGATGATATATTTCTCTGAGGTTAGCCATCAAAGTATTCTAGTATGGGGCAAGAAATCTATAAGATAGTGGAAGCCTCCTTCAAGATAGGATCAGGCCCATGCTTTCTTTGCCAGTCAGAGGATTTCTATTTATACAACTGTATAGCTCTGCATTTTTGATTTCTAAGATTGCTTTTTCTGATGCGTTTTCCCCAAACACATTCTTCCACACTACATATTTTGTTCTTAAGACTTAAATGTCATGGGCCAATTGTACTATCATGTAGGAAGTTAACTGACTTTTAATAAGTCAATTTTTTTTAGTGGTGAGTAACTTTAGGAATTTGAAGTCTGAAAACCAATATGTCATTTATTATTTCCTCTTATACTTAAGCAATTTAATAATTTTAAGTTATCCAGTTTATACAAAAGTAAAGATTACATGAAGATTCTCATCACCAAATTGTAGAGCATAAAAGATAAGGGTAGCATGTACAGTTTGGAAGCATATTACAAGCCTCTTTTTTAGTTTCTCTAGGAATATTGAAAATAATATTTCTCTAAAGCCCTTTCTAGACTTCTGGGAAAAACTTTTTTTTTGAAAAGTGGGTAATAGGGCAGAACAAAAGAATAAAAGGGCTTTTGTTAAGAAAATGAATGAAAAATTTCTCAAAAAATAACTTTTCTACACAAATCTTTTCCTTCCCCAAGGAGAAGTGATTTGATAATAACAATTTCTATAGCACTTACTACACACCAGGCCCTGTGCTAAATGCTTTACAATTATTATCTCATTTGACCCTCACAACAATCCTGGGAGATAGAATGCTCGTATAATCCTCATTTTTCAGATGAAAAGGAACAAGTCTGCTAGGTAGTAGGACCAGGATAGAAGTGTCACAAAACCTAGAGAGAAGAGAATGTCAAGGAAAAGAAGATGCTTAGTAGACTGCAGGGATGAGGTTTGAGCAATTAAGAGAACATTAGTCATTTTGGAAAGAAGCAGTTTTGATTGAGTGATGAGATTAGAAGCCAGACTGCAGAGAGTTAAGAGAATAAAAGAAAAGGAAGAGGAAGCACCTATTATAGAAAGCTTTTATAAGAGCTTTAGCCACAAAAGGAAGGAAAGGCATAGGACAATAGCTAGCAGAGATGGACTGATTGAGAGTTTTATGATGCAGGTGACCTGGGCATGTTTAGAGCCAACCACGAAGAAGCCAGAGGTCAGAGAAAGATTGAAGATAAGTGAGGGTAGTGATGATGATAGAGAAGGCAAACTGATGGAGAAGATGGGGTGGAATGGGATCACTTGTGTATGTAGAGGGGTTTGCCTTGGCAAGGAGAAGGGCTACCTCATGTGAGATAAGGTGAAGAAGATAGGCACCTGAGTGATGGGAGGTAAAGAATGGGGGAGAGGAGAGAATTGTCCATTTTTCCCCCTCAAATTTTTCAGTGAAATATGTGGTAAGGTTCTCAGCTGAGATTGTAGGAGGACATTCATGGAAAAGCTGTTCTGGTGGGTGGGATAGTGAATTAATTAGAAATGTATCAAAGGATTGCCTAGCAGCAGTGAAGGGTCAGTTAAGATCCTGTAGCAGCATGATTTTGTGATTTTTCTCTAGCTTTACTCAGCAAATGTAAGAGATGTAAGGCAGCATGTAGCAGGCTCAGTTTGGCAGGGCAGAATCCTCAATGGGAAAAAGACAAGGGAAAACCTGAATAGGTTCCTTTCATTTCTCAGTCTTTATTATTCTGAGTCTTATGGATGAGATAACCCTTGCCTGTCTGGCAGAGGAAGAAAGAAATCTGGCCTGTTGGCAGTATTGTATTTAGCAACAAATTTCTCTTGGTTTCTATGAGCCAATTCACTATTTATCCTCCGATGTTGGTCTGCTCTCATCAGTCAGTCACCAAGTATTATTATTAGGTGGCTAACCTGTGAAGTCAGACCCTAGTGCTAGGCTCCTGAGATTCAAAGACAAAGTGAAACAGATCCTGCCCTCAAGGAGCTTCTGACAACATACATACATACATAGGTACATGGAATATAGGTACAAAACAGATAATAAGCAGTTTTACCAGACAAGGTTCTAACTTCTAGGAGGACTAGGAAAGGTTTCTTGTAGAAGGGAGAACTATAGGACTTGAGAACTTGGTTGAGCACAGTTTATGTGTGAAGTAAATTTTGTGACTGTAATGATGAAGTACCACCAGTATCACATGCTGGATAGAAAGGATTGTGGTGGTATTAAAGAGGTGCTCTGGTAAATATTTGTGTGTGTAGATATAATCTCATAAACAGTGCTGTAAATTACAAATACATGTCCCTTGCCCTGAAGGAACTTTGAGGCTAGACTCACATATAGGAAAATTGTTCAGTTGTGTCTGACTTTGTGACCCCCTTTGGGGTTTTCTTAGCAAAGATATGGGAATGTTGGTGTTTCCTTCTCCAGCTCATTTTACAGATGAGGAACTGAGGCAAACAGAGTTAAGGGACTTGCTCAGGGTCACACAGTAAGCGTCTGAGGCCAGAGTTCAGCTCAAGAAGATGAGTCTTCCTAACTCCAGGCCCAACATTCTATCTACTGCACCACCCAGCTGACCATGTGAAAGCATTAGTAACCAAATAATGTGTTCTATGACTTAAGTGCTTTTTAGAGGTATTTCATTTTATCCTTACGGTAATCGTGGGAGGTAGGTGCTAGTGAGGCATTTAAATAATAATAACAACATTAATTAAGTTCACATTTCTGTATCCCACTATAGTTTACAGTGTACCTGTGAGATAAGTAGTACAAGTATTATCCCCATTTTAAAAATAAAGAGCCTGAGGCTCAGAGAATTGGTGTCGTAAGTAGTAAGTAGCAAAGCCTGGGTTTAGAGGATCACATTTTTAGATCTGAAAGGCACTTTTGAAGTTGTCTAGTTCATTGCCCCTCTTTTTACAGAGGAAGAGATTGAGACCAAGAAAGATTAACTGATTTAGGGGGCGGCTAGGTGGCGCAGTGAATAGAGCACCAGCCCTAGAGTCAAGAGCACCTGAGTTCAAATCTGGCCTCAGACACTTAACACTTACTGGCTGTGTGACCTTGGGCAAGTCACTGTAAAGCCAGGCACGAGTAGCTTTCCAGAGGACTGCTGCTGTGAGCAGCATTCAAGGTTCTGATTATGTAGTATAGTGAGTTCTCTGTTCAATAACAAATAAGAGCAAAACATTTGTAGAAAATCAAAATACAGCATTCACAGTGTTACAACTTATCACAGACAACTCAACAACTTATCACTAAAATGGCCACATAGTTTTCACCAAAGTGGTCACATAGTTTTAAGCAAAGTACATTCATTTAGTCAATCACAAAATTCTTAATTCAGTTCCAAAGTACAAAAGTCAAAGTTGTTCACCTCTAGGTCACAGTAAATCATAATCTTCTCAGTACACAGTATCCAAGTAAAGTCTTCTTTCAGTTTGACTCGAGGCTGGCTCTCAGCTTCCATGGTTCCTCTTCCATGGTCCCAGCTCCAACTGTCACCTGAGTTCAAAGGCAGGTGGCTCCCAGTTCCTTGTCCAGTTCTTCGTCCAGTTCCCCTTCCATAATTGAAGTTCACAGTGTCCAGTCCACCTCGAGTCCTTCAGAGTTCCTGTTTCTGGGAAGACAAAGCTTAACAGAGCCACAATAATACTCATTCACATTGTCAGCACCATCATCAATTCACTATCTGCCTGTGAGATCAACTCAGACCTACCAACAAGGTCTGAGAACTCAACACAAATCAACATAGAAATCAACACAGACCCAAAAACAAGGTCCAAGAGGTCAGCACAAATCATCAGTAAAGTCCCAGGACCTCCAAAACCCTCCCTCTTTCAGGGCTTCTGTATGAAGTATCACAGACAAACAACAACACAGACAGAGCAGACAGAGTGCAGGGATACCACAAGTTTTCTCCTTCTTGATTCTGCTACCACAAGAGTCCTCTTCTCAGTTCTGCTGTCCCTAGCCTAGGCCTCTCCTTATATATGGTCATTAACTCATCTCCTTCCTGTTGCAGGAGTTCATGAGTTCTAGGGTTCACAACTTGTGGGATTCACACAGTTCTTTTTCTTAACAAACTTGATGCAAGGCTCAAAAGAAACTGAAACTGAAACTGAAACAGGGTGTTAATTCAGTAACTGAAACAAGGTGTGAACTACTTCTGTGCTTGCTATTACAGAAACTTAGAAACTTGTAATGCCAAGTAAAGGCAAGTTCCAAGGTTCAGATTACCAGCATAAGAAAGTCCATTTATTCAGTAACAGATTAAGGCAAAACATTCACAGAACAGAGAAAATCAAAATACAGTGTAACTCATTCATTTAGCAAGTAAGTTCTCAATTCAATTGCAAAGTACCAAGGTCCAAGTATCCCACCCCTGGCTAGTACATTAGTGAAAAGTAGTCCACTCCTGAGCAGTACATTCATTTAGTCTCTTCTCAGATGGAGATTCGTTTCCAATGATAAACAAAGTATGTTCATTTGGTCAGTCACAGAGCACAAAAAAGTCAAAGGTGTCCCTCCCCTAGATCACAACTGAATTACAATTCCATCCATTAATGCCAAGCACTTTCTCAAAAGCGTCAGGAGAGCACAAAAGGCCATCCACTCTTAAGCTACAACAAGGTTAAGATATCATTACAGCATTCAATGCCCAAAGAGAGGTCCTGTCTTCATCTTGACACGAGGCAAGTACTCCTCAATTCTCTGTTCCTGGGGAGACAAAGCTCAACAAAGCTACAATATATGTTTCCAGTGTCCTCATCAAGTCACTCCCTGCCTGCAGAACAGTCCCAAAACCCCAGAAAATATCAGCAAGGCCCTCTTCCAGGATTTCTGTACACACACAACAAGAAAATCCTCCTTCAGGGCTTCTAAACCAACAGCAAGGTTCCAGAACTTCTACAAAAGCAGCACTTTCCTTCACCAGCAGGTGAATCTGGCAAAATAACATCAAAACAGACAGACAAAATACTAGCATCACACCATCCCTCCTCAGTTCTCAGCAGGCAGCTCCAGGTGGCAGTTCTTAAAAGTTCTGGGCAGCTCCAAGTGATCCTCAGCAGTCTCTCCCCCAGCAACTCTGGCCCCCTGCAATTTTTCTCTCTGCCTCCCACACTGCTCTCCAAAAGTCCCTCTGGCCTTCTCTGCTTGGGCCTTTTCCCTGCTTGGACTTCTCTCTAAATCCAGGGCTCCTGCCAATTCAGCCCTCTCTCTTCAAGTCAACCAGTCTATCCCACACATGGAACTCACAAGCTCTGGATTTTAACACTCAACCTGAAAACCAAGCCAATACAGGAGAATCTTTAAATTCCATTACCATTACATCACTTAAACCCAATTGTCCTGCCTTCCCCCTTCAAAAAAAAAAAAAAAAGAAAAAAGAAAATACTGTTTTGTCATATGGAACGGCCCTCTGTGATGAAGAAGAGAAAGGATATTTGGTGATAACCCTTCGTGATATAAAAAACAGCATTAATAAAAAACTTTTAAAAAGAATTATGGGCAAGGTATTGTGCTGGCTGTTGAAGAAATCAAAGCATCATAGGAGTTACTTATCCATGTTCTTTAGGAGCTAGCTTATAGTCTCCGTGGGGAGATGGCATCTAAACAAATAAAAAAATGAAATCACAGTAACATTAAGAATTCATCTTTTTTAGTGCTTTAGGATTTCCAAAATGATTTCCAATCCTTTCTTATGTCTGTGAAGTACATACGAATGGTTTCTCCTTTTTACATTTGGCAGATCACCTGACTTGCCTATCTTTACAGGTAGAGGGTAGCGGAGCTGGGATTCAAACTCAAGTCTTGTGACTTCTAAGGCCATGAATATTCTTTTCATCCTATGACATTGTCTCTCAGTTTTTAGAGTTCTTTAGTTACAGCTGTAACACACTGTAAAGAACTAGCATGGCTTGAATCTGGCTTGAATCAAACTGATGAATATTTATAATAATTTAACATTTCTACAATGGGTTAAAAGTTCTTAAAAGTGCTTCGCTCACAGCAACCCTTATTTTACATATGAGGCAACCAGGACTCAAAGAGAAGTAACTGGCTTGTGGTCACAAAGCTAATATATTTCAGACAGGCTTCAAACACACCTGACTCCCAAATCCGGGGCTTTTCCCACTATTCTAGGACTGCTTACCTTAGCAGTTGTTCTATGCCATATATGGTTTCTAGTTCTAAGCATCTACTGTGTATATATGCAAGGCATAGAATCAGATTTGGGGAAGGATACTAAGACATATAAAATAATATTCTTCCTTTTAGGGATCTTAAGAGTCTCCTAAGGGAAACAGATAAAAATAGTTAAATGACAGTATATCATTTCTGTAACCACATTTAAAAAAAAATAAAGGCAGAGTAGTGTAATAGAAAGAGAGCTGGCCTCGGGTTCAGGAAGAACTGGTTTCGAGTCTTGACTCAGATACATACTAGCCTTGTGACTCTAGGCAATTCATTTCCTTCTTAATGCTTCAAGCAAATAAGACTTTTAAGTGTAGGAGCAATTTTTGGTCTACATAAGAAGGAGTTTCCATACTAGAAGTTCCCTCCTCTAATGAAATCACAGGAGTAGTACAAAATATAAGGATGCAAGGGGCCATTTTCTAAGCCTAGGGTACCTTTCAGTCTTCTTTCTTTCTGTTTTTTTCTTTTTTTTCCAATGGAGAAACAAGAGAAAATGTCAAATTGTAGAGCTTGGAATAAGCTCTCTGTCATGACTGGTCCCAGGCAGGTCACTTCTACTCATCTGTGTTTCAGCTTTTTCATCTGTAAAATGGGGTAAAATGGACTTCTCAAGCCAAAGTATGTTTATTTTAAACTATTTTTTTTCTTCTATCTTCCCTTTCCACTTATTGGAAAAAGGGAAAAAACTCTCAACAAATAATGCAGACAAAAACAGATTGACCAGCAGGAGACATTTTGTGAGGGTTTAGAACAGGAGTTTTTATTTAACCCTTTTTGTGTCTTGGAGCCCTTTGGCAGTCTGGTGAGGCCCTATTTATGAACCCCTTTTCAGAATGTTTTTAAATGAATAAGACAAAATACACAGAATTACAAAGGAAACCAGTTATATTGAGCTGTATGATTATTAAAATATATCTTTAAAAAACAAGTTTCACCGACCTCAGGTGAACAACCCTTGGTTTAGAATATTGACTGTAAGTAGACTTTGAAATTGACACCAGAAATACACTCTTGGAACCTCCATTGCTGAAGACTCAAGAGGGCATGGTCACTTTAGAGACAGTGTTTCTTTAAGAGACTGTTGTGAATTTATATAACTGGTTACTGGACCTAGGAACACTGGCAGCCAGCCCCTGTTATCAACACAGGTATTTTGTCTGAGCTCAGATCCTAACTAATGTAGCCTTGGAACAGATTCTTAAATTATTTGAATTATAATAGGTAGAAAATTAAAATATTTTCAGCTGAGGAGGAATATAACCAGATTTATAGATTATAAAAAGATTATTCTGGAAACAGTATAAAGGATGGATTGGAGTGGTGAGAGAATGGAAATGGAAAAATCTGTTGAGCATATTATAAAACCTGGAAAGGCTTATATGAACTGATGCAGAGTGAAGTGAGCAGAACCAGGAATATGCAACATTTACACAATATGCATATTTATGCAATAACAACAACATTGTAAAGAGAAACATCCTTAAAAGACTTTAAGAACTCTGATCAACCCATTGACCAACCAGTATTCCAGAAGACCCATAATTAAACATCCTACCCACCACCTGACAGATATAATGGTCTCAGGCTATATATTAAAAATGTAAATATAACATGCCCATAAATTATATAAATATAAATGTCCATATTTTTTGGACATGGCAAGTTCAGGAATTTGTTTTGTTTGATTGTGCATATTTGGTTTGAAAGAAAAAAACAGCTTTTAAAGACTTGAAAACTGTGACTGGAGAAATGACCAACCATAACCCAGAGGACCAGTGAAAAAGCATGCTGCTGACCTCCTGCCAGAGGTGATGGTCTCAAAATGAAGAGTGAGACATATGTTTTAGACATGACCAATGTGGGAATTTCTTTTGCTTTACTATGTGTATTTGTTCCAAGAGTTTCTTCCTTCCTTTCTTTCCTTCTTTCTTAATAAGGAGAGAAGGGAAGGAGAATAAGGTTAAGGATAAGGCTTCTTACTCTTCCCCTCCAATAAAATAGAAGAAAATGGAAGGAATCACAGACATTGATATTGTATACTCAAAAATCAAACTCAACATAACAGAGATGCACAGCTTCATATATAATCCTATTCTGTTCTACAATATATATGGAAATGTACATTTTATTTAGTGTTTGATAAGTTCAGAATAATTTTTTTCAAAGAGGTTATTGCAGTGGTCCAAGCAGGTGGTAAATGAGGAGCTGTATTATGCTGGTAGCAGTAGGAATATAGAAAGGCAAATGCATGAGAGAGATGTTGCAGAGAAGGAATTGATAGGATCTGGTAGCAGCTGATAGGAGGAAGGAGGGCAAAAGAACCCCAAAGTGCTGGACATGGGATATGGTGTTACTGAGATAGTGAAATAAGAGGGAACAAATTTGGGGAAAAGATACTCTTGGTTTTGGGCAGAGCAGTTCTTAAAAAGCTGAGTGTAACTCAGCTGCCCTTGTCACAGGGAGGTTATCATAGCCTATATGAATTTAAACTCTAAGGCTTAGAAGTGAATTCTTCCTCTCTTGCTTTGGATTTAAAATGGAAATTGCTACTGATATAAACTTGAATTTGGAATATTTCAACTTCTGTATACAAATGAAATGAAATGTTCCCAACCTCCCAGCACAATCAACAGAAGAAGTTACTGCCTTAGTCCATTCACCACCTCCTGCCTTTATATGTCTCTTTGGTAAGGACCTGGGGTTTCATAGGTGTTAGAGAATACCTGAGCCTCAGAGAAATAGGAGACTTTCCAGTGTCACACAACCAGTAAGTGACAGAGGCAATTTGAATCCTAGCCTTCCTGACTTCAAACCCAGTATTCTAGCCACAACTGCTATCCATAATGTGGAAAAGTAACACTCAGTTCTTGATCAGGATAGATGGTTGAAAGGTAATATGGTTAAGGATGGGAAAGCTGGAAGAGAGGGGTGAGCTACAGAGAAAGTCCTCTTTACCTCCCCTCCCCACAAAAAATGAGAAGAAAAGGTGAGAAGGAATCATAGACAAGCTTTGAAAGTGACATGTTGGATTTATTACATACTTATAAATGAAAGCAAGCTCTACATAATAGAGATGCAGTTTTATGCGTAATCCTGTCCTGTTCTACAATATATGTGGAAATGTTTATTTTATTTGGTGTTAAGTTCAGAATTTTAAAAATGGAATAAAAGGAAAAACATATACTATTTATGGTCCACTTGGGGCTTGTGAGAAGGTCAATAAGTGTTGATTATTTAGCATTTTCAGAATACTTTACACTTGGTAAAGGTTTTATAGGGATTAATAATCCGTCCCAACAATCACAGGAAGAAACTGAATGTTCTTCCCATGACCAGAGGAACCAGACTGGTGGCAGGGATTTACCCATTGTTACATAGTAAGTTTTCTTGACTCTCAATCAGTGCTTCTAGTAGCTTCACCACAGGCCCCTTTGACAAAAATCACTTAATTTTTATAGCTAGATAGAATGTTAAAGATAGAGATCTACTCCATTTCCATCTTAAAAAAAAAAAAACATCCATTGTCTCACAAAAAACTTGTGAGGATAGGTGCTCCAAGTATCCCCATTTTTACAGATGAGGACACAAGATAGGTTTAGTGATTTGTCCCTGATCATGTGGCTGACAGGTGTCAGAGGTGGAACTCAAACCTAGGGCTCCTGGGCTCTACACTTTTTCCACTTTTCACACTGCTTTCCCCAACTCCCTCATGTTAAATAGAAGGAAACAGGTCAAGCAAGGGGAAGAAGCTTGCCCTGAATTACAAGCAGTTGGTTGGCTGAGCCTGAACTAAAACCCAAGTCTTTTAATTTCTAGGTCCAGAGCTCATTGTATCTTACCAGTCTGACTTACAGTACTCAAAGTGCTTCAGAGACCCCTAGTAAAGCCCACCCTGCCTCACTGCTTTCTTCCCTGTTTACTGTTTCTCCAGGAAAAGTGGAAGCTCACAACGTAATGGCGAGTGCTCCATCAGACAAGAACCTGTGGCATTTTCAGGTGAGTTAAGGGCCCTGGAGAAAGTTGATGGAGTAGTAGGAAATTGGCTTCATCTGATTTCTTTGGCCCAGGTCCCCAAATGAGCTCATTGTAGCTCATTCCTAAGTAGAAACATAGGCTTCCTGGGGATTTTGATTTTATCTGTATTTTCTTCTTCCTTATGTGATGCCTTGTAATGGGAAGTTGGGTCAGGTCGGTAAGTGACAAATTTGTTACCGATGGTCGAGTCAAAGATATTGGGATACTTGATAATTGAAGGCATTACCTATCTTATTGGGAGCAGGAGGCAGCTGGAAAGCTTCATCATAGCTCTCATTCAAGGAAGGAGTGGCACAGAAGTACCTCCTTGCCATTCTCAATCCACTGGGAAGACCTAAGAGTCTTCGAATCCAATCTTACCCTGTAATCAACCAATCAAAATTGACCAGCCGGGGATCTCTGCTTTATTAACTTCTTTTGTTTGTTTTTAGCATGGCAGTGTGGTATAGTGGATAGAGTTCTGGACTTAGAGTCAGGAAAATCTGGGTTCACTCACCATTACCACTATGTTACCATGACCAGATTACCTAACCTCTCTCAGCTTCAGTTTCCTCATCCATAAAGTTAGAATAATAATAACCATGGATTGTTGCCAAATTCATATGAGATCAAATAAGGATTTAGTAAGCATCTACTATATATAAAGCACATTTCAAACCTAAAGTTACTATATAAATGTCAGCTGGTTTTTATCTTTGACACAGAATTTGGGCTGTAAAACAACTCATTCCAACACCGAAGTACTTCAGAACTGCAGCATCATTTTTTTTGCCACCAAACCCCACATCCTACCTATTGTACTGGCTGAGATTTCTCCTGTTGTCACCAGGAAACATGTCCTTGTCTCAGTAGCTGCTGGCGTCTCTCTGCACACCCTGGAGAAGGTAAGTGTTCAGAACCTTCTTTCCATAAGATAGCTTCCTCTCCCTCCTTTTCCCCCAGCTTTCCAGAATGAAGAGCACAGCCATATGCTTTGGCTTGCCCTTGGCTTCTGGAAATGGCTTTAGCTCTGAGATAGGCTCTTTTCCCCTATATTTCTACTGTTCATATCTGGCTGCTGACAGTTGGATCCAAATCTCCCCTTACTCCTCTCTATTTCTACTTTCTGACTTGCCCATTTAGAACAGGAGGCTCAAGTTAATTCAATCATTGGACTATGAAGCATGCAGGTCAGAGAGAGAAGAGAGAATCACATACATGCCACACTGTATCATAGCAAGGCCTTGAGTGATTGACTGCAGCAGCATTTACAGCCTCAAAAGATGGAGTAATCATAATTCATACCAGAGGTTAGATGCAGTAGGCTTGTGCCTCAGCTTGGCAGGCAGAAAAAGGAAAGTTATATCTGGTTTGGTGCTTAATGCATGAAGAAGCCACATAGAATAGACCCATTCTGTGGATACTTCAGTTATGTTGAATTGAAGCCTTGTAAGGCCAAGACCCTAGCCTGGGACCCCTTGATTGTGTAAACAAGTATTTGAAGGAATGCTACTAAATACAATGATATATGCTATGTGCCACATGACATACCGAGTGTTTTGAGGTAACAAATGTATTTATATATTGAATGATATGTTTTGTTTAAGGCTATTGCTATGAATGTTATGCTTTACTTTATTGAAAAATGTTTAGTTCTAAATAAAGAGTAATGATTAGACCCTTAAAATTATTCACAGCAGCAGTCCTCAACTGTGCTGCCATGATAGGTGTTAAGAAGCCCCTACTTTATGTTTGTCATGAGCCATCTTGAAATACACATGTTTTCTTCCAAAGCTGTCCAGTAGTGGAGTGGGCTGTATTGGAAAGTGTTGCTCGTTTCTTCACTGTAGGCCATTACTCAGAGGCTAAATGACTGCTTATTAGGAAAGAGAATAGAGGGTATTCTTTATCAAGTATCAGCTGAAGTATGTGATCACTTCTAACTAGACGTTTGGGTTTTTTTTCCACTCAGAGTCTAAAAGTTCTTCTAGTGATCCTTATCTTTTCTTTGCAGCTGCTTCCCCCTAAATCAAGGGTGCTCCGGATCATGCCTAATCTACCTTGCAGAGTCCAGGAGGGTGCAGTGGTAATGGCTCGAGGCCGCCATGCTGAGAAGTGTGAAACTGAATACCTGCAAAATCTTTTATCTGTCTGTGGTCTGTGTGAGGAGGTACCAGAGGCCTACATCAACATCCACACAGGCCTCAGTGG
>CM053594.1:67325745-67352327 GCA_028646575.1 Pseudocheirus occidentalis | reverse complement strand
ACAGACCCCACGATCTGCATGTTTTCTGGGCTGCAATTGGATCATCTCCTCTTGTCTCCTTGAGCCATTATGGTAAAGTGGATTGGAAGGAAGAAAACTTGGGTTCTGATCCTGACTCTGCTACTTACTAATTGTGTGATCTTGGCCAAGTCACTTTGCCTCTGAGCCTCAATTTCCTCAACTGTAAAATGAAGATAGTGATAATTGTACTGTTCATCTTATGAGGAAAAGTGCTTTGTAAACTTTAAAGGATTGTAGAATTACAGAATCTGATTCTGAGTCGGCAAGGATTTTAAAGGCCAACTTGTTAAGCCTGTAGCTGCGTAAGAAGTCACTCTACAACCTACCCAGTTTTTAGTCATCCAGCCTTTGCTTAAAGCCTCTGATGAGCCCACTTTCACTTTTGGACAGCTCTAGTTATTGGCAAACTTTCACTTTCATCAAGCCAAAATCTTCTTGGCTGCAGTGTTTTCCTAGTAGTTCAGGAAGAACACGGCTAATTAATGTAACTCTTCCAGATGAGAGCCTTTCAGGCATTTGAACACAGCTGTCATGCTCCTCTGAGCCTTTTCTTCTCTCTAGTCTTGGAGATCTGTCCAAACTCCTCATTTTATTAAAGAGGGAACTCAGGCCCAGAGAAAGCAACTAGTTCAAGATCACAAATCAAGCCTGTGACAGAGCTGAGCCCAAGACCTTGCCTTAGTACCCTTTTGCTGCCCAGCTTATCAACGCTCAAGGCAGAATTTGAGCTGAACTTTATAAACAGATATTTACCTTGATCTTTTCAGTTCAGAATACCTTTCTGCTTCAAACTATCCCATTCATTACTACAAGTCCTGGCATATATTTTGTGCAGGGGAATTTTACAAGTGAATCATAGGCTTTTGATTCAAAATCATAGAAAGTCAAGGCTGGGAGGGAGCTTAGAATGGAGACTCTTAGGGCTGGGAGTAGCCTTAGAGGTCATCTAGCCTAATTTCAGCATTTATAATGGAGGAAACTGAGGCCCAGAGAGGGAAAAGGAGACGTTCACACTCACTTTTGTCAGTGGGGACAGAACAGGACTATGCTCAGCCTTGGACTCTCCTCTGACTTTTCCTGTTTCTCTTCCTAGCAGGGCACTGTGTTTGGGAATTCAGTACATCCATTTAATATATATTGACTAGGGCCTCCCATAGTGGGGAGGAAATTATTGCTAAAGCCCTATCTGACTTGAAATCATATAACCTAGGAGTCCCATATTAGAAGTTGAGACTCTTGTGGGTGAGAAAGGGGGCTTTGTGGTGTATGAAAGGGAGAAGTGAGAGGCGAGGATAGGGAGGTGACTGGCAACAAGAATATAGGACCCATAAAGGCAAAATTTAAGGAATTTGAATTGTGTCCTCAAGGCAGTAAGGGAGCCATTGAAGGCTTTTGGGCAGGGGAATGGCATAGACCTATACCTTAAAATTATTTGGGTAGCCTGTGAAGGGTGGGTTATAGGGAGAGAGGCTTGATCCAGGAGGGCCAGTTAGAAGATGTAAAATACTCCACTTGAACGTGGTAATGGCCTCTTAAACTAGACTGTAGTTGGCAGTGTAGGTGGCAGTGAGAGTGGAGAAAAGAGGACATGTGGGAGAGATCTTTGGAGGTCAGTTGAAAAGGAGCTGGCAGTAAATTGTAGGGGAGGGGGGAAGGAAGATCACAGATGACTGTGGTTGAGTAGGGATGTCATGCTCTGTCTCTCGCTTCTCCAGAGGAAGAACATTCAGATCAATGACAACGTCCTGCACTCAGCCTATGAAGTGGGGACGCGGAAGGTGATCTCCTGCCTCTCCACCTGTATCTTCCCTGACAAGACCACCTATCCCATTGACGAGACCATGGTAAAGTCCCTTGCCCTCTAGTGCCTGATGGAGGGCGGAGAGAGGGCTGGGCAGAAGGGGCAAGTGGAAGTGTGGGCCCCTCAGTACCTTTGGGCCTCAAGGATATCTTTCTCTCTCTTTCTCTCCCCTTTCCTGTCCCAACACTCAGATTCACAACGGACCCCCACACAACAGCAACTTCGGCTACTCCTATGCTAAGCGCATGATCGACGTGCAGAACAGGTCTGGGGTGGTTGGGAGGCAGCAGTGCCAAAAGCCTCAGGCCACTGTCTGGTCACACACACTTCCAAGCCTCACAGGCCCCACTCTCCAACCAATCAACAAGCATTTATTAAGCACGTACTGTATTAAACACCAAGCATACAAAAATGATAATATAATTATTATAAGACTAGCTCACATTTATGTAGCTTTTACTATGTGCTAGGCTCTCTGCTAAGTGCTTTACAAATACTTTATTTCAGAAATGAAGTAAATCCTTCTCTCATTAAGATTATGTTCATTTGGGAGAGACAGCAAGTGCATATATAGTCAACCAATCAAGCATCTATTAAGTACCTATTTATTAAGTATTTATAGTTATATAACCTATTTATTAAGTAGCTAAGTGTCAGGCTCTTTGCTACATGCTGGGGTTACAATGGACAAAATCAATCCCTACCTTCAAGAAATTTTCAATCTGATTTGGGAGATAATGTGTACATGAATAGGTATATACAAGATTTGTGCCGAGTAAAAGGAGAGTAACCTTAGAGTACAAGGCACTGGTGTCTGGAAGGACCTAGAAAGACTTTCCGCAGACAGTGGCATTTCAGGTGAACCTTGAAGCAAACCTGAGACTCTAATGATCTGAGGTGAAATGGAGAGCATGCCAGGCACACAGGACAACCAGTGCAGAAGTATGGAGTTGGGAGTGGTGTGTTGTATATGAGGAATTGTCAGAAGACTGGAATGATGAGACTATAGAGGGTAGTAATGCATAAGAAGACTAGAAAGATAGGGAGAAAAGAACGAGGCTGTAAAGAGCTTTATTTCTTAAAATGAGTTTTTATTGATATGTTGGGTCTTTTTATACCACCGTAGTTTTCCCCCAGTTTCCTTTCCCCTCTCAGAGAGCCATCCCATATAGCAAATAGTATTTTTTTTTTGCTTTTTTTTTGGAGGGCAGTTGGGGTTAAGTGACTTGCCCGAGGTCACACGGTTAGTTTTTTGTGTTAAGTGTCTGAGGCCGGATTTGAACTCAGGTACTCCTGACTCCAGGGCTGGTGCTCTATTCACTGCGCCACCTAGCCGCCCCAAATAGTCTTTTTTTAAAGAGGAAAAAATGAAAAAGAAGAGGGGAAAATGAAATAAATAATCTATATTTCAGAAAAGTCTAAAAATGTATACAGTGTACAAGACTTATGGGCCTTTCATCTCTGCAAAGGGGTCAAGTCAGGGTATCTTCTCTTATCTTTTCTTTCAAGGCATGCTTGGTCTTTATAATTTTGCAACATTCACTTTTGACTTTGTGTGTGGGGGGGTTCTTTTTTGTTTCTATTGTTGTAGCCATTTATATATATATTGCTTTTCTGTCTATGCTTACTTTACTGTGCATCAGTGCATATGAATCATTTCACATTTCTCTGTAGTCATCATTTCTTACAGCATAGTAGCATTCCATTACATTCATGTACCATAATTTGTATATCTGTCCCCCAATCAGTGTGCCTCTACTTTGTTTCCAATTCTTTGCTATCAGAAAAAATGCTGCTATAAATATTTTGATATATATGGAGACTTCTTATCAATAACCTCTTTGGGGTATGAGTGAAATAATGGCATCTCTGAGTAAAGGGATATAGACATTTTAGTCATTTTATTTGCATAATTCCAAATTGTTTTCCAGAATGGTTGTACTGATCCACAGCTCCACTAGTGTGAATAGCTTTCCTTTTTGCTCATGTCTCTTTTGAGAAGGGTTCCAGGAAGGTAATGTCAGGGTCACGGGCCCAGGACAAGGTACAGAATGAGGTTGAGGTAAGTGTATAGTCAGGATCATGGTTTAGTGGGAGTCCTTAGGACATGCACCCAGGAGAACCATGTAGCAGCTTCTGCACTACATGTTTTCTGAGCTACAATTTGATCATCTCTTCTTGTCTCCTTGAGGCAATGTGGTATAGTGGATTGGAAGGAAGAAGACTTGGGTTCTAATCCTAACAGCTACTTACTATATGACCTTGGGCAAGTCACTTTGCCTCTGCGCCTCAATTTCCTCAACCATAAAGTGATAACAATGATAATTGTACTGTTCACCTTATGAGGAAAAGTGCTTCGCAAACTTTGAAGGACTGTAGAATTATGGAATCTGATTCTGAGTTGGCAAGGATTTAGAGGCCAATTTGTTAAGATTATAGCTGTATAAGAATTCCCTCTACAACACAGCCAATATTTGGTCATCCAGCCTTTGCTTGAAGACTCTAGTGAGTCATTCTCACTTTTGGACAGCTCTAGTTATTGGGAAATCTTCACTTTCATCAAGTCAGAATCTTCTTGGCTGCGATGTCTTCCCCACTAATTCAGGCAGAACAAAGCTAACTTAACTCTTCCAGATGAGAGCCTTTCAGGTATTTGAACACAGCTGTCACGCTCCTCTGAGCCTTTTCTTTTCTCTGCTGACCAGTTCTCTCATCATATTGACATATCCACGAGGCTTCTGTCATCCTTGTTGTCCTCTTTCCAAAAATATGATGCCCTTGAATTGGGAACTCCATGTTTGGGCATGAAGGGATTATTATGTTTTAGTCTGAGGGACTTTGGTCTTTAGAAGAGCCAGGTCTTTGGGTGAGCTTCTCTAAAACAACCTTTTGTTGAGTTCCTCAGAAACTTCACAAGCATGTTTTCTCTTATCTTTGTGTAACTACTTGCATTTATAGTCATCAAATTTCAGAGGGATTGTGTAAGAAGGTAGCCTGCTACCATCATTTTACACAGGCCCAGAAAGGTAAAGAAAGTGGCTTGTGCAAGATAATTAGCTGGTGGCTAAACAGGGGTAAGAATCCAAATTTCCTAATTCCCAAGTCAGTGCATTTTTCTATCTGCCAAGTACAGCTAGATTGTTAGTTGCTAGTGATTTTACCTTAACGTGAAACAAATATAGTACACTGGACAGTTTCTAAAATCTCATTGTCATACCTCCAATTCTGTTGTACTGGCTTCTTGATAGTTATTTTTTTTTGACTGATTACATTTCTATATGGTGCTTTGAATAAATAATCCTAACTAAAGAAATTATTAAATTAAGAGGCTTTTTTCGTTTGTATATTTGGGAAGGTTTATTACCTTCTACGGTACCTTCCATTTGCATTTTCTTTTTTTAGGAGCTAGTCCTGCCTGGAAAAAAAGTTGACCACTAATGTGTTACACTTGTTATTCTTTCTCTTGGCTCTAACATTTTGTTTCCTTGGTGTCAGGATTATGAGTCAGGTAGATTAGAGTTAAATGAACTCAGTAAGTTAAAAGGAAAGTATGTTTTTGACTTCCATGCAGATTTTCCCTCAGAACTCAGTGGAAATGGACTAGATGGTAAGAATATGGGTTCTCCAAACCCAGATAGCCGTCTCCTCAGAGAGAACATAGTATAGGTTTAAGGCAACTGAGTTAATAAAGGGCAAAATACTAGTTTTTGAGATAAGATGCAAGTTATACAAATTTCTTATCTTCATTATCCTGGAAAACTCTCCTCATTACAGCTGTTTTAGAAAGCAGTGAAATCTCTTTGCCTGAGAGTCTTTCCTATGGTTGCCATCTTGCCTCCACCATATTGTTTCTGTTGTGCCCATGAAACCCGTTGTTCTTCTATGCAGAATATGCATAGCATATAGTGAAAATGTTGTTAATAAAATGAGTGTTGAATTGCAAAAAAAAAAAAAAAAAGATGCCCTCACTTGAACACAGTCCTCCAGAGTACAGCAGGAGAGGCTTGCTTCCCTAATTCTGGATGCTCTACTTGTACTAATACAACCTAAGATTACATTAGCTTCTTTGCTTCCCGCATCACATTGTTGCTTCATTGGGTCCAAGATCTCTCTTTCAAATATTTCTTTCTACTCACACCTCCCCCATCTCATATTTATGAAACCAAGAGTAGGACTTCACATTTATGCCTATGAAATTCCATATTATTCTAGCCTTTAGAGACCTTTTTGGCTCCTGCCGCACCCAAGAGTTATGTCATGTCACTTTGGTGTCATCGGCAGATTTAATAAGCCACACTATCTCTGCCTTTTTTCCAGGTCTTTGAAGCCAAAGACAGATCCGTGGGTCATGCCACTAGAGGCCTCCTTACATGCTGACAATGAAAAATGACTTATCCAAACAGTTCTAAATTCACTTGTATCTCTCTGTGTTCTCTAAAAGGATAGCATAAGTTTTAAAAGTTTTTAAAGACTTTGCGAAAAACCTAAACAATTTGTATCTTTTGCATTCTCCTGATCTCCTCGTCTAGTAACCCTCTCTAAAAAACCAGTGAACTTATTATTCTTTCATGACTCATTCTTCATGGAGCCATGTTAGAGCTCTGTGTTCTCTGCGTTTCATTTTCTAGATGTTCCACCCCCTTAGTGGCATATTCTAGTTTTATTCCAGGAATCAAAGTCAGTTATAATGATTTGCATATTTTGCTTTCTTTTTTGAAAAATAGGACATTCTCCCTTTTCTAGTTTCATGGCGCCTGTCTTCTCTGTGACCTTTTAGCGACCACTGACAGTTGCTCAGCAACCAGATCCATCACTTTTTTCAGTGGGATTCATCTGGTCCCAAGTACTTGAATTCATTGTGGACAGCTAGATGCTCCCTTAATATCTCCCCATTTGAGGTGGGCGTGAGCTCCTTATTAGTTATTTTTGTTTTGTCCTTTCAAGTTCCAAGATATTTTCTTGAATGGAAAAGAAGAAAACGAGTAAGCTTGTTTTGATTTCTCTATTGTGTGCTATTTCATTACACACACAGCAGCAGTACTGTTCCTTTGAGCCTTCTCTTTTTCCCCAATATAGTTTTTTAAAAACACCCAAAGGCCTTTTTTGTTCTCCTTATGTTTCCTTCCCATCTTTCCTGTTTCTAGCTTTGGCATTCCTGCGCTTCCAGAATCGTGCCAAACATTTCTGTTCACTCTGTTACCTTCTCTTGAGTCCATTTCCTGTGTCTTCTAGAAGTCTCAATGTATGACTGGGTTCCCTTTGCATTCACATTTCTTAGCAATTCCTCTATCCTCATTAGCACTGTTTTATCTTCAGCATATCAGTTATTTGGATTATTACAACATTGATTGTTCTTATTACAGGACTGATTTTTTAAAATAGGATCTCAATTATATGTATCTCAGCACCCCTCCAAGGCCTATAAGAATGTAGTTCATAAGAACTTACTTGACTAGGCTCGTCCTCCGGTGACAAGTCTGTCACTGGGCCTACACTTAAGTCCATGTCTGGCTTGAAAAGGCCTCCTGGACCCCTTGTCACTGTGGCAGAGCCTCTAAGAAGCCAGGGTGCTCACTCTGCTACAACAAAGCATCAGAGAAGTCTTGTTAGAGTTGTCAAATCTTGTCGTTCCTACCTTCTCAGCATCTCATATTCAATTCCTCTTCTCTGTTCATCCAGCCACCACCCTGGAGCAGGTGCTTCTCACTTCTTACCAGGACTAGTGCAGTAGCCTTCCACTGCTCTCCCTGCCTCAGTCTCTCTCCATTCTAATCCATCCTCCACTCAGTTATCAATGTGATTTTTCCTAAAGCATAAGTCCAATCATATCATATCCCTTTTCTACTCAAAAAACTCCAGTGGTTCCTCTCTGTTACTTGGGTCAGATATAGTCCCTTGTTTGGCATTTAACACTTCATAATCTGGCCCTTTTGCACTTTTCCAGCCATCTGCTACTTTCCTGCTCTTCACCTACCCTATCTATGATCCAGCTACACTGGCCCATCTGCTGCTTCTTGATCCCAACTCCATCTCCCTTCTCTGTGCCTTTATACTAGCTGGCCCCGGTGCGTGGAATGAATAGGCTGCCTCCTTCTTCGCTTCTCTGGCTTTCTGATTTCCTTCAGGACTCTGCTCGAGTCCCATCTTATGCATAAGGCCTTTCTGTGTGTGTGTATAGGATGTACTTCATTATTTCCACCTTGGCATTAGGATGTGGAATGGACTGTTGTTACCTAGTATCTCCAACACTTAGCATAGTTCCTGGCCCATAGTTCCTAATAAATGCTTGTTGAGTGACTGGTTTGAAGCTCTCACCTTTAGTTGGCATCAGTATTGAACTAGAAACATGAATATCATCATCATTATCATTATGTTTGCCTGGTATATGGTAAGTAATAATTGCAGGTTGATTGTCCTCAGCCAAGGTTCTCCAGTTCATCCAACATTTATTAAACGTCCAGTTGTGCATTGGAATAATAGCCCAACATTTCAATAATATTTTACATAATCTCATTTGATCCTCTTACAGAAAGTCTGAAGTTATGGGCTCATTGAGGGGAGGAGACTTGTTTGAAGTTGAATGGTAAAGGGTGGAACTGGGAATTGAGCTCGGGTCTCATGGAGTCTGACAGCTGGAAGGACCTTCAGTGGCCATGTGGTCTAACCCATACACAAGAGGAATTCTCACTATATATAACCCTACCCAGCAAGTAGCCATCCAGCTTCGACATCCAAATCCAAGTTGTGACTACTACACCATAGCTGACCCCACCTCTTCTGTGGGCCTCAGGTTCCTTGTCTGTTCAGTGAGTCAGACTTTAAGATCCTTTGTAGCTCTCACATCCTTTGAGAAAAGCATCACCTCCTGCTGTACGTAGCCAAGGTGTTTATAGATGGACTGGGCTGGAGCATTGGATAAACTTTGGATAAGTAATATAAATGTCTTTATATAGTCCCTATGTGCTCAGTCCAGAGCCCAGTCCATCTTGGGAGGAGGGAAGAGGAAGAAAAAAACCAAGTCTATACTTCAGGGACCTCCCAGCCAGGAGACAGAACAAGAGAGGATAAGGATAGGATTCAGGTCTAGCCAAGTGGTACAGAATACTGAGGCTGGAGAAAGGAGGAAGGAAAGGTCACTGACTATGGGAACAGTCAGAAGGCTTCCTGCAGGGGGTGGGTTGATCAGGGCCCTGAAAGATGAATCTTGGGTACCCTGTAAGGAGAGCCCCAACCAGCCCCACCCTCACTCCCACCCCAGGGCTTACTTCCAGCAGTATGGCTGTACCTTCACTGCTGTCATCCCCACAAACGTCTTTGGACCCCATGACAACTTCAACATTGAAGATGGCCATGTGCTTCCTGGCCTCATCCACAAGGTCTACCTTGCAAAGCGTGAGTCTGTCTGCATCTTTGTGCATATGTCTGTTTGTACCTCTTTGTCTTCTGTGCGCATGTGTGTGTGTCCTGGCACGTAAAACGTCCTCCTAACCCCATCTCCAATCCCCATCCTCGCTCTGTTAGGCTTAGCCCCAGGAGAATTGTTTGGTTCTAAACTCAAAGCTGAGGCTTTTTGTGTGTGTCTTACTCAGCTGCTTTACATCTGAGCCCTCCAGGCCCAGTGTTAGGGTGGTGTGGTTTCTCCTTATTCCATCCTCCTTTCCCCTTTTTAGGCAGTGGCTCAGCTCTGACAGTGTGGGGCACTGGGAAGCCTCGAAGGCAATTCATCTACTCCTTGGTAAGTGTTCATCCAGATGCCTCGGTTTTCTGTTGGAAGGAGGTCACACTTCCTCTCTGATAAAGGCCTTTCCAGTCTGCACATGTGTTTGCACCCACACATACACATGATGTCACTGCCTGTAATCAGTCTGGGAGCTTCTCAGCTCTGAAAGGAACCCTGGCCCTCTAGTGTTCAGTGAGTCATCCAGTCTGTGCTGAGGGCCCCAAGTGTCCCTGGCCAGAATCAGTCCAGGATAAGAAGGAAACCTGGGCTCAGCATTTACAAAGTTCACAGGCCAGTGTATGAGTGGAGACACTCTGCAAGAACAATAGATGGAAGTTACAGAGAGAGATTTTTGGCTTCATGAAAGGAAATGCTTGGCAACAACAGGAGAATGGACTGCCTCAGGAGCAGTGAGCTGCTTATCACTGGGAAGCTGTCAAGAGGATTCTTGTTCAGGGAGGGACAGGCCTCAGTCACTTCCAAGGGCCCTTCTCACTGAAGGTTTGTGGTTTCACAAGTTCAGAAACAAGAGGCCATGGATGGAACCCTCAGAGGAGCTGGGGCCTGAGCTGGGTCTGAGGAAGGTTGTTGTAGATGGCGGTAACCAGCCTTGGGTGGCTTTGATCTAGCTCGGTTGGCTTCCTTAAGGACCATCTGCTCTCCAGACTGCTGGAGGTGATGTCCCCTTGGCTCCAGGCCTCCTCTCCATGGACAGTGGTGGACTCAGCAGTCAGAGGGTTTGGGTTTCCTCGAACTGTTCACTGCCTGTGACCTTGGAGAAGTCATAGAATCACCCTGCCCTTACTTGATGACCTCTGAGGTCTCTCTTAGCTCTAAATCTGTGTTCTTTTACTAACTCACAGACTGCCTGTTCTCAAGTTCCCTTTGCCTTTCTGGGCACTTGAGCTTGCTTGACTGAACCACCTGCTGATTCCTCTGTTGTGACTTAGTACAAAGGGAATCAGGACCACTAGACCTAGAGTTCCTCTTTTCCCTGGGCCCACAGGAGCTGGGCTAGGCAGGGCTGTGCCATCTATCCGCAGGGGCTAGACCACCTAGCCCCTAGGGTTAAACTTGTACCTCTGCCAATGCTGACCTAACATGTGACCCCATTCTGTAACTTCTTGAATAATTTGCCTCTCGCTCTGCCTCCAGGACTTGGCCCGCCTCTTCCTCTGGGTCCTTCGAGAATATAATGAGGTAGATCCTATCATCCTATCAGGTACAGAATTCTTCCCTCCCTCTTACCCCACCTCTTCTTACACAGTAAAGGCAAAGGCTGCAGGAACTCAGGTGGGGCTGGGTGGGAGAGAGTGGGAGCAAGGAGGAAAAATCTTTATAGGTTGGGGTGATGTCTTAAAGTTTGTAGGAGGAGTACTTGAGGCCAGAGCTAGTCCCTACAGAAAGATAAAACTTGGGTCATTGATGGGAAAGTGGAAGGGGCTGAATCTGGGACTGGCCTGATCCAAGACTTTCTTTCAGTGGGTGAAGAGGATGAGGTATCTATCAAGGAGGCAGCTGAGACCATTGCAGAGGCCATGGGCTTCCAAGGGGAGCTGATTGTATCCTTTACTGTGTTAGGGACTGTAGTGCAGCAGGTTTGTGACTCAGATAGGCTGCCTAGAATGGCAGGAAGAATCTTGGCTCCAGAGCAACCTTTACCATTGATTGACAGTATGACCTTGGACAGGTCTCTTTCTGGGTCTTAGTTTCCTTCTCTAAGACTAGTTTGATACTAAGATAACCCTTCTAGCTCTGCTGTTCTTCTGTTAAAAATTCTCTAGGAGAGTTAGCCCCCCAAAAGTCTTTCTTAGGCTGTATTTTAGTGAGGATTAACTGATAGTCAGCTGAATGCAAAAATTGCCCAGGATGTTGGGAAGAGGATTGAGTCTTGAACAAGTGACCAGAAAACACCTGGAGTTAGGGTAGCAAGCCTGAGCCTTTCATTTTACAAATAGAGAAACCAAGGCCCAGAGAGACCCAGGGTCACAGAGCTTGGAGTGGCCTTCAGCCCCTCCAACTCCATATCCTGAGCTTCTGTTCACTATTCCTCCCTCTTCAGTCCTACCCAGCATGCTTCCTCCCCAGCTCTTTTACTTTATTTACTAGATAATGTGGAGCAATGAACAAAAGTTAGAGCCCAGGCCAGAACCCAGTCCTTTTGTTCCTGGAATGTTGGGGAGGACAGGATTAGGACTTGCTCAGTATTCAGTGAGCTGTTGATCATGTGAGCCCCTTGGTCCTCAGGTCCCGAAGCCTAGCTTTCTGGGGCAAGCCAGGCCTGGAGAAGGGAATCCTGGAGGCTCCATTAGGCTGGCCCTTTGAGACAGGGTAGGGGACTTTGAGTGGAGCTTGAATGAGGGCTTGGAAATCTGTATGGTTTGAGACAGGCAGGGGACAGTGGGAGGAAGGAGATGGCTCAGACATCAACCATCCTGCCCCTGCCTGGTTTTCCCAAGTAGCTCCTTTGTTTTGCCACAAAACCTTCCTGTTTGGCTTTGACCTTGACCCAAGGTCACTGATAGTTTGACACAACCAAGTCTGATGGGCAGTTTAAGAAGACGGCTAGCAACAAGAAATTGAGGACCTACCTCCCAGACTTCCAGTTCACGCCCTTCAAACAAGGTAAAGGCCTGCCTCACCTTGGAAAGGCTAATCTCCTGTGGGACCCTAGATTCACGTCCATCCAAACAAAGACTGGGCTGCTTCTGGAGGGGTAGAGTACCCATCACTGAAGATCATGCACTCCATCATTGATTCGGGGCTGAAAGGGAACTGTAAGGTCCTTTAGTCCATGCCCTCATTTACAGAAGCAGCAGCTGACACCCAGTGAGGGCAAGTGCTTTAGTCCCCGTCATTCAGAAGTAAGTGGCTGGGCCGGGATTTGAAGATGTCTGTGACTCCAAACCCAATGTTCTTTTCCCCACTGTGCTAATTTCCTGGTATGGAGAGGGCAATATAAGAGATTACCATTGCCCAGCATAAATTCTGTATCTGGTGGGAGAAATCCATTCTGGGAAATCCTGCCCTGAATGAGGGTGGGGTGGTTTCAAAGGTCAGCGAAAATAGTGTGTAAGCCGTATCTGATGTGGAGGAAAATTTTCTTAAAAAGTCAGCACCCCATTTCTCTTGGGGCTTTCCTTGAAAAGTCTTTAAAATGCCATAACCCCCTAAACATGGTCTCAGTCCCTCTCACACCACTCAGTTTCCCACATTGAAGAAAGTGAATGGGGCAGGAAGGGAACCAATGCACTGAGACAGGCAGGCATTGTTGGGGGGCAGGGGAGCAGGGTCACTGGGAGTAACAGAAATAGAAGTCCTAACTCTTATTTCTTCAAGCAAAAGGTAGATGACCACTTCTTATGGAAACTGTCAAGGGGCCTCCTACTCAGGTGTGGATTGGACTAGATGATCTCTGAGGTTCACTTCAGCTCCGAGATCCAAGGGTCTCCTTGTCCCAGTGCTTTGGCCTCCTCAAATCCTGAAAGTCCCCTGAAGTGTGGTAGTGGTTGGGGCAGGAATGGGAGAGCTGGGATCGAGTAGCTGCCTCTGTGGGCCTCTTACCAAGTCCCTTGCCCTCTTTGAGCTTCAGTTACATCCTCTGTAAAATGGACTCATTGACCCCTGAGGTCCTTTCAGCCCTGATGAATTTAATTTCATTTTTTTCAGCAAATCCTTGCTAAGGTAATATGGTAGAGCACTGGATTTGGAGTCCTGGGTTCAAATCCAGGCTTTTCCTTTGTCTCATTTTATGACCTTGATCAAGTCACTTTCTCTCTTTGGGCTTTAGTTTCCTCTTCTGTTAAAAAATTCTCTATTCTTTATTTTTATACTCTGATGTTCCTGATGCCTCTGTGACTTTAGCAGGGCAAGAATTTTTATCCCTATTTGATAGAATACACTAAGACCCATATGTCACTTGGGGACATGGCTTTGCCAGGGTGATAGGGCAGAGCCAGGACTAGATCCCCAGTCTTCTGGGACCCTGTCCAGAATTATAGCCATGTTGGCTTTAAAGCAGTGATGTACATCCCATGATTCCAATCCAGGTCTGTTCCTAGCAGAGTTGAGGACTGAGAACTCAGTCAGGTATCCTGGTATCCTGTCCAGTCTTTCACTGACATCCCTAGTCAGAGCCCTTGGGAATGGCCAAAGTATAGGGGTTGGTGTTGGACTTGGCTTAGGACTCTCTTTTAATTCTTCATCCCAGCCTCTTTATTTACTCTTCAGCCGTAAAGGAGACATGTTCCTGGTTTGAAAACAACTACGAGCAAGCCAGGAAGTGATCCTGAATCACAGAGAAGAGGCTGCAAATATCAAAGTTCCAGAAGGAGAGTGGGGACTGGAAGGAGAGGCTTGGCTGGTAGAAGCCAAGATAACTACCCTTCCACCTTCTCCAGGCCCAGGCCCTCAATCTCCATAAAGGCTGGCTTAAGGAAGACCTAGCGAGTCCCAAGTCTCAGTTGAGCATCTGGCTCTGCCTCTGTCTCTGTTCCTGACCTGGTCACTACAGTTCAACCTCAGGGTGGACACAGGGTTCCCTGTTGCTGCTGGGCTGGCTCCTGAAAGTCCACCATTGCTACCCTCAGGGAAAACTCCCCATGCCTAGAGCCTGGGAAACCTGGCCACTCCTTTATATTGTTAATCATTGACTACCCAGGTTCCCTATCCTTTCTGATCATTCTCTGGAAATTCAAATAAAATAAATTTTCACAGGAGGATTCAGCTTGTGTTAATCTGCACATGAACAGAGTGTGAGAGGTATGGTTAGACAATTCTTGTGAAGAAAAGTCTGGGAGATTTTAGTGGACAGGTTCACGTGAGTTAGCAGTGTGACTTGGCAGCCCCCAAAATTTAACTTGATCCTAGGCTACTCTATTGAAAATGTAAGAAGGAAGTGATAAGCCTCTGGGGACAAGCTGAAGTCAAAAGAGAGAGAGAGAATATGAGAGAGAGAGATGACTAGGCTGGTCATGTCCTGACCTGATTTTTAGGATCACAGCCTACAAAGCTACGCATGAGCAGCTTTCCAGAGGACTACCACTGTGAACAGCTTTCAAGGTTCTGATTACAAAATGCAGCAAACTATTCAGTAACAAGTCGGAGCAAAACATTCATAGAAAATCAAAATACAGCATTCACCATGTCACAACTCAACAACTTATCACTAAAATGGCCACATAGTTTTCACCAAAGTGGTCACATAGTTTTGAACAAAGTACGTTCATTTAGTCAATCACAAAATCCTTCATTCAATCACGAAGTACAAAAGTCAAAGTTCTCCACTCCTAGGTCACAGAAAATCATCATAACTTCTGTCAGTACACAGTATCCAAATAAAGTCTTTCAGCTTGACTCAAGGCTGGCTCTCAGCTTCCATGGTTCCTTATTGATGGTCCCAGCTCCAGCTATCACCTGGGTTCAAAGGCAGGCAGCTCCCAGTTCCGATTCCATATTGAAGCTCACAGTGTCCAGTCCACCTTAGATCTTCATAGTTTCTGTTTCTGGGAAGACAAAGCTTGACAGAGCTGCAATAATATTTATACACATTGCCAGCACCATCATCAATTTACTATCTGCCTGTGAAATCAACTCAGACCCACCAACAAGGTCCAAGAACTCAACACAAATCATCAACATAGAATTCAGCACACCCACAAACAAGGTCCAAGAGATTAGCACAAATCATCAGTAAAGTCCCAGGACCTCCAAAACCCTCCTCCAGGACTTCTGTAAACATACAACCAGAAAATCCTCTTTCAGGGCTTCCATACAAAGTATCACAGACAAATATCAACACGGATAGAACAGATAAACAGAGTGCTGGGATACCACAAATTTTCTCCTTCTTGACTCTGCCACCACAAGAGTGCTCTTCTCAGTTCTGCTCAATTCTCAGTTCAGTCTTCAGTCCAGCAGCAGCTGCCCTGCCTCCAGATGCTTATTCCAAGAAGTTCTGACTTTCCTAGCTGGGGTTTTTCCTTATATTCAGTATTGCTCCTCCCTGTTCTGCCCCTTCCTGTTACATCAGCAATTCCTCCCAAAATGTTAACTACTTCTGTGTTAGTTAAATAGCCTAAACAAAGTGTTAACTTAAAACAAGGTGCTAAGTACATGCTTACTTGCCAATACAAAGGGGCATGGAAGATCTTGGATTCCATTAACATTATAGGGCCATAAGGAGGAATTTGGGTACTTGGGGCAAATTCAGTTTCAGTGTTGAGGGAGTGTCACACAGCACAGTCTGGTACAACTCAGGAGAAAAGGGTGGCCCATCACTCAGAGGTATTGGTTGGGGTGGGTTTTGGGGGGTCCTGGTACTGGTGACTCCTAACTGGGAGAAAGTGGTATAGGGAATGTGAGACCATTAGGGGTGACATCTCATCTGAGGTTCAGGGAGGACTGTAAGGTGTGGGATGAAGAGTCAGAGATACACTAGTGGAGAAAGTGCCCATCCCCTCTATCTCAAAGCCTCTATCATTTAGCATACATGCCAAAACCCCCCTGTCCCTCAACTATGGCTCTACCTTGCATTCCCCTATTCCAGGTTGCTTAGAAAACACCTAGCCTAGAGAGCTGAAGATAAGCCAGACCCATAGCAAGGACTATAAACTCTGTGGCCAATAAGGGGAGAGTCTATGGAGGCAGAAAGGACAGTCTGAGTGGGGTAATAACAATGGGGCTAGAACTCACCTCAGGGACAGTACGATAGAAGAGAAGCTTGGGGTGTGCAAGAGGAGGTGGTAAGAAGACTGGCCTGCCTGGGAAGAGGGGGAGATGAAGGACAAAAGGTGACCTAGTTTACACAGTGGAACATGCATCAAATCAGCAGGGGCCAGAATAGTTCAAGAAGACTTCCTACAGGAGCTAGCTTGAATTGGGTCCCTAAGGAGGGGCAGGATGGGAAGAAGGCATGGAGAGGAGAATGGGGGAAGGAATATTGTGAATGAGGTTTCCATTTGGGTTGGGGCTGTCTCAATACTCATATATCAAGGAACTCTCTTGAAGGCAAGAGCTCTCTAGCTTCTTCCACCAGTATCTAGCAGCAGCCTTGATCCACCACAGGTGTAGTCCTAGGGACAGGACAGGGCTCTGCTGACAATGCCCTCTAACCATATCCCTTCTTCTCTGGCTCACCAGTGAATAAATAACTGCTCCTCATTTCCCTCAGACTATCTCCCTAAAACATTGTAGCAAAACTGCAAGGTGATACCTCTCCCAGGATCATCTGAATTTGAACAGGGAACCCTGTACTAATGGTACCATTAGTGTTTTGTTTTTTTTGCTTTTTGGAGGGCAGTTGGGGATAAGTGACCTGCCCAAAGACACATGGCTAGTAAGTGTGTCAAGTGTCTGAGGCCTGATTTGAATTCAGGTCATCCTGCCTCCAGAGCCGGCGCTATTCACTGCACTACATAGCCACCCCCATTAATAAATTTTAATGACAGACTTGGGGATCACTTCCAGGGCAGAGAGAAGCCAAGAAAATGTCCTATGTAATGAGGAGGTCAGGGAGGAAAGAACATCCCAAATACTACCTTTGTATATCCCTGGTGTGTCTGTTCAGTCTAGAGGTCAGGATACGTCTAGGAAAGTAGTAGTGAGAAATGCCCTAGGTCAGAAGACAAAATACCTTAGTTCAATTCCTAACTCTGTAGTTGACTTAGCCCAGTCCTTTCCCATGTGTGGGCCTTGACTTCCTCTTCTGGCACATGAGGGTCTTTGACTTGAATTAATTTCAGATGTGTGGGGAGCCTGCAGTTCACTTTTTCCAACATTTAGCATCAAATACTCTTCAAATGGATAAATTTGTGCTAAGCCAATAGCCGCATCAAAGAAATGGAAAGCCCATGCAAACATATTCTAATGAGCTTTATTGAAAGATGTTTCTTTTACAATCACCCAAGGCCATAGGGCCAAAAAACTGCCTCACTTCAAGTCTATTATAGGTTGTTTCATACCAATTATAGGGGAATTTGACACCTGAGGTCTCAGAGTTCATAGTCATGTCAGAACAAAACATAATTTCGTAGCGTCTCCCTTATATATAGGAAAGGTTTCACCTCTGATGTGTCTGTGTTTCACCAATTTCCCCAGTTCTCCAGGGTTCTAGGGTCATAATGGGTGTGGACGCAATCTGTTCTTTCTGCTCCAATGTACACTTTGAAATCTTTGAGCACTGTAATTAGTTGAGGGAGGAGACCTACTCTCATGGACTTTTCTCAGAGCCCAGTCTCCTCTACACAGAAGGCCCTTATGTATATCTACCAAATTTAGCAGAACTATCTGTTGAAAATCTTGAAAACGAACTTCGGTTTATTCGGATCAGCAGTTGTCTGACCTGAAGCTGTAGCTGTGTGGTAAGCTTCAAGTTTAACCAAACTTGAAAGTTTGGTTAAAGGAGACAAGCAGGCTAGGTGATATATACTTTTATGTCATTTATTCCCTTAAAGCTAGCAGATATGTGTTACATGGAGCCAGAATGTAAGTTTTGACTACCTAATACAAGAATGACAAAGTTCCTTTATACGTTTTAGGACAATCTGTGTCCCTCAGATTTATGATTTGTTTTTCTTTTTTTCAGCCATACCATGAAAAAGGAAGTTCCTTAGCTGTAAATACAGACTGACAAAGGCAATTGACAAAGTGTGGTCAGTTGGAATTTACCATCTCAGGATGTCTGTGTTTTACCTCCGTGTAGAGTATGCCTCCAAGATAAGAGAAATCACATTTTCCTGTCATGAAGGGAAAGAAATATCCATCGTCGACCTTATCTGATCTTTCAAGTTACAGATGCAGGCAAGGGCATTTTTAAAGCAAATCAAAGTAGTCTGATGAATTGGTTCAGGCTTTGGCTCTTATTGGGTCCAAAAAATAATATTTAATGATTATCACTTTCAATTGTTCTCAGCTATGGAATGTCAGAGATATTTGGGTGCTAGCTCTGACTGACTCAGAAGAGCAAATGGTTAAATTTTCAGACTGATTATTTACAAATCAGGGCTTTGTTTATTGTTTTATTGATTGTTTAGACTTCAGAAAGTAGTGGAGATATGCATTATAATAATGCAAATTAAACTTCGAAGTATGTCGTGTGTGTGTGTGTGTGTGTTGCCCCACCACCACCAGAGCATGTTGCAAAACACTTACCAGTACACCCCTTAATTGGTTGTTTGTGCCTGAAGTTTCTCCATCCTCAGTCTCTAAGGTTAATAGGTAAGTGTGCTTTTCTCCCCCCAGATCAAGGTGCAGTGCAAAGTCAGTGGCACTGTTCCTGAGAGAGTTCCGTATGTATTCTAGGATGTTTAAAACTGATTCCTGTGATACACAGTTTGGTAAGATGACATCTATAGCAATAGTGGTGAGCAGGGGTCCCATCCTGCTACTGACTTACTGGTAGATGGATTTCCTAATAAAAACATTCTTCTTTCCTTCTCCTTCCTTCTTCCCCTTCCCCTGCCCTTCCTCCTTTCCCTCTCCTGTGCCCCTCCCCCTCTTCTACTTTTTCACCTCTTGAATCCCCAGGCACAGACTTCACTCTGGCAAAACTGCTCAATTTCCAGTCTCTCTCTTCCCCTCTGGAAGCTTCCCCCTCAGTCTCCTCCTCCCAAATGCACACCCAATAAGTAGTCTTAGGCCGGCAAACTCCTCTGGGCTGGTCAACGCTGTTTAGTAAGTCCGTGTTTAAAATAAAGTAGGGTAAGTGTCCGAGATAGGGAAGAGGCTAAGGAAACACTGCAGTGGCGAGTGCCGGGGCTGAGACTAGAGCCAGGATGAAGACTGGCATCAAAGCCAATGCCCTCTCTGCACCCCATGCTGCCTTTATAGGCTGTGTTATTTCTGTGATTCTCTAAAAACCCTGGGAGGAAGCCCAGGCTAGAACGTTCCTGCCCCATTTCCATTTTACAAAGAAAGAAGCTAATGCCCAGAGGGAGGAGGGGACTTGCAAGATCTCCCACAGTCAGTGGCAGGAGTAGAATCAGGTCTCCTGACCCTTAGCCTAGTACACTTTTCTATAGGAAAGGCCTTAGGAGCCCAAGTCCATAAGGACACAAGTTAGGATCTTCTGTTGGAGCTATAAATCTTCCTTGTTCCTCTAATGTCCTGATTCAGTGCAAAGCCTGGAGTGAATGCCTTGCTACTTTTTCCCTCCATAATCTACCAAAACTTCATGGCCCAGCACTAGTACCTTTGCTCCAACAAGTGGCCAGGAACTAGTTAAGTAGAAATCACATGGACTCAAGATTTGTGAAATTAGAAATCTAAGTAAAAGCCTTATGAACTTGAGCCGAACTCGAGCTAGAAGTCAGTGAACCGGCCTGTGACTGGGGTGTGGGAACTGATCTAGGTAATTTTGTCTTTTTCTTCTCAGGTCATCATGCCCCGTGCCCCTCCTTCTATTCATCAACTCCCCACTCACAAACTCCCCCCATGCCTTAGAAACAGATTGCCCCCACCTGCACAATAATCAGCTTAGTGACAAATTATGTTAGCAAAACAAAGACTGTTGTACCGTATATAAATTTCTGTAATCCTGAGCTCTGGGCTGATTCCTTCAGATTAGCACAAGAAGGACAGCTGCCAGATGGCTAATTAAAGCTCCTTAAAACTTCATTTGGACTCTGTGGTCACTCTGTTAAAACTTGCCATTTCATTAACACAATTTAACATTTTGTTTTGTTTTGCTTTGCTTTTTTGGAGGGGGAAGGTAGGGCAATTGGGGTTAAGTGACTTGCCCAAGGTCACATGGCTAGTTTTTTGTGTTAAGTGTCTGCGGCTGGATTTGAACTCAGGTCCTCCTGACTCCAGGGCTGGTGCTCTATTTATTCATTGCACCACCTAGCTGCCCCTATTTAATTTTATTTTTCTGTTCTCAGATTCCTTCTCACTCTGATGTTCTATATTGCTACTGCTACTAGCAGTCCAAACATATTTACATATGGCTTTAAGATTTGCAAAACATTTCACATACCTTATCTCATTTGGTTCTCACTGTCTCAGCAAGGTTCTATTACCTTCATTTTACACATGGGGAAACTGAGGTTGAGTCAAAGTAAGGGTCTTCCATGGGTTCTCAAAGCTAAGCATCTGAAGGAGTTTCAAAGTCAGGTCTTCCTGACTCCAAGTCATGTGCTCTGTCCATTTCAGCACCCTGCCCCTTGCTCCACACAGTCTTCAAATGCTGTTGTCAGATTCCAGCTGAAATGCACTTAGAAGCTTTTTGGTGGTGCTTAAACCAGTAGTCTAAAGGCAATCAATCCTTCTTGAAAATCCTGCTGCCTATCAGTTGCTTATAATTCCAATCAGTGTGTTAGGCAGCTGCTATGTATAGGTACTCCATTAGATTCTACTGATAATCAACACAAAAAAAACTCAAAAGGACAACAAAAAGATCCCTGTCCTCAAGGATCTTACAGTCTACTGGGGGAGGGCAGCGTAGGAAGTCGAAACAAAGTAATTTGGGAGAGAAATGGGGAAAAGCCTCTGTATGGGGGTACTGAGAGATAGAGGTTCTGAGAAGTGGACTTGAGGAAGGAAAGCATTCCTTGCATGGAGAAAGAGTCAGAAGGAGATGGAAAGTGGAGTGCCCCTGCCAGGATGCAAGTTTGGCTAAAACACAGAGTGTGACTGTGTCTGGAATATAAATCTGGAAAGAGAGGCTAGAGCTACATTGTGAAAGGTTTTCAGTGCCAAGCAGCGCAATTAATATTTAGTGTTAGAGATAATTGGGAGACACTGAAACTTCTTAAGCAGTGAATAACCCATTAGTATGTATATTTCATATATTCCTCCCTGCTCCACCCCCTTCCATGAGCTAAAGGGACCTGAAAGATCACTCGGCCCACCCCCTTTATTCTACAGAAGGAGAAACTGGGGTAAAAAACTGGTAGAACTGGGAGCAAAAGTCCCATTTTCTGCCCCCAAAGCTAGTATTCCTCCACAAGGTTGCTTTGTGTTCTTTATCTTACATGTGTAGTGGTTACTAGCCTACTTTCCACAGGGTAGAAAACAGATTCTGAGAAGCACAATGATTTGTCAGAGATTGCAGGACTAGTGATTGACAGGGCTGGTTTAAGCAACCAGATCTTCTGACTCCAAGTTCAGGGCTTTTGATCGCTCCTCCGTGTACCCACTGCTGCTTCTCATGACTTTTGATGGATCCACACTCCTCCAAGTGCTTCCCTCTCACTTTGCTAAACTCTAGACTTTCTTGCCTCTCAGGATTACTCTTCTATGAACCCCTCAAACCTCCTCACTCCCCTGCCATTCTGGAGCTCTGCATATATTCCCAACTATCTCCTCCAGGAATCCTTTCCCAGATTTACCCTCACCTGGCCTGAGTCATTCCAGTAAGCCACACCTATAGCATTTGTATCCATCTCAGGGCAACTGAGACTGGTTAACAAAGGATTTTTTTGGAGGGAGGGGGGAACATCTATTTGTATTATTTGTAATTTGTGCTACCTGGTCATCTCCCTTAAGACTCCTCCTCCGAGTTTTTTTGTTCATCACTGCTAAGTATCCAATTCCCTGATTTTGATTAATGGGTGAGGGGGACATGTGATACAGTAGATGGAGTCCATTGGCCTTGAAATCAGTCAGGGTGCTTGATTCTAACCCTGCCTCTGCCCTGGTTCAGTGTGTCATCTTGTGCTCCTTCACCTATAAGCCTGACTTTCTCCTTTTCTCAAATGAGGAGGCTTGCCTCTACCTGCTCCCTAAGGTACCCTGCAGGTGAGAAGTTCTATCATAAATTGAAATCTGATCTGACACTCTAAAAATAGGGACACAAATACTCAAGGGTCAAACTTCCTTAAGGCTTTAAGATTACTTTGGCTGTTTCCCCTTTCCCCCCAACAGAAATGCAGAATGTACATGCTCGCTCCCTATCCCTTGCACGGGCTCAACAGCTGCAAAGATTTAGAGCTATGAGGAACCTCGGAGGTCTCAAAATAATGTACCATAACTTGTTCAGCCATTTGTTCAACTGATAGTCATCCCCTTGATTTCTAATTCTTTGCCACCACAAAAGAGGCTGCTATAAATAAGTTTGTACATACAGGTCCCTTCCCCCTTTTCTTCTTCCCCTGTCTCTTTGGCATATAAACACAGTAGTGGTATTGATGGCTCAATGGATATACACAATTTTACAGCCCTTTGGGCAGAGTTGCAAATAGCTCCCTAGAATGCTTCGATCAGTTCACAACTCCACCAACAGTAAATTAGTGTCTCAGTTTTCCTTTTGTATCATGGTAGCCAATCTGATCGGTATGAGGTTTTAATTTTCATTTCTCTAATCAGTAATTATTTAGAGCGTCTTTTCATGTGACTATTGATAGCTTTGATTTTTTTCTTCTGAAAACTGCCTGTTCATATCCTTTGACCATTTGTCAATTGGAGAAGTCACTTGTATTCCTATAAGTTTGATTCAGTTTTCTATATATTTGAGAAAGGCCTTTATCAGAGACACTATAAAATTTTTTCCCCATTTTCCTGTTTTCCTTTTAATTTTGGCTGCATTGATTTTATTTGTGCAAAGGTTTTTTAATTTCAAGTAATCAAAATTATCTTATTTTAGAATTCAAAACTGAATGCTGTCTTGGGGAGGGGGGAAGGTAGGGAAGAGGTAAAAATTTAGAATTCAAAATCTTATAAAAGTGAATGTTGAAAACTAAAAATAATAAACTAATTTAATTTTTTTGAAAAAATTATTTTACTTCCCACAATCTTATCTCATTTGGTGACAAACTTTTCCCTTATCCACAGACTTGACAGGTACATTTTTCCTTAACTACTTATGTCACTCTTTATGTCTAAGTTACTTATCTATTTTGACCTTATCTTGGCATATATTGTGAGATGTTGGTCTGTGTCTAATTTCTGTCAAACTGCTTTCTAGTTTTCCCAGAAATTTTTGTCTAATGATGAGTTTTTACCCCCAAATCCTGGATCTTTGGGTTTATCAAACACAAGTTTACTATGGTGTATCAGCAAGCACCCTAGCATACCCATGGTGACTGCTAGCACAGGTTCTTAGATCTGCTTTTCTAGAGGAAAGCAACTCAAAATGGGTTAACAGTCTCACTTTAATCAATCAAACACATATCATTTACCTAGTTCAGGGGGAAAAGTCAGCACAATGAACTTCAGAGAATACAAACACAAGTTACAAACAGAAGTTACAAGCAGTCAAAGAAAGAGATCAGCAGATGGGCTTCCAACCATATGACCACTACATCCATACCTATTCAGTTACCAGAGAGGCAAGCACCAACATCTGGGTTTTTCAAAGTCGGGTTGGGGGCCGGGGGATGGAGTGGGGGTGGGGCTTAACAGCTTCCCAGAGTCTCATCTGGTCAAATCATACAACTCTTCTCAAAGTGAGCCCCTAAGCAAAACCTCACATCAGGGCATATATATATAGCCATCTCCTGGATCAGAGAATGTCACAGCCCTCTTAACCCACTGCCCAATCACAAAGCAACAAGGCTCAGTCGGCATTCTCGAAAAACAAGCCTCTCACCACAGGCACCATGTGACCACATTCAGCCTATTAAGGGGCAGAGTATACTTTCAAATCAGGGAAGATTCTCAGAGCCACTTAAGCAAAGGGTCTAGGGGCAGGGAAGATCTTCAGATTCCCATAACATATGGTTATTTACTACTGTCTATTGTGTACATAATCTATTCCAGTGATCCACTGCTCTATTTCTTAGCCAACACCAGATTGTTTTAATGATTACTACTTTGTAATACAGTTTGAAATCTGGAACTGTTAGGTAACCTTCCTTAATCTTTTTAAAAAAATTGATCCCCTTGATATTCTTGACCTTTTTTCTTCCAGGTGAATTTTGTTACTACAGTTTGATAGATATAGCACTGAACAAATAAATTAACTTAGGCAGAATTGTAATTTTTATTATATTAACTTAGCCTACCTATGAACAATCAATATTTTTTAAATTGCTTAGATGTCTTTATATGAAGTGTTATATACTTTTGTTGATATAACCCCTGGGTTTGTCTTGGCAGATAGACTTCCAAGTATTTTATATTGTTGGCCATTATTTTAAATGGAATTTCTCTTTCTATCTCTTGCTGCTGGACTTTGTTGGTAATATATAGGAATTATGGCCATTTTTGTGGATTTATTTTATATCCTGAAACTTTGTTGAAGTTAATTATTTCAACTAGTTTTTAAGTTGATTCTCTAGGATTTTCTAAGCATACCATCACATCATCTCCAAAGAGTGATAGTTTTCTTTCTTTGTTGCCTATTTTTATTCCTTCACTTTTTAAAAAAATTAAATTCAGGGTGGCTAGGTGGCACAGTGAGTAGAGCACCAGCCCTGGAGTCAGGAGGACCTGAGTTCAAATCCGGCCTCAGACACTTGACACACTTACTAGCTATGTGACTTTGGGCAAGCCACTTAACCCCAACTGCACTCCAAAAAGCAAAAAAAAAATTGGTTTATTTACTTTTAGTTTACAAAATTCAGTTCCACAGTCCCTTGAGTTTCAGATTTTCTCCTCCTCCCTCTCTTCCCCACCCCATTATGGCAGCATATGCTTTAATATAGGATCTACAAATATCTTCACATTAATCATTAGTCAGGTTGTAAAGAAGGATTAAAACTGATGGAATGATCAGTGGGGAAGAGTTAACAAAAAAAAAAAAGAAAAAGAAAAAGAAATGCAGCAAGTAGTTTCTTTCAATATGCATTCAGACTCTGCATCTCTTTCTCTGGATGTGGATATCTCTTTTAATTAAGAGTCTTTTGGAGTTGTCTTATAACCTTACATTGCTGAGAGAAGCCCAGTCTATTGAAGTTAGTCATCACACATATGTTGTGTCTGTGATTGCATACAAATTTGTCCTGGTTCTGTTCTTCTCGCTTAGCACCAGTTTACATAAGTCTCTCCAGTTTATTATGAATTCTCTTTGCTCCTCATTTTTATAGCACTGTAGTATTCCATTACATTCATATACAACAACTTGTTCAGCCATTTCCCAATTGACGGGCATTCCCTTGTTTTCCAATTCTTTGCCACTACAAAGAGAGCTGCTATAAATATTTTTGTACATACAGGTCCTCTTCCCACTTCTCTGATCTTTTTGGGATATAACCCTAGAAGTGTTATTGCTGAATCAAAGGACATGCCCTTATTTATAGACTTTTGGGCATAGCTCCAGATTGCTCTCCAGAATGGCTGGATCAGTTCACAGCTCCACCAACAATGCATTAATGTTCCAATTTTTCCACATCCTCTCCAGCATTTATCATTTTCCTGCTTTGTCATCTTAGGCAATCTGGCTGGTGAGATGTAGTACCTCAGAGTTGTTTTGATTTGCATTTCTCTAATCAATAATTATTTAGAAGGGGCAGAGCCAAGATGGTGGCGTAGAAGCAGCAAGGTTCCGCACCTCCCACACAACCACCCTAAACACCCATGAAATATGATCCTAAACAAATTCTAGGACTCTCAAACTCACAAAAATACAGAATACATCTCTCCCTGAAGGTAGCTTGGCAGCAGGGGATCATCACAGCAGGATGGGAGCTGAGACCAGCCATCACTGAAACCGAACTCGGCCAAGCCCCAGGGTGGTAGGAAGGAGACGAGCCTCCCAAGCCACAGCTTGAGTCTACTTCAGAGAAGATCTACTGCACCTGGAGAAATCTTCACATCTACTAAGCCAGGATTAGAGAAGGTCAGTAAAAGTGAGTGAAGCTTTCAAGCTAAATTTGGGGGAGGAAAAGCAGTTTGGCCAATCTGCCCCCAGGGCAAGGAAGCAGTGGGGGAAGGGCAGGAACTGCTGTAACCAGCAGCTGCCCCCACTGGGCTACTTCAGAGCCCCTGGCCCGCGGACCCGCAGGGGGGCTGAATCAATTGATCAGGACCAAGTGCTTTTGTGTTGAGCAGCCTGGATCTGGATTGTGGTCTTGGGTGGTGGTCCTGGGGAGCGCTTTCAGCAAGCCAAAGCTGGGGGGGGCTGCAACACCCCCCTAATAGCTCCAGCAGCTGGGAAAACCCCAG
>CM053594.1:67272319-67325245 GCA_028646575.1 Pseudocheirus occidentalis | reverse complement strand
CCAGAGTGAGACATACATGTTTTCTGAACATGGCCAAAGTGGAAATGTACTTTGATTATTCATGTTTGTAATGGGGGTTTTGTTTTTCTTTCATTCTCATTTGGGAGGGAGGGTAGGTTGGAGTGGGGAGAGAAGGCAAATTTTTGCTGATCAAAAAAAAATTTTATATATATAAAATTTAAAAAACCAACAATATTATTTTGAGAAGGGGGTCCACAGTACCAGACTGCCAAAGGGGTCCATGGCATGAAAAAAGGTTAAGAACCCCCAGATTAGAGGAGCTCTATGGTCCCTTCCAGCTCTGACATTCTCAGTTCTGATTCTATACTTCCATCTTCCCATTTCTAGAGAACTCTAATATTTATAAAGCATTTTGCCCACAATGGCCCTCTGAAGTAAACAGTACAAGTATCATTATTCCTGTTTTAAATATTAAGTCCCTATTTTAAATATGAAAATATGGAACTTCAGAGTGGGGAGTGCCTTCTGAAAGGTTACAAAGCTATCAAGGTGCAAATGAACTTCAATCCAAGCCAAATCCAAGTAAGACTGAGGGGCTGGCAGGCCTAGGGTGTGTGATTGGGGAGAGGAGGTGCTGGGGAAGAGCTGGGGCTTGGGCACTACTGGTGCTCAGGGATCAATGCCCTTGGAGGAGACCTAACCCAAATTGCTGCTTCAGCCAATCTAGTATGTAGTGAATAAATTCTGGTTGAATGGAACTGTACCCTCCATGTTGGTCTTCAATAGCATGCATACACGCATACTCACACATACATGGCATTAGGGCATAAAACCTTAAAAAATATACCAGTCTCCCCAGCTCTTCAATGAGCTCCTAAATCTCTGGCTCTGTCATGTTTCTTTCTCCAAGCTTCCAGGAACCCTGGGCATACAGTTGGTCCTTAGGAAGGGCTTAATGCTTGCATAACTCTACACAGGAATGAGTCCTACCACTGGGCAGACTTCCTCTTGAGAAGTTCCAAGACAGCACCTCAGGAAACTGGGAGAGAAGGAGGAAGAGGGAAGTACCTTGAAAGGTCTTCCCCATTTCCAAGCTCCAAGGGCAGAAGTCTTCCTTACCCAGAAGTCCAGGTTATACTTGATGTTCCGGAAGAGGCCACCCACCATGGCTGCCAAATGGATGACATATGTAGGCCGGTGCTTCTCAAACAGGGCTCTGGTCTGGGCTGTGTCCCTGGCAGGGGGAGAGACAAATCATACCCTGACTCAACAGACATTTATATTACATGTATACCATATGCAGAGCAGAGGGAGCTATAAATCATAGTAAAAAATGTGCATGAACATTAACTTAGCTCTTGGTACTCCAAATGTGAGGCTCTTATGCAATGAGCAAGAAACGGACATACTATTCCTTAAGGACAGGAACTGAAATATATCAATGCTGATGATTTTGCTATAGACAAATCTAGAAGACAGAAGGAAGTTGCAGATAAATGGAAGGATGGCTCACACGTAGACACTGACCGTATGATTTTGGACTAGTCACTTAACCTGTTTCCTCATCTATAAAATGAGTAATTTGTACTCAATGGCCTCTAAGGTGTCCTCTAGCCATAAATCTACGATCTTGAGAAAGTTATGGGAAGAGCTGGTTTTATCATGTGCCAAAAAGCAAAAAAGAACAACATTTTATCATCTTGTACTATATTGTTTGATGATAAAGTATTTGTAAAGGGACCATGATGAAAATAATTAGAAATTTAACCTCCAAGACTGGTAACATAAGACAAAGAAAAATTCTACAAAGAACTTGAAAAGACCTTCCAAAAAATTGAGTATACAATTCAACACTCAGTAACTTTAATGGAAAGGTGGGAATAGGTATGGATGGTGAAAAACAGGTATCCAGAAAAAGGAATGAAAATAAGACAAAAAGACTTGCAGACTCACAGAAACCACGCCTATGTATTCCAAATCCTTTCTACAAGAGGAGAATCACAAAGGCTCTAAATATCACAAAGCAGCTAGGTGGCACAGTGAGTTAGGAGGGTCAGACTTGGAGATGGGAGGACCTGAGTTCAAATCCTGCCTCACAAATCACTTTACCTCCCTTGGACTTAGTTTTCCCTTCTTTAAAATGCAAATAATATACACAGTAACAGCTACACTGTTCAAGGACTGCTTTTGATAGACTTAGCCCTTCTCAACAATGCAAGTACCTAAAACAATTCCAGAGGACATGTAACGGAAAGTGCCTTCTATACCCAGAGAAAGAACTATGAAGTCTGAATGCAGATTTCTTTTTGGTTTTGTTTTATTTTGTTGCTTTTTCTTCCTCATGGTTTTTCCCATTTGTTGTAATTCTTCTATGCAACATGACTAATATAGGAATGTATGTATAGAGCTTCTATCAGACTACAAGCCATCTTGGGGACGGAGGGGGAGAAAATGTAAAACTTATGGAAAGTGAATGTTGAAAACTAAAAATAAATCATTTAATTTTAAAAAGAATGTTACCAAAAAAGGGAATAATAGCACTTACAGGGTTGTTGTGAGGATCAAGCAAGATTGTATATAGAAACAGACAGTTATAGGAATATATAGATATATATTGCTATAGAAATTCTAGCTACTATTATTATGACAAGCATCAAACAGGGACAAAGAAAGCATCAAATAACTATTTAAGGTGATCATATTTAAACCTATACAAAATGATTTATCGGTCATTCCTAATGTTGAGAGATTGATTCATAAGGCACGTGAAAAACAGGAAGATACTAAAGATTTTTGGGGAAAAACATCTCAGCACTTATTAGTACTGAAAAAAAAAAAGGTAACTGAGGAAAAAACATGACCAATTGCATATGCTTTCAAGACCAATAGAACTTGATGCTTGGAAGGCTTTCCCTACTGTCTGGTCTTTAGTTCCATACCCTTGTTAATATTGTATAAAGATGTGTCCACATTTAAAAATTTTGAAATTTGGGGTTGCTAGGTAGCACAGTGAATACAGTACCAGCCCCAGAGTCAGGAGGACCTGAGTTCAAATCCTACCTCAGACACTTAACAATTACTAGCTGTGTGACCTTGGGCAAGTCACTTAATTTGCCTTGCCTTCCCCCTCCAAAAAAAAAATTAAAATTGCAAATAACAGCCTTCCACCCTGAACCTAAAAGATGATATTGCTTTGCTAGAAAATGTACACATGCATACATAGCTATGTTGGTAAAATATGCCCTTTTCTCCTTTAATATTGTGGTTTCCTCTTCCACCTCCCAACCCTATCTAGGTCAGACTCCAAAGGTAAATCTGTAATTCCTTAGAATAAAGGCTCTATTGTTCTCCCTTATGAAGCCTAAAGGTCATTTTCACTGACTTTGAGCAAGCTAGTTAACAACCCAGAAAACAAAAAACTCCTTAGGAATTTATAATCATTTTCTCTTCATTAATGCAACTTATTGAAATTTCACCATTTTGCCTTATGGCTCTAAACTATTAGGAAGATTTCTTACTGTTTCTAAAACTGTGATAATGCTCAGCTCAGTCCAGTCGCAGCATTTTCTCAGTGGTTTCCTTTAGCTCATAGCAGATTTCTACATCTTAAGTAAGAGTTAAGAAGTATGAGCTGTCTGATCCAATTCTCACCACCCTACTCTGCCAATCACTGTCCTAGAATCCCAGGGAACAAGGAAACTGAAACAACCCCTTAATATGCTTCAGAATGGATGTGAGTCATGTTGGGAGGGGAAGCTTAGGCTGACTCCTAGCCCCCTCCTCAGCCATTTAGAATTCAGACTATAAGGTAACACAAGTACTGATACCCTCTTTCCCCCAACTTCAGCTGATCTGAGTCAGAGAGCTTTGTGTTTTGGTGCTTCAACCCCTCCAGAGGCTCCTGGGAGAGATTATTTAGAAAAGCACTGCCCTTTCTCTAGATCAGTTTCTTTCCCCATCTAGCCAATCTGTGACTGTAAACTTCTATAATATTGACTAGCAGGTGGAGATTCAACTCAAGACAGACCTGGGGAGTCCCTCACCCTATCACCACCTGACCTAAGACCTCCCACTGGCTGCAAAGAATAACTTTCAATAAACTTTGTTATCAGATTCCCAAGTTTTATACATGTGGTCTGTTTCTCTCCTGGGCATGTGTCCGTAAGGAGTATTTTATTATCCTTTTTAGAGTTCAGTTTCTCAGGATCCATGGCCATGGCAATGTCTAGTTTCCACGTTTCAGATATAACTGCCAGAATAGCCCCAAGGATCCTAGATAGTAATTTCTAGATTCATAGCAAAAGACAGTCCTGTTATAACTGAGCTATGAGATATAGGGGTGACATAAGTGATATTTACTTCCCTTGCACAAAATGACAATATGGCTAAAGTTAAACTGTGGCTTAATGTTGGCAAGATGCCTTTCTTTGTCTTGCCCTATAAAGCAAGTGGGCACTGGTCAGTGAGGGGGGAACCCATGGGGAATAAGACAGTGTAATGGTGTGTGTGAGACTTGATCGGCCCCCCTCAAGGCTTGGGGGGAATCTGTGTTTGCCTCAACCAGGCCCCACTGAGGCTTAGGGGATTCCATAAGAGTTGTAGATTCTACTATATTCTCACTGGCCCCTGTAAGAAGGGTGATTAGGGAATGCTATAGGAGGTGGTTCTCCCATTATCAGCAACTCCCTCTTGAGAAGACTAGACTAGAATAAAGTAAGATTATTAACCTCTCTAAAGCTGCCTTCCTGTCCTCCCTGTCTGACCAGATCAAGAGCGAACCTGTTAGAAGCTAGAGTCCAAAAACTCTAGCACTTTCCATGTGTTATCTGTGAAATAGTATGGTGATTAGTTCATTGAAAAATCATGCATTTACAGGGCAACATCTGCTAAAAATATAGGAAATAATGTAAATAGGGGAATTCTATCCATGCTCCTCTTCCATTATTTTCTATAAACCCCAGTAAGAGGAAAAAGGAGTAAGGCACTAAAGCATATGCCTACTGCCCATATAAAAATTTTATAAGAATCATCTAGACAGATATCAAGGACATCACAGATGACTGTATTGTCAGGGAACAGTCAATTTTTCACAAGCATCATTTAACTTAAAACACATCTTTGCAGTCATGCAACTAACAGAAAGATCTTATTGTATTTATACCTTACTGATTATAAAAATACATAAAATGCAATCTCAAAGGCTCTTTTCCAACAAAATTTTCCATGTATACATCAAGTTTATGTAAGTTATGTAATATAAGTTATGTAAGTTATATAATTTCATAAGAGGCATAACATATCTTTGGCAAAAACAATCATTACCATCAGCTAAATCAGAAAATAAGGAGACATCTGTTTGCCAGATGTGCATTCACCACTGTCACAGAATTCCAGTGCAGAGTCCAAGGTAAAGAGGAATTCATGATAGTTGGTCAGGTTCCCTAGATGCTCCTGTTTGCAGAGGACATCATACTGCTCATATCAAGTCCTAGAACATTGCAGTGCCTCCAAGATAAGGTTTGTAACCACTCAAAGGAGTCTGCCCTAACCATCCACACAGGCAAAATCAGTGGAGTGCATGAAGAATGCCTATAGTCAAGACTGTGACATACAACCTAGAGTTTGTCCTTCAGCATATGTATCTATGAATTATCTAATGAATTTACTTATCAATTCAACTAGCTAATGCCAAATAAGCCAGCACAAATCAGAAAATGGTTTTATTACACTCAGAGTATATTATTCTCCCCTAGTAGTTAATGGGGAATGTGTTATTCACAATTTAGCATGCAATATTTATACAAGATAAATAAAGAAAAAAATGACTTCATTAAAATGCAGGTGGCATACCAAAAAAAGATAATAACATACTTGTTAAAAGAAAATGTGTGTCATTTGCTACAGGAGATAGATAAGGGATTTATCTTCTTCATGTATATATATAGTTTCACTAAATCAAAGATAAATGCCTGTCAGGTCAGACAAGGGACAACTGGAATCCTTCACCTTCAGCAACTAAGTCTTTTTGTACAGATATGTAGAGAAAAGGAGACGCTACAGGTCAACAGAGGCTGCATCTAGTTTTGCAGTTTATGAGGGGTCACAAATAGCAAAATGGCTAATACAGAACAAAACAGAGTCACATATGTTTTTCCAGAAATTCACTTCCAATTATACACAGAAAGAGAAACAGACACACACGTGCCTGTTTAAGTGCTTTGTGCATATATGTACATGTGATAATGCAAATGGACAGGTTGGGTTTATAATTCAACAGGAGGAGGAGGGGTAGGCCCAACAGCCTAAAGGAACTCAAGCTTCTACCTAAAATGAGGGCCTCTTTTTATACCAATATCCTAGCAGTCCTCTTGTATGGCTGTGCCTCATGGATATAAGCTTCTGAAAAAACTGAAAATGATTATCACAAAAGGGCAATGGCATGGCAAGGCACATACTGGATGTGAACAAACTATAACCCTTAACAAATAAAAAACTACAAAAATGAATTACAATAAAAGATACCATCAAATTGACACGTAATCTGAAAAGACGAAGGGGCAGTCAGGTAGTAAGAGCAAAGGTCAACCTTTGGATGACCTGTGTGCTCCCCTGGTATCTTTACATTTTCAGGAGCGAGAGAAGAAAGTACCCAATGTCAAATTTATGGGTATCCATGGACCAAAGTTACATGGGATGGGCAAACAGGAAAAGGGGTACAGTCTGTGTCATGGGAGGTGCAGGGAAATCCACATTGATGAAATCACGGATCCTCTGGAGTATGAAATATGTGCTTCTAATATGTGGTCAAAAGAGAAGGGAGGGTCAGAGAGAGAGAGAGTCTACAACTAACTATGATATAAGGAGTAATACTGGAATAATATAAGAACTTTAAGAAAATGCAAAGTGGTAGAAATCATTTTTATTAGGGAAGAGTCTGTGAAGGAGGTAGTGTCTGAACAGGGCCCTGAAATAATAATACGGGCTTAAACAGGCAGATATGAAGAGGGAGTACACTTGAAGCACAGAGGGGTGGTCTGAGTCAACTCATCATGCAAGAAACAGGAAAGGATAGGTTCTAAGAATGGCCCATAAAAAAGTTAGAAGATACACTGTTAGAGGCTATAAGGGTGGGAGAGGCAGTTTAGAGTCAGACTATGGAGAACCTTCAAGTTCAGCTAAGGAGACTGTATTATACCCCATAGGCAATGGGAAGCCTAAAAGGCTATGGAGCAAAAAAGTAACAGTTAGGCTTGAGTCTCAAAAAAATTACTTTGCAACTGCATAAAGGATGGAGCTAGAAAGGAACGTGTATAATAGGAGAGAGGAGAAACCAGGGAATGGCCCAAGGTCACCCAGTAAGTGAGGGGCGGATCGAGGACTGGAGAAAGGCCAAATGCCATGAAAACTGTCTTCAAGCCTTTGAAGGCCTGTTATGGGGAAAAACAACAGACTTGCCCTGCTTGGTCCCAAAAGGAAGAATTAGAAATGATGAGCTACAAAGGGGCAAATTTAGGCTTTATACAAGAAAAATATTTCCCAACTGTTACAGTTTTCCCAAAATTGAATGGGCTACCTTGGGAAATAGCAAGCCTGCCGTCCTTGGAACTCTCTCAGCTGAGGCTGGATGAATTACTTGTCAGGTATGATGTGGAATGGATTCTGGTTCAAGTACAAGTTAAACTAGATGCACTCTGTGGTCCCTTCCAGCTCGGGGGTAGACAGTGTGGGAGTGAGGGAGGGTGTGCTCAGAATAGGGAAATTCCATCATAGCCCAGTCTGTGGCAAAGGAGAAGTCTTTAGAAGCCCAGGTCAAGAATGTCAGCATGTAGTGGGATACCCCACACCTATGTGGGAGGCAGCTGCTGTGTGGTTGCCTCAGGAAACCCTCCTCATCCTTCCTAACCTCTCTATATAAGTGACACTGCTAACATCTACCTTCCCCTCCTGAATACTTTCTCTTCTCTAGGCTTTCAAGGTACTGCTCTCTCCTGGTTCCTCCCCTATCTGACCAGCCACTCCTTCTCAGTCTCCTTGGCAGGATCTTCATCCAACTCACACTTGCTTGCTGCCCCGAAGAATCCTCCAAGACTCTGTCCTGGGGCCTCTTCCCATTTCCTTCTGGACTATCTCTCTTGGCGATCTCATCAACACTCGTGGGTTTAGTTGTCATTTCTATGCAGAAGATTCCCAGATCTACTTTTTAAGCCCAAATCTCCAGACTTGCATTTCCAACTACCTGTTGGGTATTTTGTACTAGTCATCCTATATTCATCTTAAATTCAAAACGTCCACAACAGAATTCATTTTCTTTCCCCTGCAAACTCTGCCCTCATCTTGCCTTCCCCTGCAAACCTGCTTCTCCTGGTGGACGGTCCCACCGTTCTCCCAGTTACCCATGCTCAGTGTCTTCTTTGACTCCCACTCACCTCCCATATCCAATCCATTGCCAAACCCTATCATTTCTGCCTTCACGATATCTCTCATACATGTCTGCTTCTCTCCACTCAAAAGCGCCACCCTAATTCAGGCCCTCATTGTGCCTCACATGGAAATCACCGAATAAATGGTCTCTGAGCCTCCCATCTTCCATCCAGCTGACAAGGTGATTTTCCTAAGTCATAGATCTATGTCATCTTCCTGCTCAAGAAATACCATGGGCTTCCTATTACCCATAAGCTCAAACAAAATTCGTCTGCTTACAATTTAAAGCTCTTCTTCCCTCTCCCCCAGCTACACCAGCCTCCTCAAACACAACTTCCACTCCCCATCTCAGGGCATTTGCACAAGCAGTCCCCACTCCTGGAAGGCTCTGCCCCATCACTTCCTCCTCATACGACTTTTCCTGGTTTCCTTTCACCTATCTCTAGCCTCAGCTTTTACAAGAGGCCGCTCCTGGTCCTGCCAGCTGCCTAGTCTTTGAGATGGCCATCCACTGACATCCCTGCTTATCTACATGTCTCTCCCACGGGAGAGACTCCCAAAGGGCAGTGATTGCTTTTGCCTTCTTTTGTATCCTCAGTGCTTAGCTTGACACATAGTAAAGGCTGAATAGGGCAGTTAGGTAGTGTAGTGGATAGTGCACTTGGCCTGGGGTCAGAAGGGCCAAATCCAGCCTCAGACACTTTCTAGCTGTGGGATCCTGGGCAAGTCACTAAACCCATTTGCCTTAATTTTCTCAACTGTAAAATGAGCTGGAGAAGGAAATGGCAAACCATTTCAGTATCTTTGCCAAGAAAACCCCAAATGGGGTCTCACAGAGTCAGACTACAAACAACTAAATAACACCTAAGACCAAATAAATGAGTGACTGACTGACTAGTGGTGTAAGGGGCCAGGGACCAAGAAGCCAATCAGAGAGGTGAGGCTATGTGGTAGCCTGGGGAAAGGAGAGAAAGACGCTGAAGAGAAGGGCCAATGGAAAGAGTGGCTGGGCTTCTGGGTAGAGGTAGCCCAAGAAAGAGTGGGGCAGGTTAAGCTGACTTTCTTAATTCTTTTTTATTTATTTTTAATTCACAGAATAAAACAAACATTTCTATAACAGAGTATAATGAAGAAGATGACTGCACACAAAACAGAAAATCAATTATGTACAGCTTGTTATTCCTTTTAAATTTATAATAACGTAATTGTGTGAATAAGATGTGGCTTTCTTGGCATAAGGTGGGGCACCAGGATGTTTGCCCGGGGTGGGAATTAGGCAGGCTGGCCTTACTGCTGTGCCCTAGGTCTGGCTCGTTCCTAGCTCCCTCCAGTCTAATACAACCCAACCCTACTGCCTGGATAGAGAGAAAGAGATATGTTAAGGGCCCAGGGGAGAAAGGTAGGAATCACTTACATTAGGTCTGCATCCTTGGAAGAGACAAATATCCACTGTTCCCCAGGTTGGCTGGCACCATCAGCTACCACTCTCTGTATGGCCTTCCCCACCAGGCCAGAGCCCCCAGTGACCAGGATTCGAGTGCCCTCTGATGGATCTGCCATGCTGTGGGGACCAAGGTCACAGACAAGGTGAGACAAGTGGGCCCTGCCCCTTACCTGCCCCAAACCTACTGTAAGAAGGTAACAATAATCAATTTGTGTTTGGAGAACGTTTTGCTCATATTGGCTCATTTGAATCTCACAACAATCTTCAGTGACATTATTACTGTTGAAGCAGAGATTAAGTGATATCCTTGGACAGGGCTCATTTGTGGCTCTGTTCTAGACCAGTCAACTCCACCTCCTGATTCATGACCTCCCCTGCTCCAACCTCACATAAAACTTTGTTTTGTACCACTCTGATATACCTGAGATACTGAGACAGCTAGATGGTGTAACAGACAAGGGCAATGGACTTGGGGTCAGAAAGACCAAAGTTTGATGTCTGTACCAGTCACTTAATTAGCTATGTGACCCTGGGCAAGTCGCTCATCTTTTTTCAATCTCAGTTTCCTCTTCTGTAAAATGGGGATAATAATAGCACTTACCTCATTTTGAAGATCAAGTAAAATAATATATTTAAAGTACTTTACAAACCTTAAAGCACTACATAAATGTTAGGTATAATAATAATTATTATTATTATTAATGTTTCTGCCATATCCCCATACTTAACTGCAAGTTCCATGAGGGCAGCAAAAGCGTTTCACCTAAACTTGGAGTCTCTCAGCATCTAGCACAGAGCTCTGCAAAGAGCAGACACTTACCAATGTTTGTTGTTCTTGTTGGGTCCTTTCCTGTCTTCCTCTCCTAACCCCCACCCCTCACCCCCCACACCTGCTGCTTCTTAGTCCTTCCTTCCCTCATTACACCAAAGTAGTAACTCAAACTAATAGCTACTAGAAATTACAGTTATCTTAAGGAGCCTGGGCTTTATGATCAACGTAGATTATTCAAGGAAATGGTAGAGACTGTGGGTCAATGCCAGTGGCAAAGTCTGGCACCTACTCAATACCTAACACAACATAACCCAGTGGTTAGAAATACACATCACAAGCTATTACTATTCAAGGCCTGACAGATAACAAGTTCCCTTACCACCACTACCACTGCTACAACAAATTCAGATCTCAAAATATCCTGGAGAAATCAGCTAATCAACTTGTCTGGAACCAGACCACTATCACAGACTCAAGTGTTGCCTACAATCTCCTGGACATAAAGACTTGAGAAATCAAGTTAACAAGCATTAAGAGCAATGCTTTGTAGTAGATGCTGCCAAAGCTACATGGACCAAAAGCTTTAAAAATACAGAGAGTTGGCAGAGGAGATCAAAATGCTGTGGAGTCAGGAGAAGGTGCACATCATCCCCACTGCAGTGCCTGTTGCTGGAGTTAGACTCAGGATGTTCTCAGGGAGATTAAAGTCTGACTGTTTTAATCAACTACAAACCAAGTGATTTGTTTTCTTTTTTTTAAATCACCTGTGCAATGTCCGGAGAACAGTAAACATAAAATAATAATATAGTAGGATAACAATTTGTCACAGGGCCAATCCTAGCTGAGCCCCCTCAAAAGCAATAAGAATAAGATGGCCACCACCATGTAAAAACAAAGAGAACAACTCTTACTTCTGCAGTGTCTTAAGGTTTACAAAATGCTTTCCTCACAAGTCTCACAACAGCATAGTAGCATAAGTATATCCAACCCATTTAAAAGATGCAGAAACAGGTCCAGAGAAATGAAATTATGTTGCAAAGGGTCACACAATTAAGAAGCAACAAAATTTCAAACCCAAGTCTCCTGATCTCTAGTTCAAGATTCTAATGGACTCTTACTCTTCATCAGGTTGAATTTCTAATTAACCAAAAGGCAGAGACCATAGATAAAAGAAGCCCACATTCTGGCCAAGGAGTAGGAGGAACAGGGAAGAAGGTTCATGGGCTAGGCTGCCTCCACTAGGGATAATAGCCTTCTCTTTGCCACCTGCCATTTAAGAAGAGTCTACTGGGAGTTCATCAAGGGCACCCACTCACAAAAATAAATACTAATCCTACCATACCCCCCTAAGGACCAGTCTTATAGTGGGAGAGGAACAACTGAAGTGACCAGGGAGTCTCTGCCCGGGATGCAAGAGGGTAAGAGAAGATAGGATCATGCAGGAGTGTGAAGAAAAAACTCTTACAATCTGTATATCTTTAAAAAAAAAAAAGATTTGTACTTCTTGGAGCCCACATATCCATTCAAATTGTCCTGGGAAAGCATAAAAGTCCTGGAATCAGGCTAGGGCCAGCCAGGACCTATTATCAACCTTCTCTCCAACATTCTCCCTTTCCTCTCACCTAGACAAGTCAGGGCCCCAGATTTGCAGAGGATGGAAAGGAAAACAAAGGCCCACCTATTCCACCTTTCTTCTTAAGGCTGGAGAGCTCTTTATAACAGCTGCAACAGAATCAGCTCAATATGCCTGCAAAATTTACCTACCTCCCCCTACTTTGCCAAGGCAGCAAATATAAAGTCCTTTAAGGGAAGAGGATGTTCTCTTTTTTACTTTCTATCCACAGTGCTTATATCAGGTGTTTAATACATGGTTTTGATTAAATAACTTTGTATAGCCTTTTTCCTTTCTGAAATCTGCCTTTCAGCATTATCCTACTCCTTTTTTCTCTCTGGGGCCAAGGAAAATGAGGCTAAACTTTTTTTTTCTACAAGACAGTCCTTCAAAAAGTATAAGACAGCAATTGTGTTTTGCAAGCCCCTTTTCTCTGGTTCTCTCCTCTCCTCTCTTCCCCCCTTTGTGTGTGTGGATGGGTAAGTGCAAGATCAGCTTGCCCCTCCCCCCCAACTGATCAATGTGCATTTATTAAACATCTATTATGTATATACTTTATGCCAGAGGCCTAGGATACAAAGACAAAGGTGAAACAGCCCCTTCATAGTTGTTTCCATGTTATCTCCTCCATTAGACTGTAGGCTTCTTAAGGGCAAGCATGGTCTTTTGCACTTTTCTGAATCTCCACCATTTAGTCCAGTACCTGGCATGTAGTAGGAGCCTAATAAATGCATGTTGCCCTGCCTTGCCTTCAAGTTGCTGACATTCTGTAGGGTGGTGGTTCTCAATCTTCCTAATGCCACAACCCTTTAATAGTCCTATGGGGGCGTGTCTGGATGTGAGCAACCAGCCTGGAGACAGATAGAAGAGGTTCCTAAGACCATCGGAAATATGTTTTCCAATGGTCTTAGGTCACGTGACCTCTGTGACCCCTGTGAAAGGGTCGTTCGACCCCAAAGGGGTCACAACCCACAGGTAGTGAACCACTGCTGTAAGGGGGAAACAACATGCATATAAGTAATACTTAGAATAAATAGACAATAACCACAGGAGAGTTGGGCATTGGAAGGGAGAGGAGGAGGACTGGAGGGCACGTGGAATCTGGTCCTGCTTCCAGTGACAGGGACAGAGGATCTCAGCAGGGAGGTGAAAGGAGAGAGAGGAGGGGATCAAACCCTGCCCACCCTCGGGATACAGTGTGGGACTGAATTCTGAGGGCCCTTAAGGGCACCCCGGGGTCAGTGGATGAGGACCTGAATTCGAATTCGAACTCAGACACTTACTGGCTGTGAAACCGTGGGCAGGTCACTTAACCCTGTTTGCCTCACTTTCCTCATCTGCAAAATGAGTTGGAGAGGGAAATGGCAAACCATTCCAGTATCTTAGCCAAGAAAAACCCAAACGGAATCAGGAAGGGTCTGAAACTACTGAACAACAAAGGTGCCTCGGACTCTTTGTGGGCCTCAGTTTCCCCCCTCTGTCCAACAGGCAGACCACATCTCTAAGCTCACTTTCTGCTAACACTCGCTGAGCAAGTGATGCCACGCTAGGCCGTGGCCCTCCCCAAGTCCCACTTCCCCCATCCCTCCGTCCCCCGACCCGGACTCCCACCTCCGCTTCGGATTCCACCTGCTGCTCCACAGCTGCTTCCGGCAGGAGTCCACGTCGACCACGCAAGAGGATCCAGCCAAAGAAGGGAGCGAGGAGGGGAGGGACGGAGAGCCCCGTGGGACGCTGGGAAATGTAGTCCTGTTTTGTGAACGCGTAAGATTGCTTCTCATGGCCGTTCCTTACACAAAGAATTCTGGGAAATGTAGTCCTGGGAATGTGTAAACATTGCGCAGAACTTTACCCCATCATTGCACCCCTCCCTAGCCTATCTCCTCCCCAGGATGGGGAAACAGAATGGGTCCTGGCTTTGAGAGCTGGAAAGGATAGATCTCGGAGGTTAGTTAATACAGCCCTTTCGCTTTAGTTATTTTTTAATCTTTAAAAAATTTTTAAATTAAATTTTTTAATGAACAAAAACCTTTTTCATTTGCTCCCACTTCTCCCCCCCGTTAAAAAAAAGAATAAAAACAAAATCCTTTTTAACAAATACACATAGCAAAGAAAAACGGTTTCCAGCACTGGCCAAATCCAGAAAATACACATTTCAATCTGTGTACCTGCTCTTCATCATGAATATTCCAGAATCCTGGTTGGTCATTCTGTTGATTGGAGTTCTTGGGTCTTTCAAAGTGATTTATTTTTACTATGTAATTCTGTGTTTACTGTGCTATATAAACTGTTCTCCTGGTTCTGCTCATTGTCACTGCATCAAGTTTTCCCAGATTTCACAAAAACCATCTCTTTCATCATTTCTTATGGCACAGTAGTAGTATTTCATTACCGTAATCTGTTCAGTTGTTCTCAGTTGATTGGCCCTCTCATTTAGTTTCCAGTATTTTGCTTCCACAAAAGGAGCAGCTGTAAGTATTTTTGCACATATGGATCTTGTCTTCTCTGTGATTTCTTTGGGGCATAGGCCTAGTTTGTTGTTCTGTTTTGTCTGACTCTTTGTGACCCCCTTTGGGGTCTTGGCAAAGATACCAGAATGGATTTTCATTTACTTTTCCAGCTCATTTTACAGATGAAGAAACTGAGGCAAACAGGGTAAAGTGACTTGGCCAGGGCCAAACAGCTAGTAAGAGTTTGAGTCATATTTGAAGTCAGGTCCTCCAGACTCCAGACTGGTGCTCTATCTACTGTGTTACCTAGCTGCCCATTAGACCTAGTAGTAGTTTGCAAAATTTTGTGATTTGGGGGATGTAGTTTCAAATTACTATGCTGAAATTGTGGCAAAAATTTACAATTCCCCTGACAGTAGAATGTCCCATAGTCAGGACAGGCCAGTCCTGGAGTCCAGAAGACTTTTTTTTCCTGAGTGCAAATCTGGCCTCAAACCCTTACTATCTGTGTGACCCTGGTCAAATCACTTAACCCTATTTTCCCCAACTCGTTTGGCAGACCACTCTAGTATCTTGTAACAAAGAAAAGCAGCTAAGCAAGGCAGCAGCACTCATTCGACAGCATATGCAATATGTCTTACTAGTCTTCTATCTCTTTGCTGAGAAGAGGTATTAAACTGCCTACCAGCCTGAAGTTCTGCAGAAATCTCATCCTGACCTTGTTGCTGTATGAACCTTGGACCGTCTACCAGTGCCATGCCAGGAAATTGATTTGCTTCCATTTGAATTGTCTAAGGAAGATTCTGAATATCACCTGGCAAGATAAAGTACCAGACACTGAGGTCCTTTCATGAGCTGAACTGCCAAGCATTCAGACTCTACTGCAGAGAGCACAACTCCAATGGGTCAGCCACATTGTTTAAATGCCAAAGTATGTTTGTAAAAGACTGTTTTACAAAGTACTCACACAAGGCTAGTGCTCACATGGAGGTCAGAAGAAGTGATATAAGGCCACTTTCAAGGTCTCGCTGAAGAACTTTGGAATCAATTGTGAGACGTGGGAAACACTGGCACACGACTGACCAGCAGAGAGTATTAGCAGCAGAGAAGGTTCTGGTGCTATATAAGCAAAGCAGAATTATAATAGCTCTAAAGAAACATAAGATGTGTGAATTTAGAGCCACTCCCACTCTAAATGTTCATGTGGACTATTTGTGCTTGATCTGTAGTAGAGCCTCTTCAACTTGTATTGGTTTGATCATCCATAGTCAGATACACTAGACCTTGGTCCTGATATGGTGATGTCATTTTGGTCCTTTTTGAGAACAAAGGCCAACAACCAACCAGTAGTTCCTATTCACAACAATGGTCCAAGAAATTCATGCTTGCTTTCATGGTGCTATAAGCACTAAATAATTGTCTAATTATGTTACAAATATATTTTCCTCTGTGACAAGCACGTGCATATTTGAAGCATTTTAGAATTGTTTCTGCATCAGTTCAAGACCTATAATGACCACGTAAGCAACAGTTGTGTTTGTGCAGTGATTACATGAAATTATGCAGCTTCTAAGCGAAGAGTTCTTACAGTTTCTCAACCTATCATCAAATTATTTCCAAACCACTACACTTGTTTCCTACAGATAGATGCATTTGCTTACCCTCATTTGTGTTGGGTATACTTCACCAGAGAAGTTCACTTACTCCCTTCCATCACCCTACAATGGTATTTTATCAGTTGTGTAATCATGCAAACAAGTACAGTGCAAATGTCAGACTGTTTTAAAATCATGATCTTTGGGCATAAGCCTCAGATGACATCTTGAAACCGTCATAAATGTTCTTCAGAGACAAGCCTTATAATTGTCTCTCTTTGCAGTTTTAAGGCTATTATCTGATTTTAAATCTGTCTTCTTATATTACTGTTCTCCTATCTGTCAGATTTTCTTTCTTTCTTTCTTTCTTTCTTTTTTTTTTTTTACAAATGGTCATTTTAATTTTATTTTATTTTTGCTTTTTTGGAGGGGGGAAGGCAGAGAGCAATTGGGGTTAAGTGACTTGCCCAAGGTCACACAGCTAGTAGGTGCTAAGTGTCTGAGGCCAAATTTAAACTCAGGTCCTCCTGACTCTAGGGCTGGCGCTTTATTCACTGTGCCACCCAGCTGTCCCTATCTGTCAGATTTTCAAATAAATTAGTTGGCAACATGGATTAGTAGATATGATTCAGTAGAGTAACTGTGAGAATGTAGCTTGTATGCCAGTGATAACAAAGAAGAAAGTCTTGTTCAAATAGATTCCTTCCTGCAAGCTTAGTTTACATATAAACACTGCTAAAAATGAAGCAACATAGGCAGTTGCAGTCTAAGTACATTTATCATTTAGTATAGCACTTATCACTAGCCAACAGAAAATTGACAATTTCACATCATAAGTAGCTTTTCATTTTTGTTGATTGGTTAAGTGGCTGATAATAAAAAATCAATATCGCTCTCCCAGCTGGAGAGCTTGTATAATTCTCCAACCACTTCTCATCTACTTTCTTTGCATTTTAAATCAAAATATAGAAATAAATTGGATGTTTAGCCAAATTTAAAACTGTAGTTATCTGGTGCTGAGCCAAATACTGCAGATTCTGTGATCCAGCAACGCTGTAACTCGCTGTTCCTTACACAAGACACTCTTTTTCCCTACTCAGGTACTGGCTGTTCCTGGGCTTAGAATGTTCTCCCTCCTTACTTCTGTCTTGAGCACTCCATTCAAACCCCACTTTGTACAGAAGGCTTTTCCTAGTCCCCTATCCTCCCTCCCCTGTTCCCATCTCTCAGTGGCTAGCATCTTTACTTCTAAGTTTATCTTCTTTCTATTCTGATATGGCTTGTCTGTACCTAGTTATGTACATGTGATCTTCCCCATTATAATGTAAGCTTCTTGATGAGAGGGACTGTTGCCTTTCTTTACATCACATCATTTAGCAAAGTGCTTGGCACATAGAAAGTGCTTATATCTCAGAAGTTCGTGCCAATAGGTGTAGGGGCTTTATATCTGCAGATACTGGTCTCTAACGACCCCTCACTATATCATCCTTAACTTTTATGGGATATATGCCCAGTATTAGAATTGTTGATTCAAAGGATATAGATAATTTAGTCACTTTTCTTTCATAATTCCAAACTGATATCCAATTCACAGTGCTATTCCTACCAACAGTGCTAATATGCTTGTCTTTGTAACTCTAACACAGTGGTTCTCAACCTTCCTAATGCCCGACCCTTTAATACTTGTATGTGGGCGTATCTGCATGTGGGTGGACCCACCTGGAGATGGATAGAGAAGTGGTGTCTTGGTTCCTAAGACCATCGGAAATATGTGTTTTCTCATGGTCTTAGGTGACCCCTGTGAAAGGGTCATTCAGCCCCCAAAGGGGTGTGACCCACAGGTTGAGAACTGCTGCTCTAACACCTCCAATGTTTACTATTCCCCTTTTTTGTCATCTATGTCGATCTGTAATTTTTAAAGGGATAATTCAGGGTTATATCACTTGCATTTCTCTTGCTATTAGCCATTTAGAATGTATTTTCAATTGGTCATTTATACTTTGAAATTCTTTTGAAAACTCTAAAGACTGACTACTTATCTATTGGGAAATGGCTATTGGTCTTACATATTTGTATCAATTCCTTCTATGAAGTCTCCCAAAAGTCTTAGTACAATCTTAAGCTTTAATGTCCTGTGTATGTATAAATATGTAAATGTATATACCCATGTGTATGTACGCATATATATTTTGCTATCAAACTTTTATCACTGATATCTGATATAATTTGATTATATTAGATTAAAATAATTAATCATTACAATAAAGAGACCAAAAGAGTCTAGAAAGTGCCTTAGTTAACAAGCATCTGACTTATCAAACAGAGAGTGGTAACTGTCAAAGACAACACCAGGTTAAAATATAAACAAGTTTGGAAAATTAAAAATGAAGGATGCTTGATGCCCATAAGCAATATCATCTAATAAAGCAAAGAGAAGCAGTTGGAAGGTAAAACTGGTATAAGGACAGCTTGGCAAGACATCCAACCAGCAAAATCATCCCAAGGGCATTCAAAGATGAAAATAGGACTACAAATGGAAGACAAATGGAAAATATTTGTAAAAAAAAAAAGATCAATATAACAAAGTGTTTCCTCCATCAAGGAGAGTGAGATCACCACATTTGGACTCCAACATCATAATCCCAGATGTGCTTATAGGGAGTTAGAAATGGCACTAAAGAGAACACAGAAGGGAAAAGCAGCAAAAGTGCCAAGTGTAGATAGCAGTGATTCCTTCTGGAGGCAACATAATTGTGATGGCCTTTGAGGATCAATGTATATGGTATCTGAAGAGAGAAAGATTCCCCAAAGCATTGTCAATAATGCAAAATGAAAACTGAAGATGTTCATAACTACCAAGCTAAACACTTGCTCTTCCATTTATGCAAAATCTTTATGAGAGTCAGCTATGCAATAATCAAGGACATCCTTGTAGGGAATGAGCAGGGTTTCAAAGGCAATATTCAGTACTGGACCAAATATTTACCATTTACTGAAAGATGTATAAAATACATTATCCTACTTTGTGTGTTGATTGTAAAAAAGCATTTGATTAGGTAGGGGAAAACGTATTACAGTCTCTTTTACAACAAGGTTATATCCATATGTCAAAATCATTTAAGATTCCTTAAAAGATTAAACACCTGAAATAGTCCCATTCAATGACTCTCTGATCTTAAGTATCAAATGAGGCATGAAAAAGGGAGATATATAGTCATCAGGACTCTGATGGAGGAGATCTCACGTTGAGTCCTAAGTGAAGAGGAATTTCCTATGGATGGTGAGATCCTCTAAATCAGTGGTTCTCAACCTGTGGGTCGCAACCCCTTTTGGGGTTGAACAACCCTTTCACAGGGGTTGCCTAAGACCACTGGAAAACACATATTTCCGATGGTCTTAGGAACTGAGACACTGCTCCTCTATCTGTCTCCAGGTGGGTCTGCCCACATGCAGGTCGCAGCATTAGGAAGGTTGAGAACCACTGCTCTAAATGTTTCTATTCTGGGTGACCTAAACCTGTTTACCTCAGTTTCTAATCTGTAAAATGAGCTGGAGAAGGAAATGGTAAACCACTCCAATATTCTTGCCAAGAAAACTCCCAAAAAGGGGTCGCAAAGAGTAAGACATGCTGAAACGACTGACATTGTGCTGACTGTGTTAAGCGGAATTTGGCCTAACCGTCCACATAAAAAAGACCACATGGAGGAAGAACATATGTTGCCCAGATTACAATATATGTTCAGAAAGACAAACTTGTTCTTGGGGGGTAGGGTAGCCAGTCAGTATCAGATTGTGGCCAGAACTGAATAGGAGAACAGCAGGCTTGGGCTTCATTGCCTTCAGGAAGTCCCCAGAGCTCCTTTACTGTATCCAAGTCCCTTATGAAAACAAAGGCCCATCTTTTTAATACCAAGATTCTTTTCTTTTTACGTATAATTGGGAAATATTTAACTAGATAAATAAAAATATATTTAAAAATACCAACATTCTACTGATGCTGCAATGTAGCAGAACAACGTGGAGTATAACCTCTGAGGAATTAAAAAGGATTATCACAAAAAGAACAATGGAGAAGCAAGAGCAAAATGTGAATAGACTATAACATATAAGCACTGAGGGGCTTCAAAGAAAAACAGCAGGAATGGATTCACCAAGTAATTGTGTTCTAGGGCTGGTCATGAGGTGAGGATGAGCTCCACTGGTACCATTTTGCTCTGGATGTCAGGAGAAATTGAGGAAGGTTGGATGGACCCCGCTGAGGTAGTCTTATAAACTTCTGGGTGGTGCTATAGTTAGACTTGCCCTTTGGGAGCTTTGTAGAAGATACATTGAGGCAGAGAAAACAATGAGGAAGTAGTTTCAACAGTCCAGGCAAGAGGTGATGAAGGCATGGACTAGGGTGGTGGGTTTATGAGTTGGGAGAATGTGAGATGTGAGAGTGAGCTCCGAGATAGAATCACCAAAACTGAGGTTGGATATATAGCATAAAGAAAAGCGAAGGTTCCTCCAAGATTGTGAACCTGAGTAACTGGAAGGATGAAGGTATCCTAGACAGAAATAAGAAAGTTAAGAAGAGGATATAGACAGACAGACAGATAGATAGATTTGTGTGTGTGTGTGTGTGTGTGTGTGTGTGTGTGATGAGGGAAGAAAGATAAATTCTGTTTTGGATGTATTTGATTTGAGATGCCTGTGGAGTATCCAATCCAAAATGTCCAGTAGGCAATTGGGGATCTAGTACTCGAGTTGAAGAGAGAGGCTTGGACTGAAAATACAGACCTGGGAATCATAGACAAGATAATCCATGGGGACTGATGTGATCCCTAAGAGAGAGGAACGAGTTTATACAGATGGTTTCTTAACTTGGGGTCTATGAAATGTAAATATATACACATATGTGTATTATACACACACATACAAATTGTATTTCAACATAATTTGTTTCATAATTCTATGTATTTATTTTAGGCATTTTAAAACATCATTCTACAACGGGGTTTATGATTCCATTTTCCATCTGCAACTCTGCTTAGTTTCAACTTCATGGAACAAAATCCCTACTTTCCCCCCAGGTATCCCAGGAGTCTCCTACTCCAACCCCCTTGCTTCCCAGCTTCCTTTTGTGTACTGTCTTCCCCTATTTGACTGTAAGCTCCTTGAGTGTACATATAAAGGTAGGGACTATCTTTCTTCTTCTTATTTGTATTCCCAGCACTTAGCATAGTGCCAGACACATAGTAGGTGATAAATAAATGTTAACTGAATTGACTTGACATAAAAAGGCTGAGAACTGCTTGTGTAGGAGCTAATACTTATGTGAGTCTTCTCTGACAAACACCAGCGCACTGGGAGCAGGCCTTGGTGATCTCCTGCCTTCTGCTTATCACGAGCACTGCAAGGGCGCCATAATTCAGGGTTTCTTGTTGCCCTGGGCACCCAAATCTCTCTTCACCTGTCCATGGAGAACCTGAGGGCCAGCTGTTGGCAATTCCTTTTTAGCTTCAGTTTCTGTGATAGTGAGATGTCAATATAGATATCATCCAGTTCCTCCAGTGGTGATTAATTTGCTGGTCATTGGGCAAACTTCACATTTAAAGCACCAACAATTGAAAGAAAGATTATAGGAGGCGACTAGGTGGCGCAGTGAATGGAGCACCGGCCCTGGAGTCAGGAGGACCTGAGTTCAAATCTGGCCTCAGACACTTAACACACACAAAAAAAAACTAGCTGTGTGACCTTGGGCGGGTCACTTAACCCCAACTGCCCTCAAAAAAAAAGCAAAAAAAAAAAAAAGAAAGAAAGGTTATAAATGTCTTAGAAGCATGTGTTTCATAGTATTCTGTACCCTCTTTTCCAGTGTTCCAACAATATCACAGAAGAAACAGAAGGAATATTGTTATGCGTTGTGATAATCATTAAATGTCAAATTTATCAAAACTCTGAATTAATCAAACATACTTCTTTGCTTTGCTTTAAAAATGCTTTTTCCTGTGTCAGCAACTCCAGAGACCAGATAAGGCTGAAAGTGGAATTTCTCCTTATTTTGGGACATATCCCATACAGGAGGAAAACAGCCATCCTGAGACCATAAATTCCAAACATATCCTGCTTTGTCTTTGCTCTCTGAATAAACTCAGAGAATACCTCTTCCTATGTCAACAAAGCCAGACAAGGCTTACTTTATGGCCTTTAAGGATGAGACCCTTAATCCGAGGCACTAACTTGAGTAATGGGACTTTTTCTTATCTTAATATTTTTTTGGATATATACTATGTTATGGAATGTTAATGGTAAAGAAAACACAGATATCCTGAGTCATAATTTCAATTGACACTTTGTCAACCTCTTATTGTATTTTCCATCTATTCAGTTAAGAAAATTCCTTTCTCATGCAATGATTAAATATTCATGGAGATCATAAATTTGTGTGAAACAGCCACCCTGATTGGGATGGTTCTAACATGTATTTAAACTTCCTCATTCATTTGTTCAGGCAGTCAGAAGTTTCCTTCTGGCTCCATGGTCATGTAACAGATAGCTTAATAAGTAATAAAAGAAATAACTGTATATCACCTGGCCTGTCTGTCTCCTTTAACCAAACTTTTCAGGTTAACAATTGTTATATATAACGATAGAATGAGAATGTGTGGGCCCCACATTTGGACCACATATGGCTAGGGCTTGATTTTGTGTGTGGCTTAAAAGGAAGCCACGCTCCCTCCACCCTTCTCCAAGGGAGACTTTCATTCCTGCCAGGAGTGGGGAGCAAGAGGTTGGGGCCAGAAGTCACCGTTCTGCTATACTCAGAGAGGGGGTGCTGGGCTAGACATATATCTGCCCCCTAAAATACTGATTGGGTTCCATCTAACTTTTCATTACCTTGTCATTTCTGGGGAAGGGTAACTCCATTCTCTCTATCCAAGATTTGAACCATTTTCCACCTAATACTAGTTCTACAGTGAACATACATAGCAAATAGAAAAGAAACTCTTTTATCCAAATCATAGCAAAATGGGAATCAGAGAAGGTATACACAGGTGAATGTATGCCTTCACAATACAGAGTGAAGAAACTCTACCATGGGAGTGAAATAATTCAGCTCAACCAAAAGTGTCCTCTATCTTACTGAAGGGGAAACTTCCAGAAGTCTCTGGAGTAGCAAGCTTGGAGTACTGACATGATGGAGACTGCTAGTCTTCTCAGTCTTTTCCTTCAGCACAGTCAAGTGGGGTTGGCTTCACACTTGAAGCTGGAAGCTGCCTCAATTCTACACTTGAAGAAGATTCTCTTGAGACTTGGAGAGTCTAGAAGGGGGGCTCCCACTTGAAAAATCCCCAGACAGGGAATGGTGGAGAACTGAAGGTCTTGCCTATTGACAACCCATCCTACCCCTCAGGCAGGGCAGGGTCTTTACCTCCACAATGAGGAAACCATCCAGTACCAGTGGGTTTGGGGACAGGTTCACATATACTTACTTTTGGCTGGATCACGGGTTACCATGGCAAAGGTGTTCAGGAGCCAACCTGCTGTATGGCAGATATGTGTACCTGCTGGAATGATGAGGGACTGAGGACCACAGAGGTTGAATGACTGCCCAAAGTCACAAAGTCCTGGGCCATTCGATCACTTTTCCTCCTTAGGTAGTAGAGTTTGCATCCATGTGAGACTGTTTTTTTCTTTCTTTATATCAGCAGCGCTTAGCAGGATACCTGGCACAGAGTGAGTATTTAATTAATACTTCACTGCCTAACTGAGAGTCTGGGGGGTGAGTCAAGTGTGGAGCAGAGGCAGATTTGGAAGCAACTCCAAATTAGAAACAGTTAGGGCAGATAGGTGTCTTGGTGGATAGAGTGCCAAAGTTAGAGTCAGAAAAACCTAAGGTCCCACAGCTAGTAAAAGTTGTGTCTGAGCCCGTATTTGAACTCAGGTCCTCCTAACTTCAGAGCCAGTGCTCTATTCATTGCACCACCTGGCAGTCCCACTTTGTAAACCTTTACATGCTATATAAATATTAACTATTATGAGCAGCTTTTGAGAGCCAGGACAGTTGGTAAGATGAAGGAGGAAAAACTCTCCTGCTATATTGCTTTTCTCCTAGTTGATAGAAGCTTCTGACCTTCAAATGAGGTTATATTTACCCATTTTCAACAATAAAAAGTTTCAAGACAGTTCTCAAGGACTTATGATGAAAAATGTTATCCACCTCCAGAGAAAGAACTGATGGAATGTGAATGCAGATTAAAGCATACTATTTTTCAGTTTATTTTTTAAAAAGTATTTTCTTTTTGGTCTGTGCTTTCTTTCGCAGCAGGATTAATACTGAAATATATTCTGCATGAGGACACATGTATAACCTATATCAAATTTCTTACCATCTTAGGGAGGGGATGAGTGGGAGAGAGAAAATCTGGAACTCAAAATTTTTAAAAATTTAAAAATTAAATATTCTTACATATAATTGGAGAAAAATAAAACAAAAATTTTAAAAATGAGGTCACAGAGACATCAGTTCTTCCCTAGTCCTTCCCTCCCTCAAATTTCTGGGGGTCCTGAGGAGCAGCAGGAAAAAGCTTCTTCAAAATCTTATTATGACAGTTCCTGGACTATAATAATAATATATAAAAGTGGTAGTTAATCAAAACACTCCACCCCACTTTAAGCAGACTACTCCTTGGTACCTTTGTTAGGAGAGATTACTTCCCTTGAGTGATCAGAGGTGTGAACAAGGTCTGAAGAAAGTTCAGAAGTATCTGTTGAAATAGTCAAAGACTTGGGTCTGTGAAAAATCCTAGGTAAATTTAGAAAGCCTGGAAAACAATGGGATGAGATGGATTTAAGGAAATGAGAATCAGTTTTAGGGGATTGGAGGGATAATCCTTAGTCTTGGGGGAGTGGAGGGAGAATGAACCTCAGTCTTGTTCTCTTTGCTCCCTTCCCCTCTTGATTAGAGGAGCATCTTGTGAACTTTGGTATTCTAGAAGCAGGCAGCAGTGTCTACCCTGGGAGCCTGGGGCATGCTAGACACGCTGAAGAAAGGAAGCTTCAAGGACACTACCGGGAACTCAGCAGAAAAGCTAGACCCTATCTGAAGGGAACACCTTGAGGGCTGTAGCAGAACTTCCCAAAGCCTTGAGTTACCCCTTCTGCCAAGCGTGCTCTAAATTTGACACACACCTCCCCTTTCCATGGACTTTGTATGTACTGGGAAGGGGGGAGGGGGATATGTCACAAACTTTGGGGGAAGTTTTGTACCTCTGGAACCCTGAGGGGACCTGGGGACTAGACCTGACAGCTCCGAGTAAGGGTTTGGAAGAGTGAGTCCAGAGCCTATATATGCTAAGTATATTTACTGCGTTTTAATAAATTATGTCACTAAAAAGTCTTCTGAATAAAGTCGGTCCATCAAGAACAGCATGTTTCCCCAACGAGAGTAGGGATAGAGGTGCTGAGAGAGCCATAGACAGAGAGGGTGCCAACATTTTAATGTTGCAAAGCAATTTCTCATTTTCTTCAATATTCCTAGATCAATACTGAACTGCAGTCAGTTCGCCTGCAACAAGCCCCGTGGGCCGGTTCTAAAAGTTGTAGGTGAGTGTCCTCTAGCGAATAGTGAGATGGAAAGTGGTTTTGCGAAGGGCCACTTGGAGGTGAAAATGTGTATTACACCCTCTTTGCTAAAGATGGAAAGAATTCTAGAGGTTGTAAGGCGCAGCACCAGCCACTTAACATATCAATTGTGCCATGTGGGTTCTCTTTCTGAGGCAGCTAGGTAGCAATGGATAGAGGTCTGGGTCTGGAGTCAGGAAGGGCTGAGTTCAAATCCAGCTTCAGACCCTTGGGATCCCGGGCAAGTCACTTAACCTCGGTCCACTTCAATTTCCTCAACTGTAGAATGGTGTTAATAGCCAAACTCAGAGATTATCGTGAGGATTAGATGAGGACGTATTTATAAAATGCCTGGCACATAATAGGAATTTGTATAAAGTAGTAAGCTAATTCAGAACCTAGGGACGAAAATACCTACACTTGGAGGGGGGAGCCACGCCCCTGAGAAGGTATAGTTTGGGGGGGAGTGGAGGGAGTTAGGTGGGATGAGCATCAGTCTTAAGGAAATGGACGGGGGATGAACCCTGTCTTGTGGAGGAAGGATATTCCCTCCCTTCTGATATGTTTAAGATTTTTTCCCCCCTTTTCTCTTGTCTTATTTTCCTTCTGAGCAAATAACAACATTAGCAATAATAATAGTAGTATTTCCCATCCTGGGGCTCAGTTTCCACCTCTTTGCTAACCATCTCTGGGTTCCTGCCATCCCAAAGTCCCTGGAGCCCAAAGGGTGCCCTGGATCAGCTAGGGAGAGCCTGGCGCCCGGGAGAAGGATGCTCCGAGCCTGTGGAGGGATGCAGAAAGGCCCGCTGAGGAACGCCGCACTCTTCCGGACACCGGCTAGGGCGCGTGCTGCCGCTGGGGGCGCTCGCGGCCCCCTCAGTTACCTGGGGAAGGCTGCCCAGGCTGCGGCTGTCCCCGCCCCGTCCCGTCCGGGCCTGCAGCTGCCGGAAGTGACTCTTTCCCAGGCGTTTCTGAAGCCCGGCTGGGGCTGCTCCAGTTGCGGCGCTGCGAAGGGAAGGAGAGCTAAGCACGCGGAGGGAGGCGCCGCAGGGCCGGCCGAGGGTACGGGAACCAGGGAAGGCGGGCCTAGGACGTGGTCCCTGCGCGGCTGGGAGCCCCTAAAGGGCAGCGTGTTCCCGGGGCACGGAGTGCCTGCGTCAGCCTCCTCTTCACTGCCTTGGCTCCCCATTGCCCGGGGGACCTCATCCCTCGCTCCCTACTAGGTGACCTTTTCAGCCCCCTCCCCGCACCTCCTCTTCCAGACGTGGGGGTTTGGGGGGGAATTCAAGACCAGTAAGCCACGTGGGGAAGGAGGGACTGACCGCCCGGCCGCAGGCCCCTAGGTGTCGTGGGTGAGACTCCAACTTTCTTTCGGTCATTTTTCTGTAGCATCCCACTCTTCTGGACCCCATTTGCGCTTTTCCTTGGCAGAGATACTAAATGGTTTGCTATTTCCCTCTCCAGCTTATTTTCAGATGAGAAAACTGAGGCAAATGGACTTACCTAGGATCACACAGCTAGTAAGTGTCAGAGGCTGGTTTTGAACCCATGAAGATGAGTTTTAGTGATTCCAAGTCCAGTCTCTCTACCGCGCTATCCACAGCTGCACCCAGCGGTCCCGCGGCCCTGCACCTACCCCACAGGGTCATTGTGGGGCATGAATGAGACATGAAAAGCACTTTGTAGATCTTAAGACACTATGTAAGCCTTAGCTATTATTGTCGAAATGATTATTGTTGTTATTACCCGAGTTTCCAGTACTCACACAGCTAGTACAAGTGACTAAGGTGGGATTCCGACCTAGGTCTGCTAATTCAGTCTTTCCGCCATGCCATGCAGTCTCTCATAGAGGGGTGAAATTAGGTAGGTGCTGTTTTTAACCCCATTTTAGAGGCTGGGGAAACAATGTGAGAGGTTAAGCCAAATGCCCACTATCACACAACTAGCTAGAATTCTAAGCCCCGCGTTCCATCTACTATACTGCCCTGTCTCCCTCCCCCACACTATGCTCCTTTGATGGTAACCTTTCATTCTCAGTTTCCTTTTCTGTACAATGGGCATAAGAATTCTTACACTATCTCCCTCACAGCATTGTTAGGAGGAAAATGTCTTACAAACCTTAAAGCATTAAGTAAATGTGAGTTATTACTAAGCATTTACAAAGTCCAAAGCTCTAGGCCACAGGACATAAGAGATACTAAGAGACAGAAAATAAGGTCTTCAAGGAGGTTATAATCTATTTAGGAAGATAAGACAGGGAAACATTGCACATGATGGATGTGTGATTTCTTCAGTACAGGGACTGTTCTTGTCCAGAGCTACTTTGAACTGGATTTGGGGTCTGGCAATTCCTTCTGATTTTCTTATGGTATGATATTGAATCAGATCTCATCCATTTTGAATTTATTGTGGCATATGGTGTAAGATGTTGGTCTAAGCCTAATTTCTGCCAGATTGATTTCTAGTTTCTTCAGCAGTATTTATCCTTGTCCCTGTATTATGAGAACTCCCTGTTCCAATACACGTCACAAACAATCTCTGATTCACTTACTAGAGGAGTTCTAAAGAGTTGTTATCTGAGACACAAAAAAGTGAAGTGAGTTTTCCAGGGTCACACAGTAAAGCTGAGAAGTAGGATTTAAGTAGGGCTCCCTGATTCTAAGGAACACTGACACACTGCCACTAATAGAGCTCTGGATTTGAATCCTGCCTCAGACACTAGCTGTATGACCCTGGACAAGTTAACTTTTCAGCCTCAGTTTCCTCACCTGTAAAATGGGTTCAAAAATAGCACATACCCAACAGGGTTATTGTGGGACTCAAATGAGACATAAAAAGCACTTTGTAGACCTTAAAGCACTATATAAATGTTGGCTATTATTGTTAAAAATGATTGTTGGTGTTATTACCTGAGTTGCCAGTAGTCATACAGCTAGTACAGGTGGCTAAGGTGGAATTCCAACCTAGGTCTACTGACTAATTCAGTACTCTTTCCATGATGCTGTACTGTCTCTCATAGAGGGGATGAAATAAATGTTTGCTTATGGATCATCATGAGAATTTGGGGTGAGTCTGCCTGTTGAAATATGTCCAGAGAGAACTACTTTGAACTGGATTTGGGATCTGGCAATTCCTTCTGATTTTCCTATGGTGTAATATTGAATCAGATCTCATCCATTTTGAGTTTATTGTGGCATATGGTGTAAGATGTTGGTCTAAGCTTAATTTCTGCCAGATTGATTTCTAGTTTGCTCAGCAATACTTATCAGATAGAGAGCCCTTTCCAAAGTAATTGACATCTTTGTATTTATTGACTGTCAGAGTATTGACTTCCATTATTTCTGATTCTCCCTTGTCTAATTGATCTACTTTTGGGGGTCTAGTAATTTAACTTCACCACTTTTGTTTTCATACAAGTGAGATCTTTTGTGCTTTTTTCATTGGAAATATTAAGAGAGAAATTGTTCATTTCTGTCTCAGAGCTTCATCAAATAGATGTGTTCCTAACCAAACAGAGGCCTGCAGAGGGAATGCCATGGCCAACCGAAGATCCTTCCTTTTCAGAATGGCTCTTTTCTCCAAAGTGAGACCACTTCTTTGGGGTGCTAGTCAGCCAAAAGGTTCACCCTGGGCATTTCTGGGCACTGCATGTGAGGGAAATGTCACAGATGTGGTGACAGAGGGGAGGCAAAGAGAGAGAATAAACCGGAAGGAGGAATCAAGCCAAAATCTTGGTTTTTGGCGGGAAAGGTAAGGCCGCTTCAGTTTTTATTCTCCCTTCCCTTTAAAGAGACCTGAATCTGTGTACCCTGCTATGTTTCTGTATCCCTGAAAAGTAATGGGGCATTTCATGGGTTTGTGGAAACATCTGAAGCAATATCCCCAGACTGCTTACTTAAGCAAGTCAGAAGAATCCTCACGTGAGTGCTTTGGGACCGTGGAATACCTTCATGGGTGCAAGGAGAAGATGTTGAACCAAAGGATCTATCTGTTTTAGAGGCTAAGACAAACATGTTGAAATCCAATGAGAGACTAGATAGGTTAGAAGTGAATAGTGTGCTCTGGGCCCCATAGTAGTCATGGTATTCCCCACTTAAAGTGATCATGTGTTGGTGAAAATTTACATGTAAATCAAATTTTGTTTACAGTGTATTAGATGGATCGCTTTTTTTCTTGGTGTAGTGGACAGAGTGCTGGCCTTGGACTTGGATTCCAAACCTGCTACTGCCTCTTATTGTCTGTGTCACTACAGGCAAGGCACTTACCCTCAGTGCACCTTGATTTCCTTATCTGTAGAAGGGAACAGTAACTGTAATACCTTACACCATAGGGTTGTCGTGAAGCTTAAATGAGATTTTAGAAATAAAGCACTTTGCAGCCTTCCAAGTGCTTTGTAAATGTCAGTTATTAAGAAAACATTTATTATGAAGACACATTCTGTCCTTTTTCTCATTTCCTATCTTTTTGCAACAAGGGGTTTATTCTTACAATTATTTGTGTGTATGTGTGTGTATAGTGTGCATATTCACACACAGGCAACTCGTGTGTTACACACATACACGTATATACATACGCATATAAAATAATATGTTGTATATATATAACAATGTGGTATAAATAGTATAGCATATTATATATTGTAGTACATACTATATTTTAATGTGCATATAAGTATAGAATTCTAAAGAATGAGTATACATATACATACACATATACACACATATACAATGTGCAGTTATATATGTATCTATTAATGTATGTGTGTGGGGGGGTAACCATTGCTGTTACTTCCCATTTGGGGTTTATTCTTTAAGGGAACTCTACGGTAAATCCTTTTAGAATGTGATTTGTTGTCTCCTAATTTATCTGTGTGCGGAGCCTTTTTTTTCTCCTGATATTGTGTTTGACCATCTGTTCTTCTGTGCTTAAGTTTACAATTTGAGAACGGCCTCCTCTCCCCGTCAGGACTCCACAGTCGCCATCTTCTTGGGAGCGTGAGACGATGGTAGAGGACATGGTAGTGGGAACTTCGGTTCAGAGCCTGGAGAGCATCTTGCATGTGGGAGGAATTTGCAAAATTATTGGATGATTAGATGAATGAGCTCAAGCGTAGATTTTTTTTTTTTCAGGTTAGCAGATCAGATGTTGCCCTTGTGGAGACTGAACTATGAGGAACAACTGAAGGTAAGAGCCTTGTTGTATTGTTGTTGTAAGTATTGTTGTTGTTGACTTGAGAGGGAATGTGCTAGAATTTTCTGGGTGGGAGGGAAGCAGCCTGAGAGGCTCAGAGAAGGGTAAAGGAGACCCTTAACCATGAATAATGTACTTGATGGCTGTTAAGAGCAGCCTTTGGTCTCTAAGGCTCTTGTACTTGACTCCTTCCAATCTCTTCCTTTCTCTTTGATTATGTTCAGTTACCTACATATCAGGTCAAGTCAACAAACATTTATTAAGTACTTACTGTGTTCTGGGCACTATTCTAAGCACTCAGACGGCAAATACAAGCAGAAAGAAAGGCAGTCCTACCCTCAAGGAGCTTACATTCTAATAAGGGAAGAAAACAAAAGGAAGCTAAGTAGGTCAGGGGAGAGAAGATAAACTTATGGGGACAAGGTAGAGAAAAGTGAGGAGAGGAATGAGACATGAGAAGCCTGTGTATTTTCCTTAAAGTAGAGGTTCTAGAAGCAATTAGAAGAAATTTTCCAGTGCCTAGAACCTACCTGCTAGGTCCGGTCCCCTTGGCTCAAGTCTCAGAAACCGGCTGATTTATGTGAGTTCTCCAGAGTTTGTCTGCCTCCTCATCCTCTCCAGCAGATGTGGGCATCCAAGTTATGGTTACTTCCATTAGGGGAGGTGGGGAAGGCCTGTGATTTAGGGAACTCTCACTGTCAAAACTAAGATTGACAACTCATGCCTTACTTAGTGCCGGGGATGTGCCCATGGCCATCCAGCTAGTAAGTATCAGAGGAAGGACTTGAACCCAGGACTTCCTGATGCCAGGGTTAGCCTTTTATCTTCTATGTCCAGCTGCTTCTCATGATTTATCTTTGTGATGGTCTTTTAAAACACGCTCAGAGTATAACATGAGCATAGTATAACATATTATATAATATGTTATTATTATTATTATTATTATTATTATTATTATTATTGTATAATATAACATTATAAGAAGTAAATGCTTCTTCCTTCCCAAACCTTTCCTAGTCATGAGCATTGCAAAGTAAGTTGGGCAGGGGTCCCAAAGAAACTTTTTTGGTGATCGTGAGGAACATGTGAGCTAACTTTTGCCATTTAACTGTAACTTCTTACAGCTTCTACTGTCATTTATAGTGAATATGTAAGTATTTTTCTTGTATTTTAAATTAATTTTTAACATTTGTTCTAAAAAAATTTTGAATTCTAGATTCCCTCCCTCTCTCTGCACCCTCCCCAACCCATTGAGAAGGCAAGTAATGATATCAGTTATACATATGAAGTCACATGTCAACTTAGAAAAAAAAGAATGCCTTTTATTGGTGCCTTTTGTATTTACATTATGGCGCTCCTCCTGGAGGCAGCTTAGTAGCATCATAGTGCCCAGAGCCCTTGTCTCAGACCCAGAAAGTCCTGAGCTCAAATGGGGCCTCAGATACATATTACATGTGTGACTCTGGACAAGTCATTTAACCTTTTCTTGCCCCAGTTTCCTTCCTTCCCAATTGAAACTTCTCATGATAAAAGAATAAGCAGAAACATCCAGTACTCTCTAGAGTAATCTGCATTTAGGTCCTAATTAGTGCAGATAATGAATTCTCTTCCCTTTCACCCCTCCCCTCCCCCAAAAGTCACATTTTAAAAATGTTTATTACAGCTAAGGTACAGCTGGGTTGTTCAGTGGATAGTGCTTCAGGCCTGGAGTCAGGAAGACTCATCTTTCTGAGTTCAAATCTTAACCTCAGACACATACCAGCTTTGTCATCTTGGGCAAGTCACTTAACCCTATATGCCTCAGTTTCCTCATCTGTAAAATGAGCTGGAGAAAGAAATGGCAAAACACTCCAGTACCTTTGCCATGAAAACCCCAAAATGGGATCACAAAGCATTGGACAGAAGCAGCTGAACAACAAGAACAACAACAAATTTCCACCGGGCTAGGACCAGTTACTCTATTTTACATCAGAGGTGTCAAGCCCCATTGCAACCAGATTAAAATGCAATTGGGAAGTATTTGACAAAATAAATAAAGATATACTACAATGTCGCCCTGGCTTTTGTGGCTCATTATCTCTTTGAGTTTCACGCTACTATCTTAGAGAATTTTCAAGGTGATATTCTCTCCTCATAGACCCTCACCACTCTGTCTTGAGGGCAGAGGTGTATTTTGTTATTTGTTCTCAGGGGAGTTTTTTGGTGTTTAAGTTATTCAGAGTTTGCCTTCCTTCCATTTTTCACGTACAGTGTTAAAGTCATTGTGAATACTCTCATGGCTTTGCTTTTTTTGGCATGTCAGTGTCTGTTAAACCCTGTTCTCGAGGAGATCACAATGTAATGGTTGATATGATTTAGGTCCTCTGGTAGTGTATTGACTTGTTGGGCCCTAGACAAGGACTCTGCACTTGGCAGAGTACCGACAAGTACACTAATGTTGGTAAGTGCCTAGAGACTGTAATTTTTGGTACTCTTTGCCCCCTTTGATGCCACTTTGGCATCATCACCACAGAAGGGGATGGGGGCTCCAGAGGAGACATGATGTATATTTCTTTATTGTCCTAAATTCAGCACCTGGTGGCCAGCCTCCTTTCTATACTTGGCAAGGCTGGGAATTGGACAGTGGATAAAAATTGTTGCCAGAACTGTACTTGAAACCTTTTAAGCATGATGAAACCTACCTGAGCTTACACTTGACTGGCATCAAAGTACATGGTGTATATAAATGTTATTATTATTAATTATTATTACCTGTTGCTTTGGAAAACCTTGCTTTACTTCCATGCCACAATGAGATATCAGAGTAGGACTTTATATATTTGGATGTATTTATTCCTTCTCCATTTATTGGACATAGAGGTTGCTTTGTGTTTATTTTTTTTTTAATGTATCACACTTAAATTTATTGTTGGGTTTTTTTAAACTTTTGTTTATTTTTAGTTTACGTCATTCATTTCCATGAGATTTTGAGTTACAACTTTTCTCCCCATCTTTCCCCTACCCAGTGTTTTTTTAATATAACAAATTAAGAAGCAGTGAATATTTTTGTATAGATAGGTTTTTCTTTTTTTTTAATTTAATATTTCTCTGTTGTATATTGCCTAATTACACTCCAAAATGCTTATATCTGTTTTTCCCCTAGCCCCATCAGTGATTGTTCTTAATTTTTTAAAATAATTTGGATCTTTCTAATGTAGTATCATGATTTCAGAAGGAGAATAGGAATAAATAGGTTTGAAAATGTTGTGTATTTTGCCTTTTTTTGTTGAATGTCATGGCTAAAGAATTCATCACTAAGTGGTTAAACTACTGATGATAAGTTTCTGTGTACTAAGCTAGGCTAGTCCTTGGAAAACTTGCCTTGGTCTATTGCTAGGTCTATACTCAAAGCTTATGGTCTCATGCCATAGACTTCAAGCACCTAGGGTTATTGCCATCCCATGGTGAGTATCAGTACAGTATAAAGCTAGAAAAAAGAATAAAAATGAGAAAAAAGACATGACATGCAGTTGAAGCAACTCAGCTTTGCCCTATTCAAATAAGTTATTGATGATTAAAAAATAAATGAAAGAAAGAAAAGACAGTGACCCTGATTATAACAATTACATAAGAGTGTTTAGCCAGTGTAATCAGTTGCCATAACAAGAAGACCAAAAAAGCCCAGCAAGCACCTTAGTCAGCAAACTCTTGATTCATTTGCCAAGTGGAAAGACCGAGAGAAACACTGGTTTAGAATACAAATTTGTTGGTAAAAATCTTACTGAGATGATATGGAAAACAGTGGAAAATTATGAGTGGTATTATAAGAAGAAAAAATGGAGGGTAAACTCAGTTTAAAGAAAACTTGGCAAGAGACCCGCTTAAAGCAAAGTTATTCTGGTGACATTTAAGGATGGAATGGGAAGGAGGGCAATAGATAGAAGGAAGGAAAAGATTTGCAAAGAGTTTATATAAGCAATCAAGTAATGCTTATTAAGTACCTACTATGTGCTAGGTGTTCTGTTGTTTTTTTTTTAACTGTCAATGACAGCCCTTCTGTACTTAGTCTTTAAACAACACAGTCCCAAATGTGCTTATAGAGGAAGTAAAAATGACACTAAAGAATAAAGAAATGAGAAAAGTAGTCAAAATAGACCAAGTATACAGAGAAAAAAATCAGTGATAGAGGTGGCAAAATTGTGAGGTCTTTGAAGGATTGATGCAGATGGTATCCTAAGAAGGGAAAGATATACAAAGTTATGGGGAAAAAAACCAATAAAACCTTGGGTCTTATTAGCATAAAAAAGTAACTGAAGGAATATCAACAAAAATTGGTCTCTGTCTCTCTTTTCTTTGGCCATCTTTGATGAAGGTATTAGTAGGGGACAGGTAAGTGATTTTCCACAGGAGACTGCGTCTTGACACGTTGTACTGAAAGATGCAGAGAAGCCCCTACTGTGCTTTTTGTTACACATGTTATTTCATTTGCTTCTCACAGCCAGCCTGTGACCCTCAGATAGTCACTTAACCTCTGTCTCCCTCAGTCTTCTTCTTTGTAAAAATGACAGTAGTAACAGGGTCATTGTGAGGATCCAATGAAATAATCGCTTTAAAGTGCTTGACACACATAAGTAAGTACTTATATAAATGTTAGCTATATTCTGGTGCTTTAATTTTACCCATTTTTGCCCAGGATTACACAACTATTCCGTGTCTAAGGCTGAATTTGAGCTCAGTGTTCTATGCACCGTGCCACTTAGCTGCCTAAAAGTGGAGGGGAGGAATATGGGGGAACAGAATTAGGGTTGTGGAAGGCCTTGAATTGGAATTTTAACTTTATTTAGTGGGCAGTAGGGATCCATTGAAAGCATTTGGAGCTGAGGAGTAAGTAGCATGACCAGGTAAACACTTGTTTATTTTTCCCCACCATAGGTGAAATTTGAAAGTCTGAAGAAAAATCTGGAGACTCTAGAAACTCGCCTCCGCAGGAGTGGTGCTGGTGCTTCAGAGCCCGCTGCAGCAAGGTCTGAGAGGCTGTGTTCTCTTCTCCATCCCTTTATGCCTTCTGTAAGTTCCTGCCTCCCTGTTTTGTATCTAATGGAGGCCACCTCCCCTGAGACTCAGGGAAGCCTCTCTGTGTGGCTGGAGTCAGAGGTTTTCTGTTGTGTCTGAGACCTCTCCACCATAGGCTCTTTCTGACAGTGTGCCTTCCTGAGCCACTGTATACATCATCATTTGCCTACATCTGAAGGAAGACTGTTCCTTTCTTTTAATACCTTTCAACCTTGGCTGTCTTTGACCTCTTTTTTTCTCTTTCTCTCCGTTCTACCCCTGACAGCCTGTCATTGATGGTTACAGAAATAAGTCTTCCTTCTCTATTAACCAAGGTCCAGATGGCAACCCAAAGACCGTGGGGTATTACCTGAAGTCTTGGGGAGGTGAGTCTAAACCCATGAAAGGGAGAAATAATGAACCAAGGACCCTGGGGTAAGGGGAGGATGGAGCATGCAACATAACAGTGCCAGGCCTTTTGGGAGTGACTGGGAGAGAACAGAGGTGGGGACAGGGAGGTTTTTTGACTCTGCTCAATCTTTATCATAATTGAGTTTCCTTTTTCTATTCTGTCTTCCATCCCTGGAACAACCTCCTCATTCCAAAGGCAATGACCCTTCTCATTTTGAAACTCCCTTACAAACGAGCAGCATCCTCACTACCTTTTTTTTTTAATGGTATTCTAAAGTTTCCAGCCCACTCCAACCAACCCCAACCAGCATTTATTAAGTACCGCATGGTATATACAGGGCTTTGTGTGCTGGGATACAGAGACTGATTGAAATACAGTTCCTGCCTTCAAGGAGCTTACATTCCACTGAGGGAATACAACATGTACACAGATACATGTGTGTATGTGTGTATACATGTATGTATGTGTATCGTATAACATTGTATTATACGTATATATGATATGTGTGTGTATAAAATATGATTATTTGAGAAAGGAGTGAGCACTAGTTGCTAAAAAGGAATGGCAAAGACTTTCTGTAGGAGGTGATACATGAGCTGAGCCCTGAAGAAAGTTAAGGATTCTAAGATAGCGTGGTGAAGAGGGGGTACATCCCAGGTATGGAGGACAGTCTGTACAAAAGCATGGAGGTGGGAAGTGGAGGGCTGAGTTCAGGGAACAGCCGGTAAATGGTGGAGGGAGAAGTGATAGCAAGAGAAGTCATCCTGTTTCTCTGAGATACCATCTCATCATGTTTAGTCTGTTCCTATTTCTAAACTAATGGGATTTCCCATTGAACCAAATGTTATCATTTAAAGTGAGTGGATCTGTATAGTATCTATGGCCCTTACATTAGAAGCCATCAGGTCAGGGGTTGTGGTGCTTTTGTCTCACCTTTGTCCAAAGTACTAACTGGGCAATAGGATAAACAACTGCTGTTTACTGTAAAGTCAGGGGAAAAGTGTATACTGTGTTATTTTGGCAAGTCTGAGAAATGTTGAACAAGTATCAGAGAAAACGCTTTGAAGGACTCTAAAAAGCCAGGTGGCTCCCAGGATAGAGCAGTAGGCCTGGAGTCCCGAGCACCTGAGTTCAGATCTATCCTTAGGCACTTACTTAGCTGTGTGATCCTGGGCACTTAACTACTTAGCTTAGCCACTTAACCTCTTTTGCCTCTGTTTCCTCCTATCCAAAGTGGGGATAATTATAGGCTGTTAGGAGGCTCCTATCCAAAGTGGGGATAATTATAGGCTGTTAGGAGGCTCAGGTGAGATAATGCTCCAATACTAGCTGTTATCAATGCAAGGATTCCTTGTGGCCTCAGGGAACTAACTACAATGCCTGTCTTATTCCTTTCTGCATAAAAGCCTTAGACTTAAGGTACAGAGGTGGAAGCTAGGGCACATATCTTTGTGGTTAAGATTCTTAACTACTTATTAGGAGGGAGGAATTATTGTATATGTATGGATGGGAGGGCAGTCATTGCAAAGTAATGTTGAGATATCTATCTATAAAGAGCATCAGTGAAACATTTATAGGGGAAAAAAGGCCAACTATCATTGAATCACTGAATCCCAGAGCTGGGGGGGCCCTTGGGGACCATCTAGGGCAGCCCATATGCAATCAAGAGTCCTTTGTACCATGGGCCCCTCTCAGTCCTCATCTAACTGCTTTGAAGACCTCCAGGTAAGGGTATCTGCTACTACCTGAGGCTGCCTGGTCCACTTTGAGACAACTTTAACTACTAAGAAGTTTTTCCTTAGATCAAGCCAAAATGTGCCTCTTTGAAACTTCCTTGCACTGCCCCTAGTTCTGCCCTTTGGGGCCCAGAGGAACAAGTTTACCCTCTTCCAAGTTGGAAGCCCTTTGACTGCTTGAAAACATGTGTCACATCTAACCCTGAGCCTTCTCCTCTCCATGCTGTTCAGCCTTGTTTCCTTTAACTGGCCTTCCTGTGACACCAGCTCTCAGCCCTTCATTGTCCTGGTTACCTTCCTGGATGCACTCTGGCTTATCTTAAAAATCTGGCCCCTGTAACTGAACACAGTTGTACAGATGTGGTCCATTTAGGGCAGAGGACAGCATTAATAGATAATTTTTTTTTAAAGAAAAACCAATTTAATGACTCAGGATTGATTCAATGTCATGGGGTTTCCTCTGTCATGTCCTGAATTATGCATTTCTTTGCCTGTAGAAAGAGGAAATTGGGGTTGTGGGGTGTTGTTTCCAGAAAACTTTGGAAGAAAATGGTAGAACTAAATCCTTGTCTTACCTTAGGGTGGAATATTTTCTGCGTACAGCCTAGCCATCTGAAGGATATCCCTGAAAAGCACAACCAGGTGGCGCAGGTAAGAAGGGGTAAGAGCGCACTGGGGATGACACTGAGCACAGCTGTGTGTAGTAACTGGGGTAGTAGAGGAGAAGGTGAGGGTGTTAGCCTCCAGTGACCTGAGGGCTCAGGGCTTGTTCTGTTGGTGCGCCATTCAGCTCACCAGCCCTGAGCTAGAAGGGGTGGCCCAGTGGGAACGGGTCTCTAATTGTATCTGTATCAGGGACATTTGGAAGGGTAATAGAATAGGGAGAGAACCTCAGGGGAAAGACGTATTTGCATCATATCTCTTGTCAGAGGCATTTGGAGGGCAGAATTGAGAGGAGTCCTATAGAGGTGTTAGGGTAGAGAGGTGATAGGAAATATGCCCCTATTTAGTCTACCTTATGTATCATTTCAGCATAGTTCTTCTTATCACCTTGTGGAGGCTTTAGCCCATTTCCCATCTCTCTCCTACTTTTCTTAAATGTCTCAGATGCCTGAGAAGTAAATTAATAACTCTCATTTATATAGCATGTTAAGATTTGCAAAGTACTTTACTCAAAGTAAGCCTGTGAAGTGGATGATGCTAATATTATTTGTCCCATGTATAGGTGGGGAAACTGAGGCCCATTTAGGATCGGTGACTTTTCTGTGTTACCCAGCTAGCAGATAGTAGAGCTGGGATTCCAACCCAGGACTTCTGACTTCAAAGTCAGTGTCCTTTCCACCATATACCATGTGGGTGGTCTACATGGATTTTATAACATTCATTCACCAATATTTTATTGATAGTCTGTTTTTTTTCATTGTTTTCTAACCTCCCATGCATCCTCTTGCTCTTCCCCCCATCTCCTGTGTCATATGGAATGCTCTCTTGTAACACATTATAAACAAAATAAATCAACACATTGGCCATGTTTGGTAACATACTTTTCACTTCACACTGTGGTCCAGCTCCACCCTCTATTAGAGAGACGGGACACAGAATGTGGAGTTTAGGAAAAAAAAATGTAAAGGCACAGAATGGGTCCATTTTAGTCACTATTACTGGTTTTCCATACACATTAGAACTTTGGATGTCAGGTTCAACAGACATTTATTTATAAGGCCTTATGAGATAGTTGAAGTGGTATCCTATTTGTATACACCACAAAGAAGGAATTAGATTATCTAATAGGTTAGCAGATAGGGCAGCTAGCTGGATCAGTGGAGAGAGCTGGGCCTGCAGTCAGGAAACCTTATCTTCACGAGCTGGGCTCAGACACAGCGACTGTTATGACCCTGGGCAAGTCACTTTACCCTCAGTTCCTCATCTGTAAAGTGAGCTGGAGAAGGAAATAGCAAGCCACTCCAATATTCTTGCCAACAAAACCCCAAATAGGGTCACGAAGAGTTAGACAACTGTAATGGAAATGGGAATCTGAAGATCTTCCCTGCTTTGAAAGTAAACTCTGCCTCCTAATAGGCTAAACATAATCACGTGGAGCCTGTGGTGGGAGAGGTTTGCTGAAGGGTGGAGCAGAGCCACAGGAAGCCGGGAGTCAGAGGTAGACTAGTCAGCTTGGGGAGAGGATGCTCAGGCAAAGAGTCAGGCTTGTGAATGAATATTGATCTTATTCTGGTTTGTGGGAGGGCTAAAGGATGCTGTGGCTCTCTGTGTTGTTGTGGCTTGTTAACTTCTTTACTACTCTGATGGAACTGGCTTACTGGTTTTGAGATTTAGTTTTCTGGTGTCTAAATAAATGCTTTGCTTCTGTCCTCCATATGGAGATTTTGTTATATTTTGTTATTCAGTGTCATGTGGAATATTTATAGTCATGGTCTTTATCGTGATCATGGGTGCTGTAAATACTTAATCGGCACTATAACAAGACTAAAAAACAGCAACAGCAGACAGACAGTTATAGGAGTTAATAGGGGAAATGTGGGATTACTTCTATTGTCTGTAAATAGTAGAATTAGAAATATAGTCTTGGGGTATCTTATCAGGAATGGTTGCCTGAAGATGAAAGGGGCCAAAATGGAGGATTTTTTCTTTCTCATGGGGGAGGATTTGAAGTGGTTAGAAATTTGTCCATACAGGGAACGCCTAGGATGGAAACTCCTTCCATCAATGCAGATCAGTGACTTACTTCAGAGTCTCTAAGAGCTGTCTGAGGACACTAAGAGATTAAATGTCTTGCTTATGGTCACATAACTCGTGTCTGTCAGAGATATGACTTGATCTCTGGCTTGCCTGACTCCAAGGCCAGCCTTCTATCTACTGTTCCACCTTGCCTCGTGACATTAAATGTTACTACAGCTAGATCTTGATTAGTGAGAATATTGAATCCCTTGAAGTGGTTGCATGTTTTCAAATTTGTACCATTTGTAATTATGTCATTATGAAATTATTTAAAGTATCATTATTGGTTCTAGCTCAGTGAAAGTCTGCAGAGGGGATTTGTTACTGGTATCACTCAAGACCTAGTTGTATAAATAAGATAATTGCTACTTCTGTGAAAGGAAAAACTTTGGGATATGTATGGAAGGCAAGACATTGAAGTCCTCTGATAAAAAGCCGTGGAAGGCAGGTACCATATGCTTTGTATGTTTTCTACAAAGCCCAGCATTTTAGGTGCTTAATGATCAGAGGTAGAAATGACAGATTATTCCTATAATGGAAAGAGCAGTGAGTTTACATTTGGGGGGTGGGACAGGCTGGCTTCCTGTCCCAACTCTATTCTCTAATACCTGTGTGATTTTAGGTAAATCCTATCCCTTCTCTAGTGCTCAGTTTCTCTATTTGTTAAAAAAAAAAAAAGGATGTTAGATTAGATGCTCTCCCAGGTCTCGGTTCCACGTCTTATCAGTCCTCGGTGTTTTCTTTTTTCTCAGTGCTTTGAGGCATTTCTGCAGCAGTCCACACTGAGTGCCTACATTGATTCTCGCAAAGGGGGACCCTGGCATGAGCTTGTAGTGCGTACCACCTTCCTTGGGCACACGATGGCCATTATCATCTTCAATCCCCAGCAGTTAAGTCAGGTGAGAGACTCTTGGTGCTTGGCCTTGGGCAGCATGGGACAGCTTCTGTGGGAACGGTAAGTAGGGCCGACATTGGCTGGTGAAAGTGGCAGAAAACTGATGCTGGGTTAGAGTGTGAGAGGAGCCTTATGGCATGCCTAAGAAGGCCATTTGACCATGCTGATGTTTTTGAACTGGGTTATTGACCATCTCCCCATGACCCTCTTGGTGGTGTCATGAGAACCATTTTACCCTTGAGTGCCAAAGGCATACCGGTGTCCAAATGCAGTACCAGGAGATCCTTTCAGCTTATTGGGTGAACTGAGGGGAGGTAGAAAGTAAGGAATCAGGATCCCAGGCCTCTGTTGTTTTGCTGTGCTTCTAGAGAGCTTGCCATCACTGCAAAAGTCTACGGATAGACTAGATATTGCTAACTTGAGGAAATTATCAGGGAAATAGTGTCCCATGGGAAAGTATGCTCTCTTGGCAAAACCATGGAAACCTTCTCAGCTAACTTTGTACCTCCTTTTAGGACCTAGCAGTCAGAGGCAGACAGAGGTTAAGTGACTTGCCCAGGGTCATACAGCTCATAAGTGTCTGAAGCTGAATTTGAACTTGGGTCTTCCTGACTCCAGGTCTGGTGCTGTAATCCTCCTAACCACCTAGCATCTCTGGGCAAGTCACCTAACCTCTGTCATCCTGTTTCCTCAACTGTAAAACTGGGATGATGGCAGCACCTGTCTCACGGAGTTGTTGGAGGATCAAGTGAGATAAGGTTTGTTTGTAAAGAGTTTAGCACAATGCCTGGCACAAAACAGGCTCTGTATAAGTGCTGGCTATAATCATCATCAGCGTCATTGTTACTGCTTTATTATTATTATTATTATTATTATTACCATGCTGCATTCAAGTGGGGTTTTAGTGGAAAAATGAACTCCTGAGCTGGAACCCCCAGCTCATTCTTTTGTAACAGAATCTTATTAAAATGATTTTGTTCCTGGTAAGTATAATTTCAGTCTTCAGGAACTGGAGGCAAAATGGAACTGGTGTGGACAGATGATTAGGCACTAAAAAACGGGCTGGCTGGGGTGGCTAGGTGGTACAGTGAATACCCTACTGGCCCTGGAATCAGGAGGACCCGAGTTCAAATCCAACCTCAGACACGTAACACAAAACCTAGCCATGTGACCTTGGGCAAGTCACTTAACTCCAGTTGCCCTCCAAAAAAACCAAAAAAAAAAAAAAAGAACAGGCTGGCCTCAGGAGGGAAGAGGGCGTCTTGTGTGGGGTCTCTTGGCAGATTTTGCTTTGGTAGCTGGTGTTGGAAATGGAGCTGAACAAAGGATGTCGATGGGTAATTTCAGCTTCATGATGGAATGGAAAGCCAATTCAGGCACCTGTCTCCCTAGAATGCCTTGCCCTTTTAAGTTCTCTGAGGCAGTGGTTCTGAACCTTCCTAATGCCACGACCCTTTAGTACCCGTATGTGGTCATATATGCACGTGGGCAGACCTGCCTGGAGACGGATAGAGGAGCGGTATCTCGGTTCCTAACGCCATCAGAAATATGTGTTTTCCGATGGTCTTAGGCGACCCTTGTGACTCCTGTGAAAGGGTTGTTCGATCCCCAAAGGGGTCACAACCCACAAGTTGAGAACTGCTGCTCTAAGAGAACATGGGCAAACACCTGTTTTTAGGTTTATTACAACTAGCTTGGTCAAGTGTTACTCCAGGATCTCTCCTGGAGGGCTTGGCAATGACTTCTTTCTACAGATGTTGTAGAAAGATGTTATAGAAATTTTGGGGACAACCTTGATTGCTCCAAAATGTTTCTCCAAAATTTCTACAACATTTCCAAATGTTGTAGAAATTTTGGGAAGAACTAGCTCAGCAGAGAAGTGCCCTGTTGTGCCAGGCTACCAATTGTTGATATCCCAAGACAGGCCCTCTCCATAAATCTTTACTTACCTCCTTGTTTTGTGTTTTGGGCAGGAGGAGCTCTGTGTCCAAAAGGAAGAAATAAAGGAGTTTTTCTCCACGGGGCCTGGAGCTGTGTGTGACTTGACCTCACTTTATGTGAAAGAAAGGTAAACATAGGGGTGGCAAATGGCTCCCCAAAGAACCCCTGGGAAGCTGATGGTCTGAGGCTGCTTCAGTTTCTGGCTCCTCAGAGTGAGGCTGTCAGGAGCTGAGGGCCAGGGCCAAGTGGGACTCCCTCTCTTTGAACAAAAGCATAATGCAGACTGGGAGAGTCTGCCCTCGGGAGCCCTCTAGAGAGTCCTTCCATAGAGGTCATGTGGCCGTGAGAAGGCTCTATTTACCAGTTCAGCTTCTTTGAAGCCCAGATGGAATTGATTGCCAATGAGAGCTGCTGTCTCCATGGTGTTCTTTTCTCTTGTCTTTGGTTACCAGGACCCCTCGCCACCAGCAGCTAACCCCCTTCCAGCTCCTTGCTGGAGAGCCTTATCTCTTTGAAGAAATCCTGGGCTTGAAGGTTCGAATCTCTCCAGGAGCCTTTTTTCAGCTTAATACATCTGCAGCAGAAGTTCTCTACCAGACAGTGGGAGAGCTGGGTAGAGTGGACCCCAACACTGTCATCTTTGACTTTAGCCATGGATCTGGTAGGTGGCACTCCTGTTTGGCAATCCATATCCTGGTCGGCCCCCTGGTACCACTCACCTTCCATAAAAGGCCCTTCCTTGTCATTCAAGGATATTGGAATGAGTCCTAATAGACTGGAACATTAAAACCCCTGCTTGGTTTCTCTCATTTCTCCAGGTGCCACTGGCCTTTCCCTGGCTCGGCAGACATCCCACATCTTCAGTATGGGCCTGGTAGGGCAGGCATTGGAGGATGCTAAATGGACTGCAGCCTTCAATGGTTTGATCTTTGGGTAGAGATTATTGGGAGGTGGGGGTACTTCCTTGGCTATGGAGGGGGCAGGAATAAAGGAGGATGTATAGTACTCTGATAGAGGATTTTGAAGAAATCAAGGTTGTCCCTAGTGGGATTATGAAAGGGACCAATATTTACTTTCTCCAACTTAATTCTTCTTACCTACAAGTATAAGGGGGAAAATGAGTGAAATGTTCAGTTACATAGGTCTGTGCTTCTCCTGGAGAATGCCCTTTTGACATTAGAGTCTTAGGCAAAGATGTTTTGTTGTAGTGTAAGGCTGTGTACTTTTGGGTAGGTATCATAACAGCATCAAAGAATCTTTGGATTGGAAGGACTCTTACAAGTCATCTAGTCTAGCTTGTACCTGACCAGAAATTCCCCATCACATCCTTGAGAAGTATTCCCTCTGCCTCCACTGGAAGACCTCGTATCATCAAAGCCCACTGCTTTCCACAGCAGATCATTCCCCCTTGGGACACTTGAATTATTAGGAAATGTTTCCTTACATTGTACCCAAAATATGCCTCTCTGCAACTTTTACTCATGTTGCTTCTTCTTCTGTTTTCTGGGACTGAACAGAACAACCCTAATCTTATTTCTATGTAATAACCTTTCAACCCTGGTCTGTTTTCTCATATCCTGGCAACAGCAGGATCCATCCTGTTACCCCATAGGGTGGATCAAATGAGATGGTGTACATGAAAGTGCTTTGAAACATATAAAGCACTGTGATCAATTTAGTGATTAGCCATGATGCTAAAGGACCAAGGATGAAACGTGCTGCTCATCTGATGGGGTGATGGGGTGATGGCTCAGGGTGCAAAATGAGACTTCCATTTTTAGACGTGGCTAGTATGGGAATTTTATTTTGCTTGACTATGCATATTTATTCAGAGAGTTTTTATTTTATTTTTCAGTGGAAGTCAGGGGGAGAGGCTGGAGGCAGAAGGAAGGCAGGGATACAATCTCCCCTTCCCCCAAAAAAGAGAGAGCACAGAAGGAAGGCAAGAAGGAATCACAGACAAGCAGGATAGTTTCAAAAGACATACTGAACATATTTAAAAATGAAAAGCAAGTTCCACGTGAAAGAGATTAAATTTGCAGTTTTGTGTGTATAATCCTCTCCTGTCTTACAGTGTCATCGTAATGCTCATTTTAGTTGGTGTTTGTCAAGTTCAGAATTAAAAAAAGATGAAAACATTTTATAAAAGTATAAAGCAAGCACCCTATAAATGCAGGGTATTACCATCCTAGCTGTATTCAGAGGTATACTGGAGTTCAGGGGACAAATTGGGAAAGCCCTGGCTTCTGCATGTGCCCAGGAAAGATGAAAATCCTCCTTCCTTGGCCTCTGGACACCATTGCCTGGCACGAGGGGCATTCTGAAGGCTTCTCTTTGCAGGCATCACCAACTGGGAATCTCACCCTGGCAATGTGAAGGAGCTTCTCCCAAAGTTATTAGAGTCCCAGAAGGACGGACGGTCTCTCATGGCTTTGGTGGACCCATCTCAGTGTGGACTGAGTAAGGGCAGATTGATTCTCTGCTAAAGAATATTTTCCCCTTCCCCCATTTCTACTTACTTTATTTAAAAACAAACAACTTTTTATTGTCGCCTTTTGTTTTTATACAATGGTCATTCTTTCCCCCACCTCTGATTGAACCCTCAAATGTGGCAAAGGAAAAAAAATTAAGCCAAAACATCCCATGCAGAAATTGTAAGAACTCTTCAATTTCTGTTTCATCCTATTAATTTCAAACTATTTTCTGCCTTCAGGTAACAGAGTGGTTCAGGACATCCGAAACTGCAAAGCCATCCAGACGTTGGTTTTTGTCTCCTGCAGGCCCTATGGTAAATCCATCGAGAACATCATTGAGTAAGTACAAGATGAGCTCTGAGCATTGTTTGTGTCTTACAGCCTCTTGCAGAAGTAATAGGGCGTGACAAGGCAAAGGTAGAAAGGAAGTGGTTGGGGAGCACTTATTGGGCTTACTTATTAAGTCTGTGATTGTATCCTTCACAGCCTTCTGAATTTACTGAGGCAAAGGATCTTAGAGCTGGGTTCTTCTCAAGAAGTTTATGATCTCATTGTGTGGGAAAACTGTTTTAGAATTGTATAAGAGAGAAGCCTCCATGTATGTCACTGGACTTGGAATCAGGAAGACCTGGGATCAGATTCTGACTCAAACCCTGAATCATTCAAAGTGACCCCAAAGTCTTCTTCTCTATACCCCAACTTCTTCATCTGTAAAATGAGAGAGGTGACTTCACAGGCCTCCATAGTCCCTTTCAACTCTGAAATCAATGATTCCATGATTCTGTGTATTCGTCTAATATGATAGGATGTCTAGGTGATCCTGGGATCCCCAAGGCTGAGCAAGCAGGTCAAAAATACTGTCAGGTTTGTTCCAAGCTGGAAAGCCTCTAAGGCTTGTTCTAGTGACAAACTGTGTCTTCTGTCTGAGGACCAGCCTAAGATGCTCATCACCAGCAGGTTTGCCCCTAGGGGATGAATTCTTTGGCTGTAGCAACCTGTTACCAAAAAAAAAAATCTAAAATGTCTTTTGTCTTTTAGTCCTTGATGCTCCCTACTATTTCTACAGCAAAAGTGGCCCAAAAGGCTAGGAATCACATACTTTTTAGGCCATCAATAAACTTGATACTCAGTAAACTTGATCTTATCCAACAACTGACATAATATTAGAAAAACGGATGTTCTTGCTGTAAACGAAAACTAAAAATATAAGGAAGTAGAAGGTAAATAGAAAGATTCCCAGGACCTCTTGGGAGAGGCAACAAAAGAAGGTGAGATGGTTTCATCACTTTATGGAATACTTGTTTATCTTATCTTGTGGTGCCCGTGATGAGCATACAGAAAAAACTATGAGCAAGAAAATTTCACTTTATAGACTGAAATCTGTTCCCATGGATAAAATGGTAGAGAGATTCTATGAAGAACCTGATGAGATGTTCCACTAAGACAACATATACATTGACTTATTCATTGTACAGGGGGGAAGTAGAGGACAGTGGAAAATAGGTTGGAAAAGTATATTTCAGGATTAAAGAAAAAAAGAGGCCCAAAGCTCAGAAACTTCAGTCTTATATTTTGTAATTACTTTCCTCGAGAAAAAAAAAATTGGAAGGCATGTATTGAACACCACAATGAATGAAATTGATTCTATCCTTATAAAAATGACTGACAAGGGAATTATTTCTGAATCAGTCGTCTTTGGGTAGTTGAAACATCAGCTTATTAGAACAAAGGCCAAATCAACATGAGATTAGAAGAAAAAGTGCTTTTCTTCAAATATGAAGTGAAAGTAATGTGTACAATTAAAGTAATGTCCATTTGACCTATTCAAGCTTTTGATCCTAAAAACAAATAAGAAATTGATAAATGAAAAGACATCTGCAGAGGACAGCTTCCATTTCCTATGGAAGTTTAACCCATATAAAATAGTGGCCACAACAGAGAGACCAAAAGGGTTCAGAAACTGGCTCAGCCAGCTTTGATTTCCTTGCCAAGCAGAGATCTATTGCATCCAAAGACCTCCAACAAAGCATCTCTCATTTCAAGATCATATAAGGCTCTTTGTCAGATTTCCATCTCAGAGAAAACTTGGGTCAACAAGCCTTTGGTTATTAGTATCAGGGGAGCTATAAAATGAAGAGATGTATGGTTACCAAAAGGGACGGTTTAGAACAGTGGTTCTCAACTTTTCTAATGCCATGACCCTTTAATACTCCTATGTGGGTGTATCTGTATGTGGGTGTACCTGCCTGGAGACGGATAGAGGAGCGGTGTCTTGGTTCCTAACACCATCAGAAATATGTGTTTTCCAATGGTCTTAGGTGACCCTTGTGACCCTGTGAAAGGGTTGTGACCCACAGGTTGAGAACCACTGGTTTAGAAGGATGTCCTGCACAGAGTCCAAATGAAAGAAACTTTCCCTGTGGGCAGTGAGGTCCTCCAGGTGGTCCAATGGTTGATGACTGCTAAACCTTGATACAGAGTCTACTGGATGAGATCCACCATCTCTTTGAAGACAACAACATTCATTGCCTCTCCCAGGAGGTCGTGGGAACCTTATTTCTATTTACCTTTCACTTCCTTATATTTCTGGTTTTTGTTTATAGCAAGAACATCAGTTCTTCTAGTAGTATGTCAGAAAGACATCAGAAAACCACCAGCAATCTAAGTAGGCTAAGATTACTAAAGTCCAGACTTGGATATAAAGTTGGATAAGGATTGGCAAATAGTGACATTGGACAGAGAATTTGGCACAAAATTGAGCCCGGAGGAAGAGAGAGCGAGCTAGATTGTATTTGGGACCTTGGTGCAATACTTTCAATGATCACTTAAAACCCCCCTTAGGTCCAACTAACTTCTAAGACTTTAAGTTGAATAGTTGTTCATATACAAAGGTAGGTGCTTCTTCACCAGGATTTCTCAGTACCTGTGAAGTTACAGTTTAGGTAAAAGAAAAATTCTTCTGGTTATGCCACGTAACTACAAATCATAAACTACCACAGTCCCTTAAAGCAAGGGTGGGGAATTTGTGGCCTCCAGTGTACTCTTCTGGGCCCTTTTATCTGCTGTTATATAGAGTGCTTACAAGATCACAGATCCATTTTTTAATTGATTTTTTAAAATTCACACAAATACCAACAAACTCAGGTCCAATTAGGTCCAATCCCCCCAGAACAGTTAAACCAAACCACAAAAGAGAGATCATAACTGACTGCATGCAACCTTATCCTTGACTAGTTGACTTTTGGTTCAAAGAAAGGAAAGGTACGTGCTTTAATTTCGATAAATTAATGCCAGTATTGTCTAGTGTTTTTCATCTGAGTTTTTGCCATTATTTAACTAGGTCTCAATTAGTACAAATAATAAATTCCCTAAGTTTGATTTATGTATTTGAATGTGTACTATTGGAAGTCATAATTATGTAAGATGTGGTCATTGCTTCCAACTCAATGGAAATCTGTGGTATGAGTTTGAATAATGAGACTACTTCAGGGGACTCTTTACTCACATTTATGGGGACCTGGCTTATATTGTCTTCACTTGTATAGTTGTAGTTTTTGTATAGACTACCCTTTCTGCATCCTTCCCTCTGCATCACTTCATTCAAATCTTCCCAAATTCCTCTGAATCCTTCCTTGTAGAGAGAAGGTGGAACTGGAGGTTTATGTATACCTCCTTAGAGTCTGAAACCAATAGTGGGATTATTGGGTATGAACAATTTGTCATCCTTAATGTAATTATAAATAGTTTCCATTACAAGCAAGGGTTCTTAATCTAGGGTCCATGAATTTGTTTTTAAAATATTTTGGTCATTGTATTTCAGTATAATTGGTCATCCTGTGTATTTTATTATACGCATTTAAGAACATGGTTCTGAGTATGGGTTTGTTGGCCCTAGTAGGCAATCCAGAGAGTCCAGGTGAAGAGCCCTGCTTTGGAGGAGTTCTTTCCCTTGAAGTATTGAAGCATGCTAGCACAAGTGAAAACTTCATGCTTTTCTCATGTATTTGTCAGGTGATACTTCTAACTCTTCTGTGTCTGTAGATTGTGCCGGCCCCCAGACCCTGATGGGAACCTCCTTGGTGAGCCTTTTGTTCTGAGACGAGCTGTGCCGGTGGACATGTTCCCCCACTCCCTCCAGTGTGAGTTGGTGATGCTCTTTACCCGGTGAACACAGAAGAACACAAGCTGTCCATTAAGGACTGAACGTCGTATCAGGATATGCTAGGAGAGGCTATTAGCTTCTTTGCTTGCCTCAAGCTTGTCTATACCTTGAGAAGATAGTTGTTGGTTCCTCATCCAAGAAGAAAGGATATAAAAAGGCTTCTTGACTGAGGCAGGTTTTTCCTTTATCTTGCCTCTGGTGCATTTACAGTGGCCTAATTATTTTTGTATCTCTTCCCTACCCTCACACTGTGCCTAGTACAGTGCTTTGTACATAGTAGGCCCTTAATAAAAGGTTGTCAATAAATTGTGTCTTAACTGCTTGTCTGGATTTAACTAGTGATATATTATGAAGTGTTCTGTATGGAATAATATCTGTGACCAATCTTATTTGATCCTCACATAATCCTGTGAGACGGGTACTATAGATATTATTCTCCCCATTCGCAGAGGAGGAAACTGAGGCTGAGAGGTAAAATGACTTGTCCATGATCACACAGCTAATAATTGTCAGAGGAAATATTTGAATCTGGGTTTTCTTAACTCCAAGTCCAGCACTCTGACCTCTATGCCATGCTTTCTTGCAAGGGGAACCATTGCTTCAAAATTTAAAGTGCTTGAGACTTAATGTACCCCTGTTAAAATGGAAATCTCTCTGGGTAGAGAGAGAGCTTTTATTAGAGATGTTAGGAAAAGGATTGAGACACTGGATACGTTTGGGGGGCAAGAACATGTAGAGAAGATACTTAAAGTGGAAAAACTGGTATATTGGAAAAAACAAATCCAGACTAGGCTAATGCCACTTTCTAGATTGTGACCCTGGGCAAATTACCTTCTGAATCTCAGTTTCTTCATCTGCAAAATGACAAGCGGCACAGTGAAGAGAGAAATGCTTGCTAATTGATTATAACTGGACATTAGCAAGGTTACTTTGGCAGTTTCTGTTTGTAGGAAAGATTTGGAAAGAAGGAAATACCAGAAGCAGGGAGATAGTTAAGAAAATGATATGGTGATGAGGGTCAGGACTGAAAACGTGTGCAAAATTGGGGAAAGAACCAATGAGAAGATTACTGAAGTAGAATTAATAGGATCTGGAAATGAGTGAGAAAGGAGGATCAAAATGAAGAGAGCAAGATGAGGACTCTAAGAGGGACTATCAGGCCCAGTCCTTGGGTCCTCCAGGTTTGGGAGACAGGATAAATTTAGTTTTGGATATGCTGAACTTGAGGAGTGAAGGAGTTCCAGTAGATAAATTGAAAATAGGAGATTGGAAATTGGGGTGGAGAATTTAGAATTTTGGGAGTTGTCATCAAAACCATGGGAGCAGACCCTATTGCCAAATGAGCAAGTGTAGATAGGAAGGTTTTGGCTGGGGGTATCCCCAGGGACAGCTAGGTGGCAAACATTCATACAGCACCAGGCTTGAGGTCAGGAAGACCTGCGTTCAAATTTGACCTTAGACACTAGCTGTGTGAGCCTGGGCAAATCACTTAACCCTGTTTGCCTCAGTTTCTTTATCTGTAAAATGGACTGGAGAAATGATGAACCACTCCAGTATCTTTGCCAAGAAAACCCCAAATGGGGCAGCTAGATGACACAAGTAGAGCACCGGTCCTGAAGTCAGGAGGACCTGATTTCAAATCCGACCTCAGACACTTAACACTTCCTAGCCATGTGACCTTGGGCAAGTCACTTAACCCCAAATGCCCTGCCCTTCCCCCCCAAAAAAAGGAAGAAAAGAAAAGAAAACGCCAAATGAGGTCAGTAAGGTTTGGACAAAACTGAACAACATGATGCCTACTATGTGCAAAGTATCCTGGATACAAGCAAAGGCAAAAATGCCCCTTTCGGGAAGGAGCTTAATTAATCTAACAATTAAGGTACTAAGATACAGCAGGAAGGGCAATGATCTGTATACAGTAGGCGCTCAAAGTAGGAGGAAGTGAGCTGTGTCCTATACCCGTGAAAAAACGCAAGCACTGATTCATTCATCTGCGCATTCAGCAAAGGTTTAGTAAAGCCTGTCACACACTCTCAAGGGATATCGCACTTGGTCCCGCACTCCCGCAGACTGAACACCTTCCTCCCTCCTCCCATATCTAGAAGGCGAGCTCCTGCCCTCTCCTTTGCTCTCACTGGCTGCACCATCGAGAGGAGCGGAGGAAGTGCCAGCAAGGAGTCGCTCGAGGCTTGACGATAGCCTCTGCTTGGAGGACTGAGCAAAATACTCCTCCGAGAGCCTCCATATAAAGGATTATCTTCCATTCTGTCAGTTGTGCTCTTTGGATTCCATTCTAGCCTAATCGCACCTCTTCCTCCTCAAAATCATGTACCTTCTCTCCCCTTCCCCCCTCGCTTTTTATTTCCTTTTGGGTGTTGTCTTCCCCGTTAGATTGTAAGCTCCTTGAGCGCGGGGGCTGTCTTTCATTTTTTTAACTCTTTATTTCCGAGCGCTTAGTCTGGCAAACAGTAAATACTTACTAGAT
>CM053594.1:67252075-67271819 GCA_028646575.1 Pseudocheirus occidentalis | reverse complement strand
GGGGGGGAGGGGAGAAGCTGGAAGAGATGGGGTCTCTGGGGGTGGCCGGGATGCAGACAAGAATAAAACCTGTTCCTCGTCCTCCGGAGTTCACAGTCTAGGAAGGGGGATTTGACACATATACCGTAATGTAAAATAATAATTGTCATGCGTCATTTTATAACTGACAGTAATTAATAATAATAAGTGCATGAGAGGTGCAGACAGAATACTGTGAGAGGATGGGAGGGAGAAAGAACTAACTGGGGAGATGCGAAGCCTTTCTTAAAAGGATTATATTTGACCTGAGCCTTGAAGAATGGTTAAAAAAAAAATTGTACAGATGCAGCTGTTCTAGGAAGGAAAATTAAATGGAAGAGTATGAGAAATTGCAGGAAAGCAGCCTAGGATGGCACTAGCCTTTTTAACAACCATGTTACACTATTTAATCCTGTTCATCTTAGATTTGGCTCTTATCCAGTCAGTCATAAAGCTCTATTGATTATGTGACATTTCTTCCCTTTCTTTTTCTTGCCTCCGTTTCTGTGAACTGAGCCTAGCCCACTATTAACTCAAACTAAGCCTTCTAGCTGACTGGAGCAGGTCAAACGGTCTTTGCTGGACAGTAATGGAAAACAAGGTTGGATGGATAGGGTGCAATGTATTATTTGTGGGCTACATCATTAGAGGAGATCACATCTAAACTGATACTATCACGGACCCCTTTGACTATTTAAAAGAGACAGGGTAGGATCAGATATACATGGTGTTAGAAGCCAGGCAGGGGGATCTGGACTGCAGGACTCAAATGGTAGGGGGATTTTCTAGGTTTATGAGTAGGAAAGTGATGCAAGGGAAATAGTGTGATGTAAAACACAATAGCCTGAGAATCGGGAGGCTATGTAATCTTGGACAGGCCTCAACTTCCCTGGACTTCAACCAGATGATTTCTAAAGCCCTTTCTAGTTGAGAAACCCATAATCTTCTGAAAATGTAGGACATGACAAGGAACAAGCTATTCTGGTTAGCTAGATTATTGGGGGAAGGAAAGTAATATGACATAGGGCTGTAAAGGTGGGTTGGAACCCAATTATGGAGGGCTTTGGAATCTAGAATTTATCCTGTAATCACTGAGGAGCAACCCAGATTCTTTTTAACAAGTTAGTGATGTGGTCAGATCTCTGTTAGGAGCATTGATCTATCAATCAGCTTGTAAAGGTTGGGTTAGAGGTGAGGTGAGTAGGCCAACTGAAAGGACCTTAAAATTCAGAAACTAATGTTTTTGACTAGATTTCTCAGCCATGCTTTGGAAGCAGCATGTTGGAAAGAGGACCATGTTGGGGGTTAAATGGCCTGACCTAGTCCTAACCAGCTACATAACCTTGGACAAATCACTTAATTTTCTCTTGGTATTCATTTTCTTTCTTTGTAAAATGAAGCTGTTAGGTGAGATAGTCCTTTAAGATCTCATAGGCCTCATAACATAACCACTGGAATTTCCTTTTTTTCTTTCTATTTTTAACTTTTATTGACATCCCTTGTTTTTATATTACAATCATTTCCAAATATATTCCTTTCCCTCTCCTACCTAGAAAGCCATGACGTGTAACATAAAATAAATAAAAAGGAGTTGGGGGCTGGGTGGGGAGAGAAACAATTCAACAAGACGGGCACCCCTGTCTTTGTTTTCACGCTATAGCCCCTGCCTCCGAAAAGAAAAAAGCTACAGGTTCTCATTTCTTCTCTAGAGCCAAGCCTGCTCGAGATATTTACAGAAAGTTCATTTGTTTTTTTTTCTTCCCATTTACATTGTTGCTTTCCTAATTATGCTTACTTTACTCAGCTTCAATTCATGTAAAAGCTCATTCTGATTTTCACTATTTCATACAGCGTAGTCATATTACATTACGTTCACATACCATAATTTCTTTATCTGTTCCCCAATTAATAGGCATATATTTTGTTTCCAGTTCTTTGCTACCGGAAAAAGTAAATAGTTGATGTTTCTATAATGCTTTCTGGTTATAAAATATTTGTATTCTTGTTACATTTTATATTTAAAACCCTATGAGGTAGGTAATACAACAGATAAGAAACTGAAACATAAGGAGAATAAGGGATTTCCCCAAGGTCATGCAGTTATTAACATCAGAACCAAAATTTGAACTAGGTCCTCAAGGGGGAGCTGAAACGATGGCAAAGCTGATTAGCTTCTACCTTCCCCACTACCATAGAGGACATACATCACCATCCTCCTGTCCCTGGAGCTCACAACCCAGGAATCCTCCTGGATGCCTCACTGCCTCCCATCCCCCACATCCAAGCTGTTGCCAAGGCCTGTCGATTTCACCTTGGCAACATCTCTCCTTGGATACTGCCACCACTGTGACGCAGGCCCTTATTGCTTCACGCCTGAATTAAGTGGATCGGCCGGCCACTTCAAGTCTCTGTACTGTAGTCCATTCTCCATTCAGTCACTAAATTAATATTCCTAAAATACAGGTCCAATCAATAAACTCTGGTGAATCCCTGTTGCCCCCAGGATCAAATACAGATGTTTCATTTGGCATTCAAAACCTTTCATAGCTTATCCCCCCCCTTACTTTTCCAGTCTTCTTACATCTTATTACCTGACATACACATTTACATTCTCTTTGATCCAGTGACACAGGCCTCTCAGTTTTTGCATGAACAAGGCATGCCGTCTCTCAGCTCAGGGTTTGTTTTTTTTTTACCTATTTCCTATGCTTTGAATACTCTCCCTCCTCAGCTCCAACTTCTGACCAACTCCCAGCTAAAAGCCCACTGTCTACAGGAAGCTTTTTCCAACTCCTCTTTAAAAAAAAATAATTTAGGGGCAGCTAGGTGCCTCAGTGAATAGAGCACAGGCCTTGGAGTCAGGAGGACCTGAGTTCAAATCTGACCTCAGACACTTAACACTTACTAGCCATGTGACCTTGGGCAAGTCATTTAACCTCAATTACTCCATCTTCCCCCCCTCCAAAAAGAAAAAAATAATCATTTATTTTTAGTTTTCAACTTTTTTTTTTCCTATTTATCCTGTATATACCTTGTTTTGTAGATACTGTATGTTATCTCCCCCATTAGATTGTAAGCTCCTTGAGGGCAGGGACTGTCTTGCCTCTTTTTATACCCCCAGTGCTTAGGACAGTGCTTGGAAGATAGTAGATGCTTAATAAATGTTTGTTGACTGACTAACAAATGAATGTATAGATAGAGTGATAAAAAGAAAAAGCCCACTGAGCATGAAAAGAGGCTTTCCAGGAGTGCCTATTGGGGAACATCAGACAAGGTGTATGTATGTTTGTGTCACGGGCTGTGCATGTATGGGTGGGTGTGTGATTCTTAGTGTTTCTGTCTGCCTTACCCAGGAATCTGAGCTTTTTGAATATTTGACTCCTGACATGACAGCCTGTGAACTCTGAGTCAGAGCCTCGTACTCCTTAGGATCTCAGAAAATGGTGGCTAATAGAGAATTAGTAGCTGTTAGGGTCTAGGAAAAAGGAAAGGCTATACCTTGGGTTCCCTCAATTCCTAAAAGAGAGAGGAAGTCCTGGGGGAACAAGTGGGCTGCTCTTACTTGTGACTCTTGTCTTCCTTTAGCTCTACTCACACCCTAGGTGTTACCTTGAGGGAAACCAGGTGATGACGTCTGTCCTTGGAATTACAGCCAGGTCCCAGGTGAGCTGTTCTTCATAACGTCTTGTCTCTACTGCCCAGATGGGGCTTCGTTTCCTCCCTCTGCTTGGAGCTTCTCCAAGCACCCAAGCACATTTGTTCCCAAATCATCCATAGGATGAAGAAGCGCACAGTATTTGTCACACTGGGGCAGACCTGTGGTCAGCCCCAATATTGTATTGTCAGCACTGTCATTGACCCCCATGTTGCTGACAGGGCTTAAGTGTTCTCCCTAAGCCTTAAGAATTGGGTAACTGCTTTTGTCCGGCCTGGCATTTGCATAAACAAGATACTCCCTCTCTTGACTCGGGGTATTTTCTTAGCTTCCCCTTATGCCTGGAATGCTTTCTCTCCTCTACTACATAATAGCACTTAGCTTCTTCCTGCTGCTTCAAACCTCCCCCCACTTTTTTTTATAACTTGTAACACCTCCCTACCTCATTTCCAACCCAGTTGTTCTTAATCTTCTCTCAAATGAAAACATCCCCCCCCACACACACACACAGCAGGTAACATTTCTCCTAATTTCTGAAAAACTGAAGCCATCACCCAGAGTTTTTTCAACTCCAGTCTCACATCTTCAACTACGTAGTAGACATCTTAAACACAGCACATCCAAAACTGAACTCATTATCGTCCTTCCCTCAAAATCCTCCCCTCTTCCAAATTTTTCTGTTACTGTCAAAGGTCTGCCATCTTCCCAGTCACCCAGGATCTCAACCTAAGTATCACCCTCAACTGTTTATTCTCACTCATTTCCCCCCAATCCAATAGTTAAATGCTATTGTTTCTACTTTCATAACATCCTCTATACATGCCCCTTCTCTCCTCCGACACTGCCACCACTACGGTGCAGACCCTCCTCACCTCAAATACGGACTGCTTGGGGGTCTCCCTGCCCCAGATCTCTCCCTACTCTGGTCCAGCCTCCACTCAGCTGTCAAAGCGATCTTCTAAAGTGCAAGTCTGACTATATCACCCTCCCCTACTTGAGTGAATTCCACTGACACCCTGTTATCATCAGGATAAAATAGAAAATCTTCTGTTTGGTTTTTAAAGCCTTTTATGACCAGTTCCTTTCCTACCTTTCTAATCTTCTCGAACTTCACCCCATTCCATATACTTTGTGGTGCCAGCCTCTTTGCTGTTCCTCAAACAATATATTCCATCTCCTGATGCCCAGTATTTTCACTTGTCTCCCACGCCTGTAATGCTCTTCCTCATCATCACCTCCTGGCTTCCTTCAGGTCCTAACTAAAATTCCACCTACAGGAAGCTTTTCCTGATCCCCTTTAATTCTTGTGCCTTCTCTCTGATGATAATTTACAGTATATCATGTATATAGCTTGTTTGTCCATAGTTGCTTGCATGTTGTCTCCCCCATTAGACTAAGCTCCTTGTGAGTAGTGACCGTCTTTGCCTTTCTTTGTATCCTCAGCACTTTGCACAGTGCCTGCTGCATAATAGGCTCCTAATAAAGGCTAGTTGACTGACTCAACTCCACTCCTCACCCTCCTCACATCAAATCTTCCCTGTCTTTACCCTTCTTTTCCTTTTCTCCTGAGAAAAGTCCACACTTCTTAGTCTGGCACAACCTACCTTTCAAACCCTTTCTCATACAATACCCCCTGAAGAACTCCATGCTCATGCTAAACTGGGCTACTTAGTCCCTGCCCTGAACACATTCTGCACTTTCCTGCCTCCATACCTTTGCTTGCATCGTTCACTAGACCTAGTAGCCTCCTCTCCCATCCATCACCTTTTGACAGCCTACTATTCTTCCGATAGCCAGGTCATTTGAACTTCCTTCAATTTGACCTTAACTATTCCATGAAACTTTCCCTGATTCCCTTCAGCTAGAACTGACCTCAGCCTCATTAGATCTCAGGATATAGTAATTTTATTCTTTAAAATCTGTACCCATCCTCACCTGTACTGTATTGTGAGGACAGAGACGGTATCTTTATTTTTTAATTTCCTCTAGCACAGTGACTCAGCCATAGCAAGAACATCATATATGTTTGTTCAGGGAATCCCACCTTCTCTTAGTGGCCTTTGATCCTGTCATTCTTTACTCTGTCCAACTTATTTTTGAATTTATATTTCCTGACACTGTCACTTTTTGGGGTAATGGTTTCTGCAAGCTTCTTCTTCTATTAGAATCCTGCCTCTTTCCACATCTGAAATCTGCCTGCCAACATATAGAATCTCAGAGCTGGAAGGGACCTCAGAAGGGCTCTAGTAGAACCTCTACCTAAACAGGAATGGCCCCTATAACATCTCTGGCATCTGACAACCCCATAGCCTTCCCTTGAACATCTCCAATGATGATGAAATCTCTCTTGAGAGAGCTCATTCCATTTTTGCCTGGCTCTAATTGATGGGAAGTTTTTTTCTTATGTTAAACTAAAACCTTCTTCTCTATCATTTCCACTCATCTTTCCTGGTTCTGCTTTCTGGGGCCAGACAAGTCTAAACCCTCTTCTATGTAACAGTCCTTCAGATACTTAGAGGTAGATAGCATTGTCCTTCCTAAGTGTTCTGTTCTCCAGGCAAAACATCCCCAGTTCCTAACCATGCTCTTTTGTCCTCTCACTACCCTGGTTTTCTTTCTGTGGACACACTTGGGATTTTGTACTCTGATACAATAACTCTTTATAATTATACGGGTTATGTTTTGGCCAAGACACCTTAGTAAGACATGCCACAAAGCTGTGGAAATTTTTCCATATTTATTTTGTCATCTTGACTGAGGATGTCTTAAGTTTTGAACACCATTTGATTTAGGGCATCCTACTTGCCTGATTTTGGGGACAGTTTAGGAATTGCCTCTCAGTTGTCAAAATATGCCTCTGCTTCTCTAACTTGCTTCTTCTGTTAGACGTTGTAGTCTGGGGTCACTGTGAGTCAGTGATTATCTTTCCACCACCAATTCATGCGAACTACACACAGACTCTTGCTTACTGCCAAGTGGATTAGTCTAGACTGTTACTGTACATTTCTATTTTCTGGCTTGGCCCTATGGATTTGATATTCAGTTAGATGGAACTACCCCCCTCTCATCGTTTCCATTTAACTTAAGAATGCAATGGGCTTTTTGTAGAACCTCGTCAAACTGAGCTTCATATTCAATACTAAACAATAGGGTTTTCCCCATTATTTATTAATCTCCATACTTATCAACTGCCTTTTTAATATTTTGTGCAAGAAAGAAAGCTGGGGGGCAGCTAGTTGGCACAGTGAATAGAGCACCAGCCCTGGAGTCAGGAGGACCTGAGTTCAAATATGACCTCAGACACTTAACAGTTACTAGCCGTGTGACCTCGGGCAAGTCAACTTAACCCCAATTGCCCTGCCCTCCCCCTCCAAAAAAAAGAAAAAGAAACAAAGAAACAAAGAAACAAAGAAAGAAAGAAAAAGAAAGAAAGAAAGCTGGTAACTTTCTGGTTCAAGTGAAGCTTATATTTCCTGGATATGTTCTGCCTTCTCCCCAAGGTGGTACAGTTTCTGACTAAATAGAAACACTGCCTCCTTGTACCACTATTTCATCTGTTTGGTGACACTGAATGTCTATAATGTACCTCCTTACCTCCTCACCTTAAGAATCTTCACTTAGTGGAAAATTCCATATTCCCTTCTCTGGTCTTGCTACTAATTTAACTGCTATATGACTTTAAGCCAGCAACCTTCATCTATAATATGAGGGAACTGACTTAAGTACCTTTAAGAAAATTTAAATGAACAGATTATAAGATATAACAAAATCTAGAGCTATAAGATCCCTTAGTTCAGCTCTTTCACTAAAACAGTGAAATGACTCACCTAAAGCCGTGCCTGGTAGTTAGGAGCAGGGCCCCTGATTCTGAATCGGACAATCCAATTCACTGTGTTTATTAAGTAACTATTAAGTACAAGACATTGTGCCAAGTGTTGTGATAGGAAGACAGAATGAAAATTCATCCCTGCAAGGAGCTTATTTCCAAAGCACCATTCGACCTTTGTACTAATCACACTTCCTGAATTTCTCTTATGTTTTCCTTGTACTTGCCTATAATGTTCCTAGACACTTCTTAACCTCACCCGAATCCCCTATGCAATCACTTCCCCTCACTTATCTCCCCCTTACCTCCTATACCCAGACACATATGCAATGATAGAATTTATTTATCCAGGGCAGAACTGTGGGATTGTCCCTTGGGCAACAGGTATGTGTTGTTTCAGGAGCTGATGACCTTTGAAGATGTAGCTGTGTATTTTACGAAGAAGGAATGGAAGCAGCTGACCCTTGATCAAAGGCACCTCTACAGAGATGTGATGCTGGAGAATTATGGGAATATGGTCTCTCTGGGTAAGAGTTGTTGCCCCCGCTATGATAAATAATAATCCTGTAGGGATGGGTAGGTGGCACAGTGAATAGAGCACTGGCCCTGGAGTCAGGAGGACCTGAGTTCAAATTTGGCCCCAGACACATAACACAAAAAACTAGCCATGTGACCTCAGGCAAGTCACTTCACCCCAATTACCCTACCTTTCCTCCTCCAAAAAGTAAAAAAAAAATCATCATCATCATCATAATCTTCTAGAGAAGGAACTTTTAACCAGGGATATATGAACTTTTAAAAAACTATTTTGATAACTATTAAATATAATTAGTTATCTTTGAAAGCCTTTTATGCTTTAAAAAACATTCTCAGAACAGGTTCTCAAAGGGGTACATGACATAAAAATGGATAAGACTGCATGCCTAAAAGCCTCTCAGTTTTGACTTATGTGACGTCCTGAAAGCTTGGCTTGGTTGTAACTTGAGAATTACCTTCCTTATCCCTTTTGGGCCCAGATGTAGCCTGTTTTTGTTTTATGTCTTTAAAAGACAGAGCTGGTCTGTACAAAGGAATTTTCTTGGGATTTCCCAGATATAACCACTTTTCCTGTTGTTAAACTCCTTGTTAGACACTGTGCTTTAATCCTTATAGATTCTCCCTATTTTTGTATAACTGTGACCCTGCTTTGACTAATAGCTTTCCAGCCTCAAGCAGGAAGAAGACAAATGAATTCACTGTTCTGTGCCTACATTGCTCCTTTCCTAATAGCATATTCTTACCCCAGTCTCTGGGAACACATTTATGTAAGAGACTCCTCCCACTTTCCCCCTTATTTCCATAAATCAATAAACCATTAATTGTTTCGTAAGAGTTTGGCTTACATAGCTGCTGGGAGTCTAGCTCAGCTTTCTATCTCATCTCCCAAGAAGCTCCAGCCTAGGTGGGGCCCTTCTGGATTTGTGGCCAGATAGGGCTTTACCAGGATTGGATCCTGGGCCCAGACACGAACCCTAAATGCACACTTGGGAAAAAAGAGATCTAGGACTATGGGTCCTAAATGAGTCAAAAGTTCTAAGAAAACAAAGGAACAGGATGGGATCCAGGCTCAGGGAAACATTAAGATTTTAGATAATTATTCTGTATCTTTTTGCGTCTATTTCCCATTTTCCCAGTTAGGCTATAATTTTCTTGAGGGCAAGGACCATACCTTTTATATATTTTCATTAACTTATCACCATTTGTGAGAGTTGGAAGGAATCTCAGATTGTTTAATCCAGCCAGCCCTGGACAAGTCTCGACCTGTGATTTCATTGGTATGAGGAACTCCAAGCTGAGGAAACTCCTTTTAACAGAACAAGTCCATACCTTCTCTGCAGCTTATAGTCTTGGAGAATTGCCTAGACCACCAAGAAATTAAATGACTTGCCCAGGGTCACACAGTCAGAGGTGACACTCGAACACACATCTGGCTTCTGGCTCTGTAACTTCTATGTCATGTACCACTCAACCAAATAAGAATCTTCTCTCAAACATTCTTTATAAACGGTCATCCAGCCTTTGCTTAAAGACCTTTGGTGACACAGGACCCCCCAACTCCTAAGACAGCTCTCATTCATTGTTATTTGAGTTTGATGATTACCAATGGTTTTTGCATCTTCAAAATCTTGGAGATGTATGGGATGAGTGAAAACTTCTCCATTTGGGGTTACAACCCCTCCCTCCTCCATTGCTGCTGTCAATCATTTTTACCTTCCTTTGTCTGTTTTCTCACCTTGGTGGGTCCCTCCCTTGCCTCTTTTCTTGCTGTCCTAGTTGGGGAAGAATTTGGTGAGGTGTGCCCCTTCACCAATGAGAGAGGAGACAGGTGGGAAGGGGACTTCACTAAGTTAAGTTATAAGTTCTTGCACTGTCTTTTGTAACTTGCCTCTTCTCCATAATGAGTCATGGGGAAGACCACCCTCTTCTCCCAGGGAAGAGAATGAACTCCTGTTCTTATCCTAAGAGATCTCTGTGTTTATTTTTTCACTAAATTAACAATGATGGATATTTTTCATCCCAAACAGAGAGAAAATTGGTTTAGTCTGAGCTCACATTTTTCAGCACAAAGCTACACATTTTATTTCCTTTCCTACAAGCAGGAGTTCCACTCCACAAACCTGATGTGATATCTCAACTGGAACGTGGGGAAGAGCCATGGGTCCTGAATCTGCAGGAAGCCAATGAGAGAAAGGAGACCCTGAGATATCACAGCACAGGTGAGGGAAGAGACCACTAATCAGTGGGAGTTGTCATTTTTTTTTAATGTAAACTTTCTTCTGCATAGGGTGCACTGTTTGAAGAAGGCTCCATAAGAAGAAGACTGTGAGTAGAAGCAGTCCCAAGGAAAGGCAACAGAGAATATAAGTTATTTTGTGGGAAGGAACAATTGGAAAGATCCAATATCCTTGGGGGAGAAGTTTTACCACACAATGAGTCATAGAAACACTGCATCTTAAATTTGAAAGGGACCTTAAAGATCTTATCATAAACCCTGACCCTCTCTAGTTCAGCTACATGACTAGGTCATGCAGTCCTGTACCTATCATGAATCCTCGCTCTAACATGCCTGAAAGATGATCTTAGCTTTTGCTTGAACACCTCCAGTGATGGTGAGCTGTCTTCATGAAATGAAGAACTAGCATCAAGTATTTAAATGGTCAACATGTAGAAAGGTTTAGTCTATTCAGCTTAGTCCTAGAGGGCAGAAGAAGGAGTGAATGGAAGACATTGGGAGGTAGATCTAGGCTGAACATCACAGCTTTTTTTTTTTTTCTTTTTGGAGGGCAGTTGCCATTAAGTGACTTGCCCAAAGTCACAGGGCTAGTAAGTGTGTCAAGTGTCTGAGACCGGATTTGAACTCAGGTCCTCCTGACTCCAGGGCCAGTGCTCTACTCACTGCGCCACCTAGTCACCCCTGACACAGCTTTCTTAAACTGGAATAAACTAGCTGTGGAGTTGCCTTTCGTTAAAGGTCTTCAGGTAAAGTCTCTTGAGGATCAAATGGGCAACATGTGGCCTCAAAGCTGCAGATTCCCCACCCCTGGAAATGACTTTTTCGGGAATGCCATAGAAGGCATTCTTTTTCAGGTAGGATAGGACTCCAAGGAAGGATGGAAAACAGGAAGTAAATAAACACTTATTAAACATTTACTGTGTGCCAAGCACTGTGAATACAAATAAAAGCTAAAAGGGAAACAACCCCTGCCCTCAAGGAGCTTACATTCTTTCTTTTTTTTTTTTTTTTTTGCCTTTTTTTGGGAGGGCAGTTGGGGTTGCCCAAGGTCATAAGGCTAGTAGTAAGTGGTAAGTGTCTGAGGCCAGATTTGAACTCAGGTCCTCCTGACTCCAGAGCCAGTGCTCTATTCACTGTGTGCCACCTAGCCACCTAGCCTAAGGAACTTAGATTGTAATGGGAGAAGACCACACACAAAAAGGAACTAAAAAACAAGGTGAGGAGGGGAGGTACCCTTAGAGGGATGATTTTGAAGTCCAGAGAAAGTTAAAAACAGGGTGAGGAGGGCAATGAAGTCTCATTGACTGCAGTCCATCTGCAAAATGGAGGTTCTTGGAGGAACTCACCAATGGAAGAAGGGGGATGGACCTCTTAGAGGGATATAGCAGGTTGAGTAAATCCCAGGGGTGGCAGGCTATTACTGGGTGTAAAGGCCTCTCACGTTACAGGGAAGTTCTAGCATGTGCCTGCCATCAGTAAAGGGAACATGGTATCGAAGTATAGAGAAAGTCAGGAACATGGCTGAGAGGGGAATGGCCTCTGCAGTCCTTTCTATTTCTCACATTTAATTTCCCAAGTCCATTGCTAACAAGATTTAAAGCCAGTTTTGAGAACTATCAAAGCTATGTATTTCAATTAAATTACTATGAGGGGAGGGGGGAAGGCTCATCACTAAAATTATTTTCCTTTTTCCTCGGCTTATAGAATAAGCGACCTTTGAATTTGCTTTTTATTTTTTTTTTTTCAGATTGTGAGAGCCAGAGAAAGAAAAAGCAGTCATATGAAAAAGGCATTTCAAAAGAAATAAAATCACATGGAGCAGCACTGGCAATATCCTTAAATAATGTAACTCAAGAATCTAGTTTTGGAGAGGCTTGTGAATCTGAGGGAATTTTAAAGAGAAGTCAAGGAAACTCCACAGTGGTGATTCTGAAGAAGTACTGTTACCAAGAGAGAGGTTTCAGTAAATTGACTATGACCTCAAAGAAAAATGCAATGGGAGGGAATGCCCAAGAGCTGAATAAACATAGGAGAAATTTAAGTTTGAATTTAAACTCTGTTTCTCATCCAAGACATACTGCAAAAGAGAAGATCCATAAATGTGACACGTGTGGCAAAAGTTTCCAATATAATTCAGATCTTACTCTACATCAAAGAATTCATACTGGAGAGAAACCCCACAGATGCTGTGAATGTGGGAAAAATTTTAGTCGGAGCTCACACCTTAGGGAACATCAAAGAATTCATACTGGAGAGAAACCCTATAAGTGTAACAAATGTTTGAAAGCTTTTAGTTGTAGCTCCCACCTTATTCGACATCAATTAATTCATAATAGAGAAAAACCTTATAAGTGTGAGGAATGTGGTAAAGCATTTAGTCTAAATTCACGACTTAGTCTACATCAGAGAACTCACACTGGTGAGAAGCCATTTAAATGTACTGAATGTGGGAAAGGTTTCATTCAGAGCTCACAGCTTATTCAACATCAGAGAATTCATACCGGAGAGAAACCCTATGGATGTGATGAATGTGGAAGAGCTTTTAGTCAAAGTTCACACCTTATTCAGCACCAGAGAATTCACACTGGAGAGAAACCTTATGCATGTGAAGAATGTGGGAAGACCTTTAGTCAAAGTTCACAACTTAAACTGCATCAGAGAATTCATACTGGAGAGAAACCTCACAAATGTAATGAGTGTGGGAAATCTTTTAGTCAGACTTCATTGCTTATTCGACATCAGAGAATTCACACTGGAGAAAAACCTTATGAATGTCATGAATGTGGGAAAGCATTTCGTCAGAGTTCAACCCTTGTACAACATCAGATAATTCATACTGGAGTAAAACCCTATAAATGTAATAAATGTGGAAAAGCTTTTGGTAGAAGTGCATACCTTAATGAACATCGAAAAACTCATCCTGGAGAGAAATCTCATCAAAATGGAGATACCTTAGATAGTTCAAACCTTACTGATCAGAGAATTCAAATTCAAAAGTTCCCCAAAATTAATGAATGTGGGAAAGCCCATAGTGAGGGCTCATTACCTATTCAACATCAGACAGTTCATACTGGAGAGAAACCTTATAAATGTAATAAATGTGGGAAAACCTTCAGTTGGTATACATATTTTATGAAGCACCAAAGAAATCATATTGGGGAAAAGTCTCAACATAATAAGCATGAGAATTCTTCAGATATTTCAAGCCTTACTGAACACCAAAGAATTAATACTATGGATAAACCCCATAAATGTAATGAATGTGGGAAAAGCTTTGGTCAAAGCTCATTACTTATTCGGCACCAGAGAATTCACACTGGAGAAAAGCCCTATGAATGTCATGAATGTGGCAAAGCCTTCAGTCAGAGATCAACTCTTGTGCAGCATCAGATAGTTCATACTGGAGTAAAACCCTTCAAATGTGTTGGGTGTGAAAGAGCCTTCAGTAGGAGGGCATACCTTCTTGAACATCAAAAATCTCATATTGGGGGAAATTCACATCAATATACTGATTATACTGATACATTAACTAGTTCAAGTCATAGTGAAGATCAAGTAATTCACACTGAAGAGAAGCATAAATACAATGAATGTAGTAAAGGCTTCAGCAAGAACTCATTACTTAATCAGCATCAAAATGTTCATACTGGAGTGAAACCCTACAAATGTGATGAATGTGGAAAAACCTTTACTTGGAGTTCACATCTTATATTACACCAGAGAATTCATACTGGAGAAAAGCCCTATGAATGTCATGAATGTGGAAAAGCCTTCAGTCAGAGCTCTTTTCTTATTAGACACCAAAGGATTCACACTGGAGTGCGACCATACAAATGTAATGAATGTGGCAAAGCTTTCAGTCAGAGTTCAACGCTTTTTCAACATCAGATTATTCATACTGGAGTGAAACCCTACAAATGTAATGAATGTGGTAAAGCTTTCAGTAGAAGTGCATACCTTATTGAACATCAAAGATCTCATATTGAGGAGAAATCCCATCAATATAATAGTGGGAATGCCTTAGATAAGTCAAGATTTGCTGAAAATCTCAAAATTTGTACTGGAGAGAAATCTCATGAGTGTCATGAATGTGGAAAAGCCTTTACTCACAGCTCAAGCCTTATTCAACATCAGAGAGTTCACAGTGGACAGAGACCATATGAATGTAATGAATGTGGGAAAGCCTTTAGCAGGAGTTCAACCCTCATTCACCATCAGATAATTCATACTGGGGAGAAATTTTATGAATGTAATGAGTGCGGTAAAGGTTTCAGTAATAGTTCAAATTTGAGACGACATCAAAGAATTCACTCTAGGATAGGAAAAACACTTCAGCACTTTACAGGCAAATAGCATCTCAGGACAGTAGGGTAGGGATCAGTTTGACATATACAGAACCAAATATTTGTGGCAATCTAAGTATTTTTAATAAATCTGCTAAGAGATGACTGCAAACATTTTCCATTTAACCAAGGTTTTAAAGTTTTGCATCAGTTTCCCAGCATTCTGTCTCTATTCTAACCAAACTAATCCTGTTTCCTCTGGACAAGCAGGATTTACTTATTCTCACATTCCAACCTTTTAAAAAATCTCTTCTTAGAATATCAGTTCACGTGCATCACCTTCAAAATATGAGCTTTTTCAGAAAGTTGCCTTATATTAAATTCAAGTAATATTTTTATACTGTACTATGTCTCCTCAATGTGTTTTCAAATTGTAGTTGTTTTTCATTTACATTGCTTTTTAATTTTTTCAAGGCATTTAATGATCTGTTTTCTCAACTGAACTTTCAGCTACTTAAATAGGACTGTTTTCCAATTCATTGATATGCAACCAAAGCTAGGATTGTGCTGTGCATATAATAGAAAGAATTATAGAATTTTAGTGCTAGATGTGACCTTGGAGATCTAGTCAAAACTTCAAATTACACATGAGAAAACAAGCCCAGAGGGTTAAGTGATTTGCCCAAGATCCCACAGCTAGCAAGTGACAAAACAAGGTCTCAGACCCAGGTTTTCTGACTCCCATAAACTGTCAAGATCAAGAAAACATATTACAGATAACCTAACCCAATTCTCTCAGTTTACAAATAAGAAAATTGAGATGCAAAAAAGGTTAAGGAACTGTCCCTGGTTACACAGCTTGGACATGGTATAAGTGAAATTAGAAAACATGCTTCTCAACAAATACTAGTTCAGTGCTACGGAGACAGTATGGTATAATGGAAAGAGAATTTAGTTTGGGCATCAAGAGAGTATACATTTGAATCCTGCCTCTGCCAATTAATTGCCCATGTATCCTTGAATAAATTAAAACTCTCTAGGTCTCAGTTCTTCGTGTGTAAAATGAGAAGCTTGATCTTCAGGGGTGGGGAACCTGCAGTCTTGAGGCCACATGTGAACCCAAGGCTGCAGGTTTCCCATCCTTGGTCTAGATGAACCTAAGAGTCAAGCATCAGTCTGATCTGATACAATCTATAGTAAAAATTGTCTCCTAGCATGATCAGTAAATGAGGACTCTTGAATAAATGAAGTTTCCAAATAACTGCTAACATTTTGACCATTTTTAGTGGAAGTGTTTTCAAAGTATAATGTTAAATCTGTTTCACTGCCTTAGCAAACTCTATGTAAGACATAATTTAACCTTTTTTAAAAAATGACTTGAATATATTTTTATGAGCATAATTTTGAATGGTGTAGGTATAGATTTTCCTGAATATAGTGTGAGACATGGGGTTAGGAGATACCCTTTAACTTGCTTTCTTGGAAAACTCTCTTGTTGGCTTACATTTTTATCATTTTCCTCTCTCAGAGAAATAAAATGTGCATTACCTCTAAGCACAACATGGCTTTTCCCCCCTCAAAACAATTAGTAATTTTTGAGTCCCAGGCAGTCTTCTCAGATTCCAGAAAAACTTATCATTAGTTCCCTTTGATTTTTTTAATTGCTTAAAATAAATATTTATTTTCATATCACAAACACAAGTTACTTCACTCTACCTCATCAATTTCTGTTTACTCTTGCATTAAATATTTTGATGGAGTGCCCAGGAAGAGAATACTTTACTATTTTAAGAACACAAGTTCCTCTGGAGATAGAGCTTTACTTCAAATCTAACGAATTCCTCATTGACTCTAATGGCACTTCTGCAAACATAACGCTAGGCCACAATTTTCTACAACATTCAAACATTTACTTTCTGTGCAAAGAGCAATGTACTAAGCACTGATGGACATAGAATTTTTAGATTTCTGTCCTTTCACAAAACCCCAGGTAGTGTTCCTGTTCTAGTCGATTTTTTCCCCCTTAGCAAATACTAGTAGGACTCAGTTTTCTCATCTGTAAATCAGGAGTTGCACAAGATCTTTAAGGTCTCTCCCAATTCTGATGTTTCCTATGATCTAAAGTCCTTTCCTGTTCGTTATATGTCTCCATTGTCATAGTTCCATAAGTCTGTTTATGAGAGTACACTTTTTGGTCAATGAACCAACCAATCAATTACATGTCATCTTTGATCCTACCCCTCTTTGGGGAAGGGTCTTATAAAGGAATGGTGTCATACTCAAATAGAAATATAGGCCACCAGATTGTATATAGGATTTCTACAGGCCAAATATTGACTTAGAAAACGATATATTAACATCTATGTTTTATTATATTTGTATTTTAAAAAATATTTCCCAATGACATTTTAATCTAGTTCCAGGGACACTCAGGAATGTTGAGGGCTTTGTGCTGTAGGTCATGTGTTTTTAAGACTTCTTATATAAAGCATTAGCTGAATAAATGAATGAATACCCCACTGAAGAGGGGAACAGAAGAGTCTGCAAACAGGATAAAGTGACTATTTCCTGGGAAGGATGTCTGTAGTCTACTTACTGGCACAGACTTGTTGCAGAGCCCAAGAAGGAATGACCCTTTGGTAAGTAATATCTTAGATGCTGGAAAATATGCCCTTCTGGTAATAACCCAGGGTCACTAAGTATCACATGTATCTTGTGGAAGCAGTTAATCACTTGATGTTTTATTGATCAGAGTTATTAAAGACAATATTTATTTTATCAAACAGATGTTTGTAGGATGGTTGCCCAATAAAGACAAATCTCTGTTTGCCAAGTGTCCTAAGTTTTGACACAAGAAACCTGAGACTTATATACTTTTGCAGCTACTTCAATAAAGTTATAGAAGTTACCTCATACTACAAGATTTGGATTAAAGTCATCAAAGAATCAAATGAAAAATAAACCAAAGACATATTTGTGATGTTAGTGGACAACAGTATACAATATTGAGGACTTGCAAAAGGATAAATTACAAAAATGGAAACAGTAGAAAAATTATGAGAACAAGCCCAGTTGCATTTGAACAAAAGCAAAAATTGTTAATATCTGGATATCAAAGTAGGTACTAACATTTGCACAGAGGGTTTTTATTAATCTTGGTTAATAATGAGTAGTGGAAGGTGCCTATTAAATTTATAATTTATGTATAGTATAATTTATAGTATAATTTATAAAATTAAATAGGAGGGTGATTATTAAATTTGGCTAAGCATTATGCATTGCTCAGTTATTTATAAGATTTGAGACTCCAGTGTCTTATCTTGCATATGCTTCAAGCCTAGTTCTTTGATTGTCTGCATTCAAATAGTTATTTCCTTGGTAGATATAGATCCAGCCCCAGAAATCTCATCTCCAATCCCACTTGCTTTTCATCTCATTGAAAAAAATGGAGATTTGGACATAATGGAGACCACTAATACTTCTATTCTACTTTAGGGTGACAATGCAAATAAGTGACTGATGCTGAGCAAAAAGCCTGCAGCAGGCTCTGAGATTTTTCCACTCTCCCTCAAGCAGGTGCTCATGTGAATGACCTATATGTTCTGTCAGCTGCAATTTATGAAGGCAGCACAACACTCACATTTGGTGCAATATATTTGAATCAGCCAAAATTAGGCATTGACTACAAATGTGCAAAGATGAATAAAATGGCATCCCTGTCCTCAAGAAATTCAGTCTAGAAAGGAGATTTAAGATAGGGATTCAAATGATAAATATAAATGCTTGAACAAGGTAGAGATCTGTACTTCTTTTTTCTTAGTCTTCCATATAGATATAGATATTTGTGTATACACACATGTATATGTACATACATATATACACATATGTGTATGTATCAGATGGCACTTTATTCCCAGCTTCATAATTTGTAATTATTTGAACTAAAACACTGTTTCCTTTTTACGTCAACATAAGCAACTTCAACAAATGTCCTAGGATCTAGAACATATGTGCAGAGTACTGATAGGGCTAAGGAAGATGAATAAAATATAGTCCTTTCCATCATTTATTTCAACAATAGGTGCCTACTACTGTGTGCAGAGACCTCTGTTCTTAGGAACATAAAAAGTTTATGTAAGACAAGCTTTTTTCTCATGGAGATCATGGTCTGGTAGAGAGGTGACAAAGATAAGGAAAAGGTACAAAGTGCTATGTAAGATGAGAGACAATAGGGATCTATGAAGGCTTCCTAGATAAATGGCCACTTGAATTTAGCAAAGGATCAGTAAAAATCAAAAGTGGACAATAGTAAAGTAAGGCCTTTTTTCTTCTCCCCGCCCCAGAAGTGGGGAGGGGAGGTAGAGAAAAATGTCAATTGAAAAAAAAAGTGAAATAAAAATTACATTTTAAAAAATGACGAAGGAGGGGCGAATAGAGCACCAGCCTTGGAGTCAGGAGGACCTGAGTTCAAATTCGGCCTCAGACACTTAACATTAGCTGTGTGACCTTGGGCAAGTCACAACCCCAATTGCCCTGCCTTCTCCCCTCCAAAAATAAAAAAAAAAAAAGCAAAAATGATGAAGGATATTACAGGCATAGGAAACAAAGAGAACAGGAACCAAGGCAAGAAAATACAGTATGAAATTGGAGATAGAGCTGGATAAAACACAAAGTACAGACAGGAGCTTTAATAAGGGTGAAGGCTGAAAAGTGTAGCCCAAGACTGTAGAAGTCCTTGAATGCTAGGAAAAGGAGCTTAAACTTTACTCAGTAGGCCACTAAAGATTTTTAAGAATGGATATTCATGCATAAGGTTATTCTTTGTTGGTCGATGTCCTTTGTTCTTGAGGAGCACCAAAATGACATCACTATCTTGGGGTCAATATACAATGTATCCAACTGTGGCTGATCAGACCACTATGAGCTAGAAAGACTCTACCACAGGTTAGGCACAAATAGTCCATATGAACATTTGGAATGGAGATATCTCTAAATTTACACATCTCACAGTTCTTTTGAGCTACTGCAATTCCGTTTTGTTCATAGAACACAGTGCCTTCTTTGATGCAGGTACATCATGTTGGGTGGTCCTGTGCCAGTGTCTCCCATGTCTCACAATCATTTCCAAGGTTCTTCAGAGAGACCTTAAGAGTGTCCTTATATTGCTTCTTCTAACCTCCATGTGAGCA
>CM053594.1:67234938-67251575 GCA_028646575.1 Pseudocheirus occidentalis | reverse complement strand
GGGGTTATTTAATTTACTTCCTCTTCAGTTAGTCTGGGCAACTTATATTTTTGAAAATATTCATCCATTTCACTAAGATTGTCAAATTTATGTGCATAAAATTGGGCAAAATAATTCCTAATTATTGTTTTAATTTCATCTTCATTGGAGGTACGTTCACCCTTTTCAATTTTGAGACTCAGAATTTGGTTTTCTTCTTTTTTTATCATATTGACTAAGGGTCTATCAATTTTATTGGTTTTTTCATAAAAACCAACTCTTAGTTTTATTTATAAGTTCAATAGTTTTCTTTAAGTTTTATTAATCTTTCCTTTGGTTTTCATTATGTCTAATTTAGTATTTAATTGGGGACTTTCAATTTGTTCTTTTTCTAGCTTTTTCAATTGCATGCCCAATTCATTGACCTCCATTTTCTCTTAATTTTTTCATGTATGCATTCAGGGATATAAAACCCCCTAAGAACTGCCTTTGCTGCATCCCACAAGTTTTGGTGTGGTGTCTCATTATTGTCATTCTGTTGAATGAAGTTACTGATTGGTTCTATAATTTCTTATTTGACCCACTCATTCTTTAGAATTAAATTATTTAGTTTCCAGTTAGTTTTTTTGCTTATCTTTCCATGGTCCTTTATTGCATATAATTTTTATTGCATCATAATCTGAGAATGATGCATTTAATATTTCTGCCTTTCTGCACAGAATTGTGAGGTTATTATGCCCTAGTACACGGTCAGTTTTTGAGTATATGCTATGTACTACTGAGAAGAAGGTACATTCCTTTTTATCTCCATTCAGTTTTCTCCAGAGATCTATCATGTCTACCCTCTCTAAAATTCTCTTTGCCTCCTTAACTCCTTGTTTATTTTGAACTTAGATTTATCACGTTCAGAGAGGGGGAGATTGAGGTCCCCAACTAGTATTATTTTGCTATCTATTTCTTCCTCTAATTTCCTTGACTTTTCCTCTAGGAATTTGGGTGCTATACCACTTGGTGCATGTATGCTAAGTAATGATATTGCTTCATTCTAGATGGTGACTTTTAGCAGGATGTAGTTTCCTTCCTTATCTCTTTTAATTAGATATATTTTTGCTTTATCTTATATGAGGACTGGTACCCCTGCTTTTTTACTTTAGCTGAGTCATAATATATCCTACTCCATCTTTTTACCTTTACCCTGTGCATATCCCCTTGTTTCAAACGTGTTTCTTGTAGACAGCATATTGTAGGATTGTGGTTTTTAATCCATTCTGCTATCTGCCTCTGTTTTATGGGAGAGTTCATCCCATTCACATTCACAATCATAGTTATGGTTACTTTCCCTCCATCTTATTCCCTCCCCTGTTTATATCTTTGTATCTTCCTTTTCCCTTCCCCTTCTTAAGAGTTCCTTTTGACCACTGCTTCCCTCAGTATTCCCTCCCTGTGTACCCCCTATTTACCTACCCTTTCCCTTTGCTACTCTTTCCCTCCCTTCTGACCACCCTCTCCCTTCTTATACCACCCCCAATCCATCCTACTGCCTGTAGGGCACAATAAATTTTTATTCTTAACAAAGTATGTTATTCCCTTCTTGAACCCAAACCAATGCTAGTAAATTTCATACAGTGCTCCTCTCCCTCCCTCTTTTCCCTCTATTATGAGTTTTTGTGTCTTTTCATGTTAGAATCTAAACTTAACTGTTTGTCTTGATCCCTCTTTAAATCAGAACCAATGAGAGTAACGATCATATGATGCTTATCTCCTTCCCTCTACTTTAGTATGTTTTTACGCCTCTTCTTGTGGCATAATTTACTATTTTCTGCCTCACCCTTTCCTTTTCTCCCTTTACAATCCCTTTCTTCCCCTTAATAGGTTTTTTTTAATCTTCATATTAGTTCACTTATACCCACATCCTCTATCCATGTACATCCCTTTAAAATGTTGCAATACTTACACAAATTTCAATATTGACAGGTATTCTTGTATAGGGATGTAAACAGTTTGCTCTTATTGAGTCCCAAGTTACGTGCGTGTATGAGCATCTGTGTGTATGTGTGAGTGTGTTTTTCTTGTTTACCTTTTTATGTCTTTCTTGGGTCTTGTAATTGGAGATTGAATTTGACATTGAGCAGTGGCTTTTTCATAAGGAAAGTCTGAAAGTCCTTTATTTCATTAAATGACCATCTCCTTGCCTGAAAGATTATGCTCAGTCTTGCTGGGTAGTTGATCCTTGATTGCAGTCCCAGCTCTTTTGTCTTATGAAACATCAAATTCCAGTCCCTCCAATCTTATAATGTAGCAGCTGCTAAGTCCTGTGTAATCCTGACTGTAGTTCCATGATATTTGAATTGTTTCTTTTTGGCTGCATTCAGTATTTTCTCCTTGACCTTGTAGCTCTGGAATTTGGCTACTGTATTTCTTGGAGTTTTCAATTTAGGATCTCTTTCAGGAGGAGATTGGTGAATTCTTTCAATAACTTTTACCTTCTGATTATAGGACCTCAGGACAGTTTTCTTTGACAATCTCTTGGAGGATGCTGTCCAGGCTGCTTTTTTCATCATGGCTTCCTGGTAAGCCGATCATTCTTAGGTTATTTCTCCTGGATCTGTTTTCCAGGTCAGTTGTTTTTCCAGTGGGGTATTTTGCATTTTTCAGTCTTTATGTTTTGTTTGACTGACTCTTCCTGCATCATAGAGTCCTTAGCTTCAGTTTGACTGATTCTAATTTTTAGTGAATTATTTTCCTCAATTCGTTTTTGAAGCTCCTTTTTCATATGTTCAGTTTTCATTTTTAGGGAGGTGTTTTCTTCAGTTAGATTTTGGACCTCCCATCCTAGTTCTCCAATTTTATTTTTTAAATATTTGTTTTCTTCAGTGAATTTTTTCTTCCAGTTTGGTCACTGTAGATTTAAATTTATCTCCCACCTCTTTAATTTCATTTCTAAAATCCCTCTTGAGGTCCTTTTGAGCTTGAGACCAATTCACGTTTCCTTCTGTGATCTCCAGTGTGAGTATAGAGTCTGTGTTGCCTTCTGAATTTGGTTGTTCTTGCTCACTATAAAAAGATGTTATGGTTCTAGACCTCATGCCATGTCTGAAGCATCTCTGTTATTGCAAAAATTGACTGACACACTGGGAGAGCACTTGTCATTATGTTGGCTTCACTTGTCAACCAGAGAGTTCAATCCAGGTATAGAGAGGAGCTTTTCTTCTAAGAGGAATGTGTGGGTCTTTATTGTATTTTTCTTTTTATGAAGGGTAGCATTAATCAGGGGAGTTAGGAAGGACTTCAAGGAGGTGGAATTTTAGCTAAGCATTGAATGGAACTAGGGTGTCCAAAGAGGTGGAGTTGATCAGGGAGTGTAGTCACTATGAGGGATTGCCTCTGTGTAAAAAGATAAGTGCACATGTAACAGAAAGTAGGCTAGTGTGGCTGGATTGTTGAGTAACTCATCTGTATTGATAGAGGGAGATTCCATCCTGAGAATTTCCCACATTGATAATATTACAGGCCTAATGTGTGTGTAGTTCATTCATTAGCAACTGTGAGGTAATTATATCTAGAATTTATATTGTGTTTTAAGTTTGCAGATTGCTTTACAGAGATGTTATTTTATCTTCACAACAACCCTGCTATTGTCCTTATTTTATAGATGAGGATACTCAGGCAGATTACAATTAAGTGACTTGCCTCTTCACACAGTAAGTAGCTGAAGCTAAATGTGTATCAGATCTTCCTAACTTCAGGTCCCAAACTTTCTACCCAGCTGCCGAGGTAGCTAAGTATCTAAGCTTAAGCTAATTAATCTAATCTTAGCTAAACCTAAGTATCATCCTTATTTGAGTGATATGGAAAGTAAGGCACAGAGGGGTTAAAGTAATTGCTTATCACAGAGCTACTATCAAAGACAAGAGTTTGAACACAGATCTCCTGACTCCCAAATCAGTACCTGTACCCTGTACTGTCTGTGTATGTATGGGACCTGACGTAAATCAGATTATCCAACTCTTTTGCCTGTAGTTTTGAGGGAGAAAACTCTTGCTTTTTAATAGGTTAAGTCGATAATACCTGGTGTCATTTCTTGACTTGTTGCATTGCATACATTTATTATCTGGAAATAACTAGATCAAAATTCACTTTTTTTTCTGTCATCTTGTTTTTTATCTTGGTCATTTGAATTCTGTGAATATACATCATCCTGTGTATTTTTTTTTAGGACATCTGTGGGTTTTTCAATTAATGGATTTTAGTTATAAATAATTAATTTAATTTTAAGCAGTTTTAAAATCAGTAGACTTAAATTAATGAATCAGAATTTAAAAGTAGTTTTCAGTTGATTATTCATGTGACATGCATAGTTACCTATAGTCAAGCTTCTGTGTCTATTAGAATGTATGTCTAAAATAACCTCCAGCTGTTTGACAAGCCCAAGAACGCGCCTCATCTTTTCCCCAACTAACATATTCCCTTCACAGGATAGGAGAGATGTAGGACAATAGTCAGTGGGGATAGATGGATCAGGTGAATGTTTTTTGTGGATAGGACTGACATGAGTATGTTTATAGGCAGTAGAGAAGAAGCCAATAGATGGGGAGACACTGAAGATAAGTGAGTGGGGATGACAGAGGGGGAGTGTTGGAGGAGAGGAGATGGAATGGAATTGCTTTTGCAGTTTTTGGTAGAGGGGTAGTTCTTGATAAGGAGTAAGGCTGCCTCTGTGTGAGACAGGTGTGAAGGAGAACATAGTGGCAGAAGGAACCGGAGTGTTATGAGATGAGGAAGAGAGCTCACCATGAATGGCTTAAATTGTTTTTCTATAAAATACAAGACAAACTTTGTGAATGAGAGGACGAAGGAGGGGAGGGGAAAGGAGCCACAGGAGGTTTTAGGACGGATGACAAAGTTTAGAACAGACACAGGGGAGAATAGGAGAAAGAGTTGATAAGAGGTATAGGATTGCTTAGCAATTGTAATTAAATTTAGTAGTGAGAGCACAATTGAAAATGTGTAACATGTATTTGTAGGGGATCCAGTTAGAATGGCTATGTGATTCCACTTTCAGCTGTGTGTGTGTGTGTGTGTGTGTGTGTGTGTGTGTGTGAAGGCAGTGGGTGATGGGACGCATCCAAAGGTGAGGCTTGGTAATGTGTAAATGGTGATATAAGGGGATCAGGGGCTCTAGAGAAGAGGACAGTATAGAGTTGAACCAGTTCACCAGGGAGTCAAGAAGGGGAAAACAATAGAGTTGGTAGTGCAGGGGTGATGGCCTAGGATAGAGGTGAGGGACCTACAGATGGGAGGTCATGAGAGGGGTAAGGAGTAGGGTTTTGTAAGAGAACAGAGGGCAAGGTAGAAAGCCAATAGATTATGGTCAGATAAGGGAATTTTGTAATTCTTGAACATGGAGGTGATACGATACATTTGTAGGTAATGGCAAGATTGGGGGTATGACCATCTTTGTGTATGGCTGGAGTGAGGTGGAGGAGTGTGTAATGGTAAATGAATAGGTTGAGGAACTTAGAAAAAAACACAGCATGTGATAGAATGCATACACTAAGATGGGAAGTCCTATTTCATTACTCCTTTTTCCTCTGAAGACTGGAGATTAGGTAGGACATGGTGCAGCAGAAGATGGACGTTTTGTCTTCTACCAACTTGTCTCTTCCTGTTCACTCAAGAGACAGGCACAGCAGGACATGGAAGGCCTGACATCAAAGGCCTTGCTGGATGCTCTCCCCATTCTAGGTGGGAGGTGAGGCTGGCAGCAGAAGGTGGAAGTTGTCTTTTTTTTTTTTTTGAAGGATTATTAATATTTATTCAAGCACATTTTAAAAAAATAATTCTGAGCCGAGCCTCAGAAAAGGAAGTCAGGACTCAGAGATTTTGATGTATCCCTGCCCCTCCACCCCAGGTGTCTGCAGCCTGAAAAGGCTGGTGCCCTGGGATATACACTTTAAAAGACTCTTGTCTGAGATCCTGACTCCAACCAGACTTTTGCCCCCCAAACTTCAGATACTTAGAGAGGACAAGTCTCATTAGATTATTGGCCCTGTTGATGGGGTGTTGGGGTGCCTAGGTTTGTAACACCCAGCTTCAACTTCAGTTGTAAAGTCACACCTCCCCCAGCCATAAAACCATTAACACTACCTCTTCCCTGAGCAGCCCTCTGCTTAGCTGCCGTTAGCCCTGCTTGTTACAATAACAAGCCGAGCTTTACAAGAAATGTAAAGCTCCCTTGTTCTAGTGGTCAGTTGCACCTATGAATCTTTCTATCCATTTCTATCAGTAAACTAACTCCTCTCCAATTAGGCACATCCTGGATCCCCAGTTAGTCTAGCTTCCAACATTCATCTTGTCGAACAGGACATTGATGGGTAACAGACTGGGCACTTCTTAGTCAGAATTGACTGCTAGTTGACTTAGGTGACATTTCAAGGCAAAAAATCACACCTCCTGATAGTTCCCCCCCAGGCTTTTTCCCAGTGAATTATGGGCAATACACCTGTGCAGTAGATATGAAAAGTGCATGTCCTTTTAAGCACTGACTGCTCCTTAACTCCTCCCTAATCCCTCCTTTACTCACCTAGTTAGCATAATTGATGCCTGATTTATGTTATTTTGGCTATATAATCCGTATTTCTTTGTCCTGTACTTTGGCCGGCTTCCTAAGCCCTCCTGCCCGCTGAATAGCATAACAATAAACTTTTACAATCATTAAATGGAGTTCATGGTTCTTTCCTGAACTATCCTCTACCCACATCTCTGCCCACACCTGAGGCTGGCCCCTGGGTGGACCCGCTACATAGTTCCATTTATTAAATTCAAAAAATACGCTCAAGTATGTCTGTGACATGTAAAAATTGAGGTTAAGAAAGTGCACATGACAACTAAACATGACATTGACATAACTGACAACATTGAAACAAGGACTAGTTATAGTTAGAGTGAAAAAAGAATGGAACAATTCAAAATTCCTTTCCCATCTTTGAAATCAAGTCATCAGGGAGTTTCATTAATTCATCGTTTTCTTTAGTTTTTTTGTTCCAGGCTTTTCTCTAGTGACTGGACTCTTACTTGTTCCTGTCATAAATTTCCTTGTAAAGATTCTCAGCTTTCGCTTTGCTGCAAACCTGGGCAATTTCTTCATTTGCTAGGTTTAACTTCTCTTCTGCGTGAGCTTTCAGGGCTTGGTACTTCCGCGCTTCCTTTTCAGTTCTTACTATATGATCTTCAACACATTTCTTCAATGCTTTGTTCTTTTTAAATCCTTCTAAAACCTCCTTCTGCTTTTCTAGTCGTTTGAAGAGGTCAGAGCAAGATTGTTTCACAGAGTTCAGATCTGATGAGCCTTGCCTTGCTGCTTTTCTGATGAAACCACCACGCCTCTGAAGCCGCCTCCTACTTCTGCGCATCTGCCATTAGTTATTATCCCTTCAAATTCTTCCACAATTTTCCCCATTGCTAAATATTGTGCCTGTGATTTTTCGTATTTGTCTTTCCATTCTTGAATTTTCATGTCTTTTTCTTTAAATTTTTGTTTGATTTCTTCTACAGCCACATGCATGTCTTTCTAGTCATACTTCAACACATCTATAACAGGATCTACTGAAACAGGAAAATCTGTGACTTATCACAGGTACACCCAAACATTCCAGTCCATCAATAGGGGGAAGTCCTGTTACAGGAATGTTAAGTGTTCCTAGGAAGTCAAATTCATCAAGTTTTGCATCGTGTTGGTTTTCCTGAGTCCGTAAGACTGTTATTTCAGTAGTTTTTTCAGGAGTCGGTTTATCAGGGCTCTCTAAGGAGTGGGTCAACTTCGAGATATAAGGACTGTTTTCTCAAGGCAGAATCCTTAAATAAAGAAGTTCCAAATTGTTCCAAATAGTCTATTTCTATTCCCGTACCTAAAACTGCCAGGCTAGGGCTTGTAGGCCTCAAGTGCAGATGAGGGAGGAGAAGGGATCCCAAGTGGGAGGCAGGGATGGGAAAGCACCTGGGTGGAGAGCCACAACAAAATTGCAAGTCCTGAGCAAGGGCACCAACTGCACCTCAGGTGGAAGTTGTCTTGCAGTGGTAGTTGGAAGGTGTCCTGGAGAACCCCACCAGACTACTCTTAGGAGATATGAATAGTAGATGATAGAAGAGAGTGTCAGAGGAAAGTATATCTCCTCTTCTCATCTGAGACTTGAGATCAGGTAGGTGTAGCAGGTTTGCCTGCTGGGGGACTTTAAGTTGAGGCAGATGGAAGTTAGCCTGGCTCCTTGCCACATTGCCACCTTCTCTTAGGACATGGGTAGCAGGACATGGAAGGTCAGTGGTCTTGTTCAGAAGAAAGTATGGTTCCTCTTTGAACCTAAGGCTGAAGATAAGTTGGTATGGCAGTAGGTGGAGGGAACACACGATCACAAGTCATAGGAAGAAAGTACTTAAAAACAATGCTTTGAGAATTGATGAGGGTCCACAGACGGATGCAAGGGTATGTGGAGCTAAAGTAAGGTAGAGAAGATGACTGCATGGAGTGGCAGAGATTGCTGTTGAGGTAGGGGTTGGATCTATAGAAGTCAACATTAGTGTATGTATGAAGTGGTCAACCAAGTCTTTGAAGTAATGCCCACATTTCTTATCGCAGTAAGCAGCAAATGGGAACTTGGTGGTTAAGTTCCAAGCCAAATACCTGTTTTTACATTTCTGATTCTTCTGAAACACACGTCCATTAAGTAACCTTATTGAGAGGCTGGGTGATAATGTCATAGTTTTTTGTACCAACTTCTGATGGTAGTCACTAAATCCTAGAAAAGTAGGAAGTAGTGTTTGAAAATTCTATAAATGTGGCTAGTAGCATTTCTGTCATCCCAAGTTTAATTCTTAATGTCCTGTTAGGACACTAATCAGTTGCTCTGCCAAACTGGCGATTGTCACATGATAGCATTAAATCAGAAGTTATTAGTAACCTTTGCTCTTTCAGTGCTCAGCTACAGTGAGATCATCCAGCTATATCAACACCTCCAAGTGGTTCCTGTTACCAACCATTTTCCATGAGCCATTGAAAAGTCATAGTGCCCCAAGGAATCACTTGGCATGAGTTCAAACACTATGACCTCTGGACACTCATTTTCAGGAAGTGTATAAGGTCAAAAGCAGATTTTTCTCTAGCCCCTACCCTTATAAACATTATTGCATTGTTTCTGTGATGAGTCTCTTACACAGCTCAGAAAATGTGTGTGTGTGTGTGTGTGTGTGTGTGTGTGTGTGAAAAGGCGTCAGGAGTAGGGAGAAATGTCCTGAAAATGCTAGTATTTTCTCAAGTGGAACTTAGTAATACTACTTGTAACTTACAACTTCCCCTTATGACTACAGATCTCATTGAATCACTGTCTTCTGAAGAAGGTTGACACCTCATTGATGGTTACTGCTAATGTCACTGGGTGTGGGTCTGGGGGCACTGGCTCTTGAAGATGGTATTTTCCCCTTTGGTAGGCCTTTTACATTATTTTCCAGTTTACTTTTTTCCCACCAGAAAGTATTTACGTTTGCTCATGAGTTCCTGGTCAGAGTTTATTAAAACTACTTTCCAAGTGACCCCTTTAAGTTATTTTGGGGGGATATTTTAATAGCTTTTAGTTTCAGATAGTTTCTATAGTACATATAGAAAAACCACTGTTTTCCTTCTTAAATAATGTATCTGACATTACCTCATATAAGTCTACAACATGGTCAGAGTCCTTACAATACCATCATGATCATAGTCAACAGAGAACCCGCAATGGCTCTTTGATACCTATTATGCTTATTTGAATCAATGTTTCTGGAGTTTACAGTGGGAAACTTGGTGTGAAATTATATCCTAGACTTTAAAAAGGAGAAATCTTCAGTGAAGCCCAGCAGCTTGTATAATACCAATATAAATGACTATGAATGAGACTATTGGTTTATACAACTTTGACTTTGTAACACTGATTCCCACACATCCCCACTAAAAAAATCGATAGCTCTTAATTAATGCTAAAATAGGTAGCAATAGCTTGATCTAGTTCTAAAAAACTACTTTAATTCATAAGCATTTCAGGTATGTTCCCAAACATACTTCTCCCCCTAACTACTTCTGGATTCATTGTGGCTGGTTTGGGGAGTGATAAGTAATTAATTCCACAGCCCAAGCTCCCATCCAGTATATTATTCTTGCTAGTTATAGCAACAAACTATAAACAGAAATACAAGAGCAAAACATTTAATTAAAGCATAAAGCAACAAATAACAAGGAAGTAAAATAGAAAAAATACTCTCTGTACCCATTCACAAAGGAGAATTACAGCCTAATTCTGTTTTAATTCCTCTAATTTTCCAACTTTTGTTGGATGACAACACCACTTTGCACTTAATTGTCCAAGTAACAGAGATGATGTTCCCTGATTCTTGGATTCTTTCTTAGGAGTCCCTTGGAGTAGGATGGCGAAAGTTTGAAATCTCTTGCCTCAAGTCTGTAGTCATGGCCATGGTCCGGACTGTACAGCAAGTTTAGGATACCATGCTTGCTGCCCCCACAATATTGCTCTACCCTGACCTCCCTCTGCATATTGCCACTTCCTCATGCTCTTGCAGTCCTGCTTTTTAAACATTCCACCCTGAAGAGCCTCTCCTCCAAAGTCCTTACTGGTGACATCACACAAAGCCCTCTGCATAATACTCTCTTGTCCTGAGCACTATGGGAAGTGAAGTCCTTAGATAGTCTCCTTATATTTCCCAGTTAAAAAATATATATATAGCCAGGGCGGCTAGGTGGCGCAGTGAATAGAGCACCAGCTCTGGAGTTAGGAGGACCTGAGTTCAAATCCGGCCTCAGACACTTAACACAAAAACTAGCTGTGTGACCTTGGGCAAGTCACTTAACTCCCAACTGCCCTCCAAAAAGCAAAATATACATACATATATATATATATATATATCCCCTGAAAATCTCACCAAGTGTATGAATACCTCTATAAGTATATATTGTAAGCATTGATTAGTTGGCATATTGCATGTCACAGGCAGTTATCCAAGATTACATAGCAAATACAGTACATAGTCCACACATCAGAATTGCATGAGGTAGACCAGACAGGGAGGTCACAATCAGAAACAGAACACATAGCAGTTACAAAGATTGGATCAAATACATAGGTTCCATGCAAAACATAACAAATGTTAAGGGTACATACAAAGTACACCTTACATGTAATTAATCAAGGTACATCTGCCTTTATACGTAATCTTTCTCCTTACCCCTGAAATTTCAACTCTCAGACTAATCATTGATCAGATTTTTCTCAACCTCCTTTGGTGCTTATTTTGTACCTCATTATCTTCAGATTTACTGGCTTATTAATCTCTGACAAATCAAACATTCCCCTATCTGACCAAAAGCTCTTCTCTTAAAAAAAATTTTGGATTAATTTTTGTTATGTTTTAAGTTACGAATTGTCTCCCTCCCTCCTTACCTCACACTAGAGAAGGCAACCATGTGACATAGATTTATAAATATATGTAAAACCATATTATGTGTATTTCTATTTGTTAGTTCCTTCTCTGGAAGTAGATAGCACCTTCATTGGTCCTTTATAGTTGATTTGAGTATTTGTAGTACCCAGAATAATTTGGTTGTTCACAGTTATTCTTTGAATAATATTGCTCTTACTGTATACAATGTCCTCTTGGTTCTGCTCACTTCGCTTTTCATCACTTCATGCAAGTCTTTTCATGTTTTCCTAAAATCAAATAACTTGTCATTTCTTACAGCACAGTAGTATATCATCACAACCATATACTACAACTTGTTCTCCAATTGATGGCCATCCCCTCCATTTCCAGTTTTTTGCCACCACAAAGAGCTGCTATAAATATTTTAAAACTTGTAAGCGGGGCTAGAGCGTCGCCTTCCGCCTGTACAACCGCGTGAGTGACCTTCTCGCGCCCACCGTGATGCTGGCTGCGGCTGCTCGCCCCCTGAGGGGGCCCTGTTTGAAGTTCCAGGCCGCGGCCCTGCTCCGGAACAGGCTCCTGTTATTGGGTATTTGCGCCCTGAGGCTAATGAGAAGCAGCTGTCATCAAAGAAGAAGTGAAACTCTTGCTGGAGCCACTCTGGACAATGCCCCCAAGCAGTACCCTCCTCAGATTCAGCAGTTAGTACAGGACATTGCTGGCCTCACTTTGCTGGAAATCTCTGATCTCAACGAGTTATTGAAGAAAACACTGAAAATCCAGGATGTGGGGCTGCTACCAATGGGTGGCATGGTACCAAGTGCTGCTACTGCAAAGGTAGCCTCTGAGGCAGCAGATGAGGAAGAGACACCCACACAAAAGGAAAGAACACATTTCACTGTCTGGCTGACAGAAGCCAAGCCTGTGGATAAAGTAAAATTAATCAAGGAAGTAAAGAATTACATCCAAGGCATAAACCTTGTCCAGGCAAAGAAGCTGGTAGAATCTTTACCCCAGGAAATCAAAGCCAATGTTGCCAAATCAGAAGCAGAGAAGATTAAAGCAGCCTTGGAAGCACCTGGTGGCACTGTGATTTTGGAGTAGTAGTTTGGGGTTCTGAAGGACTTGTGCAAAGTGGGGCTCACTCCAGTCCAGTCTGACCACTTGGGCAGTTGCCCCATGTGTACTACTGCCTGCAGACCTGAACAGATGTGCTTAAAACCAGTGTGGGTAGTTTGAGTGAGAACTTTCTCAGCTTTCCAGGGGACTCTGTTCTGGGAGGGAAGGGGAGACCCATCTGTCCCAGGCCCTTTTAAAAGGCTACTGTGAAGAAGGACTCTGTGGAACATAAGAGTGGGGAACAAGTTTGTTCAAACAGTAGTCTATGAGAAAATATATTATTACCCAGAAAAAAAAAAACAACTTGTAGGCACTTTTTCTTTTTTCCCTGGTCACTTTGAGAAATAGACCTAATAGTGGTATTGCTAGGTCAAAGGGTATGCACAGTTTTGTGACTCTGGGCAGAATTCCACATTACTCTTCAAAGTTGTTGGATCAGCTCACAGTTCCACCAACTGTGTATTAATATCCCAATTTTTCCACATCCCCTCAGTCTTTTTAATTTTCCTGTTCTATCATTTTAACCAATTTAATAGGTATGAGATATCTCAAAGTTATTTTAATTTGCTTTTTTCTAATCAATAATGATTTAGAACATTTTTGTTTGTTTGTTTTTCTTCTAGGTTGTCCTTTGCTTCTGTGCATTTGTTTCCCAAGCTATTTTTCTCTCTTGTGTTTCTTTGGTGAGACTGGCCTTTGCAGGTTCCATTTTTTCTATTCTACTCATTGTTTTTGTTGCGCAGGCCATAAATTCTGCTCTCATAATTCTCATTTGTCTTTTGAACTGCTCAGGAACAATGTGTTGTGGTTCCAAGTTCTCCATAAATTCCACAGGGTCCTGTGTCTCATCAAGTGTTGTATAATTTTCATTTGCTTAGGACTATTTATTCATATATGTTTCTTAAATTTGGAAACTAAATTTCTTTCTGCTGTTAATGTTTTGTAGATTTATTTACTTATGTTCAAAGTCTTAGAATTTTTTTCTTCCTGAGATCTCTGATTTCATATCAGACCCCCCCCCCCCAACCCTCCAGTTCATTTTCTGACTTTTTGCCTCCTCTCTAATGGTGGTTTCTTTGGGGGTTGAATGTCAAAGCATCTCAGTCTTCTTCCATGCTGGGTAATTTACATTACATTGAGCCGAGGTCTCTGCTGCAAGTGACTTTTGGGTGGATAGAGCTGTTCCAACCTGGGTGCTGAACATTATCTCTAAGGCTCAGTAGTGTCTTATGTCAGCGTCCTGTCCCACTCCCTCTATTCCTCGGTTCTTTGTTCTGATGTGGCCATTCAGAGAGGTGCCATGCTGGTGCTAAGGGCTGAGTTTTGTAGTTTAGGTCTCCAAGGTTCTGGGAGGAGGTTTTAGAGTGACATGCAGTGTTAAGCTCTATTTTTAGCCCAGACATGTGTCCGGTCTCATTGCCTCTGTTCCTGGCTCTCCTGCAGAGATCTTTTTTGAGACATAGAATATTGTCTGCTGTAGTGGTCCCAGCAAGCTTCAGTGGTCTAGAGACCTGCCAAGGCAGGCTAGTTATCTGTCCTGGAACAAGGAAACTTCCTCAGTCTGGAGCCAGGATCACCAACTGTACTGGACAGGAGGGGAAATTAGAGTATGTGGGGCATAGTTTTGTTGTGTGTCCATTTGAGGTTGCCTAATGACTGTAGTAGGGGATGGGAGGAGGAGTGCTGAGTGAGTTCACTGTACTAGTCACTTTTTGGGTTTTTTTGTTGTTTTCCTCTTTTGGATCCTGAGTGTCCTAAATCATGGAGACTCCTGAAGGTGATTTAGCTTTGGTGCATAATTCATGTTTTGGAGAGGTTTGAGAAGTCATGGGGATCAGAAAAAATGACTAGTTATCCATCTATTTTCTCATGTGCTGCAGAAGTCTCCTACCTCTAATACTTTGTTCATAACAATGGACAAGTCACTTAACTGTTCTAAGCCACAGTCCTCTCATTTGTAAAATCAGGATTCTGTGGAATCCCTGCCTAGCAGTGTTGTTTTAGAATAATTTGTTACTGTTTAGTAATTCCAGTCACGTCTGACTCTTTGTGACATTGTTTAGAGTTTTCTTGGCAAAGATACTGGAGTGATTTGCCATTTCCTTCTCTAGCCCATTTTACAGATGAGGAAACTGAGGCGAACAGGGTTAAGTGACTTGTCCAGGGTCACACAGTGCCCGAGGCAGGATTTAGACTCAGGTTTTCCTGATTGCAGATCCAGTGCTCTATCCACTGTGCCATCTGGCCGCTGCTTTATAATATTAACTAAGGTTTAAGGTTTGTAAGCTGCTTTACATATTGTATCTTATCTTCGTTATGAAGGTAGGTGCTATTAATTTCATATTATAGAAGAAGAAACTGAGCCTGACAGATATAGAGTGACTTGCATAGGGTCACATGGCTAATAAGTGAATTAAAGTCTTCAGATTTCGGGCTCTATCTTTACTACCCCACTTAGCTGCTGCTCCTCCCATGGTAGAAATACAGCAAAGAAAATAATTTCTTTTGGCAGTACCCTGCCCTGATATTTATGTAGTGCTTTATGGTTTACAAATGCTTTATGTACACTATTGCATCTGATTCTCTAGCTCAGGTATTATTGTTCCCACTGAACAAACTGGAGTTTGTCATCTGAACTGAGAAGTTGTGATCTGAACAAAATCACACAGCTAGTAAATGATAGAGACATCATTCAAACCCCAGGCTTCTGAAATCAAGTCTCTTCTTTGCAATTCACTCTCTTTTAAAATATTATTTAAAATTTTCTTATCCATTTTGAGCTTTAGTATAAAAATAACATTTCCATGTACACAGTACAACATGAGAGTATTCAATATAAAACCATGAATTTCCATTCCAGTTTACTTTTACTATTTTACTTTGAAAAACTATATAATAAATAAGATGCATTATTTTCAAAGCTACCCTGCTTTTCTAGAATGGCATCCTAGACACTGCCCTCAGACTTTTTTACATGCCCCACTGGGCAGCAGGCATTGCTTGACCACATCATTCATTTAGCCTCAAACTGGACCACAACAGCCAGCCAATCAGAAAGCAGCACCACCAGGATGTTGACCAGGATGCTTGACAACTAAACCATAGAAGAGGCTTTCCCTAAGATGGTGCCTGCACAATAATAGTAAAGAACTGACCTAAAGTAAGCTTATGACATGGAGAAGCTTATTATAATATCATTATCATACATAAATGCCCTCATTATGGGGCTTTCTGTATGCATTATGGGAAATTGCATACACAGTTCCACTGAGACTGGGACCCCTCCCCTATTGCCTAATCCCTTGACAAATCCCTCCTGCCTTCTGAATATTCATATATTATTCATATTTTCTGTTGTGTAATCAGCATCACATACTCCATAAAACTGCCTGTCTAACCTCCCTGAAATTGTTAGCTCCTCTAAGGAACTTACCCTATTTACCAGAGAGTGAAATCTCAAAACCACAATAAATGCCTTTTCTTGGCTCCTATGAATTCTTTCAAGATGAGCCCACCACAGCCTACATAACCTAATTCTCTTTACTTCCAAGTTTTCTTTTGTTCTCTGCTGTGCACTTAAAATTTTTTTTTCTGTCTCCCTCTCCACCTTTTAGTTCACTCTATTATTTCCTTATTCCTTCCTCCCCAATACCCTCTCCTCCTCCCAAATTGAGCACATAGTAGATACTCAGAAATGTGTTCAGTGACTAAATCTAATGGACTTAATCTTGTCACGGTGTGAAGTCTATGGACTATTCACAGAAAGAAAATTCTCAGTCCTTGTCCAAGTATTGAAACCCCCTGTTATATCCTTAGCACACATTCCAGAATGGCTTGTTAGATTTTTTTTAATGGTATGAAGAAATTGTCAGTTTTAGAACCTCTATTAGATTAGAATTAGTGTAATTGATCAAATTGTTTCTGATAGGTTTGTGCTGAAAAAAGAGGAGAGCATTATCTTTCACAGCTCTATTGTCTAGCAAAACTGGACTACTAGATGTTTGTTCCCGGACCTCATCTTGCACCTTCTGCCTTTCTTTATACACTACTCAGGACCTTCATTTTCTCTCATCCCTGCC
>CM053594.1:67218741-67234438 GCA_028646575.1 Pseudocheirus occidentalis | reverse complement strand
AGGAATGAACAGCTCCCAGGTCCTTGTCCAGTCCTCAAGGCAATCCCTGGCACACACTGAAGTTCACCGGATTCAGCACACCTCAAATCCTTCAGGACTTCTCTTACCTGGAACTCAAGGATCAGCCAGGCCACCAACAAAGTCCCATCCTGTTCATGTCTTCAGTCAGCCACTGAGGAGCCAAATCCAAAATCTGTCTCTCCAAAATTCTCCTGCATATAAAACACTGGCCTTCTTCCAAGTGAACAGGGGAGTGTCTCAGCCAATGGCATTCTTCCACATCAACAGGGGAATTCACACCTTTTCACCAGGGGGAATTCACACCTTTCACCAATGGACAGAGTTCTGGGAATTCACACCTTTTCACCAATGGACAGAGTTCTATACTTAGCCCTAAGTTACTAGGATCTACTTAACCCTAAGTATATCAAACAAATTGATTACCATTACATATAGTCAAAAGAAAACTGGCCTTGGAGTCAAGTCCAGAACTCAGACAGCAGCTCTGCTTTCTTAATTGGCTTTGTGATCTTAAACAAGGAACTACACTTTCCTGGGCATCAGTTTCCTCATCTGGAAAATTAGAAGACTGGATCAGGTGATCCTAAGGACTAAATCTAATGATCCCTTGCTCTTCTTGTTACACAATGGGACTATAGCCAACAATGCCATGGGCTGTATTATTGCTATGCGAACAATATACAGATCATCTTTTGAGGCCACCATTTATTCAGTTTGGAGATGTATGACAACTCTGACTGAATATCCTATCAACATTTAACCTTTTCCCCATCGGTGTTTCTCTTATGCATTACCACCCTAAGATACTTCTTTTACATACAACCTCTTGCCTTAGAGCCTTTCTAAAGCCATGATCTAACATTTAGAAAGTCTGAGTATTTGAGGAGACAATAACTCCTATTGAATAGTACTCTGCTCCTTACCTGGGCAGGAGCCTCTTAAAGTCTCTTTCTTTTCAGTTCCAGACAAATCTAGGACCCATAGTTCTTTCCCTTGCTCCAGTTGGAAGATTAGGTCGGGTTTAGAAGCTGGAAAACCTGCTTAGAGGAAAATAAATGGGATATATTGATTTGTGCTGGGAACTAGGGCTTGCTCCAGATTTTAGCACCAGCCTTTCAGTCTACAAGAGCCAGATGGGAAGAGAGAAACAGATTCTGAGGAGGGGGAAGATGACTCAGGACTGAGGTATAGAGGGCTTTATCTGGTTTACCATGGAACCTAGGAAATTCCCATCTTGTGAGAATCTCCCAAACTAAGTAAATTCAAGAAAGCCACTCATTTCCCTCTGCAAAAATTACTGCCATATGGAAAGAAGGAGGAGAAATGTCCTGTCTTGGGTTCTGAGGAAAATGAGGACACTTTGATCAATGGATCACACTCATCCAAGTACCTAAGAATGATCACACCTTGGAAAGGTGCATTGGGAAATAAAAAATCGCACTAGTCTTGGAGTCAGAAGATCCAGATTTGAATCTGGACTACCTTTCCAATATTCTAGTTTCTTTATCTTGGCAAAGTTTAAAACTCTTTCTCCTTCCATATCTCCATTGACTTGCTAAATACTGCCATTTCTACCTCCTCACAATCTCTCTCATCCAACCCCTTCTCTATTTATACAACCACTACCTTAGTTCAGGCCCTTACTGGGTCTTACCCAGATGACTATAAAAGCTTCCTAACTGGTCTCCCTACCTTAAGTCTCCTCTCTCTTCTATTCTGTCTTCCACACTGCTGCCAAAGTGGTTTTTCTTAAGCACAGATCTGACAGGTCACTCAAGTGCTCAATAAATTCCATTGGATCCCTATTGCTTCTAAGATAAAATATTAGCTTCTTTGTCTTAAAGCCCTTTACAACCTAGCCCCACCCTATGTTTCCAGACTCAACATACCTTATTTCCCTTCCCTCACTCTGTGATCCAATGAAACTGGCCTTCTGTTAATCACATAGTACTCCATCTACCATCTCCATATCTTTGGACATGGTTGCGCCCCATGCCACGAGTAACTTCCTCTTCACCTCTGCCTCATAAATTCTGATTCTTCCTTCAAGACACAACTCAAGCACTACCTTCTACATGAAGCCCTTCTAGATCCCCCTGAACTGCTAGTGTTCTCTGTCCCCCAAAGTTTATATTTATTTCTTCATGTTTCTTCTGTATACACTTCATATATGTACCTATTATCTTTCCAGTTAGAAGGTAAGCATCCTCTTTTTTTATTTTACAAATTTATTTAGTCTTAGTTTTCAATATTCACTTCCATAAGATCATTGCATTGCTGAGAAGAGCTAAGTCTATCAAAGTCAGTCATCACATACTGTGGCTGTTATTGTGTATAATGTTCTGGTTCTGCTCACTTTGCTTAAATGCTTATATAAGTCTTTTCAGGTCTTTCTGAAGTCTGCTTGTTCATCATTTCTTATAGCACAAGAGTATTCCATTACATTCATATACCACAACTTATTCACTCATTCCCCAATTGATTGGCATCCTCTTGATTTCCAGTTCTTGGACACTACAGAAAAGAGCTGGTATAACTATTTTTGCATATGTGGGTCCTTTCCCCACTTCTATGATCTCTTTGGGATATAACCTAGGAGTGGTATTGTTGGGTCAAAGGGTATGCACATTTTTATAGTCCTTTGGCCATAGTTCCAAATTGTGCTCCAGAATGGTTGTATCAGTTCACAACTCCACCAACAATGAATTAGTGTTCCAATTTTCCCACATCTTCTCCAGCATTTATCATTTTCCTGTTTTGTCATGTTAGCCAAGCTGATAGGCATGATGTGGTACCTAAGAGTTGTTTTGATTTGTATTTCTCTAATGAATAGTGATTTAGAGCAGTTTTTCACATGACTATAGATAACTTTAATTTCTTCTTCTGACAACTGTCTGTTCATATCCTTTGACCATTTATCAATTGAGGAATGACTTGTATTCTTACAAATTTGACTCAGTTTTCTATATATTTTAGAAATGGGGCCTTTAGGGCGGATAGGTGGCGCAGTGAATAGAGCACCGGCCATGGAGTCAGGAGTACCTGAGTTCAAATCCGGCCTCAGACACTTAACACAAAAACTAGCCGTGTGACCTTGGGCAAGTCACTTAACCCCAACTGCCCTCCAAAAAGCAAAAAAAAAAAAAATGGGGCCTTTATCAGAGACACTGGTTGTAAGAATGTAAGCTTCTTGAATGAGTATTTATATTCCCACCATCTAGCACATGCCTACTCTGGGTAGCTTCCCTGGTAGCTTTCCCCCATGCCTTGGATGCTCTTGTTTCTCATCCCTGCCTCCTGGTTTTCTTCAAGTCGCAACTAAAACCCTATCTTTTACAAGAAGTCTTTCCTCATCCCCTTTAATACTAGTGCCTTCTATTTTCTCTGATTTATCCTGTATATATTTTATTTGTACATAGCTGTTTGCACATTGCCTCCCTTATTAAACTCTGACATTTGTCTTTCTTTGTCTCCCCGGTGCTTTTGCACAGTGCCTGGCACATTGTAGGTGCTTCATACATATGTATTGATTGACTAGCACTTAGTGCTGCTTAATAAATGCTTGCTGAGTGACCGATCTTGGCTCTGTCAGTCCATTCAGGCTACTTTGGAAAACTTGGAGATTTCCTCAGAAGTAGGACACCTGGACCAATTATGTTACAATTCCTTATATGGTGCATATTAATTTGAATGAGGGATGATGTTTAACTTGAGACATCCATGGAGAAGGGGAGAGCAAATAAAGAGGTTGAGGGAAAGGTCACATTAGAGTCAGTCTCAGAGAAACAAAGATACAGCTGAGTTTGCAGTTACTGTGCACAGCAAGTAGGGCAGTTCAGGCCTGGCTTGAGAGACAGCAAGGTAGGTATGGGATCCACGACCCCATCAAAAGGTTCTCATGGGACCCAGTGTCCAGTTTATACCAGACCCTGGCCCCTCTTAGTTTAGTATGGACATTGCTATCACATATAACCGGGCTGCTAGGTATTATGATGAAGGTCAAATATTTTATAGAGAAGAAAAGAAAGAATTCACTCAGCTGTGTCTAATGTAGGGATGTGCTGAAGCCAGCTCTAAACTGTTAACTTTTCAGTGTAAATACTTATACCTCAGAAATCAGCAACTGATATAAATCAAGACTTGACTTACTGTTTTGTTATTTGTCTAGACTTAAGAAAGTATCAATAAGGCAGATTAAACTTTAAAAAGTATTCCATACATATTTTTTTCCTGAGGGTCCAGCTATTAAACATTTTGCAACAAACCCCTGGTCTGATGTCATAAGCAGAGAGGTGCCAATTAGATACATATGAAGCTAGGAGATGCCAGCTTTGAAAAGCTCCACTAAAAAGGTAAGGGTAGGGGTAGCAGGAAGGAGCAGGTACACTTAGAATAGAAACAGCCTGTCCAGTGGAGAGTCGTAAATTTTCAGTAAACCCTACAGAGTTAACTTTAAGTACATGTAGGTCCCAATAAATGTGAGTAATGTATCTAGGCAGCTAGGTGAGGTGGTGCAGTGGACAGAGGAAGACTCATCTTCATGAGTTCAAGTCTGGCCTCCGACATTTCCTAGCTGTATGACCCTGGGCAAGTAACTTAACCCTGTTTGCCTCAGTTTCCTCATCTGTAAAATGAGCTGGCAACAGCAAGCTCCCCTAATATCTTTGCCAAACCCCAAAATGGAGTCACAAAAAGTTGGATGTGACTAAAATGACTCAACAGCAATGATTCCTCTGAAATGGAACACTATTCAAAGTTATAATTATGTAAAATATGGTAACTGGCTCCAGGCCAATGGAATTATGCCTGGAATGTGAATGATGTCCATTTCACAGGACTCATCATTTGCATGAATAGGAACCTGGCTGTGGTATTAAGGTTGGGTTCTTACAGATGGCCTAACTTATTGAACTACCCACTTCACAAGGTTATTTTGAAGCAAGCAAGTAAGTCTTAAGATGCTATATACATCTGAGTAATTATTATTGATATACATCTGAGTAATTATTATCGATAAGGGGCAGCATGTAGCACAGGTGTTCTTAACTGTTTTGTGTGTCACAGACACACTTGGAAGTCTGAATACTATGGACCCATTCTTCACATAATGCCCTTAAATACATAAAACACATAGTACTACAAAGGAAACCAATTACTGAAATAATTACCAAGATATTTTAAAAGTTTTGTTGACCCCAGGCTAAGAACCCCTGATGTGGTGGAAAGGTTGGACTTGACCAGCCTGGGAGTCAGGAAGACCTGTGCTCAAGCCCTGCTTAAGACACATGCTAGCTATTCAACCATGGGTTAGTCATTTAACTTCTCAATCAGGCCAGGCACTCTATACAATTAAACTATAGATCTGCTTTGGTGGAGTCAGTCAACAAGCATTTATTAAGTGCCTACAGCATGCCAGACACCGAGTTAAAGCACTAGGGATCTGAAGACAGGCAAAAACCACTCTGCCCTCAAAGACTCACATTTTAATAGGATTAGAATCAGTCACCAAGAGACAAGGATCTCCAGAGGGGCAGGATTCACCTGTGGCATGGCTAGTGAGGCAGTCTAGGAGGAAGGCCAACAACATACGAAGAACCTGGGTATTTAGCAGATGGATACAAAATAAATGGTAGTTTCCACACCAGGCATTTTTAATGCAGATAAAATCATAGGAGGTGGTCAGGATACCAGGAAAGACAGGTCCCTAAGTCACAGTTCCTAACACAGGGAAATGGTTCTTACCCAGGGAGACCAGGTTTCCATAATTCTCCAGCATCACATCCCTGTAGAGATCCCTTTGAAAAGAGTCCAGACGCTTCCATTCTTTCCTTGTAAAGTACACAGCCACATCCTGGAAGGTCACCATCCCCTGAAACAACATATACCTGCTGTCCTTGGGGCAGTTCTCTGCCCCAGGAATCCAAGAAGAATTGGCTACACCATTGGGGAGAGAAAAGGAGTAGAAATGGTAAACAGAGCTATGTGGACTCCTGTACAGGGACTAGGGAAGAGCGTTTTGGTCTTCAGCATCACAGACTGAGAGCTGCAGCGGATCTTAAGGGGTCATCCAAGCCAATATTCTCATTTTGTAAGTGAGGAAACTGAGGCTAAGCAACTTGACCAAAGTCATATAAATAAATGGTAGAGGCGGGGGTCAAACCTAGGTTGACTTCAAGCCAAGGATCTTTCCATTCCACCTTGCTACTAATCCCCAGGGGGAAGCTAGATGGAAAGAATAGTAGATAGAGTGCTGGGCCTCAAATCAAGAAAACTCATCTTCCTGAGTTCAAATCTGGCCTCATATACTTATTAGCTGCATGACCCTGGGCAAGTTACTTAACCTTGCTTGCCTCAGTTTCCTCATTTGTAAAATGAGCTGGAGATGAAAATACAGACCACTTCAGTATCCTTGCCAAGAAAACCCCAAACAGGATCCTGAAGAATTAGACACAACTGAAATAATCCCCAGAGGTAAAGAAGATCCATAGGAAGTGAAAACAACCAAAATGACCAAGGGGATGGCAGGGGGAGGGTTGCTGCAGGAGAGAGAATTTAAACACTTCTCACCACCCCATCCACAACTCCCCAATACACAAATGTCCTTTGGCATCACTGAAAAAAAGTCAAAGGCGGATAAACCTGTAGGTCTGACCTACAATGGTAAACTGTAAGTGTCTCAGTGATGTTCAACTATAAGCCTGTGACTGGGCTGTTCTAGGAGAATTATTCTCAAATTAAGACCCACAAATTTAGGTGGGGAAAGGGGTTCACCCCAGAACTACCTCCATAACAGTAATAACAGTCACTCACATTTCTGAGGCACAGTGGGGAAAGTACTATATCTGAAATCAGAAGTATTGGCCCCCAAATCCCCAATTTTCTACTTACTCTGTACAAGCTTGGATAATTCACTTCAGCCTCTCTGGACTTCCTCACCTATAAACCTCACCTTCCTCATCTATATAAAGAGAGGGTTAGACCAGATGTTCTAAACTTATGGTACTAGGATCCACTTGAAGGCTTGCAGAGTTTTTGCATAACAACCATGTGACAGAGTAAATGCTAACCTGATCACCATTTTACACATGAAGTTTAGGTTTAGAAAAATGAAGTGATCTGTCCCAGGTCAAAGTGCTATTGCCATCCCAGGTCATACATCTACTGTGTGAATCTTGGTCGAAGTCAGGATTCAAACTCAGGTCTCCTGAATCCAAGTCTAGGCTAGTTCTCTACTCTTCTCTTGCCCAAGGCCTCCAGGACTAGGATAGCAGCGGGCTTGATGCTGCCTCAGACAAGCTTTGGTGTCTGATGGAAGTCTCAATTAGAGCAATGTCCCTAAGGACAGGAACTAGAGTAGGAAAGTCCCACTAAATGGTGGGGGAAGGGTCCAGACTTCTCCTCAACACGGGGACAATAAGAATTCCATTTTGCATTACTGGAGAAGTCCATGGCTCTACCTTCCAGGTGCTGACTATGTTGCCCAAGTCAAAATATCTCAACACCTGAAGGTCTGGAAGAAGCAGGCAAGGCTAGGTTCAAAGCAAAGCAATAACGTCCCCCCTGACCGCCAACACACACACACACACACACACACACACACACACACACACACACACACTTCCAAAGAGGGTCAAGATAAAACCAGTAGAAACCCCCAATCTAGAACCAAGCACTTGAAAAAGAGGTGAGACTTCAAATAGAGAACACCATAACTCTGAAATGACTGAAGGACAAGGAGGAGGCAGCAGGGACTTATCCATAGGGATTCTCCCAACTGATAGAGGGACCTAGGGTTTTAGAAAGGAAGCACAGAGCCCTGCATGGAATATGTAGGGCAGAGAAGCTCCAGAAAGATATCTAGAGAGAAAGAGAGAGAAAGAGAGAGAGAGAGAGAGAGAGAGAGAGAGAGAGAGAGAGAGAGAGAGAGAGAGAGAGAGAGAGAGAGAGAGAGAGAAAAGACAAGGGACAAGGGGAACAGGGACAGGACCTCAGCAAAGGACAGCTCACCTGCAGTGTGGGCATCATCAAGGACACAGCTGCCACTGCCTGATCTTCTTGACTCCTTTGGGATGGTAGGGAAAGGGCAGACTCTTAGAGACAGGCAGAGCTGAAGGAAGACAAAGGAGCTATGAGTGAGGCTAGCTGTAGCCTGAGGTTCATTCACTTAATCCCCCAAGGACTGCCGAGAATTTGGGGGGCCCAGAGTTCCCTCTTTCACAAAATCCTCACAGTTACTAAATCACCATCAGCCCCCACAGCCTGGGTCCTTAAGGGATATAGGCTGTGGTTAAGGTACCACCAGGGGTCATGCAGGAAGGAGATGCCATAGTTTCACTTCTAGAAGATCTCACAAATTTCTGATGCAAACCAGTACATGATACCAACAGATACACCACGCCAGTCTAGACAGTCAACCCTCTGGTGTCCCAAGGGGGCTTATTCATGGTCAGTGTGATATTCTAGCTCAATAAGAGCCATACTATCTCCTTTGTAATGTGGTATAATAAGGGCATTGGAGTTTCAAAGCAATAATAACTCAAAATGCAAATTAAACTTTGAGATTCCACCTTGTACTCATCAGACTGGCAAAGCTGACAAATGAAGGAAAATGGCAAATGTCAGTGGGGATTTGGGAAAACAGGTACATTGATATACTTTTGGTAGAACTTTAAACTGGTCCAGCCATTCTGGAAAGTAATATGGAACTATGCCCAAAAAGTTACTCAACTGTTATTATGGGAGAAATATCTTCCATTTGAGTTCATGTGTTAGGTAATTGCTGCCAAAACCACAACACAGAAATTACAGAACTAAAAACCTAGGTTTTGTAACACTTAACCATGAGTTCAGAGGGATAGAAAAATAACCACTAAATGGAGATTAGGATTTTCTGACAAGCTGTCATAGAGGAAATTACATCAGAAAGACAGAGAATTAATTTTTTTCACATACTATAATTTCATACATTCTCTTAGGATATGAAAGCTTAAAAAAAAAAAGAGAGTGGTGCAGCTAGATGGCACAGTGAATAGAGCACTGGCCCTGGAGTCAGGAGGACCTGAGTTCCAATCCAGCCTCAGACACTTAACACTTACTATGTGATCTTAGCCAAGTCATTTAACCCCAAATGCCCTCCCTTCCCCCTCCCCCAAAAAAGCAAAAAAAGTTTCATAAATCCATAATTCCTTCACTGTCATAAACTTAGTTGAATAAGTCATAATATCATTCATCCCCTAAGGAAACAGACCTAGGCAAAGAGACTCCAAAGGAAAACTAATTCATGTTACAGATTAAGCACTGAGGCTTCAAAATCTTACTCTTTTAAAACATCAGGGCTATATTTTAAAGAAAATACAATGGACTAATTGAGAGGAAGGCATTTCCATGTCATAGTGTCATGGAGTCTTCCACAAATAAAATATCTTAGGGAGTTTTTAAAAATGCTGTATTCCCTTCTTCCTCTCAATTTGGCTTCCTGTCAATAATATCAAAAGTCTCCCTTAAACACTATTATTCTCTAAGTCAGGTTTTCACTGGATGAGATTAATATTAATCGAAGAGAGGCTTTTGGTTAACTAAAAGTTGCAAAAGGAATGGTTCTGAGCACTACAAAATAAAAATTAATAAAAGAAGATAAAAGACAAAAAATTATCACACTATGTATATATTCTGATCCACCAAAACCACTATTAGGACAGGTGTATGCTAGTAAATGTTTAACAACTGGTTCTCCAGAGGGAAAATGTATGCAATAACACCTTTAAGTTTAATATGCATTATTAATATTTTCTCCACCACTTTTTCAAACAACAAAACAATAAATCAAGACATGATTTATGGCTATTGACAATTTCTGATATATAAAGACTTATGAAAATTTATAAATCAGTTAAAGATTTAAAAATCAATAGCCTGTTTAAGCTGGCTCTAGTATACTCCTGACAAAGTCTATACCCCCAAAAAGATTAAAGAAAAAGGGAAAGGACCTATGTGTACAAAACTATTTATAGTAGCTCTTTTCATGATAATAGAGAACTGGAAGCTAAGAGCAGGTACATAAGTTGGTGAATGGCTGAATAAACTATAGCAATTTAATATAATAGAACTATGATGTGAAGAATGTTGTAGGAGGTGGTTTCAGAGAAACTTGAGAAGACCTGTATGACCTGGTGCAAAGTGAAATGAGCAGAACCAGGAGAACAATTTATATGATAAAAACAATGTAAAGACAACTCTGAAAGACTTAAAAACTCTGATCAAGACAATGACAAACCACAATTCCAAAGAACCCACAATGAAACATGTTAACTGTCTCCTGAAAGAGAGGTGATAGACTCATGATAAAGACTGAGGCATATATTTTGGGATGTGGCCAATGCTGGATTTAGTTTTTCTTTATTCTGCATAATTATCACAAAGATTTTTGTTTTTTCGCTTTTATTGGGAAGGTGGGAGTAAAAGGGAAAGAAAATAGATTTTTGTTTGTTGAAAAATGATGAAATGTTCAAAACAGCATTGCAGTTGGGAGTCAAAGTACCTACAAAGTACCTCATTCAGAGTCTGACTTTCCTACTGTAAAATGGGGGTAATCATACTGGCATATTCCACATTAACAGAGCTGTTGCTGTGAGGAAATGCTGTGTAAATCTCAGTGATATCTAAATAGAAGTGTTTGGGTTAAAAAAAACATTATTCTTAATTTGGTTAGAAAAGTAAACACAGTGATGCCTTAGATAAGAAAAGGACTTTATTCCCTTCTTCGGGAGAAGGGAGGGGCTAGCTGCCCCATGGGGATTTCTTACCAATGTTGATCCATGAGGCAGGTGGCCGAGAGAGAGCTTCAAAGATCAGGTCTAGGATTTTAAAGACCTAATTAGGATGTCCTCCCTCTGGGCCAGCTGCCTCCTTTCATTGGTGGAAAATTTCATCTCACCAATCCCTTCCCTACTGAGACTGCAAGGGGAGGGAGATGGGACTGCCCTCACCAGGGCGGGAAAACAGACAAAGGAAGGTAAAAGTAATTGACAGGAGAAAGGGGGAGGGTGCAAGCACTCAGGAAAATGATACATTCCAGAGTGAGAAGATGTTCACTAATTCCATGTCACACACAGAAGTTATTTTAAACCCAGCATCAAGTTGGAACATCTTTTCTCATCTCAAAGTTGTCTTAAATCATCATCATCATGTAACAATAAATTTATGATATAAATTATTTTTATTGAACTCTTACATAACTCAATATGGACAATGAAAGGGAGACAGAGAAGAATAAGATTCCTATCATCTTGGAGCTCAGTCTAATAGCAGGGATATAAAATAGAGATAGGGTAAAATGTGGTTATGTATAACAGGAGTGGTATGAACTGATGGCATGACTACACAGAAAAGGGAAAGATCATTTCCAGTGGCATAGATGCAAGTGCATGTGTAGCTGGGTGGGGATTTGAGGAAAGCCTCATATATAGCAGGCTCTCAATAAATATCTATTGCTTAATAAATATCTGTTGAGCTTTTATAATAGCAAAAAAACCTGAGAAATTAAGGGGATACTCATCTATTGGGGAATGGCTGGACAAATTATGGTCTATTAATGTAATGTCACATTATTAAACCACAGCAATGAAATGGACGGTCCAAAAATAAACTGGGAAGACCTCTATGAACTGATGCAGCAAAGTGAGTAGAACTAGGACAATATATGATGACAAAAACATTATGAAGAAAGACAATTTTGAAGAATTTAGAACTCAGATCAACACAATGATAAGGCAAGATTCCACAGGAATGAAGACGAAGGAGGGTCCCCATATATGAAAAAGTGATAAGCTTAAAATGCAAGAAAGGGATATTTTTGGACAGGGTGAAGGTGGCAATCTATTTTGCTGTACTATGCATATTTTTCCTTTATTATTCAATGGGGGGAATGGGAGGGAGAGATAAGAAATGTTTGTAAATAAATGAATAAATACTTTTGATTTAATACAACAGGATAAAATAACACTTCATTGGAAGCTCTACAGGACTTCAACCTACCTTTCCAACCTTACTTTCCTCTACTCCCTTTTATTAACTCTGTTTTCCAACCACACTAGAATTCCAGCTTTTCCCCAAACTCATTCTGCCATTATCAGTCCCCATCCCTTTGCCCTTCATGCCTGAAACAAACACATTCCCTTCTCACCTATAGGTGTTGAAACCCATTTTTTTCCTCCCTCAGGGCTCAGTTCGAGTGCAACCTCCTCTAAGAAGCTTCCTTTAAGGCTCACTCAGTTAAAAAATAATCTCTTTGTACTCAAAATTCATTGCAATACTTTATCCAGACTACCTGAAACCACAGATATTTGTATGCAAAGGAAAGGACCTTTTCCCCTAAGACTTTGAGGACTTCAAGGAAGGAATTGGTATTTTACATCTTTGTATCCCAAGTGCCCTGTAGGTAGAAGGCAACTAAATATGTGTTGACTGAATATTCTATGAGTAACTTTACTTTCTGGCTAGAATAGCTGGGAGGTGTGGGAGAGTGACAGTGGAAAGAGGTGTGGCCTTATTCAGAATACCCCAGTTCAATTCTCAACTCTACCGCTTTCTAACCACTCTCTTTTTTCTTTTTCTTTCTTTCTTTCTTCCTCCCTTTCTCTTTCTTTTGCAATAGAGTTGACTGGCCCAGGATCAGCAGTCTGAGTCCAAATCTGAACTCATGTTCTCCTGACTCCAGGGCCAGTTCTCTATCCATTGGGTCAGCTGGTTGCCATCTAGCTGTCCCCTAGCTACTGGTTCTGAATATTTTTGGTGTCATGGTAAAACAAAACAAAACAAAAAAAACCTTCTTAGAAAGATGTTTTAACTGCATAAAAGAATTACATAGAATAACAAGGGGAGTCAATTATATTAAAACATAATTTTCAAAATATTTAAAAGTAAGTTCATGGACCCTAGGTTAAGAATTCCGAGTAGCTAGACGGGACCTTGGGCAAGTTAATTCACCATTCTAAGTTCATATCCCAATCTTGTCAAATGGAGCCGATAACCACCCTTCTTTCTCCCCAAGTTGTAGCAAAGGTCTAAACACAGAAGGACTTTGAAAAGTCTCGGTAAATTACAAAGCCCCGGGCTATTGGCTCACCCTCAGTCACTCTCTTAAGTGCCAGGTCCCAGTAACTTAACTGGGCAGACCCCCAGTCTCCCGGGCCTGTAGTTGAGAAAGAGGAGGCAGCTTGGAGACAGTTGGTGGCACCACCACAGAAGGTATAAATTTTCATCACTGCTGCTCTTTAAGGTAAGGATGAAGCAACATATCTTCCCTCCCATCCCCGATAGCTGGTTGCCTTGCCAGCACTCTTCTCCGGACATGGTTCCTTCCACATGAAGCCCTAACCCAGTGGTTCTCAACCTTCCTAATGCTGCGACCCTTTAATACATACAGTTCCTCATGTTGTGGTGACCCCCAACCATAAAATTATTTTCGTTGCTACTTTATAACTGTAATTTTGCTACTGTTATGAATTGTAGTGTAAATATCTGATATGCAGGATGTATTTTCATTGTTACAAATTGAACATAACCCACAGGTTGAGAACCGCTGCTAACCAATGCAGGGCAGCTAGGGCTTTGCACAAGGACTCTCAGCAGCAGAACACCTGCGTCTCTTTGCCGCGACACCACCCCGCGACCATCGCCCCCTACCCCTCTTCCTCCGCCCCCGCCCTCTCCGGAGGTTTGGGGGTCGGAGGTCCGGGCTACACCGCGCCAACTTGGCTTCTTCAGGGCAAGCACCAGGATCCCAGGCCACAGCTCCCTGGGGAACCACGCAGAGAGGCAAGACCCCGAAACCGGGTATCCCCACCCACTCAGGTGAGCTCCTTTCCCCGGCGGGTCTCCCCAAGACTCCGTCGAAGCAGGTGTCAGAAGCCACCCTCCGTGCCACAGTCACGCTGGGCCCCGGCGGGTCTCCCCAGCTGAAAGCAGCGCCAGCCCCGAGAGGTGGAGGGGATGGGGCACACCTCCAGTGCGCATGCGCACCAGAGGGCGGGATGGGCGGAGCTACGTCAGCCTATTCACCTTCAGTGAGTCTATCACCCAGCTTGACCACCTGGCTCGGGGAGACACCGGGGTGGGGACCGAGGGAACCTGGAGTAACGTAAACGGAGCAATTCCAGGCTGCTTTAGGAACCCGAGGACTGATGGTCTTGGTGGTCTGACCTTCTGCATGACCCCTGAGGACGTCCTGCATTCTTCTGCAGCTCTGGCCAGTTTCTCCCCGACTCCATGTTCTTCTAGCTTTCCCCTCTTTCTGTATCCCTCGCTCCCACGGCCCCTCCTCTTTCTCCTGTTGTAATCATAATAATAACAACCATTAACTCATTTTAATAATGCTCTAAGGCTTACCAGATACAACAATCCCGGTTTGTTTCCCTCAGAGGTATCCATGTGTCCATTTTACAGATAAAGATATTCAGAAAACGCTTCAAAGAGATAAGGAAAGGACTTCACTAAGGTCACACGGCAAACTAGGAGCAGAGCCAAGATTCCACAGTCCAGGGCTCTTTGCTCTGCGCTTGCTGCCTCTCATCTTACTTCCCCTAGATCCCCTCCTCTTCCTCTACCTTATTTAACCTTCCCTCAGTCTTTTAAATACACACCCTCCTCATTCTTCCTGTCCTCCAGTGCATCCTATCCCCAGAATCTAGGGATCCTTCCCTTTTGTTGGGCCCTCCTCCCTTCCTTCTCTGCCCCTGTACCCTAGCGTCAGAAAGCCATAGCTAGCAAGCCCACAGAACATAAAGAAGGCAAGTCCTCCGGGCAGCCTAGATAGGCCCTCTCTCGAGCCCCGCCCACTTTCCCATTAGGAAAGGAAAAGTAAAACTCACTTCCGCCTCCTGTAAGGGAGACTTTTTACTCCCCCTGAGCAGGTTATAGGTTGTAAGATTCAAAATTGAAAGTGAACTTAAAGGATAATACGACCTATCCACACCATATTTCAAAGGATGACATTGAAACTTAGAGGAGGGGGAATGACTTGCCCAAGGCCACGCATCTTGTCAGTGAGGGAACCAGTATCTGAATCCAAGTTTTCTGACCCCAAATCTAAGACTCTACAACATCAACTATTTTTTTCATGATATATTTTTAAAATTTGTGTCTTGTTTACATCATTCATTTTCATGACATTTTTGAATTACAAATTTTCTCCCCGTCCTTCCCCGCCCCAACCCTAAAACAGCAATCCCATTGTAAAGCCCCTCCTCTGCTCTGCTCTCTTATTTTCTGGTAGGGCAGGGAGGGTCTCCCTACCCCAGCCCCTGTATATCTTAATTCCCAGTTGCAGGTATTGCAGAACTTTAAATTCTAGCTTCTTTTGGTTCCTCCCCAGTCACCCACCCCCACTGGAAGGACAATGAATTCAATACAGGCTGTGGATGTGTGATTATACAGGCCATCTTCATAGTCCACATATTGTGACAGTGATCATATGTCCCTCCTTCCTATCCCTGCCACCCTTGCTTCGATCTCCACCCTGTCCCCGTCCCTTTGCTGAAGTGTGTGCTTCCAGCATCCCTCCCCCAGACCCTGTCCTCCCCTCCGTCATCCCCCCTCTCATCCCCATGCCCCCTACTCTCCTGTGTGGCATGATGCCCAGTTTAGAGTTTATGCCATTTCTTCCCTAAGCCAAATTCAA
>CM053594.1:67200324-67218241 GCA_028646575.1 Pseudocheirus occidentalis | reverse complement strand
GAAAGAGTTTGCAGATCCTATACATGATTGTATGCCACCATGGCGGGGGTGGGAGGTGGAGAGGAAGGGGAGAAAAATCTGAAACTCAAGTGACTCTGGAACTGAATCTTGTAATCTAAAAGTAAACAAACAAGTCAATAAAATAAATTTTTAAAAATTCTCTTTACATGTAATTGAAAAATAAAATACTAGTTTAAAAAAAGAATCTCAAGGGAAATAGTAGGGGGAAAAGTGGAAAGGAAAGGGACATGGCAGTACCAGATTGCAAAGTATATAACAGAACAATCATCATCAAAATAATTTGCAAAAATTTCTATTTGTTATTAAAATTAAAATTTAACCATTACATGTCTTGGAATTTTAAATGTGTTTCTTCTTCCGACAATAATTTGTGAATTAAGTGTATCAGTACTTTTTTGTCATTATTCAAGTTTTGAACATTTGAAGGTGATCTATGGATTCTTTTGATCAGTCCTTTGTTTTCTGCGTTCAGAAAATTGTTGGCAATTTTCTTGTGTTATTTCTTACATTGTGGTATTCAGATTTTTTGACTTTTGTTCTTCTGGGAAACTTGTAATCCTTAAGTTGTTTCTATGCATCCTTCTTCAAGCTCAATATATTTATTGTATGTGGAGACCATGCTTTCTTTTAACACTGTTGCTTTTTGTTTTTCTTCTTCCAGACTGTCCTTCACTTCTATGTATTTAAATTCCCAATGAGTTGTCTTCTCTTGTGTTTCTTTGGTAAGACTTGCCACTATGAATTCCATTTTTCCTGTTCTGCCAATTATTTCTTCTGTGTGGGCCATAAATTCTTCCTCTTCTTTTAAACCATTAAGTTCCAAGCTCTTTTCAGAATCCACAGGGTCCTCTGCTTCATCAGGTGTTGGTCCCTTTTCCTTTGTTTTCCAGTATTTATTCACAGCTACTTTAACTCTTTTACCTAATCTGGAGCACTTCTGTTATTAATATCTTCCCTGTTTATTTATCTGCTTGTTCTCAAGTTCTTTGAGTTTTCTTCGTCTTAAGATCTTTGGTAATTTCAATCTTTTTTCATCTTTCCCTATTGTTCACTTTCCAACCCACTCCCCACCAGGCTGCATTCTTCTGGACATCTCCATTATACCTTGGAGATCTCTGCATGCTGGAAGATTAGTTCAGGAGCTCTCCTCTTGGAAGTGCCCTCTGCCCCTACAGCCTCTCCCAGAATCTCCATTTAAGGAGTAGAAAAAGAGGTCAGAGACATAAGAATCCAAGCACAGAAGAACAAGCTTATTTGGCATCCTGTCTACTAGGAAAATAAGAAACGTCTACCTGTGAAATGCTGCAAGTCATTTACAGGAAAGTTAACAGGATAAGGAAACAGATTTTCTTGGGAGGGCCCACTTACCAACCTGCAAAGGCCTTGATCTGTCACATAGCACCAAAAGACAGGAAAGTTCTAAGGGGGTAAGAAAGCTCCCTAAAGAATAAGAGAGCCCCGTCTCTGAGTGACTGCAGAAGCCACACCTCCCTGTAGCCCCCACCTTGGGCTATTTCCTAGTGAATTCTGGGCAATATGCTTATGCAGTTCCTTTAAGAAGTGGTCACTCCTTAACCACTTCCTAACCCCACCCAGAATCACTTAGTGTATTTGCCACCTGTTTTACTATAGAAAATTATAAACTTCAACTGAGCTCCAAGGTTGCAATTTCCTTAAGAACTTTTGCCCGCTGTATAGGTAACACTATAGCTTCCTTTTGCCTCTAGGAGCAAATACAAAATGCTCTGCTTGCCATTTAAAGCCCTTCATAACTCACCCTGTCCTACCTTTCCATTTATCTTACACTTTACACCCCACCATGCACTCTTCAGTTTGTTGACACTGGCCTCTTGGCATTCTCTCTGGCCGACCTCAATGAGTTGAGATTTCAACGCTCTCTTCTCTGCTCTGTAGAACTCCATGGCTTCAAGACCCAACTACAATCCCATCTTCTAAAAGAGGTGCCTTCCCCAACTCCTCTGAATTCGTGTCTTCCCTCTGCTGATTATTTATTTATCCTGTATATAGCTTATTTTGTGCGTTTATTTACATGTTGTCTCTCCTGTTAGATTGTAAGTTCCTTGAGGCCAAAAAGCTGCTTTGGGCCCCTTTTTGTATCCCTGGTGCACGGTTCTTGGCAAAAAGTAGGAGCTTAATAAATGTTTATTGATTAACTGATTTTCAAAGTCTCAAAGCTACTTAAGAAGCTTAATTTGTATGTACTTAAGGCTCTCTTGGCTGCTTTCCACTACACCCGCTGATTTCGACGAAAGAGAGTGATGAATTGTCGAATAAATTAATGAATAAAACTGGCCCAATTTCCAACTTAACAGGAGGAAACTGAGGCCCAGAGAGAGATGACAGGCTTCACCGGATGCCACGCTGTAGGTCAGGGGCGAAAGTGGACCCAAAGTAAAGGGCTCCAAAGATCCAGCCATGACTCTCCCTCTTCCCGTGTGACCCCACTTTCGACCTGGACCCGTTCAACTCAGCCACGCCCTAGGCCCCCCCCTCCCCCTGCCGCTCAAGGTGCGCAAAGAACCCGCAAAGCAGGAAAACAGACGCAAGAGAGATGGGAAGAACAGGAAGTGAGGGCAAATTCGGGGCGGGACTTCCGGGGCCACTCTAGAGCGCGTTAGAAGAGCTGCGGTCTCTATGGTTACCACATAACTTTCCCTTTCACTCCCTCTCCGCATCCAGCTGTTTTCGAAAAAGCTCCGAGACTGAGGAGGGGCTTAGCGGGGTTTGGTTTGGGGAAGTGATCCTCTCCTAATCTTTGCCCGCGGGGGTCTGGAAAGAGGCCTTTTCCCCCCACCTCTTGATATCCTTTCATTCCCAGGCACCAGAGTCAATTCAAAGAGAGGAAGCCGGAAACGGAATCTAAGTCCCGCCTCTCGAGACTACAGCGAATGAGAGTGTTCCTGGGCTTCTAGACCCACCCTGACAGGTGGGGAACCGAGAAGGAGAGATGGTTCTTTGAGTGCAGTCTCTAGCTGGCAAGGCCCTGGTTTATTCCCTTGGTTGCAATTCTTTTAACTTCCTTTCACCACAGAGTTCATCAGGTTCTACGACAAAATCCCAAATATGCCTCTCCATTTTTCTGCTTTCTCCCCCTGAATTCTTATCCACCATTGAAAACCAGACTGTTTCTAATCACAGTCAAGACTATACTACTGTTACTACTGGAAAAGGTGTGGCAGACACCTATGCCCTTATGGTTCTAGCCACTGTCTCTGCAATTTTCCCAACCAAAACACTCTTCCTTAGCTGTCTTCTATTAGAATGCAAGCTACTTGAAGATAGGACCTGTCTTCTCTTTTGTATTTGTGTAATAGGGGATTAAGAACATGGACCATAGTCCATATATGGTTCTTTGAGTTGGTCTGGAGACTTCAATCACAAGTGGGAGTTTCAAAAAGTGACATATCCAGCAAGAAAATAGACTAAGAAGAAAGAATTGGGAGATGGTGCCCCCAGCTCCATGTGGTACTTAAGAAAGTATGAAATGGTCAAACATTCTCAAAATTTAGAATTCTACTAAAAAAAAAATTCACTGAAGTACATCAACTTGTGACCCCTTAATACCATTACCAGACTTGTACTTCTCAAAGATACCAAAATGAAAGGAAAAGAATCCATGTTTAAATATAATGTGTAATCTCAGTACTTTGCATGGTAGCAAAGAACTGAAAACTAAGCAGGCGTCAGTTGGGGAATGGATAAACTATATATGGTATAGGGAGGTAATGGAATATTATAATTATTACATCTCTCTCTCTCTCTCTCTCTAAATATATATATATATATATATATATATATATATATATATATATATATATATAATTGCACTGTAGTATGTAATTCTGGCTTACCCTACGAAAGCCTACACAGGCTATATCTACCCCTCAAGATTCCAGGGTACCCAGAGGGGTTTGTATCTCTTTTCTACTAAAATCAGCTTGAGCTCCCACTGTCTTTGCCTGCCCCTTTATTAGGGGCCAACTAACTACCTACCCCAATTCCATAACCACTTAACATCAATTAGCTTTTTTAAAAGGATTTTTACTCCAAAGATACAGCAAGAACAAACATACAAACCTCACCCCCCAATACCTCAGGAGGTATATTCTCCTCTCTAGCACTAAATTTGCTAAGGAAATTGGCTTAAAACTTATTTCAGTTCCTACAAAGCCACCAGTCCTACCAAATTCATGTCTGGATGCAGCATGCCTGCTGGATGAATGGTAGGTATCATTTAAATAGTACTTGCATGCTTTACAAATATCCCCTTTGATCCACACAACTTGTGAGGAAGGTACTATAATTATCCCCATTTTACCATCCAGGAAACTGAGGCAAAGGTTGTGACTTACCCAAAGGTCACACAGATATTAAGTGTCACACTAGATCTGAATTCAGATCTTACTTATCCCAGGTCCTGCACTCTATCCACTGTATCAACTAGCTGCTACTAGGTGAATCCTCTTGTCTTGAGCTATATGTACAAAAATAATTATAGCATCTCTTTTTGTGGTGACAAAGAACTAGGAATTAAAGAGATTATCATTAATCCAGAAGTGGCTGAGCAAATGATGATACACAAATTAATGTTATGTAATACTAATACTATGCTGCCGTAAGAAATTATGAAGGGGACAGTTTCAGAAAAACCTGGGGAGACTTTTAAGAACTGATGCAGAGTGACATGAGCAGAAGTAGAAAAAGAAATTTTTAACATTGTAATAACATTGTAACGACAAACAGCCTTGCAAGACTTAAGAACTGCACGTAAATGACCAAGTGAATTCCAGAAGACCATTAATGAATCCTCTTACTCGTGTCCTGATGGAGAGGTGATGCATTCAGGGTGTAGAGAGAGACACCTATGTTTTGAATGTGGCCAATGCAGGAATTTGTTTTATGCAACTATAAATATTTGTTGTAAGGATTCTGCTTTTCTTTTCCGGGGGGGAGTGCAGGGAAGAGCAGCTGAAAGGAAAATACATTTTTATTAATTGAAAAAAATAAAATTAGCATTTAAAAGTAGGCTATAACCAAATTGTGTAGGGTTTTAAAAATCAAAGGCGTTTGTAGTTTGCTCTAGAGGCAGATGAGAAGCCTTGAGAGAGTAATCTACAACAGGTCCCTCTAGTTCCTCTCTCCTCTTACCCTTTTCTTATCCCTCCACAGTCAGGATCCCAACTCCATCATTTCACTAGAACTGCTCTCTCCAAAGTTACCAACAATCTCTTAATTGGCAAATTTAATGGCATTTTCTCCATCTATGTCCCTTTTCACCTTATTGAAGCCTCCATCGCTGTTCATCACTCTCTCCTTGATACTGTGTCCTAGTTTTCCTCCTACTTGTCTGACTGCTCCTCCTCTGTTTCCTTTCTTGCATCCTCCTCCAAATCATACCCTCTAGCCTAGGTGTCCCACAGATCTCTGTCCTAGATCCCCTTCTCGTCTCAGACACATAGCTCTATTTCAATCGGTGATCTCATCAGCTTTCATAGATTCGATTATCATCTCTAAATTGAGGATTCTCAGATCTGCTTATCTCTCTCTAATGTCTCTGCTAACCTCCAATTTCGAATCTTTTATACATCTCAAAATGATGTCCTGTAGATGTCTTAAACTCAACATGTGCAAAACTAAACCATTATCTTTTTAGTACAAACCCTCCCCCTTTCAAACTTCCATTTTACTATTGATACCATCATCCTTCCACTCCCCCAAGCTTACAACCCAATCATTCTCAATTCCCTACTCCTTCTCACCCTCCCATATCCACTCTTTTGTCAAGGCCTGTCAATTTCACCTTCAAAACATATCTCACATATGTGCCCCCCTCTCCCCACAGTCACCCCTCTAGTAAAGACTCAATTCAAGTAGCTCCTTCTCCATAAAACCTTTAATTCCCCCAGATGCTAGTGTCCTTTCCCTAACCCGCAATTACTTGGTATGCATTTTCTACAGAATTACATATGAACATGTTATCTCTCCTTCGAGAATGCAATCTCTTTTTATGACAGGGATTGTTTCACTTTTGTCTTTGAAGCGTCAGTGCTTAGTTCCAGGGCACAAAGTGGGCATTTAATAAATGTTTGTTGACTGACACAAAAAAAGACTGAACTGAGACTTAAGATGTACTTTTATTTAATGTATTTATATAAATTATTTCCTGTATGACTTCTCTATTGAATAATGATGGTCCTGACAGCTCTAGTTTTATCACATACGTTATTACATTTATAAGCATACCTCTATCATGTAGTTTCAAGTGAGAAGTCTTTGGTGTTTATTAAGTTGTGAGCTCTGACTGAAAGCTTTTCCACATTCCTGACATTTAGAGGGCTTCTCTCCAGTATGAACACTCTGGTGTTGAATGAGCATTGAGTGCTAACTGAAGACTTTCCCATATTCATTATGTTTGTATGGTCTCTCTCTACTGTGAGTCCTCTGACGTAGAATAAGGTGAGAGCTCTGACTAAAGGCTTCAACACAATCATCACATCCACAGGGTTTGTCTCCAGTATGAATTCTTTGATGTTGAATAAAGTATGAACTCCAACTGAACCTTTTTCCATATTTATTACACTTACAGGGTTTCTCTCCAGTGTGAATCCTCTGATGTTATATGAACTGTGAGCTCCAACTGAATCATTTTCTGCATTAAATGCATTCATAGGTTTTCTCTACAACATGGATTCACTGGTACTGAATACTATTTGAGGAGGCAGCTAGATGGCGCAGTGAATAGAGCACTGGCCTTGGAGTCAGGAAGACCTGAGTTCAAATTTGTCCTCAGACACTTCACACACACACACACACACACACACACACACACACACACACACACACCCTAGACTTGTGACCTTGGGCAAGTCACTTAACCACAATTGCCCTACCTTCCCCTCTCCAAAAAAAAGTGAAAAAAAATGAATAAGGTTTGTTCCTTGACTGAAGCCTTCCCAGCACACATTGCATTTATTAAGAATTTCTCTCCTGTGTGAGTTCTTTGATGCCGAATGAGTGGTAAGCTCTGACTAAAAGCTTTACTACATTCATTAAATTTATAGGGCTTTTCTCCAGTGTGAATCCTATGATGTTGAATAAGATTTGAGCTCTGACTGAAGTTTTTCCCCACAATCATTACATTTATAAGGAATTTGTACAGTGTGAGTTCCCTGATGTAACATATTTTTGTGTTCAGGTTTAAGGTTTTATTATATTTATCATATCCATTAGATTTTTCTCTAGTATGAAGTATTTGATGCTGAATAAGGTTTTAATTGCATTTGAAACTTTTACCATACGTATCACATTTCTGGGTCCAATCTCTTACATCTTTCCTTTGACGTAAAAGATTTGAGTTTAGATCACAAGGTTCTTCAAATTTATCACATTCCACATTCCTAGGTTCTTCTTCCAATTGAGATTTTCTTGTGGGTCACAGTCACTGGCCTGAGATTTAGCTCCTGGGAAGGTGATTTTTTCAAATCAACCCAGTAGAATTTTCCTGCTGACAACCCAAGTTTTGCTCACATTTATAGTCTTCTCTGAAACCAGATACCTGAGAAATATCATTTAGAACTATTTCCAGCATCACTCCTTGTGGTTCTATATCTCTTGCAACATCTTTTTTTCCATATGACAGCTTGTTAGCTCCCATCTCAGAACCTGAAATGATAAAGTGAGAGCTTTCACTATGCTGGGGAAAAACCAAATTACTGGAGTGAGGAAAGGATCAAGGAAATCAATGCTATGTCTTTGGGAGCAAGGATCATTTCAATTTTTTAATCTTTATTCCCAATTCCTAGCATAGAGCTTAGCCCAAAGTAGGTGCTTAATAAATGTCTGTTGGTTAATTAAATTACTTGCCCAAGGTTGCACAGGCAGCAAATGACAGCCAAGATTTTAACCCTAGTCTTCTAATTCCAGATCCCATAATCTTCACTGTATCATTTTATCATCCAAGGGTCAGCCTGTAATGTCAGAAGTAATGACCTTCTCTATATTTAGCTGCTCAAAGATTTTCCAACTTGGTCTACTAAGTGCTCTAACATAACATTGAAGAACCTGGTGTCACCTCCAGAGTAAGGTTTTTGTGGGAAAAAATACCTGTCCTTAACAGAGATGCTAAATTAATATATCTGTGCTCAGGTCTAACCAAGTCCCTCCCCTACTCAAAAATTCTATCATCTGGCTCCAAACTACAGTTCTAGTCCCTTTTATACTCCTCCTCCTCTTCATTCCAGGCAAATTAGACCACCAGTCATTGCTCTTTATCTCATCCAGCCCTCTCCTACCTCCATGTATTTACAAAGGCTATCCTTGCCTGGAACATACTCCCTTCTCATCTTGCCTAATGAAATTCTGCTCTTTCTTCAAGGCTCAGCTCAAGTACTACCTCTTCCATGATGCTTTCCCTCACCTGAAAGTACTTTCTCCTTCCTTATATTTTTAGAGTACTTTGTCTGAATAATACATTTTGTTTTTTTTTATCACATTCTACATTTTATTTGTTTGTATACATGTTGCACCCCCATTTTGAACTATAATTTCTTCAGGGCTACATAATTTTCATCTTTTTATCCTCAGCATTAATACTTTGCACCAAGGAGCCTTATGATAAACATATTGGATAGGAAGAAAAACATCCCCATTGATTGATCCTCTCTCCCTCACCTGTGCAGAAGGCCTTTGGAGTCTCTCAGCTTCATTCAGATCTAGGACTCATGGGTCTTCCCTTTCCTTCAACTGGGAAATCAAGTCAGGCATCAAGAGAGGAAATCCTGCTCATGGGATAGGAAATATGATGTTTTGGTTTGCACTTGAAACTAAGGTCTGCCCCAAGACTAAATTTTAGCCCCTGGGTTTTCAGGGTCCAAATAGGAAGAGAAGGGAAATATTAAAGAGATCACACTTGTAAAGTTTAGAATAAAACCTTTTTTATTTTCTATTAGAATTAGAATAGAATTCTATTAGAATATTATATTCTAAATGGAAAAATTTCCTCATCACAGGATCAGGTGAGCAGAAAAGCTCAGTAAAGGATGATGAGCACATTTGCTCCTTTCCTGCTAAGACTGGGAAACTTAACCTGGAATGGACATCATCATCACACAAATGGGTAGAAAAGGGGCTTCCCAAATAAGGTACCCTTCAGGAAAGCCCATGCCCAATCTTGCCCACCTCTCACATTATACAGATAAGACCTGTTACATGGAGATAGGAAAAGGAAGAACATGTTTCTGGGCCAAAAGAGTTCACAAATAGCCCTGCTTGAAAAAGTACTCAAAGGTAACTTTAATCTTAAAGTCACAATTCTGCTAAACATTCTCCAGGTCCCCTGGGTATTCAGTGAGCATTCTGTATTCCTTGCAAGTTGCATTTGGAAAGAGTCCTTACCCAGACAGACCACATTCCCATAATTCTCCAGCATCACATCCCTGTAGACGTTCCTTTGGTAGGGGTCCAGAGACATCCATTCCATGCTTGTGAAATACACAGGTACATTATTGAATGTCACTGCCTCCTGAAATAAGACGTTCCTGTTATCCCAAGGATGGACCCAATGTTAATATACCAAAGTCACGTGAAGTCAGCAGACTTAATGAGGGGAAAAGACCATATGGAAGGGATGCTATGAATTGTTCTCTATGCACAACAGATGTTTAACCTTTGTTAGTCAATTGTGTGACCACTAAAGGAATTTTAATTCCTAAGCTCCAATAAAAGCAAAATAAAACTGAAGAAGATGCAGAAAAGGACAAGGACAACAAAAATTATCAATGATACTCAGAGAAGGGGAAATACAGAGGAAAGAAGCTGACTCAATCTGAAATGTTAAAGGCTCAGACTGGATATGATTAGGGTCTAAAACTCAGATTTGCTCAACAAATTCTGGATAGGAGAACAAGAAGATGGCCCTTATGGCATGAAACAGGCAATCTAGGGACAAAAAGTTCTGCATTGTACGGCAAGGAGTGAAGTTCAGGGAAGAAAGCCGTAAAACTGGACCCAGAAGACATAGGTCTGGGCCAAGACCAACAATTTCTAGGCATTTTATTGTGGGTCACTTCACCCCTCTGAACTTCAGGTTCCTCAAAAGTAAAAAGAAGAGGAAGATATCTGTACAACCTGCCAGAGCATTTCTGTAAGGAAAAACTGAGTTTAAAAAATTTTAATTCTGTAAGAAATCTGAGGTATTACTCTTATTATAATCCTTGGAATCAGCGTTAAGTGAATATAATCAACCTCAAATTCAAGCGGATTTAAAAAAATCATGCTGTAAAAATATTGAGGAAAATGATATATACTTGATCTATGCCTTTAATGTAATCAGTTGAAGTATAAGAAGTCAACCTTTGTCTCCCCATAACTAATCCTAGGGCCACCAAGAGTCTAAGGCTTCATGGAGCACAAGGTACACACTCTATTGTCATTCTTACAAGGCTGTGGTGACCCTGGGCACAAATCACAAGGACTTTAGCTGAGCTGTCCTAAGTCTTTTCACAGGAGAGAATCATGATCATGACAGAAGGGAAAGATTCCATTCTGTCCCCCTTCACCCTAGGACTTCTAGTACTGTTTTAGGCTTAGAAGTCTCCAGGCAGTGGGGACTCAAGCCAGTAACATCTCCAGATATACAAAGTGCCTAGAGAGAGGAGAGAGAACATTTCAGCATTGTTGGTAGGGAGCATTTCATGTGCCAGATACCCTTCTCTATCCATGAAAAAGGGAATATATGACTCATACGACCTTCCCTATTCCCATTCTTCACTGCCCAAGCCAGAAGAACCTATTAGCCCCCAGCTTCTCCCAGGATACAGGATAGAACCAGGACCAAACTGCAGCAGTTCTGGCCCTGATCCTAAATATGGCTAACAAAAGCCACTGGGAACCTTCTTCTGTGGTTCAACAACTAAGAAGAGATGATAAGATCCATATATATATATATATATATATATATATATATATATATATATATATACACATAATTCCCATTTATCCTTTAAAACCTAACTCAAATGGCACCTCCTCTATGAAATCTTCTCTGGAACTTCCTTATCAGTACCCATCTTTCTCCTGAGATGTTATGTAGCCTTTGTTCCATACCCAATTCACTTATAGTTCTATACATTGTAGTTGGTTGTATTTGTGTCTCAAATCCCTACTAGGCTGTGGGCTCCATGATGGCAGGTACCACGTCTTTCCAAAACTTTTTTTTTATCTCACCCAGTGCCTAGAACAGTATTTCACACATTGTAGGCACCTGATAAATGTTTTGTTTAGAATAGATGAATGAATGAACAAAAGAGTGGGATTAGCTGGAAGAGAAAAGGTTCTGGAAGGCAATTCAAGGAGCCATCTATAAAGATGAGGGAAAGAAACCAGGGAAGGGAACTTGGGAAGATTGTTCACCTGGGACTCAGCCATTCTAGAAAGCACAGGTGTCATAGATACTTTACCAGGGAAAGCTGAAGGGAGGCAGAGGCTCCATAAGTAAGACCAATTCCAGACTAAGGCTCCCCCATTTACTCACCCTATGCCTACCCCCCAATCACAGGAAGTTAAGGAGATACCACCTAACTTAAGCTATTCCAGTTACTAATTCACCAATAGCCATCATGGTCTGGGTTCATAAAGTGTGTGAGGTTGTGTCTGAGATATCAAGGATTCCTAGGGGTTCCATACAAACTGAGACACTGACAATTACACCAGGCCATACACAGGCAACCCTACAGTGTTTCTAGGGGGACCATCCTCTACAAACCTGTTTTTCAGGCTCATAAGGAGTTGTTCCTTCTTCATATCAGCCCTTATTCTACACAAGACCTACTAGGCTTGATAACAACTTCCTGACTTGTCAGCCAAGATATCCTTGGGAACCCAAGAGAGGCAGGACACCTGTAACAGGGCAGAGTTAAATCTAGCACTAATGAGGGAGAAAAGTTGGACAAGCTGGGTAACGAATTCAGCCAGATTCTCTGCAGTCTTCACCAAATGGCTTTGGCTGAAGGAAGCTCTAATAAGCGTTCAATCCACTCATATAAATGTAAGTAGAAAAGCTGATTCTGGATTTTTGGATTCTCTGTCACACTTAGTCATCAATATTCTCCTCCCCCATCAGGGTGGACAACAGACCTAACTCTAAGCACTATGAAATCTGCCATGTAAAGAAGTGGCAAGATTCACCTTACAAACAGCACGGAGTCTCGGAGTTACAAGGAGCCCCCATCACAAGGGGGAAAGGGCCTGCTTTTGCCTCGTTCCCCTTCGCGTTGCCCTGTGCGGAAGGGAACAGAACCATATGCTTTGGAGCTGGAAGGAATCTTGGAACTTTGGGGTCCCTTTTAGATCTGAGGAATTTTGATTCTATGATAGTCTAAGGTTTTTATTTTGCTTTATCCCAGATCTCCTAGTAAGGGAGTGTCCCACGGGACGCTCCTTCTCAGCCACGCCCCACCAGAGCACAGCCTGCCATGCCTCCACTGGCCCCGCCCCCACAACAGCATCCCGCCGAAGCTCCACCCCCTACGCAGCCACGCCCCCTTTTGTAACTCTCCTACGCCTCGCTTTTCAATTTTCCGAGTTCTAACTCCACTCCCGGGTTCCGGCGAGCGGCGTCGGGCTGGGGGAGCCAACAGAGAAGGGGCATGTATGGCGGTGAGCAGGGCAGACCGCAGAGACGCTGTTAGGGAGAGTCCGGGACCTGAGCTGAATGAAACCAGAAGCTTGGCCTTGTTCACCCCCTCCCCCAGTCCCCTGAGATCTCAGCTGACAGGTTGCTTGAGCGACCCTATTAGACACTTCCTGGGCCAGTCTAGGAAGTGGGGAGGACCCGACATCTCTGTTGCCAGTCCTTCAGGATACCTAGAACTTAGAGAGCCTGGAGACCTCCTGCACGTTAAGAACATCTTTGGAGGAAATGCTATTCCAGTATTATTTTTATCTGCTAAAAAGAATGATTCTCGCTACCAAAACCAACCCATCCGCGTGTACCTTTGATCCTACCTCCTACAGTCTTCAACTTGTTTACATCTCTGCTACCTACAAACTTGTTCATCTTCCCTACTGTAAACCCTTCACTAAACCTTTTTCAAGTTCCTCTCTTCTCCTTCACTTTTCAACTCTCAGAAATCTGGTATTCCACCACATTGGTCAACTGAAACTACTCTCCCCAGATTTACCTACTGTCTTTTTCCAAATCTGATGAGTTTTTCCCTTAATCTTGATCCTTTTTGTACTCTGCAGCATTTGACTTTTCGCCACACTATTTCTGGATATTTTCTCTTCTCTAAGTTTTCGTTATGCTCTTCTCTCCTGTTTCCTATTTAGTCTCTGTTTCCCAATTCTTTCCTCTCAGTCTTTGCTGAGTCTTCTGAATCAGCCCCTGAGAATGAACCCTCAAAGTTCTATCCTGGCTCCTCTTCTTGGGTCATCCCACACCACCAGTGAGAACTATTATTCATTAACTGTGCTATTAGCTGGGTATATAGAGAAAGGCAAAAAAACATACCTGTCTCAGCTCATAATCTAATGCAGGAGAGAGCATGCAAACAATTCTGCATGAACAAGATAAAATGGAAATAATCTTAGAGAACACAATAAGATTAAGGACAAAAAGGGAAAGACTTCTTGTAGAAGGTGAAAATTTTAGCAGAAACTTGAAGAAAGCCAGGCAAGACAGGAAGAACAGATAAGAAGGAAGAGTACTCCAAGCACAGAAACAATCCACAAAAACAGTCAGGAAATGAAGTGTCAAGTGAGAGGAACAGCAAGGAGGTTAATGTGACTGAATTGCAAAGTTTGTGGAAGGAAGTATAATTAACTAGAAAAGTAGAAGGGGCCCCAGTTATGGAACCAAGCCAGATTTTATATGTAATTCTGGAGGTAATAAGAAGCCAATGGAATTTACTGAATATGAGGATGTTATGGTCAAACCTGGGTTTGGGGAAAATTACTTTGACAATTGAGGTCTTTCTGAACAATCTCTAAGGATCTCCTGTAAAATTTAAGAATACAGAGTTGGGGGAGTATCAAATTGAAAATCATGTTGGTGGGATCTCAGTGATTCTCTCCTTAAAGTCCAAATGGGATTGTTAGAAGCCGGTACTTTGCAGGAGTTAGTGGTCCTCAATAAAAGTGACCCAGGTGTTATTTTCTTCACTTAAAATACTTCAGTACTCAAGAGGCCTCAGGTCAAAATGAATACACAGTTTTGGCACAAAAAGCCTTAAGAGCCTCAGACTAAAAGAAGAGTTCTTTACTGGGTCCTGAGAATAGACATGATAAATATCTGGAAGTTCCTTAGACATAAATGCACAAGTTGGCTGCTTAGTTAAAAGACATAAGAAATTCTTGCTTGGATGTGTAATATGACCTAGATATGGAGATCAAAAGAATCAGATCAAAAGACAGCTAGAGTTTCACATAAGAAAGGTAGATTAACTGTATGAAGCCTATTTAGTCAAAGATGTCTCCAATATGAGGCAAGCAAAATGAAGTAAATATTTGCTACTCACATTAGCCAGCACAGCTACTAGAGAGAGTTTGTTTGAAATCAGTCATACCTACAAGCATAGGTTACGAAAGTAGATGATACCACCCTGGGGTGGGGATGTTGGAATGATCCAGGAGGGTGGTAGCCTCTAGTCTAGTGCAATTGTGGGGCATTGAATAAAAATAAGGGTAAACCTAATTCTAGGGGGGTGTTGAATTATTTTTTAGGGGGGGTAGTAGGCCAAATAAGTTTGGGAACCTCTGCTACAAGGTATATACTGAAAATGTGTACCATTGAAAATCTGGAGCATCTTTTTGGAGTCTTCCAAGTTGAAAGGTCTGGTTAGCTTTGTTGTGCAGAGAATAAGAGCAAGCAGAGATCTGGGTTCAAGGTAAATCTAGGTGTGGATTTATTGATCAACTGCTGGACTACCCGGAGTGTAAACTCAAATCAGGCAGTGTTTGACTGACGGTACAAACAGCGTTTAAAAAGGCTAAAACCACAAAAACCACAATCAGGGAGGGGAGCTAGCATAAACAATGGCATACAGAAGCACACAGAGTGGTGTGATTTGGGTCTGGGTACAACAGCTTTGCTTAGCTCTATCTAGAGATCAAAGTGAAATGTTAATGAAGCAGCATCAGTGAAAGTTAAAAAGTAAAATAGAAACTAATGTCAAACAACTGAGATGGAGAAATAATTTTCCTGAAATGATTTCCCTTAAGTTAACAGAACTTCTTAGGTCACCAAGACCTCCCGTGGGGCAGACTCCTAAGGCTGAGTCATTGATACTTCACGTGGTATTACGCTCTTAGCAAGCAGGAGTGCACGTGGTTGCTTGGGGGCTGTCATTGGACAGGCAGCTAGTATCAGCATCTGTTCACGTGAAAGACTCATGAATGTGGGCTGAATTACTTGGGCCAAGTATGTCCTCGGGGCGGCACACAGTTGGCTAGCTGCTGTGGGAGCATGCGTACAAATGGAGACGTGAGGGAGGATGAAGGAGATATAAGGGGGGAAGGCTTCCGCCATAATTGAGAGAGCAGTTCCAGAGAGAGAGAGAGAGAGAAGGAGCAGTTCCAGTTAGCACATGAAGATGTGATAATAAACGTATCCTGGCATAACTTCTGAGCCTGGGTGTTCTGTGGGAGTGGATCTCCAGTGCAGATTCACTGGTGCCGGAGACGTCCGAAGACTGGGAATGTAAGTAACTGGGTGTTTGTGACCTAGTTAAGCCCGAGCAAACACAGCAGATTGCTACAAGAACTTAAAGAGCTTTCAATTCATATTCATGATGTGTCGTCTGTAAGACCTTTTTGTTGCCCAGCTTCAGGTGGGAGCTATTGACATCAATGATTTTGGCACCATTAGATTAAACTTGAAAATTGTTAGGTGTCTATATAATATGGAGAATATGACCCTTAACCAAAGGTAATTGGAATAGGGTTTCAGTGCTTCAGAGAAGGAAAATCATGTACAGCCAAGGCACTCCAGAAACCCTCACCTTGAAAGAACACTCTTCTTTTCCTAATCTACCTCATACCTTTGAAAATGGAATGGCAGTTGAAGAGACAAGGCCTCCATCACCGTTAGTATTTTGACCAATGGAGACAGTAATTTTTGTATTAGACTGACCAATGTTAGTAGAAGAAAAAGTTAAAATGTTATGGAGCCATAGTCAGGATCACACAAGATTTAGCAGTTTCCACATTAAAGGAATGGATGGTTTAGAATATGATATTCCTGTAAGCAAAGGAGCTAGAATTACAACCAAAAATAACCTATCCAGCAAAACTGTATATAATCCTTGAAGAAGGGCAAAGAAGATAGATATTTAATGAAATAAAGGATTTTCAAGAATTCCTGATAAAAAAGACCAGAGATGAAGAGAAAACCTGACATTCAAACACAAGAATCAAGAGGACAAAAAGTTAATGAAAGAAATCATAAGAGATTCAATAAGGTTAAAGTATTTACATTTTTATATAGGAAGGTGATACAGACAGTTCTTGTTTACGTTAAGTGGAACATTCCACAGTCCTCTCATAAAATGATTTTTACATAATGTGAATTTGCCTGCAGAGAACAGGAATATATGGGGCTGGGGCCAGACACATGGGGAACTGGCTAGAACTGAGAAAAAGAAAATGAGGGGGGAAGATACATGGGAGACAGAAACAGACAGGAGAGGACAGGCAACACATGGGGGCCAGGGACATTCAGTACTTGATTGCAAACAAATGGAAGAGAGACACACAGGAGCCAAATATGTAAATAGGTAGGCAGAGTGGGGCAAGGTCTCCTTTCTCAGTGTTGTAGGTCTCAAGCAAAACCCACAATGCCACAGTAACAGACTCTCCACTCATGAGTTCTGCTTTCACTTGGAGGGTTTTCTGTTTTAGGTTGTTGGTGGTGATGTTAGTATTGGTGTTGTGGGAGGGGGAGGCTATGGAGTACTGAGTTGAGGGGCAGTAGCAGAGAGAGCACAGTACTGTAAAGTTAAGAGATTTTTGGAATATGGATTTCTTTCAGAATTATTTATGTAAAGTAAAATTTGTCTAACGTGAATTTACATAAAGTAAGAACTGTCTGTACATGTAACTCCTAGAAACTTTACCATTAGGGCAGTTAGAAAGAGTATATATAGACAGAGGGCCCAGGTATGAGTAAATTATATTGGGATGATCTAAAAAAAAAAGGGGGACAAGAGATATCTGGGAGAAAGGAAGAGGAAAAATGGGGGAATTATCTTACATAAAATAGGCAAGGAAGAGCTTTTACAATGGAAGGGAAAATGGGGAGGGCAGGCCACACTTGAACTACACCCTAAACAGAATGGGTTCAAAGAGGGAAGAATATATATATATATATATATATATATATATATATATATATATATATATATATGAATATTCAGCTGAGTATAGAAATCTATCTTAACCAGCAGGGAACTGGGAGAGGAAGGGGATAAGAGAAAAGGAGTGACTAAAGGAAGTCAGATTAAGGAAGGCAGTGATATCAGAAGTAAGAGACTTTTGAGGAGGGACAGGGTAAAGAGAAGGATAAACAGAAGACAATAGGATAGAAGGAAATACAGTAACTGTAATTATGAATGTGAACGGGATTAACTCACCCATAAAACAAAAGTGGATAGCAGAATGGACTGGAAACCATAACCCAACAATATGTTGTTTACATGAGATACACTTGAAACAGAAAGACATGTGGAGTTAAAATAGGGGCCCAGTAAAGTAAAAGTTAAAAAGATAAAGCAAAAATAGACCTAATTAAAATAATAAGCAGAGAAACTATACATATATATACATTTGTATTCCCTTCACCTATCCTCATGCTAAGAAAAGTTTCATAAGTTACTATTATCAT
>CM053594.1:67121631-67199824 GCA_028646575.1 Pseudocheirus occidentalis | reverse complement strand
CTGCTGCCGAGCTGCCTTCAGCGAGAGCTGGGTTCTCTGGATTTGTGTGAGTCTGAGAGTCCTAGACTTTCCTAGACTTTGTCTGGGCTCGTATTTTCTGGGTGTTTAGGGTGGCGGTGTGGGAGCTGCGGGACTTTGCTGCTTCTACCGCCATCTTGGCTCCGCCCACCCTCTGTGTGCAAATTGAAGTACAATTTTCTCACTTTCTTTTTCTTTTTTTTTTTGCAGCATGGCTAATACAGAAATATGTTTTGCATGGTTTCACATGTCAAACTGATATACTATTGCTTGCCTTCTCATGGAGGGGAGGAGGCAGGCTTGAAGTAGGGACAGATTTTAGAACTCAAAATTTTTAAAGATCGCTATTTTTATTTTAAAGAGAAAAAGAATACATTTTAAAGAAAAAGATAATTTGAAGCCTCTTGATTCTCATCTTGACCCATGTAGTTCATTTAACTTTGTTAACTACCCTTTCCTCCTGAATATTCTATCCTCTCTGCATTTAGGGAATATAGCCCACTCCTGGTTCTCCTAATAAAACATGGAGTCGAGATAGGAAACCACACAGATTGCCCTCCTCTGGACTGTCTCCAGTATATCAATATCCTCTTAAACCATAATACCTGAAACATTATGACAAAGGAAGAAGGGTAATGGCACCAGCACCTTCATATCTTCTATGGCATGCTTTCTTCATGCAATCCAAGATTGCATTGACTTTTTGAGGTTAAGACATTAGTGCTGACTCAATAAAATCCTAGTCTGATGTCTCATTGTTGAATGGAGGTGACACTGGGTATGTTAAAAGCACTTGGTAGACTAAGACAGAGACTGTGCATAGTTAAATATGGAGTAAGTTATCACCAATAGGCAGGCCAACATATGACAAACTCTGCCATGGCAATTGTAATAGTAATGGAATTCGAAGATTCCTTTGTATTGGCAAGCTAACAGGTACTTAGCAGTTAATTATATCAAGCCCCTGTTAAGAAACAGAGGGTATGAACCTCTTTTGCTGACAGAAGAGGCTGGAACAAGGAGGTGCTAATACCTTACATAAGGAAAAACACAAGCTGGAGAGTCAGAATTTCTCTCAGTGAGCATCTGGAAGCTGGACTGCTACTGCCAGACTAAGGACTGAACTGAGAATTGAGAAGAACTGAGAACTGAACTTCTTGGAGAAAGCAGCTGGAGGCAGGGGAGGAGACGCCCAGGGTGGAAAAAGTGATTTTGGTTTTGAGAATGGAGCTAGAGAAAGTGATTGTGATTTTGAGAACAGAATTTGTGGTGGCAGAGCTTCTTATGAAAGCCAGCCAAAACTTCTACTGAGAGCTTCCAAGAACCAGCTGGACCTGCTGAAGACTTCCAAGGGCCAGCTGGGGCTGCCAAAAGAAGCATGACTGTGGTGTTGGTACTTTGTCTGTCTGTTTGGGGTCTATGTTGACTTCACAGAGAGAAAGTGATTTTGATAAGGGTGTTGGCAATGTGTACAAATGTTGTTGTGGCTTTGTTAAGCCTTGACTTTTCAGGAACAGAAACTATGAAGGACTTGAGATGGACTGAACATTGTGAGCTTCAATATGGAACAGGAACTGCATGGAAAGCTGGACAAGGAAGTGGGAGCTGCCTACCTTTGAAGCCAGGTTAGTTTGGTGGATTCACGTAGGAGCTGGAACCATGGAAGCTGAGGGCCTGCCTTGAGTCAAGATGAAAAGACCTCTCCCTGGGTATTTAATGCTGACAGATGAGATTAGAACTTACTTGTGACCTAGGGGTGGATGGCCTTTGTACTTTCCTCTACCCCTTAAGAGAGTACTGAGTAGTGACTGATGAAATTGTAACTTACTTGCATCCCATGGGTGGAAAACTTTGACTTTTGTGTTTTGTGATTGAATTAAGGAATTTGTGATTGACTAAATGAATGTACTTTGCTTAAAACTATGTGACCATTTTGGTGAGAACTTGTGGGCATTTTAGTGATAAGTTGTCAATTTATAAAATTCTGAATGCTGTACTTTGACTTCTGTGAATGTTTTGCTCTGATTTGTTACTGAATAGAGAGTTCACTATACTATGTAATCAGAACCTTAAAAGCTGTTCACAGCAGCAGTCCTCTGGAAAGCTGCTCATGCTTGGCTTTACAACAATCCATAAAACAAAGAAAAACAGAAAATGGCCCTGTTTTACGTGCCCCTTTTTCACTTATGCATCAATAATGATGAAACATCAGAAAAGGTAGCAAGTGATGCAACTTTGGACTATCTATAAACATTAACTGGTAGTATTCCAAATGCATGGTCTCTGTCCAACAGCTGATAAACTGGTATACTTAGGAAGTGAAACACATCAGTATTTAGAGCAGCATGTTCATGGTGTTCTGGACTTGGACTCAGGAATGTGTAGTTCTCTAGTCTGACTATAACATTTATTAACTGTATAATCACAGACAAGACTGATCCTCAATCTCAACTGAAAAATGAAAATGACCCTTGTCATACCCACCTTACGGGATTGTTACGAAGTACAAATAAGATGATATATAAACCACTTTGCAAAATTTGAAGCACCATATAAAGCCTGTTATTGAATTTGTGGCTCAATAAGACTCTGAGATGCATTCTCCATCTTATACTTATGAAGATGATTTTTTTTTGGTACAAGAATAAATTTTGCTTTTATCCCCACTGAATTTCACCTTATTAGATTCAGTCCAATACTCTTGCCTGTCAAGATCCTTTTGAATCTTGACTGTCAACCAGTATGTATCTCTCCCACCTTTGTGTTATCTTCAAACCTGAGGAGTATGCCATTTACGCTTTTAACAAGTCACTGATAAAAACGTTAAGCACAGAGGAAAATATAGAGAAATCTATTGGAGACACTGAACCATTAGACAAGTACCATCCACCCCGAGTCTAGCTAAGCAAATGGTATTGAATCCACCTAACTATATTCTCACCTATTCTGTAACTTGCCATCTTTTCTACAATAACATACTGCTCAGTATAGGACACACTCATTCGTGTTCACATACACACAAACAGCAGGTCTTTATCCCCTCTTTACAATCTTTGGCTATGGTAAGTTTATTCTCTTCCTCATTATGAATTCTGAGTCAGCATATTACATGTAGAATCCCAAGGGTGGGGGAACAACCCCAAGGTCCTCTAAAGACTTTAATCCCTCACTTAATAGACTAAGGTAAGGCCATTACCTGGTACTTAACAGGTAATTATAGGTAACTTGTTATCTTGTGCTTTTTGCTTTCTCTACTAAAACTAACAAAGGTTTTTTCTTCTTTTCTCAATAACTCAACAAAGTCTCTGTGTCCAGACCATCCCATAGTGGCTGCAACCAAAGATTATCTAACCTCTTGTGTGTCAAGTGGTTGTCATAGTCAGTCATGATGACTCTTCATGGAGAGTTGGTCCATGCTATGGACCATAGCATGCCAGGCCCTTCTATCCTCAAATATCTCCCGAAGTCTATCCAAACTCATGTTTATTGCTTCCATGACACTATCAATCCATTTCATCCTGTCATCCCCTTTTTCTTTTGCCTTCAATCTTTTCCAGGATCAGTCTTTTCCAAAGAGTCCTCTCTTATTATGTAGCCAAAGTATTTAAGCTTCAGGTTCAGCATTTGAGTTTCCAGTGAACAGTCTGAACTAGTTTAAGTATTGATGTCTTTGATTTCCTTGCTTCCAAGGGAGTCTCAAAAGTCTTCTCCAGCACCACAATTTAAAAGCATCGATTCTGTGATTCTCAGCTTTCCTCATAGTTCAAATCTCACAGCTATACACTGCTACTAGAACAACCATAGCTTTGATTATATGGACTTATGTCAATGAGGTGATGTTTTTGTTTTTAGTGGGCTATCCAGATTTGCCATAGCTTTCCTTCCATGACCTAATTCGGAGTTTCCTTGGCAAAGATAATGAAGTAGTTTGCTAATTTCTTTTCTAGCTCACTTTTCAGATGAGGAAACTTGAGACATACAGGGCTGAGTGACTTGCCCAGGGTTATACAGCTGATATCTGAAACCATATTTGAACTCATGAAGATATGTCTTCCTGACTCCAGGCCCAGCTCTCTATCCATTGTGTCACCTAGATGCCTCATTTTCCTTGAACAAATCAGAGAACCTTCTACTTTCACATCCTCTTTCTCCTTCAAATAATTACTGCACTCAAAGATCCCAAAGCTCCGATCTGGAAGGAAGTAGCAGATGACCTTGTTCCACTATCACCCAGAATCCCGCTTAATCCACAAAGGGAGCATTTCTAACACATCAGAGATGAAACTTTTTTTTTATAAAAAAAGGCAAAACTGGGAAGTTGTTTTTGGAATTGCCATATCATTGCCCCAGTGTGGACACGGATTTGGTGGCTGAGTATCCCTCTACTATCTCTACATACCCATAAAGAATATCCTTTAATTAATCTCCTTTGGACACTTAAGTCATGTGGATAGGTTTTCTTTCCCCCATCTAATAAAGAGACAGGGTCCATTTAGAGAGGTGTTTCCTGCCAAATGAAGGAAATGAAATGGGCAGGAGAAATTGATCTCATTTTTTAAATGTATCAAATTCAAGGAACCTCCTTTCTAATTGTTAGAGTGACCCCTGAATTCAATGTGACAGATGACCCACTAGGACAAACAAAATACATGAAATTTGGGTGAGACCACATTAGAAAAGGTCTCCTAGAGGTACCATTTAAAATGGGCTTTAAAGGATGGGTGAAAAGAGGAAAGTATTCAAAAATAAAATGAAAAGTGGGGCTTGGGAGAGAACAGGGAAGACATGGAAGCAGGAGAGCAGCAAATAGTGTCCTAAGCAAACCCCACCTTTGTATAAGACCTTGAATGCTATGAAAGAGTCTGAATTTTTGTCAATATGCTAAAGATAGTCACTGAAGACTTTTGAATAGGAAAGTGACATAATCAGATCTGTACTTAAAAGAGATGTTGGCAATGGCATCAAGGTTGGATTGGAAAGGATAAGTCATGTTAGGTAACTACTTCATTAATCCAGATGGGTTATAATAAAGATCTGTACAAGGATAGCAACAAAGAGGGGAAGTATGTTGCATAAACAGTAGTATCTGAAAATGATCCAGTAGTCAAAAAGCATTTATTAAGCACTTAATGTGCCAAGCACCATACTAAGTGCTGGGGATGCAAAGGCAAAAGACATTCCCTACTCAAGCTGCTGGCAGTCTAATGGAGTAGACAACACCCAATTATATACAAACAAGACATATGCAGATAAATTAGAGATGATCAACAGAGGGGAAGCACCAACACTTTTTTTTTTGGAGGGAATAAGGCAGGGCAATTGGGATTAATTGACTTGCCCAAGGTCACACAGTTAGTAAGTGTTAAGTATCTGAGGCTGCATTTGAACTCAGGTCCTCCTGATTTCTGGGTTGGTGCTCTACTCACTGCATCACCTAGCTGTTCCAAGCACCAACATTAAATGGGATTATGAAAGACTTCTTGTAGAAAGTAAAATTTGAGCTGGGACTTGAAGACAAGGAAGTCTAGATGCAGAGATGAGGATGGAAAGAATTCGAGATATGACATACAGCTAGTGAAAATGGCTATAGTCAGGAGATGGAGTATCTTATACAAAGAATAAGAAGGGAGAGTTTCACTATTAGAGAGTACACTGGGATAAGGTATAAGAAGACTGCAAAGTCAGGAAGAACTTTTAACACTAGAGGATTTTATATTTCATCGTGGAGGTGACAGAAACTCCTGGAGTTTACTAAATGGAGGGTGACATGGTCAACTTTCTCCTTTAGGAAACTTACTGGCAGCTGAGTGAAGGATGGTTTGGAGTGAGGAGAAACTTGAAGCAAGGAGATCAACCTGCAAGCTGTTGCAATAACTGAGGCATTAAGTGATCAGGGCCTTTACTGAGGTAATGGCAATGCCAGAGGATGAAGGTGAGCATGAGATGTTACAAAGGTAAAATCAACAAAAACTGTCAGTTCCCTCCTGTACATCTCACCATTCCATACCTGTAACAGCCCATGCACAGCATCCCCATCCTCATCAACAAACTCTGCCCAGACCAAGCAAGTATGTGAAAATGTGTGTGAGTAGAACAATGAGGGCTGTCAGCTCACGTAGGTGAAGAACTCTTAAACTCTCTCTCTGCTATTTGTGGACAGCCATTATTGGCTCTGAAGCAAACTGAGACAGTGAAATATTCCATTTCTCTTCCAATAAGAGCCCAGAATGTAAATGATAACATAGAACAAAGTTAAAACCCCATTTCAGCGCACCATTCCAAGGATGCTCCTTAGAGAATAAGAACCATTCCTCAAGTAATAAATGCTCAAAGGATATGAACAAAGAGTTTTCAGAGGAAGACAATGAAGGTATCAATAGACACACAAACACAAAAATTTAAATGACTACTAGATAAACGCAAATTAAAACATCTATGAGGTTCCACATCATACCTCTTAACATCTACAAAGCTAACCACCATCACCCCCCGCCCCCCAAAAAGACAAATGCTTGAAATGACTAGGAAAACAGAAATACTAATGCACTGTTGGTAGAATTATGAACTAGTCTAGCCATTCTGCAAAGTAATTTGAAAATGTGCCCCAAAAGCTAGTATGTGCAAAAATATTTATAGCACTCTTTTTGTGGTGGCAAAGAAATGGTTGAACAAGTTATAGTATGGAATACTATATATATGATGGAATACTATTGTGCTATAAGAAATGACAGAGTTAGGTGCAAAGAATCCTGAAGAGATCTGTATAAACTGACACATTGGGAGGTAAAAAATTTATACAGTAACAAGATTGTAAAGAAAAACAATTTTCAAAGATTTGGGAACTCTGATCAAGAAAACAATCACACTCCCAAAGGACTCATGATAAAACATGCTATCCACCTCCAGATAGAAACTGAAGGATTCATGGTGCAGATTGAATCATATTTTCTTTTCTTTCTGGACATGGCTAACATGGAAATTTGTTTTGATTGACTCTATAAGTTTGTAATACGAGTTTGTTTTTCTTGCTTTCTCAAGGGGAAGGAGAGAGGGGAAGTCAATGGAAAAGAGAGAACGCAAATATCTGTTAGAAAATAAATTTTTTAAAAATGTTCCTTAGTGCAATTTATTGAAAAGAACACTGGCTCTGGAGTCAGAAGAACCAAATTCAAATGCCAGCCCTAACTAGCTATGTGACCATAGGCAAATCACTCAGCTGCTCAGAGCCTTAGTTTCCTATCTATAAAATGGGAATAAAAATGACTGATATAATTTACCTGATTATAATGAAGCTCAAATATGGTAATCTGGGTAAACTGCTTTACAAATTTTAAAGCACCCTGTAAATATCAGTTATCACTATTATTACTTCACCTCTCTGGGCTTCAGTTTCTTCATCTATACATTGAGAAAAATGCTTTTAATACCTACCTCAGCAGGTTATTGTGGAGAAAAGTATCTTGTAAACCCCCAAAGACTATAAAAACGTTAGTAGTTACTATTATTATTTAAAATCTCATTCCACACCTTCAGAGACAGCTCATGACGAGTAGGCTTTGATGATCTGTTTTACAATAAATTTGTCACAAGGAAAAATCCCATACAGTCCATAAACGACCCTATAAGGTTGTTGTGAGGAAAGCACCATGTAAACCTTAAAATGCCGTATAAATATGAGCTATTTTCTGCTTCCTCTAATAGTTTTAAGTTGCAAGATTACACAAGCAACAAACAAGTTCACCTATGATCATTATTCACAGCTGTATTCTCAAATACAATCTATTCTATACCAATGTTAATCTGGTTTAATATTATGCATAACTGTCACTGTAATGCTTAGTAAATAAGCATACATAATAAACAATTCACATAAATTACTGCAATTAATATTGCTTCTACAGTCAAACCTAATTTTTTCATGAGTTTCCTTTTCTCTCTTGTTTTCATTATGTATAATTAAGGTCAATTTTGATAAGTCTTCCCTGATACTAGGTACACTTTAATTCTCACCTTGCTCCCTGGGAGCCACATACCCCAAATGACAAAGACCCTAGGCTTCACATTCCAGCAGTCAAGGTCATCTGTACTCCCACTCTCTAGGTCCAGGCCTAATGCTACCGCTGTCCCTATGTATCCTCAAACCATCATGCTCACCTTAACAAAAACAATTTTCAAAGATATTTCCAAAATCTATAAGATAATTCAGATTAACAATGCTTTTCTAATCTGATTCCAATAACCTCTAGACCTCCAAATAGCCTTGCCCTAAAGGATCTTATGATTTTTGACAAATTCACTGAAATCTGTCTGCAGCCTTCTCCACTGACTACTTCACTTTTCAGTGTGAATACTCTATTCCTAAATAAAGGCTGCACTGATACCAAGATTCTCCCATCCTGGTAGAGAGATCTCTCTTACACAAAATTTCTGATGTTAAAATGTGGATTCTAAATGAACATATTTCTAGTCATTACAGTAATATGTACTTTTTTGTGTGAATTTCCTGAAATTTAGTTTAAGTTATAAGCTCCAATGAGTTTTTTTTTCATATTTCTGACACATACAGGGTTTTTCTCCAATGAATTGAGACATGTTTAAACTGACTTCTGAAAACAGCTATTCTCTTGACCTAAGCTATTAACATCCAAAAAATATTCTTTATAGAAGCCTTTTGCTCATTCATTACACATATTAATTTTCTCCAGAGTGAATTATCTGATGTTTAAGAAGGTTTGCTCTTTGACTAAAAGCTTTACCACATTCATTACACATAAAAGGTTTCTCTCCAGTGTGAATTCTTTGATGTTGAACAAGATTTGAACTCCTACTGAAATCCTTCCCACATTCATTACATTTATAAGGATTCTCTCCAGTATGACTTCTCTGATGTAACATAAGTTCTGAGTTCACACTGAAAGCTTTACCACATTCTTCACATCCAAAGGGTTTTTCTCCAGTATGGGTCCTCTGATGTCGAATTAGTCGAGAACTCCAACTAAAGCCTTTCCCACATATATTACATTCATAGGGTTTCTCTCCACTATGAGTTCTCTGATGTTGAATTAGGTTTGCTCTCTGACTAAAGCCTTTTCCACATTCATTACATTCATGGGGTTTCTCTCCAGTATGAGTTATCTGATGCTGAATAAGATTTCCTCTCTGGCTGAAGGCTTTCCCACATTCATTACATTTATGGGGTTTCTCTCCAGTGTGAGTTCGTTGATGTCGAATAAGTTGTGAGTTCAAACTGAAAGCTTTACTACATTCATCACATTCATAAGGTTTCTCACCAGTGTGAATACTCTGATGTTGAATAAGGTTTGCTCTCTGACTAAAGTCTTTCCAACATTCACTACATTTATATGGTTTTTCTCCTGTATGAGTTCTCTGATGTCGAATAAGTTGAGAGCTCTGACTAAAGGCTTTGCCACATTCCTCACAATTATAGGGTTTCTCTCCTGTATGGATCCTATGATGCTGAATAAGTTGTGAGCTTTTTCTAAAGCCTTTTCCACATTCATCACACCTATAAGGTTTCTCCCTACTGTGAATTCTCTGGTGCTGAGTAAGGTCAGAAATGTATTCAAAGTTTTGGGCACAGATATAACATTTATGGGATTTCTCTCCTACAATATTGCCCTGATGTATATCAAGATCTGAATTCATAATGGACTCGCTCCAAAATTCCTTATATTCCAGGCTCCTTTCCTCCATGGGATTTTGCTTATGGGTCATAGTTACTGGCTTGAAATGTTTTCCCAGGTAAACAGGCTCCCTAAATATCAACTCTGCAGAGTTTCCCTGATGGCTCACTAAACTTTTTTCTGATTCACAAGCTTCTCCAAAACCAAATTTCTGAGGAATGATCCTTAGAAGTATTTCTGATATCCTTTCATGCAATCCTATATCTTCTGACATATCCTCTTCTTGACAGGATGTCTTGTTCTCAGTCCTTAACTCAGAATCTGAAACAATAAAATAAAAAATGTTACCTTTTACCTATAATAAAAGGAAATTATAAGCATAAAAATATAATCATAGAAATTAATGTCTAAGAGGAGTAAGGGCTTTGAGAAGTAATCAAAACAGTCCTAGATAAAGGACAGAAAAGAAAAGCAGAGATTAGGTTAGAAGGGTAATGAAATAGGGGGAGGATTAACCAAAGCTAAGCAGAGGAACTGAGGATGAGCTAGAAGGCTTAAGGAAATAGAATTCATGAAGATGGTGAGGAGTGATATCAGGCGAGTAAGGCAAGGGCTTCAATAGTTAGGTGACAATGGGTGAAGCAAAGTAAATGCTGTGGGCAATAAAGATACACTGTCATAGGGGAAAGGAAAAGAATGGTGTTCTTGCCTGGGCCCAAATGTGCACCCCATGTACTCAGTGAGGAGAATTTTCCATCCAATAAGAACTTTTTCAGGAGGGGGTGGTTAACACTAAGAAAGCCCTTCCAACACTAGTCAGTCCACCTACGTAAGTAATATTTTGATAACACTTTAAGGTTTATAAAGCATTTCATATACAATATATCTTTTCTGTGAGGTAATTACTACAATTATTATTATCCCCATTTTATGGAAGATGAAATTGAGGCTGAGAGAGATTAAATACCTAACCCAGAGTCATACAGTTAATAGGTGTCCAAAGCAGGGTTCAAATCCCAACTCCAAATCCAGTGCTTTATCTATTACATCACCCAATTCTTCCAGTGTTGCTAGCAGAAAAGCAGGGCAATACAGTACACTACAGAGAAAACTCAAATTCAAATTTGTTATTGGAAGACCTAAGTGTGAATCCCAGCTTCATCATACACTATCTGTAACCTCCAACAAGCCACTTAACTTCTCCAGGGTCCTGTTTCTTCATCTATGAAATGGGAATATCATTATCCACTCTGACTCATGAAGTTAATTCTCCTTGCTAAGAAAGATATATGACAGCTAAGGGCATCAATGATTTAGAACATAAACTAATTATGAAACTATTAAGGTAGAAGATGATAGAAGATGATAAATGGCATTGCCTCATAAGACTAGAAAAAGAAATTGTTTAAATGAAGCTTGTTAAAAGCCCTGGCTAAGTAAAGTAATTTCAGGGATATTAAAGGATGAAACCATAAAGAGGGCAACAGATGAAGAATATGAAAGACCTGCAATTATTTTTTGTAACTCTTCTCACTATCAAGTACATGCGCACAAATACACTACATGATAAAGTAGAGACGGCATCAAGGAAACCAAAGACTGAAAACAGCTTAACCTAGATCAAGTATACAAACAGAGAAGCTTTCTGCTGAAGACCACATGGTTTGGCAGGGAGTAAGGCATCTAAAATGCTCAAGATTTCTGGAAAGAGGAAAGGATACTAAAAGTGTGGGGAAAATCTCTGACTGTATTACCAAAAAAAAAAAGGCAGACAATGAACACTAACACTGATGGAGCCAGAGTTTTTGGTCATGTGACCAACAAGAGAATGGATTACTTCTCTAAATCACCTCAATCCTAAAAAAAACCCACAAAAATCAACATATCAGATGTCATTACAACAAAGATGACAGAATACCAACAAGGTAAAATTTTTATGCTTCTACAACAGAGAACATTAGTCTTTAAAGTTCATTCACTACACCATCCTGTCTCAACCTCCCAGCCTCAATGGGTCAACAGCAGGTATGCAAGGTAATACACAGATTCCCTATGGTTGCCTGCTACTGAAGAAATATTGCACAAATGACCTTCCCTCCTCCTATACTTCAAGAAAGAGCAAACACTGACTCTGCCTAACCACAAGCTAAAGTAGAGGATAAAAGCAAGGTTAAAAAATGTGCTGCCTTTTGATTTGAATGCAGCCCTAAATTAAGAATCTCAAATGCTACAGCTACCCCAATGAGAACACCATCTCACTGTAAAATCAGAAAGAAGTGACCTAGCCCAGTCAGCCTGGAGGAAACTGAAACCAAGTTGAGTCCTCCCAGAGGGCATTCAGGGCAGGCAGCCACGCTGAACAACCCTATATCCCCCAACTCTACAAGACTGCTACATAGCATCAGGGTTATACCAACTACCAATGGGACAATAGCCAGAAAGTAAATGACTAAGAATATAAAACAGTGGCTGAAACTCTGGATCTACATGCCTACTTTTCCAGCTCTTCAAAATTCATATTAGAATTATCTACAGACACATCAAAGTACCCTTGATGAAGGTATAAGAAAGGAACAGTAAAGAATAAAGCTATTGTTTTTATGTAGTTGATTCCCAGATTCAATATCCTTAACCTCTTTCCTGAGCTCCAGTCTTGTATCAGCATCTGGGCATTTTGAAATGGATGCATTATAAACATCTCAAAACTCAAAGTGTCCAAATGGGAACCCATAATCTTTCCTCCCAAACCCTCCCCTCTAGAAAGCTTCCTTATTATTGTCAAGGACATCATCAACCTCCTAATCATCTAGGCTCACAATCTCAGAGACATCCATGGTTTCTCTTGCACTCACCCCACATAGCCAATCTATTGCCAAGTCTTGTCATTTCTACCTTCATGATATCCCTGGTATACAATTATTCTCTCCAATCACACAACTCCCACCCCGGTAAAGGCCCTCAACATTTCTTCCCTGAACTACTACAAGAGCTTTCTAGATGGACCCCCTGCTTCAAGTCTCCACCCACTCATTCATCCTCCACTTAGCTGCCAAAATGATCTTCCTGAAGTGCAGGTCTGACCATTTCCCCCCCTATTTAACACACTCCAGGAACTATAACCTCCAGGACTGAATATAAAATCCTCTGTTTGACATCTAAAGCCCATCAAAACCTAGCCCCTTCCTACCTTTTCAGGACTATTATCCTTTGCTCCCCTCCATACACTGTGATTCAGGAACATGGAACTTTTTGCTACTTTTCACACCCTACACTCCATCTTCTGATTCCTTGCCTTTTCATCAACTATCCCTTATGTCTAGAAAGTCCTCCCCCTTCACCTCTATGTCCTGACTGCACCAGCCTCCTTTAAGACTCAACCCAAATCCCTCGTGGGATTTTTGTGGCCATTTCCCCCTCATCCTGCCCCTCCCTAAAATTGCCAGTTTCTTCCCTCTCAGATTACCTTTCATTTACACACTATACCTCTTGCAGGTAAAGTTATTTGTACGTTGTCTCTCCCATTTGAATGCGAATTCGTTGAAGATAGAAACCTTTTATGATTTATAGGGAAAAAAAGATGAGGGAGTCACAATATGACTAAAGGATAATGGTGTTTCACTGATATCCACACATCCAGAGTCAGGACATCAACACACAGAGCACAGCCCTTGTCCTGGACAAGAAGTAATAAACAACAGATAATCATGAAAGGGCTGCAACTGCATTGGCAGAGAGAAAACTCATATTGATAAGACAGATCCATCAAAATATCAAAGTATTATTATTATTATCATCATGTTCTGATTGTTTCATGAGGGAAAGGAAAAGAGTTTCATCTAGAGTTCTTTCCCTAGTACACAGAACAAAACTCACTTAATATATGTTTATTGAATAGAATGGAAATGAATTCCCCTTCCTCCACAGACAGTCTGAAAACATCTTTTTAAATCTGAATTACTGTAAACTTTTTTTTGGGAGGAAGTACAGGGAGTGAGGCAATTGGGGTTGACTTACCCAGAGTCACACAGCTAGTAAGGCTGGATCTGAACTCAGGTCCTTCTGATTCCAGAGCTAATGCTCTATCTACTCTATAGTAGATAGGCATCTAGCTGCCTTTTTATAAACTCTTACTTGAGAAAAACCTTCTTTTCTCTCTCTCCATACTCTTTCTGAATAATAATTATGATAGCTAACATACATAAATATAATATGTATATATATGATTTGCAAAAATCAAATCTATACATATGCATACAAACATATTTACATACACAACTACCACATGAAGTGGGTGCTATTATTATCCCCAATTTATAGATAGGGAAATTGAGGCTGAGAAAAGATAGTAACCTGCCTAGAGTTACCTTAGGCAGGATTTTAATTCAAGTCTTCTTGATTACAAATGACTATGGCATTCTATCCACTATGCTCCACAGGTTCAACTATCTCTTCACACAATGCCCAGATTTTCAATTTCTATATATCTCAAGGTTTAGTCTCTTTTCTGAATTCCAGATGTGCCTCACAAACTGCCTACTGGACATCTCCAGCTCAATGCTTCCAAAACAGAATTCATTCTCTTTCTCTCCTAACCTTCCTCCTCTTTCCAACTTCCCTATGTCTATTAAGGTTGCTATCACTCTTCCAAGTCACCTAGATTCCACAGTCTTAGAGTTATCTTTTACTCTTCACTGTCTCTTACCTCTCATATCCAATCAGGTGCCAAACCTTGTTAATCACACCTCCACAATACCTCTTCCTTCTGTCCCTTTCTCTCCACTCACATGGACACTACCCTGGTTCACCCTAAGCACTTTTCATCCTGCCTAAACTACTGCAATAGCATCCTAACTGGTCTGTCTGCTTCTAATCTTTCCCCTCTCCAAAAGCCTTCCACATAGCAACCAAATTGATAGTTCTAAAGCACAGATCTAAACATATCATTCCCCTTCTCAAGAAGCTCTAATAACTCCTAATTACCTCTGATGCAAAATAAAACTACATATTCTTCTATTTAGCATTTAAAGTCATCCAACATTTGGCTTCACCCCACCTTCTTAGGTTTCATATACTAGTTTCCAGTTTAACTGGCCTACTTGTTGCTCCCTATACATGACATTCTACCTCCTAGTTCTGTCCCTTTCCACAGCCGTCCTCACCCCCAAAATGGACTCCCATGCCATCTTCACCTCTTAAAATCCCTTTTCCTTCAAAGCCTCGGGGAACAGTGAATTTATCAACTCCTGCAGGAAGCTTTCTCTGCTCTCCAGTTATTAATATACTTTTCTCCACCCTCATAATCTCCTTTCTACTCTTGTATATATTTTGTTATTTATTCTTCTGTGTTCATGTGGTTTCCTCTTTCTCCTCCAACAGAATATAAGCTCACTGAAGACAGAGACTGCAATTTTTGTGTATTTCCAAAGCGTAGTACAAGGGATAACATCTGGCACATAGTGAGTGGATGTTTGCTGAATTTAAAAAATACAGTCCTCGTGCAACCACTCCTACACTTTTTTTACATGGTTTTCCTTAACTGTTTACAGGGATTATTTGAAGGGCTTTAAACATTTGTTTCTTTTTTGGTTAGCCTGCTTTGTTAAGACAAAATTTATCAAGAAAAATAAAAAGCCCTACTCCTACCATCTGGCTCATCACTACCTCCACTGTCAAAATCAACATCTCACAGCCTATGGTCCTAGTGCAGCTATCTTCCCCTGCTTACGATCAGACACTGACATCATATTTTCTTATATCTTACCAAGTCCAAAGTTCTGATGATGGTCTTCAAAGTTTTCTGCACATGGCCCTTGCCATACCCTCACTTCTTTTGTCCTCAACACACTTGCCAGTTCTCTCTGCCTGTCTCTGGAACTACTACTCAGACAGGGTATTCTGTGCCCATTCCCCTGCCCCACTTTCATGCCTTCTCTACAGCAGTGTCTGGACTATCTGAGTATTTCAAGAGTTGATAAGAGATGACAACTATTCACTTGGGCCCTCTCACTCACTTCTACTGAAGTCTCTCAGGATCTCCTCTCTTTTCTTAGTTCTCTGTAGATCAAGGCCCCACAGTTCTTCTTCTTGCTCCAACTGGAAAATCAGGTCAGGTTTGGAAACTTGAAATCCTGCTCATGGGGAAGGAAACAGGATGTGTTTGCTTTGTGCTTGGAATTAGAAACAGAGAATACAATCTCAGCCCCCTGAGTAACGGGGGAACAAGTGAATTAGGAAAGAAAGGAAATGCTGGGAGAAAACATGGTGAAAACACCTTTGGAGAGTGGGTAGGCCCTCTGAAGGGGAATATAGTTTCAAGCGCTGGGGCTGTCGAATAGGGAAAGGAAGAGATGGGTGATGAATTAAATGAGCTAAGGATATGAGCACAGTATAACAACAAGATCATTTGGTCTATCCCTACTGGGAGGACAGAAAACTCTCACACATATGGGCTTCATTGGCATCACCAAATGCAATAGGGAGCAGGGTAGTTTACTATAGGAAACTGTTAATAAAGGCCTGCTCCTGAGAGTCTAAAGAGCAGCCACCGCTATACCAGGAATCAGAACTGTCAGTTCGTAACAGGAAGCAAAAACATCTTGTCTATGAAATACAAAGGACTAAGGAGGTTCTGGGTCCTGAGTTAGTTTAATTGGCTCTTCCAAGAGCTCCCCAGCTTTTAATATGAGGTACCACAGAAAGGAATCTGCAGAATCCTTACCCAGGGACACCACATTCCCATAATTCTCTAGCATCACATCCCTGTAGAGGGCCTTCTGGTTGGGATCCAGATGTATCCATTCCTTCCTTGAGAAATACAAAGCCACGTCCTCGAAGGTCACTGCCTCCTGAAACAACATGTCCCTGCTGTTCCAGAGAGAGTGCTGCAACTCTGCCCTGCCTGGTGTGATAGAGAGATCAGAAAGCCTTGATAAAGAGGAAAGGATAGGGACTGAAGGGATCTGATGCTGTACAAGTTCCCACTACATTCACATAGAAGGAAAGAGGAGAGGGGCACAGGTAAAGTATTAAGATAGAGGAAGTAAGTCTCAACCCCAGATCTCAGGGAATATTAATTGGAGGCCAACTGTAAAAGATCAAAAGGATGAGATTAGGGTGGAAATGAGAGAGGCTCCGTATAAAGACAGATAAAAACAATTAAGACTCATTTTCTTGAATACTTAAAGTTTAGAGGGGACATACTTTCTCCCCTTCTAACCCATCTTTCATAGTAGGAAAAACTCCTCATGCACAGATCTAGTCAGGTCACTGTTCTACGCTAAATCCTTCCATCCATTGACTCCAAAGGCAAGTTCAAACACCCGTGCCTGGTATTCCAGGCCCTCCACAATGTCTCAACTCTACCTTTCCAACCTCATCTCGTACTATATTCCTCACCACATATTCTTCAGTTCCTATGTGTTGAGGCCTCAACACGTCTTTGTTCACCCTGTTCCCTGTGCTCATAATGTACTCACACACCCATTCTCAACTTGTTTAATTCTTAACAATCTTTTAGAGACCAATTCAAATGTAAAGGCATGGAAACAAAGGACTGTACACATGCCCTATGCTTCAATCAAACAAATGCCTTACCATCCCCAAACTTATCTGGTGGGCTCCTGCTTTCATGACTCTGCTCATACCACTTTCTTGGGCTGTAATGCTAGCCCCTTCTTCCATCTCTACCTGCTGAAACCTTTCGAGGCTTGGCTGAAATGCCACCTCTCCCACAAAGGGTTTCTCAGTCACTCCAAACAAAAGTGCTCTGTCCTCTGAACTCCTACAGTATTGTGCTTGAACTCAATTCTATTATTTCATCTTTTGCCTTCCACAATCACTTTTCTGTTTCTCACAACTAAACTGTGAGTTCCTTCAGAGTAGGGATGATGTATATTTCATTCCCACCCACCCCACTGTATATGTCCTATGTAAGGTTCTCTAGTAAATAAAAAATCAGTGCCATTCCTCCAGCTTTCCCTCCACTCTTTGATTAAGTATGTTTAGAAACTATAGGGGAGTTGGGCGAGGGAGCCCTCCTTCCTAAGGAGTCAACATGGGTCTGCTACTCCTAGAGATTTTCAAGCAGAGGCTAGACTGCTACTCAATGAAGAAGCTGCAGAAAAGTTCTGGGTTGAAGAACTTTGGACTAGCTGATCCCTGAGGACCCATTCAGCTCAGACATTCTATGATCCAAATTCAAGATCCTATCAATGGTAGCCAACGCCGAAAATTACAGAACTTCATAGCTCAGAGTCCAACCCCTTTATTTTACAGGTTGTGAACCTGAAGACCACAAAGTGGAAGAGACTTAGCAAAGATTACACAGCAAAAGATTGGGAAAAGAAAAAATAGTTCAGCAAAGCCAATCGATACATGACTGCAGAAGACCCTTTTAAATTTCAAAATTTTCTGTATCCTCTTACCTTATATTAATTGCACTAGTACTATGTGTTTACCAAAGAAAATATATGGTGATAGAGAACTGTTGACAATCTCCTCCTCCTGACACTCTCTCCTCCCTGGACTTCTGTGACACTACTTTTCTTCTGGTTCTTCTCCTAGTTGTTTCACCATTCCTCCTCAATCTCCTTTGATGGAGAATTCATCTTTAACAAGCCCCAGTCCAGAAGGCCAAGAACGTAATCACAAAATTTTAACAAGGTGTTAAATTGACTATAAAGATGTATCTCTCCTTGACTCTGCTATGATGTGTGAACATCCTGACAGAATTAAAGGGATCAGTCTTACTGGAAGAGCAAAAAAGTCTTTGCAGTTAAACTCTAAGGACTAAAGTTCAATTTTAGGGAGTGTAAGTTCCTAAGTGTTATATAGAGGAGATCCTTGCAGGGTGCAAAGAGAGATGTCTTTACCCTTTTCACTCCATAGGCCATGGTGGCTAGCAGTAACTTGCCTAAAAGTTGGAGATTGCATCAATTCAAGAGCTCAAGGCATAAATGAAAGAGCAGAAGCACACTACAGGAATAAACAGATAAAGAAAGGCAGCTGCATCAAGGAGAAAGCAGTTTCTACATATGGTACATCAGTCACAGCATTCACCCACTTCTGGAAAGGAGCAGATAAAGGGTACCTGCCTGCCAGGCAGAGACACGACACATGAAGGGAGCTGTATGAGAGCTCAACAAAGAAATAAAGGACATCCACGACCTCACGTACCAGGAATGTTTGCCTTTGCTACATTTGTATCCTACATACACACTTTGCTACCACTGTACTTTAAGTTTGGATCAATTCTTCCCATGGGTGCTGCATGTTTATAGGAGAGTGCACCCCAGGTGTATGGAGGGAATGTTTTGTAGGTGTCCTAAGTTTAATGCATCAGTAAATGCCTGTGCTAAGCCTATAGCTATGACTTGTGTTTAATGGGAAGCACACAGGTTGCGGCTCATAAAGATACTGTTAAGAGTTACCCTTTGCTGTATCCCAAAGAAAGCACAGAAGTGGGAAAAGGATCCATATGTACAAAAATATTTATAGCAGTTCTATTTGTGGTGGCAAAGAATTGGAAATCAAGGGGATGCCCATCAAATAGGGAACAGCTAAACAAGTTGTGGTATATGAATGTAATGGAATATTGTTGTGCTGTAAGAAATGAGCAGATGAACTTCATAATAACTTGGACTTATATAAACTGATGTTGAATGAGGAGAGCAAAACCAGAAGAACTTTGTACACAATTACAGACACATCATATGTGTGACGACTAACTTTGATAGACTGGGCTCCTCTCAGAAATACAAGGTTAAAAGACAACTATAAAAGACTCATGATGGAAAGGGATATCCACATCCAGAGAAAAAACTAGAGACTGAATGCAGATTGAAGTAAACGAGTTGCTCTCTCTCGTATTTTGTTTTGTCCCTTCTTTCTCATTGTTCATTCCACTGGTTACAATCCTTTTTTATAACTTTACTAATATTTAATGTGAAGGTATTTGTAGAACCTATATTTGATTACATGCCACCATGTGGGTGGGGAGGGGGTAGGAGAGGGAGAGGGAGAAAATTTGAAACTCAAGGGATTGTAGAACTGAATGTAGTAAACTAAAAGTAATTTTTTTTTAAAAGATTTACCCTTTATATCCAAGACAGCAGCAACCCTCTGGGGACCCAACCCATGAGCACAAGTTAGGGAGGCAGCCCAAGAGAGGGTACTACAATAGGATTATAAATTTAGAGCTGGAAGGAACCTCAGAAATAACCTAGTACAACCTTCATTCACTAAACAAAGAAATTAAAGCCCACAGACTTTAAATTACTTGTCTAATGTCACACAAGTATAGGTGGCAGAAACAGGTCTTAGGGTCTCTGACTACAAATCCAGCACTCTTTTCATTACGCAAAGCTGCACCTTTAGTTTTCTCATCTTTAAATTAAGGGAAGTTGGATTAGACAATGTCTCAGATCCCTTCCAGCTTTCTAAATCAGCTTCCAAATGTCCTTTCTTTTCTCCCATACATGGATATTCCTAGACATGGGCCTTCTTCCCTGTCTACTCTCTTTTGAGCTACCATGGTTTAAACTATCATTTCTATGTACATGATTTCCAGATCTATATATTTAACACTAGTCCCTCTCTTGAAGTCTAGTCCTGCATCACCAACTGCCCAATGGAAATCTCTAAATATGTGTGGTGACATAGACATTTCAAACTAAACAAGTCCAAAACAGATTACCTTTACTTCCAAACTCTCTCCAGTCCTAACCACTATTTCTGTTGAAGGTACAACCATTCTTCCAAATACCCAGGTTCATAACCTTGGAATCATGTCTACTTCTCTCATTTCTCCCTATTCCCTCATCTCCAACTGGTGGAAGAGTCTTCTCTATTTCTCCTTCACCTGTCTCCCCTTCTCTCCACTCACACAAGTACTGCCCTAATTCTGATTCTCATACTACTTGCCCTCTGAACCTAAGAGCTTGAATAGTCTCCCTGCTTTAAATCCCTCCCCTCTACAATCCATCCTCCACAACGCTGCCATATTCCTAAATTACAGAACTGGCCTTGTCAGTGGCTCCCAAATAACTCTAGGATAAAATATAATACAAACTCTTCTATATGGCATTTAAAACCTCCGGCTTATCTTTCCAATATCATTTTATCTATGTTCCATCAAGAGCTCTACCGGTCAAATTGGCCAACCTTCTGTTCCCTGTACAACATGTTCCATCTCTTGTCTCTGTTCTGCATTTATCTTGATTTAATGGATGTTTGTCTGTCGTCTCTTCCATTAGACTGTGAGCTGACCGGGAGCCTTAATAAGGCTACATGACTAAATATTGACACTTGGCTAATGGTAAACTGATGGAAGAAATGCTGTCCCTCATGCCCAAAACATGGTCTCTCTGCATCTCCACCTCTTAAGATCCTTAGCTTCCTTCAAGACTTTGCTTCCGTGCCACCTCCAGCAGGAAGTCCATCACGATTTGTGTTGGTGTTTTCTCTGTGTCCGTGGGTTTTCCCGCCCAACCTAAGTGTTTCTGTCTCTATAACCTCACAGCCCCTAGCACGGGGTCTGGTTCACAGGAGGCGCTTATTAACGCCTTGGAATGAACAGAGAGAGGTAACTGAGGCCCGCAGAGGGGAAGGGCTCTGCCTCGCTGGGGTCTCCAGACTCCAGCCTGGGCTCCTTCCCGGGCACACCGGTGCCTCACTCTCCCTCTGCCCCGTCCCGAGCAGGACTCACCCTTGGCTGCGGCCCGAGAGGGCTGCCCACACCGGGAACGGCCCTTAGAGCGGACCAGGAGAGGGGAAACAGGGACCTGGGCCCAAGACCCACCGGTAACCCCCACGGAAGGAGGAGTCGCGTCCGACCTCCGGGGCACTTCCGGGCCCACTCTAGGAGCTAGGAGGACTTCTTTCTCGGTGGCTGCTCCGCCTGTGGACCCCGTCCCCCCCACCCCCCATCCCCCACCCCGGAGTGGCAGCAACGGAGCCCCGCCTACCGCAGCAGGTGCCATACAGGTTCCACCCCCTCCCGGGTGGGGTTAGAGGGGGTGAGTAACTGACGAATTCCGGACCCCGCCCTCCCCGCCACGTGCTCAGCTTCGAGTTAAGGGTGGAAACCAGAGCGCTGGGCTGTGGTTCCTGGCTTGGTAGTTTAACTACGTCGTCCTGGAAATTCGTTTCATGTTTCTGAACCCACCTCCAGGCACCAGACTGGCAGTTCTCTGGCTTTCTTTGGCACCTGGCCCACAGACTTGCGTTTAACCCCTTCCCCAGCCAACATTTCCAGAGACTTTCATATCTATTTTTCTGAATGCTGTACTCAACTTCTGAGAACCGGGAAAAGGCCGTTTAATCAGTGAGTCAACAAGCATTTATTGGTTGCCTGCTATGTGCTAGGCACTGTACCAAATAGCCCTAAGAACTGGGTTCATTTTCCCATTAGGTAAGTGGTGAAAAGACGTTTTCAGAGTTGCTAAACAGGGGCAATCATATGAAAGATTGCTCTAGATAACTAATAATAAGAGAAATGAAAAAATTAAATACCTCCGAAGTTTCACTTCACACCCAGCAAACTAGCAAATATGATAAGAGACAGTAATAGTTTTGAAGGGGTTGCCAGAAAGTATTCCTAATAAGCTGTGAGTAGCCCAAATATTCTAGGAATCAATTTGGGATTTATGCAAGAAAAGTGATTAAGCTGTTCATACTCTTCCACCCAAAAACTCCAGTGCTGGGCATTTACACTAAGGAGCCTAAGGCTAAAAGAAAGATCCCAAATTTATCAGAATTTTTGTAGCAGCTCTTTGCTGTAGCAAAATACTGGTTAAAGGATAATTGAACAAATTATGGAATCTTTAGGAATAACAAATGTGAGAAATTCAGAAAAACATGAAAAGACTTGTGTGAATTAATGTATAGTGAAGTAAAGTGAACCAGGAAAATAATCTACACAGTAGCTACAATAATGTAAGTAAAAACACTATGGGGTTATAATAATTTGCCACAGAGGAGAGCTCATTTTTGTGGGAAGGTTGAAAGGATAAAAGTAATCAATTATAAACTTTTTAAAAGAAGATAAGATTCAAGATTAAGAAATGAGAGAAGCCAAAGATCTGCAGACTACTCATAAACTTCAGGGTTATACATCCTGAATACATTTAGGACTGATGGAGGAGGTGGAAATGCAAGCACTAAACATCTTAAGAAAAGTTACCTATGAGGAGTAATTTAGGAATCAGCTATTGTTTTTGGTCGGACTGCTAACCAATTGAAGCAAAGGAGAAAATCAAACCAAAATCAGAAAAAAAGGATAATGATAAGAGACTATGCAGTTTTAACAGTTTCAGGTTGATCTATTCAGATAAGGTGTTGACTCTAAAAAGTGAGTGGTCAGAGAGCAGGTAAAAATATTAACTTATCTCAATTTCTGATAATAACTTTATTTAACTTATAGTCATATTAGTGAAGAGGGCAAGAGGACCTAGAAAGTATCTCAGACACTAAAGACTTGGAAAAGCACAAAACATGGAATGGCATCTTAGAGGACAAATGTATTTGCAAAACATTAGGGGAAAGATGCAGATTACAAACAGAATCCTATCATAAAAACTGCAAACAACATTAATGCCCATTCTTGGCCTGAATTTTAAGATCCTTGAAAGTAAGGAATACTTTATTCATTGTATTTGAACCCCTGTTGCTTAACACAGTTCCTGACACATAGTTTATTTGTTGATTTATTGACTAAAGAAATGAGCAGGAGGCATCTAGATGGATAGAACACTGGCCTGGAGTCAGGAGAACCTGAGTTCAAATGTGACCTCAGACGCTTACTAGCTGTGTGACCCTGGGCAAGTAACTTAACCCCAATTCCCTCAATAACAAAAGAAAGTAATGGGCATGATAAGTGTGGAATATTGCAAATGTTTTCAGACCAAGTTGCTGTGTGGATTGGTTTTCCTTTGTTATAAGGGAAAGCTCACTGTGTTAGGATAATGGTAAAGTTAATATAACCAAAACTGTGGTATAAAGAGAAGATATCAATAAAGCTTTTTTTAAGTATCATTTTTACATATATTTAAAATAAGTTTTCATTTAAATTTTTATATTCTTTTCTTTTTACTTTATCTATGCTTCCCACTGTCTCTTTCTCTCTGCCCCTTCCAGAAAGCCATCCTTTATAATTACGAATTTTTTAAAAAAGGAAAAAAATTAGCATCACTAACCAACATATCAAAAAAAAGTCAGATTATTATTACATATGCAGTCTTCTACAACCATGAGATCCCCGCCTTTCCAAACGAGGAGAGGAAAATACCTTTCCATATCTCTTCCTTGGGATCAAAATTTGTCATTATATATACATAGATAAATAGATAGATAGATGATAGATAGATATAGGTATGGATATAGATATAGATAGGCACTGGGGTATAGAAGTCTATCTTGCCCTACTAGAAAGTTAGGGGGAAATGAGGGAGGATATAAGAGAGAACAAATTTGGGGAAGGGGTATTCAGTAGGCTCGCTATCTTGAGTTGGGAGTAGGGGATAGAGAGGGAGAAAATTTGTAACTCAAAATCTTGTGGAAAAGACTGTTGAAAACTAAAAATAGGGGCGGCTAGGTGGCGCAGTGAATAGAGCACCAGCCCTGGAGTCAGGAGTACCTGAATTCAAATCTGGCCTCAGACACTTAACACTCACACACACAAAAAAACTAGCCGTGTGACCTTGGGCAAGTCACTTAACCCCAACTGCCCTTCAAAAAGCAAAACAAAAACAAAAACACCACAAAATAAATTGAAAAAATAATTATCATTATCATTTCACAGTAATTTTGTTTAACTTTTCATTTACATTGCTGTAGTTATTGTGCATATTCTTTTCCTGGTACTGCTCTCTTCACTTTTTATCAAATCAAATTAGTCTTCCTATGATTCTCTATTAATTATATTCATTTCTTGTAGCACAGTTATATTCACTTACTACAGCATACTTAGCCATTCCATAATCAATGGGCAATAATTTGTTTCCAGTTCTTTTATACCACAAAGTGTTGCTGCAAAGATCTTGGTGCATTTGGGACCATCAATTTTGTCATTGACTTTTGCAGCTGGGGAAGAAATGGGGAAGAGGTATATGCTTAGGAGTCACTGGGTCAAAGGACATGTACATTTTAGTCACTTTTTTTGTTTAATACAAAATTGCTCTCCAGAAGGTTTGACCAAATTTACAGATATAGCAACCATTGTGTCTGTCTTTCTGTAGCCTCTTGAACATCGATAATTACTTTCTTTTGTGATCTTTGTCAATTTGATCATTGTGAGGTGAAACCTTCAAGGTTTTTTTTTTATTTGTACTTCTATTAGTAATTTGGAGTCATCTTTCCTATGATTGTTAATAGTTTGTAATTATTTTGAGAACTTGAGAAACCAATCTGAGAAAAGTACCTATAAGAGTTTGAGGGTAAAATAGGAGGGGCTGAACAACCATGATCACCACACTATTTTTTAAATATTTAATATTAGTAAATACTAAATAAATGAGTAATGTGCCTTGTCAAAGGGTTTTTTGCATTATTTAATTAATAATAAGAATAGCTAACATTTATTTAGTCCTTACTATGTGCCAAACACTGTGCTAAGCACTTTACACAACAATCCTGAGAGGTAGGAGCTATTATTATCCCCATCTTACAGATGAGGAAACTGAGGCAAGCAGAGGTTAAATGATTTTCTCATGGTCACACAGTTAGTTAATTGCATGAGGTCAAATTTGAACTCATGTCTTCTTGTCTCCAGATCCAATGCTCTAATATGATTATGTTAACTGTTTTCCTAATTTGAATTATCCTTATGAAGTAAATGGAAGAGGTAGTAGTATATAAAGAAATGGCTGTTATATATTTTTTAAAAAGCAGATGGCATCAGTTAAAAATTTTTTTTAAATTCTTGATAACAATAGAGAGAACAATCTCAGTGGAAGGGGAGAATTAGAAGCCAGATTGCAAGGAAATGAGAAGTTGAGTAAATGGAGAAAATGATTACAAGATAGCCTTTTCTAGGAATCTGGCTGTGAAGGGAAAAAGAAGAGATATAGGACAATGACTTTGGGGAATGGCAGGGTCATGTGAAGATTTTTCAAGGATAAAGGAAATCTAGTGTTTATAGGCATCAGTGAAGGAGCCAGTGAATATGGAGTCATTGAAGGTAAGAGAAATCCAGAGAATCAAGGGTTGAACTCCCAGATGAAAAAAGCAGGAATGAGATCAAAAGCACAAATGGGTGGGGTTAGCTATACCTAGGAGAAGGCACACCTCGTCATCAGAGACTAGGAGCATCACCTACATCATAGCAAACAAGGACAGAACAAAGGATAATGTAGAGGGATTTTGAGATGTTGAGGGCAGGAGGAACATGGCCTCTATTTTCTCAATAAAATATGAGGGACAAGTAGGGGGCAGAAGTGGTATAGATCTGGAGAGAAGGGTTTGGAATAGCTGCTAAAGAGAGTATGGTCATCAATCTGGGAGAAATAATGAAGGCCCAACTAAGATTAGATAAGCAGTTTCTAGTGAATCCAGTTGGTACAGTTGTTTGACTTTCTCCAGAAGAATTCTTAAGTTCCTGAGTAAGAATAATACCAGTAGGTGATGAGGGTAACATAGGGTTGGGAGTCTAGCAAAACAGAACTCCTAATCAAGCAAGATGGGAAGAAAGTCCAAGGGTAGCTATAATAATGTATAGTTGTACTCATCTAGACTTTGAAAAGAAGGAAGTGAGGTCAGAGAAGAACATGTAGGAGTATAGGAACTGAAAGTTATAGTAAGAAAAAAAGAATAGATTTAGAAGGCAGAATGAGAAGTTGATCAAGAAAAGGTTGTGGTCAAGGAGCAGAGCAGGGTCTCAGTTCCAGCCTCCAACCTAAGCTGAAGGCTACAGTGGAATAACTAGGCTAAAATCCCAGACCAAAATAAAGCTTCCAATGCAATCATTCTGAATCTGCAGGGATATATAGCTAGTGAATAGGGGTTGAAACCAGATGCAATTTACTGGAAGTCCAACAATGGGCAAGTGTGATGCTCAGGTCCAGAACTTGCAGAACACAAAATAGAAGGGCAGCAATAGGATTTTGAGCACAAAAAGCTAGCAAGTCTCCAGCTTGAGCTGTCCCTGAAATCCTAGAATAACACAACATTCAGTATCCTAAGAAAGCAACAGAAGGATCCTAGAGGACACAAGTACAGCCCAGACATTCCCTCCAGAAATATGCAGAGCTCAACCCTAACATAAGTCCAAAGTCAATAAATATACTAGAAAAATGGGTGGGGGTGTAGAGGAAGAATCCTACAATAAAAAAAAATTATGGTGATAAGATGCTCAAGACACAAACCCTGAAGAGAATGACTCCTAAACATTACAAGCAAGGCCTCAAAGAAAGACACACCTTAGACATAAACTCACCTAGAAATCCTGGAATAGATGAAGCAAGTTTTTTTTTAATGTTAAAGAATTTTTTTAAATAAATAAAATAAGAATGCTAGAGGAAAAGTTAGAAAATGAGTGAGAGCTACAGAACTATAGAATTGGAAAGAGAATGAGTAGTTTGGCACAAGAAGTAGAAAATCTTACCCAAGCAACAAACTCCCTGAAAATTAGAGTCAACCAAACAGAAAATAGTGACTTCATGAGACAATGAAAAAAATTAATGCCAAGTAACTGAAATGATCAAAGAAAATATAGAATATTTCATAGCAAAAACAACTAACCTAGAAGACAGATTAAGATATAATTTAATAATCACTGGAATACCTGAAAGTCATGACCAAAAAAGGGCCTAGACATCTTGTATCTATACAGGTTCTGAGTGTGCTTTGTAAGGTTGACATTATAGGAAATTATAAAAGAAAAGTGCCCAGACGTCTTAGAACCAGAGGGCAAAGTGGAAGTGGAAATAGAAAACAAAACAAAGCAAAACCATTGGTCACTTCCTGAAACTCCAAAATGAAAACTCCCAAGAATATCATAGTCAAAATCCACAGCTTCCAAGTCAAAGAAAAATAAGATACTGCAAGCACCCAGAAAGAATTCAAGTATTTAAGAGTCACAATCAGGATTACATGTGATTTAGCAGCTACCGCTAAACAGAAGCAGAGAACTTGGGATATGATATTCAAGAATGCAAAAATTCTAGGCTTACAACCAAGAATAATTTATCCTATACAAATGAGTATGATCCTTCAAGATGAAAAATGGATCTTTAATGAAACAGAGGACTTCCAAGTATTCCTGATAAAAAGGCAAAGCTGTATAAAAATTTAGAATTTCAAACACAGGAATCAAGAGAAATATAAAATGGTAAACAATAACAATAATAAGGGACTATACAAGGATAAACTGTTTATATTCTAATATGGAGGGATGATAAATGCATAAATCCTCAATCCTATTATCATTAAGGGGCAAAAAGAGAGTCTAATTAGGCTTTCTATTTAGACTGAAAGTGATTCTGTTATATCTCAATGATTTTAAGAGAATGGACAGGGAAAGGAAGGGAAGGGCAATACACCTGAATTTCACTCTCATTTGAACTGGTCAAAAGAAGGAAGAAAGTGCAACACATACATACACACACCTAATATAGGAATACATTTCAGCCATAAAGAAATAGGAAGGAGGGGCGGCTAGGTGGCGCAGTGAATAGAGCACCGGCCCTGGAGTCAGGAGTACCTGAGTTCAAATCCGGCCTCAGACACTTAACACAAAAAAACTAGCCGTGTGACCTTGGGCAAGTCACTTAACCCCAACTGCCCTCCAAAAAGCAAAAAAAAAAAAAAAGAAATAGGAAGGAATGGAGAGAAAAGAGGACGAAGCAAAAGAAGAGTAGATTAAAGGAAGGATTAATCTAAGCAAAACAATTTCTAGGGATATATGAAAACATTTATAAGTTCTTTTCACAATGGCAAAGAATTGTGAACTGAAAGGAGTGCACATCAAGTGAGGAATGGCTGAATAAATTGTGGTATATGAATGTGATGGAATACTGTTGTGCTATTTTCAGAGAAACCTGGGGAGACTTGTATGAACACATGAAGAGTGAAATGAGCAAAACCAGGAGAACAATTTATACAAAGACAACAATATTATAAAGGGAATTTTGAAAGACTTAAGAACTCTCATCACTATAATGACCTACCATGATTCCAGAGGACTAAAGATAAAACATGCTACCCCCCTCCTGATAGAGTATGGAAAGATGCTTTTTAAAAAATATGGCCAATGGGGTTTTACTTTTTTTTATTAATGGGGGAGGGAAGAAGAAATGAAAGGGAAGGAAGATAGATTTTCATTGATTGAATGGGAGAAAAAATTAGTTTACAAAAATTAACATGGAGAATTACTATGGATCCTTTTTGTCTCTGCTTCCAGCAGGGGAGCCAGGATCTTTCATAGTTTTGAAGAAAAATAAAGGAGCTTCATACTAAGATGTCAGAGAAAGGCAAATCTAGCTTACAAGTATCACAACTCATCTCTCCAATCTCTGAGTACCTGGACCCTACTTCCAAGTAACTTAAGTGGGATAGAGTGGAAAAAGAACTGGATATGGAGTCAGAATATTTGAGTGACACATTTAGTACCTGTGTGACTTTGGGCAATCCTTTCTGGGGCTCGGCTTCCTCATCTGTAAAATGAGGGGTTTGACCAGATGACCTTAATGGTTTTTTCCAATTTTAAATCTACAGTGCTGTGAGGAACATGAGGGTGGACATTTTGAGCAAAATTTTGAGAATACAGGACATGTTTCCAGTAAATAAAGGTGCAGTCAGAAGCCTTCAAAGCAACTCTTTTACCTGTAAGTCTCAATCAGTCCTGCCCTTGTTCCCTCCTCCAAAGAATTCCCTGTCAACAACTTATTCCTACATACTTCACCCTCCTCAGTAATCTTAAAAGTCTCTGGGGAATAAATGAAAAGTAGCTCTTCACCATAGAAAATCTGGACAATCCTACCCAAAAAGGTCTTAAGCAGATTTGTAACAGCTTTACTGAATGCTGAGATAAGAACCACTTAATATAAGTGACTCTATTGACTTTTAAGTGAGAGGTCATTTATTGCCTTAGCAGCTGCTGGTTCTCTTCCTCTTGTTTCGGCACCCAGTTTTGATTCCCAGGAAAGCCTGAACCCCTCCAAATATCTGTCATTCATATGCAAGGAAAAAATTTCCTCTTTTTATTGGTATATATGTTCTAAAGAGACTGTTCCACAAATGGTTAGTTGTCTAATAAAAATTTTAAGCAATCTGACCCACTAAGCAGAAAGTTTTCTGTACTCTACAATACATTCACTTGGTGTTCATGTTGTATTATATTTGCTATCCCCCCTATTAGACTACATACATACACACACTTGAGAGAAAAAAACCCCTATATATAACTCATCTCTGTGTCCCCCAGAGTGCTGAGATTACACATAGATATTTATCAAATGAATGAAGTAACTGAAGAAAAGAGGTGAAACCCCACAAGGGCAAGATGGCACCAAAGAGAAGGTTTTAAAGAAAGTCTCTGTACTAAAGGTAACCTTTGTAGAAAATATCCTGAACTTTGAAGTCAGGAATTCTGAGTTTTATCTCAGCTCTTCCATTAACATAGTTGTATGACTATGATCAAGTCAAAGAATACAAAAAATGTCAGAGTTGATGGGAGCCCAGGGACATCATCTAAATCTAAGTCTCTTGACATCGCTAAGCCATAGTTTGCTCATCTATTTTAAAAAATAAAGAATAGGGGCGGCTAGGAGGCACAGTGAATAGAGCACCGGCCCTGGAGTCAGGAGTACCTGAGTTCAAATCCGGCCTCAGACACTTAACACAAAAAACTAGCTGTGTGACCTTGGGCAAGTCACTTAACCCCAACTGCCCTCCAAAAAGCAAAATAAATAAATAAATAAATAAAGAATAAAGGTACTTGGACTAACCTTGTTTTACAAGGCTGTAATGGACTCCACTGGGAGGTCCTTCAAGTATTAGAGACATAGGAGTTACCCTTCATGCTTGTGACCCCTGCTTACTTTTCCTGGAAAATGGAAACTCTTCCAGCAGGTATTTGAGGGCATGTTCAGGTTAGCCATGACATTTCAGCCAGTGTTCTCCCTTAGTTTCCCATTTGTAAAGTAAATGATTGGACTGGATGATCAGTAAAATGAGAGAGCCTGAACCAAGTTCCATCTTTTTGCCACAGAGCTCTATTTCCCTTCACTCTCCCCACCTTAACCATGCCTATGAGTCCTTCCTAGAAAGTCTAATGTAGCTCCCTATAAAATAACACAACTAAAGGAAAAGATTCAGGAGTTTCAGAGAACCAGAAAAATTTGACAGTTGGAAAGGACCTCAGAATATTTTCTTCAGCCTTTACCTGAATAGGAACTATCAATTTCACTATCTCCAACAAGCAGGCCTCTAACTTCCTCTGGGAAACCTTAGGCAAAGGGGTACTCACTACCTACTGAGGTACAAGAAGGCCCTGACCATTCAGGAGTTTTTCCTTGAGCTGATATTGGAGCTTCCTCCTTTTATTCACAATTCTGTTCTCTAGGGTTATGTAGAACAAGTCTTAGAGAAAGGTGAGGGGAAATGGTAGCTATGAAATGGGAGGCACTTTACAATCCTTCAGTGAATTCTGGACACTTCTTTTTAATTGTTAATTCATTATAGAGAGGAGAAGTTAACTCTGTTTCATCTTTAAATGCTACAACTAGGAATAGGAGTCCAGCAAAATACTTAGAATTTAATTAATTCTACAACAGGTAATAATTCCGTCTTAACAATAACAATTTTAAAGGCGAATATTTTCTCCCCAACAAAGCTGTTTCAGTTCCATGCAGGTAGGCCCAGAGAAAAGAAGCTTTATTAATCTGGTCTTAACAAATTCTGAACAGACATAGTCCTGAGTTGTGAAGATCTTCTTCTCTTACAGAGATTCAGCATATCTGACGAAAACTTTCCTTACAATCATTGTCTTGTAAGGACTGCTAGCCATTCCTCAATCTTTATACTTCACCTCCCATCCTTTTTTTTTCTTTCATCCTGGAGAAATAAATTTTATTAGGCCCCAGGAATAGATAATCACGAGTCAGAGGCATTGGTACCTTCTATTTCCTGGGTTTCCTTCCTTCCTGGAAGAGACAGAAGCCATAGACCATTCCCCATACTTTGGACAAACTTCCTCCTTATCCCCCCTCACTTCTTTGAATCCTTGCCTTTCTTTAATGTTTGACTAAGGTACCTTCTCTCTAAAGAAAACTTCATTGATACCCTCTAGTTATAAATTCCCAGTATCTCTTAATATTATCTTGAATATTGTATGCATGTTGTATGCCTCCATTCTGGCAAATGAATGTTTATCTCCTTAAGCGTTATTTAGTTAATGATTTGCTCATTGCAGATATTAATAAATGTTGAATTGAAGATCTCATCAGCTATCATGGATTCAATTATCATCTCTATGCAAATGACTCTCAGCTCTACACAGCTAGTCCTAAATCTCTACTGAGCTCTTCTTGAATAATTAACTGCCTACTACATATTTCTGACTAGATGTCCCTTAGACATTTCAAACTCAGTATTTTTGAAAGAGATCTCAATTATCTTTCCCTACAAACTTATCCCTCCTACACACTTCTCTATTTCTGTTGAGGATGCCACCATTCTTCCAAATACCCAGGTCTAAGAACCTATGAGGACTGTTTTTTCTACATCTTTAACATCTCTCAAATTCATCACCTTCTGAAACGAATATTCACTAGATGATGACTGGTGAAAAAAATATATTGGATAAGGGTGAAGTGACACCAAAAGCTCTGCCATATGTATTATATCCATATAATTTCCTCTCCTATAGAAATGCTCTGTTTTTGAATGTATAAGCTCCAATTAAAAGTATTTCTACATTCATAATTATTTTCTCTCAAGTATGAATTTTCTGATGCTTAGTAAGCTGTGAGTTCTGACTAAAGGCTTTTCCACACTCCTGACAACTATAAGGCTTTTCACCAGTATGAATTTTCTCATGTTGAATAAGAGATGAACTCCTACTGAAGGCTTTCCCACATTCAGCACATTCATAGAGTTTTTCTCCAGTGTGAATTCTCTGATGTACAGTAAGTTGTGAGCTCTGACTAAAACCTTTCCCACATTCAATACATTCGTAAGGTTTCTCTTCCATATGAATACTTTGATGTTGAATAAGGTGGGAACTCTGAGTGAAAGCTTTCTCACAAACATTACATTTATAGGGTTTCTCTCCAGTATGAGTTCTCTGATGACGACTAAGTTGTGAATTGACACTGAAGGCTTTACCACATTCATCACACCCATAGGGTTTTTCTCCAGTGTGAGCTCTCTGATGCTGAATAAGTTGTGAGCTCCAACTGAAGTCTTTCCCACATTCATAGCATTTATAAGGTTTCTCTCCATTATGAGCTCTCTGGTGTAAAATAAGGTGGGAGCTTTGACTGAAAGCTTTACCACATTTATCACACTCATATGGTTTCTCTCCTGTATGGATTCTCTGATGCTGAATAAGATGTGAGCTGCAACTAAAGCTTTTCCCACATTCAAGACACTCATATGGTTTCTCTCCAGTATGGACTCTTTGATGTTGAATAAGATTCGCCTTCTGACTGAAAGCCTTATAACATTCATTACATTTATATGGTTTTTCTCCCGTATGAGTTCGCTGATGTCTAATAAGTTCTGAATTTAAATTGAAAGCATTACCACATTCCTTACATTTATATGGTTTTTCTCCACTGTGAGTCCATTGATGTCGAATAAGTCGGGAATTTAGACTGAAGGCTTTCCCACATTCATCACATTCATAGGGTTTCTCTCCAGTGTGAATGCTCTGATGCTGCATAAGTCCTGAGCTACAGACAAATCCTTTCCCACATTCATTACATTCATAAGGTTTCTCTCCAGTATGAATTCTTTGATGTCGAATAAGATTAGAACTTTGACTGAATCCTTTCCAACAATCCTTACATTTATAAGGTTTCTCTCCAGTGTGAATTCTCTGGTGTCGAATAAGTTCTGAATTGAGATTAAACACTTTCCCACATTCATCACACCCATAAGGTTTCTCTCCAGTATGAATTCTCTGATGTCGAATAAGATCTGAATTATATTTGAAAGTTTTGCCACAGGTATCACATCCATGGGCTTGCTCTCCCATAGTATCACTCTGGTGTAAAATGAAACTTGGATTCAAACCAAAGTTTCTCCCAAATTTGCCATATTCCTCATTTTTTTCACCAATGGAGGTTTTGTTGTAGTTTAAAGTCACTTTGTTGAAACCTTTCTCCTGGACAAAAGGTCTCTCCAGCATCACCTCAGTAGACTTTCCCTGATTATTTTCTAATTTTCCCCCAAATGCACAAACTTCTCCAAAAACAGGTTCCTGAGGAGCATTTTTTAAAGGTATTTCTGAAGTCCTTCCAGGAGATTCTATATCTTCTGATATATCCTCTTTTTTATAAGATGTCTTGTTCTTAGTACCTATCTCAGAATCTGAAACAATAAACAAAAATGTTTTCTGTACTGGGAGAAAGGAAACTCCTAGAAAAATATAACCATTGAAATTAAGGTCTAAGAGAAGTAGATGGCTTTGTTAGCCCTAAAATTGGCTTCAAAAACTAGAAAGAGAAAGGAAGTAGTAAGTAAGGCCTGGGTAAAATGGAAGAATGAAGTCTTGGGGAAAGTAGTCTATATTTAGCATAGTGCTTGGCACATTATAGCTGCTTACTATATATTTTAATCTAATTTAATCTATATTAGAGGCAAAGGAATATATAAGGAGAGCCAGTAGAGAAGGATGGGAGGTTTAACCAAGAGACAGACAAGGCAGAGGAGCTCTTGATGAGTGAGAAGTTTAGTGAATGAAGAAGAAGCAAAAGAGGCAAAATGGGGCCAGACAGGCAGGAGATTTAGAGAGTAAGGGATAGGTAAATGTTGAGGAGATGAAGAAGTGACATCCTGAGCAGGTAGGGATAAATGACCAAGAATCCACTGTGGGGAACAAGAGTTAAACACAAAGTAAAGAACTCCTTCTGACTGGTTCCATGGTGCTCATCACCTGGGGTACTCTTAAGATATGCTGTGTCAATATCTCATTCTAATGGGAGCCCTTGAAGGGAAACCAATGACAAAGTAATGCTTTCCCTACTCACATTAACTTTTCTTATGTGCCTCCAACTGTGCTCAGAACCATTTCCTTCTACCATGTTATAGACCTTCTTCTTTACTACATCTATATACTCCCTTGGATTGCTTCTTCTCATTCTACAAGCAGATCCGTGTCTTCCTAAAGAATCTAACAGTGGACATACAATCAGCATTTGCAATAATTTCTTCTCCTCTGAGGTCTTTTCTATTGGACTCTCTCCAATCTGACTTGTGATATAACATGAAGAACAATATATTTCTTACAATCACCAAAGGCCTCCTGACAGTTTCAAGTGACCCTTTTCCCTTCACATCTTCCTTAATTGCTTAGGTGTTACTGATACCTAATGCACAGAGTTTATTTCTCAGCAACATTTCTAACCCAAGCTCCTTGGATACTGCCTCAAATGGTTTATGTCCTATCCCTTTATCCAGACCAAGAGACTTTTTGGAAGCACTGTATCAAGCCACCTTCTTTGAGAGTAGGAGCTCCCCAGAGCTCTATCCTTGCTCCTTTATTCTTCTCACTGTATAGCATAATCTTAAGAAATATAACTGTTTTCCTTAGTCAACATGTTCCTTTGATATCACTGTCCTAGAGAGTTGCCTAGGGCACTGAGAAGTACAGTACTTGGCACATAACACATAATAAATATTTATTAGATTGATTAATTGATCTGCCCAGGGTCACCTAGCCAATATATATTAGAGGCAACACTTGAAGGTAGATCCTCTTGATTCCAAAGCTAGCCTTCTCTCCACTACATCATGTTGTTTCTCCAGTATGTATACAGTAGGCACTTATTAACTGTTTTCAAACTCCTTTGTTTGGCTTTAAAGGTCCTCCATAATCCAATGCCTACCTTTCCAACAGAAATTCAGAGTATTTCCCACCATGAACCCTATTCTCCAAACAAACAGGATTATCCTCTATTCCACAGACATAGCCTAAGCTTTTCCACCTCTGTTCTTTTATTCACAATGTTCCCTTGGCCTAAAATGTCCTTCCAACCCTACCTTACTTGCTAAAATCCTACTCACCCTATCAAGCCCAACTTCAATGCTACTTTCTTCATTAAGCCTTTCCTAAGCCCCCAGTAATTAACATCTGCCTTCCTGCTCGGACTTCACCTACTACTTTGTTCTACACCTCTCTTTGTACTCAGTACACTATGTCTTATAGTCACATACTTAACTTAACTCAATACTACAAGACTGTGAACTCTGGGAGAGCAGAAACTCTCTTGCCTAAATTCTGTGTACCCTTCAAGTGACTATCATAGAGCTTTGCACATAGCAGGCACTCAGTTTCTTCATGCATAAAATGAAGGAGATGGATTGAACGATCCCTATGTTTCTACCACCTCTGTGATTAATGGTTAAAGTCCTTTGTAAGCCCAAATCTCTTCCAGGGTACCCTAGTGTTGTTGTTGTCCAGTCATTCAGTTGTGTCCAACTCTTCATAAACCCATGGGAGTTCTTGGCAGATACTGGAGTGGTTTGCTATTTCCTTCTCTAGTAAATTAAGACAAACAGAGGTCAAGTGACTTGGCCAGGAACACACAGATGGCAAGTGTCTGAAGCTGGATTTGAACACCGGTCTTCCTAACTGTGGGTCTAGTGCTCTATTCACTGAGCCACCTAGCTGCTTTGAAGTGCTCTGGTGTTCTGGTCCCAAACTCCTAGAGCCTATGGGCTTCTCTGTGAGATCCATGAAACACACTTGCAGCCAGCTGGATAATTCTTTCCTAGCACTCTGCCCTTTCCTGGTAATTTTTGTAATCTATTCTTATATTCCTTATTTGATTCAGCTAGAGCCTCTTGCATTAGCCAGTACCCATAAGCTCCCAACCCGTAACATTAGAGATAGAACAATAACAGGACCTACCCAAGTAAGAATTCCCTCCTTCCTCCCCCAAAAACCTCATTACCTTCAGCTGCCTCATTGAGCTACCCTGGTATAAAAACACTTTATTTCAGGGATCCTTTGCCAAATTAAAGTGATGGAGATCTCAGTGGACCTGGATGTGCCCAGTTCAAAGAAGGCTTCCTGAAGAACTAGCACTGAGACACCCTTACTCATCAGCCCACGATCCAAAGACCAGCTTACCCAGTGTCCCAATAACCATACTGGTTATATATACTCCCCTTGTTGCCCTTCATCTTCCATTCTCCAGTTGGCAAAAGTTTCATTTTCGGTTAAAACATACTAACATACAATTAATTTATACATTCCTGGTCTGTATGATTCTTTTGTGGAACTCCTTCTAAGTTCCCTGGATACCTGTATTTTTCTTATACATATTTCTGTATATTATATTTCTCTATAATTACTCAAAGGCACTTCCTATTATTTGATTTTCTTTTACCCCTCTATTTTTTCCAAAGCAGGAATGACTTTTTCGGAAGATGATGACATAATTCACACTGACACACACACACTTTCTCTCTCTCTCTCTCTCTCTCTCTCTCTCTCTCTCTCTCTCTCTCTCTCTCTCCCTCTCTCTTTTTCTCTCTCTCTCTCTCTCTCACCTCTTTTCAAGTCTTTCCGACTGTCCTCTCTTTCCTCAATACCCTGCAATTCCAGATCCCATGGTTCTTCTCCTCGTTCCAGCTGGAAAATCAGATCTGGTTTGGAGACTGGAAATCCTGCTTGTGATAAAGGAAAGGGATGGGTTGGTTTATGTTGTGGGAACTCAAAAGTATTCTCAAGGCTCAGTCCCAGTTCCCTGATCTACAAGAGGATTTCAAAAGAGGCTACGAGGAGAAGACAGCAAAGCTAAGTTTTCTGAAGCGAAAATATACCCAGGAAGGGCAGGACCAGCAAAGGAACTCAGGACCTGGGAAGAGAGAAGATAAGAACTGATGGTTCCCACGTGCTGAGAGTACAGGAATCTTTCACTAATGAGCATATTATCCCCCAAAGCCAAAAATTTATGCCCTGACAAAAGCCTAACACTTATGGCAACTGAGTGATACAACTGGGCCAAGAAACAGGAAAAATTGAGTTCCAATCTGGCCTTGGATACTTAACTGTGTGACCCTGGGCAAGTCACTTAACTTCTGTTTGCTTCAGTTTCCCCAACTATAACATGAGGAAAATAACAGCACCTGCCAGCCAGGGTTGTTGTGAGGATCAGATGAGATCATATGTGTAAGGTGCTTTAGCACAGGGCCCAGCACATGGCAGGAGCTACTTAACTGTTTGTCTCCTTCCCCGATGGAAGTTTTTGGAGCTCAGGATCTCCACGGGAGCCTCAGGCCTAGCACAAGGAAGTTGCCCATCTGCCCCTTTAGAAGGAACATTACTTACCCTTGAGCACAGGAAGCAAAAATGTTCATCCCCGGGTACAAAAGGGATAAAGGAGCTCTGAACCCCAAATCACAGATGAGCAGAGCTACCCAACAACCTAACAACCCCTGAGAAAGGGGAAAGCTGGAAAACCCCAGAGTGACCTTACCCAGGCAGACCAAGTTCCCATAATTCTCCAGCATGACGTCCCTATAGAGAGCCCTCTGAGGAGAGTCCAGGTACATCCACTCCTTCCTTGTGAAGTACACAGCCACGTCGTCAAACATCACCGCTTCCTGCTTCCTCAGAGACAATCCCCAGGCCTCTATGGCACAGAGACTGGCACGGGGGGTAGGTTTTGTGAGAGCAGATGACTGGAGGAGAAAGGGACAGGATTTTCTCATGGATAGGATGCCTGCAGCTTGAATACCTACAGGTAGGTGACAGCTTCTCTTCTGAAGTTTGCTCTGTCTAAATCCCATGGCTGAGAGCCACATTGCTGCAACCAACCTACCACTCCTCCAGGTATCTCTCCCTCTTTTCTCATGGAGCTCAGTACCTGGCTCAGCCACAGTCCTCCTACATTCCATTGAACCTCCTGGCTTTCCAGTTCCTCCAGTCATGGCTTCATAAACCAAGACCTTCATTCTACCTTGGCCAGTCCCATGGATGAGCATACTCCATAGCCACCATCCCATTTTATTATTTTACCTCCAAACTCTCAAATCCTGAAACTCCCCTTTCCAACAATCCAAGGAGCAAATCCTTGGATTTGTTCTGTAAAACTTGGATTCAGTCAAAGAGCTGCACTTGAGGACCTGGAGGGCCACATGTGGCCTTGAGGCTGCAGGTTCTCTGCCCCTGCTCTAAGACCTTTATCTCTTCTAGCAATGAATAAACACAATTAATCACACAGAAACATTTATTAAGCATTTCCTATAGGCTAGCCACAGTGCCTGGCTACAAAGACAAAAAAGAACACAAGTTCCTGCCCTCAAGAAAATTACATTCTTCTGGAGAAATATAGTCACAGAGATGTAAATATAGGATATATATATATATATATATATATATATAAAATAGTAAAAAATATGTGTATATGTGTGTGTATATACATTATATAAATGATTTTTCATGGAGAGGGAGGCACAGGATGCTAGCAAATGGGAGAGTTGGACCTCCTGGAGGAAGTACTCTAGAGCTGAGCTTTGACAAGAACTAGGGGTGACAAGAGGCAGAAGTGAGGAGAACAGTCCACATATTGAGGGGACAGCTGCACAAAGGCCACAAACAGGAGGTAGAACATCACATACAAGAGGAGCAAAGAGACTAATATGGCCAGGAGGGTGAGTGTAGAAGAAGGAGTAGTGTGTAATCAGCCTGGAAAAGATTGTGAAGGGTTTTAATGCCAAACAGAAAAGGTTCTAATTTATTCCAGAAGTAATGGGGAGTCACCAAAGTTTCTTGAGCAGGGATGGAAACCTTGTCAGATCTGTCAGCCCTCATCATTTAAGAGGAAGAGTACAATGACAACTCAGGGAAACAGGAAAGGTTTCCCATTATGGATGATACTTAAGCAGGGCTTTGAAAGAAGTTAAGGATTTTAAGAGGTAAAGGTGAGAAAGAATTGTATTCCAGAGATATGGGACAGCCTATAAAAAGGAAGGAGGTGGGAAATGGAATGTCAAGTTTGGATAACAAGTTCTCCATGGCTAGAGGAAGGCTGTAAAGGATTTTAACTGAGACATTTGTATTTTATCCTAGAAGCAATAGGGAGTCGCTGAAAATTCTTGAGTAGCTGAGTGTCTTTGTAATACCACATAATATTTGAGGTCCCTTCTAAGATTTTGTAACTATAAGATAATGTGACAAAACCTATATTCATTCATTTTTAACCTTTTCAGACATGTTTTTAAAGTTATCTCTTTCTTAATCTTTTTGCAGGATTTAATGCTTAACTACCTCTTCTTCCCAGATATTCTCTCCTCCGTGGGTTATCGTAATATTAGTCTCTCCTGGTCCTCTCTTCCTACCCGTCTAATCATTCCTTGTCAGTTTCCTTTGCTGGATCCTTATCCATATTCTGCCCCCAAGAGATAGAAGTCTCCAAGGCTCTGTCTTGGGATCTCTCCTCTTCTCTCTCTGCACTAGAGATGTCAAACTCATCAAGCCAACAAAACTCCTGCGTAGAACTGCAGGTGCAGGTGAAATCAGATGAGAACATGATTGGGAAATATTTAACAAGATATAAAAATACAACACAACCTAGATAATGCTAATTTGTGGTTTTCTAAGTAAATCTGCAGCTTGCAGAGATCCCATTTCTAAGTCTGACACCTCTGCTCTTGACCATCTATAGCATAAAGTGTCCATATCTTGCCTCCATGCCTCTTGCATCCATTATTCATCCTTGCATTCTTTCCACTGAAACCCCCTCTATTCTAGTTCACCCCCTCACCATCTCCTTTAACTACTCCAACAGTTTCCTACTTGGACTCTTGGCATTTGGTCTCTCCCTTTTTTCTCTAGAATAAACACAAAATTCCTCAGCCTGGCATTAACCGACACCCCAAATCTGGACCTCATCTACTTCTCATGTCACATTTCATGTTACTCCACATACTCTTTCCATTCCAAACTGGCCTGCTAGTGAATTCCTGCAGAGAAGTTTCCAAAACCTGCCTCAGTGCTTTTATATAAGTGGTCCTCCATGACTGGAGTCTGCTTCTTCCACACTAGTACTTTGCTTCTTTCAAGGCACAGACCAGGAGTCACTCTCTATGCAAGGTCTTTCTTGGATTCCATCCCACCCCCACCTGAGTTATTAGAACTTGTTCTCCATTAGAACTTTGTTGTATTACTTTGCATTTACTCTCAATGTGCTTACTTATATACATATTGTATTCTCCCATGAGACTGTAAGTACCCTGAGGGCCTGGATTATAGTGTTTTTGGTCTTTGCATCCCCAGTGCTCAGCAGAGTTAAGTACTTAATAAATGTCCGTTGAATTCAATTGGTGATTCTCATCAACTACCATGGATTCAATTATCATCCCTCTGCATATGACTTCTGGATCTCTCTCCAGCTTTGTCTCTCTCTGTTTCTGTCTCTCTGTCTGTCTGTCTGTCTGTCTCTCTCTCTCTAGTTCCTAGAGGAATAAGGAATACCAGAGAAACATCTATATGGCCAAATAAAGGAGAAAAGAGGCAGGAACAAATCACCAAATGTTTGTTGGACATCTCTGACTAGATAATTTCTGTAGGCATGTCAAACTTACCATGTCCAAAACAAAACTCAGAGGCCCACCTTCAAACCTCAGACCCTCATCTCCACTAACATGGACTAAAGCACCAGTCTCTAGTTTCTCCTCTCCCCAGAGCTGCCAAAGTAATTTTCCAAAAGTAAATTTCTAGCAGCATCTCTCTTTCCTGTCCAAGAAACTCCAGTGACTCCCTATTGTTACTAGGACACAATGCAAAGTCTTCACCTCAGCATTTACAGGTTTCACAATCTGGCTCCAATTCTAGGTTTTGCTGTATGTGATTGCTTTCCACTAACTCTATGTTCCTGCCAAACTCATTTAGTTCCTGTTCCCTGTATTTGACATCCCATCTCCTGTATTTGAGGCTCCTCACTGACCATCTGGTACATCCTCCTCAGTCTCTTAGAATCCCTGGCTTCCTTCAAGCCTTAGCTCAGGGGCCCCCTCCTATGGAAAGTCTTTTTGGATCCATCCCCTGTGCTTAAGAATGCTCTCTCTCTTCCCTCTGGGTGTACTTCTCCCCATAACTCCCCCTCCTCCCAGCAGAATTTAAATTCTTTGATGACAGGGACTTTCTTGTTTCTTCCTTCCACTATATTCCTATCACCTAACCCAGCACCCATTGTGGCTCTTCATCAATGCTTATTGGATTGAAATGTAAGATCAATATAGAGGTTAAATCTTAGTCTTCTACACAGCACAGTTGAGTTGAGCCCTAGACTTGGAATCAGGAAGACCAAAGTTCAAATCCAGACTCAGATACTTAATAGCTGTGTGACTCTGGACAAGTCACTTAATCATTGTTTGCCTCAGTTTTCCCATCTACAAAGTGGGGATAATAATGCTACATACCTCCCAGAATTGTTGGGAGCAACAAATGAAATATTTGTAAAGCATCTTCCAAACCCTAAAGTGCTATGTGTTAACTATTATTATTATCCCCTGGAGTGCATAAACATTGCCTTGCCCATAGCAGGCTTTCAATAAATATTTGCTGAATAAATGAACATAAAAATAAGTAATCTCTGTTTCTTATACACCATTTCTACCTACTGGCAGCCACTGAATTGCAGTATTCTTTGAGAAATGAACTATCTTCAACTGGGCTTGTTTCATATAAGACTAAAGGAAGGAATCCTGTCTAATATGATCACAAAGAGTTATAGGTTCTAAATTCCCCCTTATAGTGATGCCTTTTCCTGGACTGACTTTGGGCTGATTATGCCAAAGAAATTTTTTGGAGTCCCCAATATGTCCACAGAGAAGGACTTGGGTCAAAAGAAGCCAAGAGGAGTATTGGGTCACTGTCTAAACTGAATCAAGAACAGGACACTGGGAACCCATTTTTGGTCCTACTAACATACTGACATGAGGGTGTAGACAGGTTGTGTGAGGATGTCAGTCAGGATGGGAAGGGGCTATATAATCATTACATGTATAACTTCTATGATCCCTGAAATAGATGGGGGAAAGAGAGCTTCCCTAAAGGAAATCATGGGAAAAAGAACCAAGAAACTACCTATATGTAGTCTCACATTCAACAGAGGGGTCTAGGGTTAGGGCTCTGTATAGGGTTTGCTGAGCAAAGAAGACCCAATGGAAGAGGAGACAAGGCCTCACTTGGCAGCAGATCCCAGAGAGAATTGTGCCCACCTGGGAGGTGTGAAGCAGTGACCACAGCTTACAAGATTCACCTAGAAATAGGGCCAAGAACAGGCCAAGTGCCCCAGTGACTCAGAGAATGTAGACCAGAGGCCCTATATTTGTTACATCTATAATCCTGGGAAGAGGAGGGAAAGGAAGAGGTTAAAGAGGAAGGAACCAGGAGCCATCTCTATAGCTGAAGAAAGAAGACAAGTGGTGGAACCTCTGGAAGGACAGCTCACCTGGGACTTGGCCAGTAGCAGGAACACAGCTGCCATTGCCAAGCCTCCTCAGCTCCCTTAGAGAAAGGGGCAGATACCTGGGAAGCAGGCAGAGCTAAGGGAAAACAGAGGAGCCAGGAATGAGACCAGTCCTTTCCTGAAGCTTCCTCACTCGCCAGGATTCCTCCTTTATAGGGAATGCGGGGATCCTGGGCACAGCCGTTTCCTTAACACTCTCCCTTTCGCTAAATCACCATCGGTCACCATGACCTGAACCCCTAAAGAGAATGGGAACGTGTCTGAAGTCCCACAGCAGCCTACAGAAGAAGGTAGAAATAATATCCTTACAGTAGGAGGAATCATAGGCAAATGGACTAAATAGAATTGAATTTTGGATTTCCCATACTCTTTCCCTCATCTAGTGTGAACGATTCATAAATAATATAACATACCATTAAGGGAAACCTAGTTGAAAAGTCCACACAGTCCTAAATCACATCACAGAATCTCAAAAGGAATCCCAATCTTGGTTAAGCATGAATCCTGTCTATACAAGCTCCCCAATCACTTCAGGCAATCTCCATTTGTAAGGAGCTATATAATTCTTAGGAAGTTTTCCCTTATATCAATCCAAAAGTCTATCTTTATGCAACATCTTCCTAGCAGTACTGGTTCTACTCTCTGGGGCCAAGCAGAACAAGTCTAATCCCTCTTGCCAGTGACATTTCAAAACCTTGAAGACAATGAAGTCTCCTCTATGTTGTCTCTTCTCTAGACATCCCCAGTTCCTTCAACCAATGATTGTATGTCATGGTTTTCTGTTTTTTCCCCATCCTGACCACCTTCCTCTGAACTGATTTCCTTTGACAAGGTCTCTCCTAAAATATGGTACCCAGGACCTTACCAATACTTAGATGCATTGGACTAGGACAGAGGACAGAGAAACTTGCTAGCACCTCCATCGTTCTTGCCTATTCCCTCTCAAAACTAAATCTTTAAACCGATGTCTACTTTATCACTCTGCCTGCCACAGTTCTCTGAGGCTGATACCTATGCTCTAACAAGGCTTAGGAAAAAATAATCCCTGGATTATTTTTTGCTTCTTTGTAGGACAGGAAAAAAAAATGGACCCATGAATAAGAATTACAGTCCTGAAATCTCAGAGCTGGATAGGACCTTAAAAGGTCCTCAAATAACCAATTAACAAGTATTTATTAAGTGCCTACTATGTACATTGTGCTAGGCATTGGAATACAAAACCTTCCAGGAAGAGCTCATGTAGAAAATGGAGTTTGACTTTTCTGGTGGCAAAAAAAAATGGAAATTGAGGGGATGCCCATCAATTGGGGAATGGCTGAGCAAGTTATGGTATATGATTGTGATAGAATACTATCGTGCTATAAAAATGAGGAGCAGGAGGCTTTCAGAAAAACCTGGAAAGCTTTATATGAACTGATGCAAAGTGAAATGAGTAGAACACACAGTAACAGCAATATTATAAGATGATCAGCGATGAATGACTTACCTATTCTTAGCAATACAACAATACAAGACAATTCTGAAAGATTTACGATGAAAAATGCTACCCATCCCCAGAGAAAGAACTGATGGTGTCTGAATACAGATCAAAGCATATTTTTACTTTCTTTATTTTTTCTTGAATTTGGGAGGGTTTGGGGGCCTATATTGTCTTTTACAATATGACTAAAATGGAAATATGTTTTGAATGACCATACATGTATAACCTATATCAAACTGTTTGCCTTTCAATGAGGGGGGTAGGGAAGAAGGAAGAGAATTTGGAACTCAAAATTTTAGAAATTGTTTTTATATAATTAGGGGAAAATTAAAATACTAAAAAAAAAAAGTAGATCTTGAGCTTAACTTTAAAGAAAGTTAGCTATTCTAAAGGACAGCTAGAGTGGCCCAGTGGATAGACCATTGATCTTGGAATCAGAAGACTCATCTCCATGAGTTCAAATCCAGCCTCAGTCACTTAGCAGCCGTGTGACCCTGAACAAGTCACAACCCTGTTTGCCTCAGTTTCCTCATCTGTAAAATGAGCTGGAAGAGGAAATGGCAAACCAATATAGTATCTTTGACCAGAAACCCCGAAAATGGGGTCAAGGAAGAGTTGGATGTGACTGAAACAACTGAACAACGGCAACAACAAAAGATTCTAAGAGGCAGAGTTGAGAAGGAAATGCATTCCAGGTATAACAGAAAGACTGTACGAAGGCAAAGAGACAAGACATGGAAGTGTCTTATGTGAGGAACAGTAACAAGGTCAGTTTGGCTGGATTGAAAAGTGTGTAAAAGGCAGTAATACATCACAAACCTGGAAAGGTAGGCTGGGACCAAGTTTTGAAGGACTTTCAAAGCCAGTGGAGTTTGAATGTAATACCTGGGATAACTGAGAAGGTGATGACATGGTCAGGCCTGTGATTTAAGAACATTACCATGACAGCTGTGTAGAGGATGGTTTGGAGAGGAGAGAAACTTGACACAGGGAGATTAACTAGGGGCCTACTGTAACTGTCTAGGCTAGAAGCGATGAGGGCCTGTGCTAAGGTAGTAGCCATACCACCTTCCACATGGGTGGAAAAGGATCAGTGTAAGAGATTTTGTGGAAGTAGAAATGACAAGAGTTGGTGACTGAATGGATATGTAGGTGCCTGCTCTGGCAGCATATATACTAAAAATCCATATGCAGATGAAAGAGATGGAAGGGGTTGGGGATGACTGAGGGAGCAAACTTGGATTACTGAAAGGACAGTAACATACTTGAGAGAGAGCAGGAAGACAGGAAGAGGAGAGATCTTAGGGGAAAAGCTAATGAGTTTTATTTGGAACATATGAAGTTTGAGATCCACAGGACGCTCTGTTCAGAATGTCCAGAGCTAATAGCAAAAAAGAAGAAAGAGATTGAAATATATATATATACATATATATATATATATATATATATATTTTAATACACAAAAGACCAGAAGCAGAGACAAGCAGAGAAAAGCTTTGAACATAGCATGTTAACTACATTATATATGTAAAAGTTTGGGGTTTTTTTTAAGTTAATGATGAAACATGTCCAGGGAGGAGACAGTTTGGGTCTCTGGACTGGCCACGTCTAGGGCTCTTATGTATAGCTGATGAGGTTACCAAGAGAAAGCATAGAGAGAGCAGGTCTAAGACAGAGGCTGGGGCGACATTCACAGAGAGTAGGCTATGGACAGTGTTCTAGCAAAGGATACTGAGAAGAAATAATCACGAGACTGAGAACAGTGTCATGAAAATCCAGAGGAGAGAGGATCCAGAAAAGGGTGGTGTCAAATAGTGTCAAAGGCTGCAGAGAGATCAAGAAGGGTGAGTAGTGAGAAAAGTCCATTGGATTTGTCGGTTACAAGATCACTGGTTATGTTACACACCAATTTTGTTATATAGTATAACCATCTGGGAGGGGAAGGAATAGAGGAGGAAATTTAGGCAATGTAAAAATTAAAGATATCAATGAAAATTTTTAAGAGATCGTTGGTAACCTTGGAAAGAGTAGCTCCAGTTGAGTGATGAAGTCAGAAGACAGACTTCATGACTGAGAGGAGAAGAAATAGAAGCAACAAGTATAGATGGTCTTCTTCTCTTCCACCCCTCCCCCCTTTTGTCCCCCCCCTCCTCCCCTTCCCCTCTCCCCCTCCCCACCAAGAGTCTGGCTGTGAAAGGAAGGAGAGATACAGGGGAATAGTATGAGGGGATGGCAAAATCTAGGGAGGATTTTTAAGGATAATGAGACCTGGCTGTGTTTGTAGGCAGCAGGGTCAGGGTCAGCAGAAATTAAAGATTAGAGAAAGGTGGGAATATCTATGGGGAATCTGCTGGAGGAGATGGGAGATGGCACAAGTAGAGAAAGGGGTTGTACTTGACTAGGAGACCCAAACCAGTTCTGGTCCCAGCACTGTACAAGAATCCCTTCTGCAACACCCTGACAAGCAGCCATCCAGACCCCACACAGATGCCTCATGGAAGGATCGCTACCTCTCAGAGCCTATTCTAATGCTGGAAGGCTCTAACTTTAGAGAAAACAACACAGGACGCAGAGGATAAAATACTCCACTCGCTTGGAGTAGGGAAAACCTGGGTTCCAATCCTACCTCTGATATTTACCATGGGCAAGACCTCTCAGGGCCTCAGTTTATGCATCTGTAAAATGGAGATAATAATACCTGTACCTCGTAAGGTTGTTGTGGGACCAACTCTAAGAAAATGTTTGTAAAGTGTCTGGCAAACCTTACATCAATACATGCGTCAGGTACTATGACAACTAGAAGTTTTTCCTTACCTTGTAGCAAAATCACTCCTCCTGTCCCTTTGCCCACTGTTCCTCATTTTGCCCTATGGAACTAGAGAAAATAAATCTATTCCTTCTTTTGTTCCCTGGAAGAGGGTATGTGTGTGTGTGTGTGTGTGTGTGTGTGTGTGTGTGTGTGTGTTGAATTCTTCGGGAGGTGAGGAGAGAGTGGAGGCAGAGAAAAGAATCATCACTGACATCAATCATGGAAAAGGTTCAGGCCTTTCAGAAATTTCCCATGACAAAAACATATTCCCAGAATACAATAAAAAGTAAGCTCCTTGAGGATTAACACCTGTTTTCCTGTTTTTGGTCTGTGCGTCCCTTCCATTTGGCACATTGCCTTGGACCTAGCAGGCTCTTACTAAATGTTTTTTGGATTGGATTGGAACACAACAAAGACCTAACATGTACAAAAGGAGACCAAAGGGATAAATATATAGTATAGAGATAGACTTGGAGATCTAATTCAGCTGCCCATTTTATAGCTAAAGAGGAGGATCTTTCCTTTACCCAGGTAAGTAGCTGCAGCAGGACTTGAACCCAGGTCCTGCCTCCAAAGCTAGCACTCTCTGGATAGGGCCTGTGGCCCTATCCAAGCCTCCTGGTTACTTGCTTTCCCTTCAGCACCTCATTTGCCCTTCCTTTCCACTATTACCCTCAATTTCATACGTGGGGACACATACATGCTGATGTCTCCTTGATCACCTTGGTCTCTTGAGCAGTCAAGCTCAGCATCTTTGACATCCATAGGCACGAGACTCTGCCATCACTGATAACTGCGCCATGTCCATGTTCTCCAACTCCACAGTTCCCCTTTTGGATGGTAATCTCCGATTCTTCCATCTCTCCCTGTTTCACCTGTTAAAATCTACTATTCTACATCTGCACCATGGCCTCCAGTCCTCTGATGCTTTCTGCCTATCAGCCCATCATCCCATCTCTGGTTTCATCCTTCTCATCTTGCCATCTTGATCCTACAGTTAACTGCTTCAGCTGCACAATTCCCTCCAAACCTGAGTTCTTTGTCCCCTTGCCCCACCACAATCATTCATGCCCTGTCAGGCCTCAACCTGACAACCTGATGGGTTCATTCTTATGATTATCCCATCAGAGTCAATCGGGTGGTTCACTGGATAGATGGCTGGGCCTGGCATCAGGAAGTCCTGAGTTCAAATCCAGCCTCAGACACTCACTATCTGTGTGACCCTGGGCAAGTCACTTAATCTCTGTTTGTCTCAGTTTCCCATCTGTAAATTAGGGATAACAATAGCACCTTTCCTCCCAGAGTTTTTATGAGGCTCAAATGAGATAATCATTATAAAACTCTAAACAAGAGCCTGGCAATATCTAAATTTTAGCGATTATGAATGATTCCATTTTGAACATTTTCTTTGACCTTTCTATACCTTACCTTTCTTTGTCTTTTAACAGATGACTTTGTCTCTTACTTTTATTGAGAAAAATGATGCCAACTCCCTTACTCCACTCCTATAAATCTTCACCTTTCTTTGCCTCTTTTGTTCAAGGTGAAGTGGTTCTTCTCGTCAAAAGCTCACCTTTCTGTTTGTACCAATGGGTTAGAAACTCCTTGAGGACACAGCCTGTTTTTGCCTTTCTTTGTATCCCTAGCATTTAGACAGAGTCTGACATACAGTAGGTACTTACTAAATGTTTGTTGTTTTTCTTGTACCCTTTATCCCATCACTTCTTCTTTCTTCCAAGAGCTTTCTTCCCCAGAAATCACTCTCCCTTTCTCACCTTTCATCTCTTTCCTTCTATTAATTCACTACCTACTTCCTACAAACATGCCTAAGTCTTTCCCATCCTTAAAAATTCTTCATTTGACTCTCAAACTATCACCTCCCTTTTTTACTCTTGTTTCCTCACTACCCATTCACTATTCAACCTTCTATCAACAGGTTTCCAACCCCATCACTGTGCTGAGCCTTAGAGGTCAGCCTTCGAGGTTCAGCTTCCAGATGAGGAAACTGGGGCCCAGAAAAGTTAATTACTCAAGGTCTGAAACCCAGGTCCTGACTCCAGATCTAGGGCTTGTCGATTCCTCAATGATTTTGACTCTGTTCTAACTTTCCACAAACAGACAGACAGCCCCACAGACACAGAGGCTCTCCCTCTCTCTTGAACAGTCTGCCAAAGTACTGTTCCCAAGGTGTGGCTCTGATTCACAACCCTCCTTTGCTCAAAAACCTTCAGTGGTTCCCCAGTACCTTTCAGGTTCTCCTTAGCCTGGCATTCAAGGCCCTTAATCTTCTGGGAATAACCTATTCTATCTTATACTAGTGCCCTCTAGATATTCCAAGTTCCTGCCAAACTTAGCTCCAATAATGTCTTTCACTGTATTAGAAGAAATATCTCTGCCTCAAATCAGTGGAAATACTCCCCTGCCCCCACACCAAGGCCGTCTCAACTTTTAAATCCCCTATACCTTCCCTTGCATAACATCCTTCTAACACACACACACACACACACACACACACACATTTTCATGCACACCCTTCCAATACATGGGCAAATGCATGCATGCAAACACGCCATTCCAACACACATATGCATGCATGGACATGCTTACCACACACATACATATCCACATGCATGCACACACATATACCTACACAAACTTTTCCAACACACACAAATGTACAACATGCACCCTTCCAACACACATACACCTATACCTGCGTGAACACTCCTCCAACACACAGATCTGCATGCATATGCACTCTTCCAACACATACATACACACGTTTACACAATCTTCCAATACACACACAACCTACATGAATACTCTTCCAATATACCTGCATTTACATATACCTGCAGGCACACCCTCCGAACACATGAATATTCATGCATCATGAATGCTTACACATTCTTCCAATCGACATCCATACATAAACACATATTTATCCTTGCCCCAACTTACCCAGGGAAGTCAGTTAAGTCTAACAACAGCCGGAAGTGGGTTCCCAACCAAATCGCTCCTGGCAACAAGAGCCTCCCAATGCCCCTGGCCGGAGTACTTCCGGGCCTGCTCTAGGCCGCTGGGAGGACTCATCCTCTCGCTGGTTCGCTTACTTACTGGCTTGTAAGTAAGGTCTGTAGAGCTCTGATGGGGTAGGGTCTAGCCCCTGAGGCTGCTTGGCCAAGAGCCCACCTCCCTGCTTTGTCTAGTTAGGAAGAAGGGGCCGGGGGCAGGGAGAGAAGAGGAATAGTCAGCGACTTGGGCTGGGCTCAAATTTGAGCCCCAAGTTGGTGCTCCCATGGATTGTCAGCCACTACCCCCATCCCTGCTACGTGCCCATTTCAATTCTACCTAATTTATTCGAACATGCTTTGTTTTGTTTTTTTAAATTAAGTGCTCACAAGTCCAGCGCCCTGTGCTCTGTAGCATTGGGATTTCAAGGATGAAAAACCACGTAGTCCAGGACATCCAAAAGCTTGCAGCCTAATAAGGCAGCTATGGGTACACAAATAAATGACACAGAGTAGAAGACTGCAGAACAAATGAAAGATCCAAAGTACTCCAGGAAAATTTAAAGTAGAGATCACTTTCTGCTTGGGAGTGTTGGAGAAGATTTCCTAGAGGAGGTGGTGTCTGGGTTGTGTCTTGAAGAATGAAAGCGGTTTCATGAAGCAGAGATGAGAACATTAGTCCAGGCCAGTCTATGCATTACAAAAAGAAGAAGGCAGTTCTACCTAGTTCAGTTTTGCTGGACTATGGCAGTTCATGAAAGGAAGTGGTAAGAAACAGGGCAAATTGTGGAGTGTCTAAAATCAAAGGATCTGGGCAGAGGAGAGAAGGAAAGGAGAAAGCACATCATAGTTTCAGGTCTTTATTCAAGGTTTTCAACATTCTGGTCCAATGTACATTATCTTATATTACTGCCTTCAGTATATTCAGAGTCCAGAAACTTCCTCTTGAGCAGCAGAGACTAAGGCTACTTTGATCAGTATTGAGAGTCTCTTACAGGAGTGAGGAACCTGTGGCCTCAAGGTCACACGTGACATCGAGGTCCTCAAGTATGGCCCTTTGACTGAATCCAAACTTCACAAAACAAATCCCTTTAATAAAAGGATTTGTTCTGTAAAACTTGAACTTAGTCAAAAGGCTGCACCCCAGGACCTAGAAGGCCACATGTGACCTCAAGGCCCCAGGTTCCCCAACTCTTAGTCAAGCATTGACTAGACTTCCTGATCACCTCCTGTGTTTGGTCTAGGCTATCTGAGGTGGATACAGAGACTGAGAAGCTACTTTCAGATCTCCAAGAAACTTCTGATCCATTTAGTACCTAGAGGCAGCTGGCTGGATTTCTGAATGGATTGTTTTGGTCAGGCAACACAAATGACCAAATTTCTGTTTATCCCATGTACTCACCAATCGTTATATTACCCTGAGTAATTAAGATGATAGAGCTATCCTCTATGTGCGCTTGGTAAAGAGGTTAGGGAAGATGACCGGCTGTCAATAAACATTTATTGAGCACCTATTATGTGCCAGGGGATACAAATATGAAAAACACATTCCTTGCCTTCAAAGAGATTACAGTCTAATGGAAACATACACAAGGACATAATGGAGTCCAAGTGGGCAATACAGAGATGATTGGTGTGAGAGCTCTCTGTAAATGGAGGCCTTGGGAGGAAAGAAAAGAAATAAGTATTTATCTAGCAACTACTCTGTGCCAGGCACTAGGGTAAGTACTTTACAATGAAGACTTTGTTCCTCCCACAAGCCCTCCCAATCAGAGGAGAAGAGGGTACTGAGGTATGGATGTGATCCGCACAGAAGTTGATGAAATCTTTCAGGATGATGGATTTCCTGATGATGAAGTTCCTGGGGGATGATGGGGTCCAAAGGAATACAGCCAGATAGGAAATGACAAGTATATGACAAGCAGCTACACATGTGCTTTTGGAAGTGGGAGCCTAGAACGATGGGAGCTGAGTCTCAATATATATGAGAACCATGATACCAGGAAGTGGGAGTGACTAGGAGATACCTCCATAAAGATTCAATATCTCCTAATATAGAGAGGCAAGGTCATTTTATACACGAGTAAAAAGTTTGTGGAAATCTGTTGGCCAGGCATCTAACCATACATTTGGCACTAGCCCCAAGAATCTTTGTGCTATATCCTTTTCCCTTGGGAGAAGGAGGGCCAGAATGTATATTTATGCAACCCAGAGTGTGGAGAAAAATTGGATGACTGAATATCACTCAGACCTTTCTCTGATGAACTGGCTTGTTTTATGCATCACATTTCCCTGGGCAGCATCACTGCCAGTCTACATAAAAGAAATTCTTCCAATCCCCCTGGGACCAGACTAGGACCAAGGAGGTTAAACAGCAATGATGAAAGCTTTGAAATAACTTCTGGTAGGAAGGCTTCCTGAGACACACCAAATACAATGACTGTACTACTGCCCCAGGCATACTTTCCTGTCTTTTAGATTTTATTAAAATTCCCTGTTAGGGATTTTTAAAATAACAACTTTTTAAAGAACCAATACAACTTACTTGGAAAGAGTGCGAGTGGTGCAGCTACATATTTCATCAGTGTAGGAAAAGAATGTCATAGTTTGGTCATGCTTGGCTTCTTCTCTCAAAGGGAAGATAAGCAGATAGACGGGACTGAAATGGATGCAGAGTCAATGAACACAGGTTCTGGTTATTTGCCGTTGTTGTATGCGGGAAGCACCTAAGGTCTATTTATGTTAGGTTGGTGCCTTTGAAAAAGCCTCCAGCCCTCTTTGCCCTTCTTAACATAAAACAGTACTATCCCTAACTACTGTTAATAATCAGACCTATCCCATAATTCTGGATGGAGCTGGTTTTTCTGACACTCTTTCAGAGCTACTGTAATAGTCAGATGAAATAGCGAGTATTAACAGAGTGACCACAAAGTCCAATCAAAATTTTAAGGAGCTTTAATAGAAATTAATTTAGCCCCCCATATGCCAATTAAGGGAACAGCCCCGAAACACAGGAGTACAGGGTCTTTTATACCATTTTGGGTTGCTAACAACATAATCAATAACTAAGTTGGTATCCAAATGTAATCAGTAATTACAACTAAATTGGTATCCAGAAACAATCTGTAACCAAAGCTAACTGGTATCCAGGTATAAGCAGTTACTTTTCTATAATTACTAGTTAACATCCAGGTACGGGAATCTATTCTTTATCTTCAGGGAACCGTGAAGTAGGGACCAGAAGAACAAGATGACCTCAATATTGATTAATGAAGAGTTAGCTATAGAAGTCGGGAGAATGAATATGGGGTTGGGCATGGCGGTGCAGGCTTAGTCACATAGCCGCTTCTAGTGATTGATTTGGCTCTAAGTTTGCTAAGTTCTGCTTTGGATACAGTTTCAGTTTGGGTCTGCTCACTGATTTGTTATTTTACAAACTATTACTTAACTGTTTCCTGGCTAATCTCTTGAGTCCATAGTTTAACTACTTCCTGGACACTTCACTACATTGTCTCACCGGGAGCAGATCCAACGGCCAAGAAAGTGGATGGCTAGTAAAGCAGATGAGCATATGTATTTTTATATTTTTTGGTACCACGCTCACTATGGGGGAATCTTAAAAAAAAAAAAAAGGACTTTACTACATTGCATGCAATCACAGAATTTCAGAACTGGAAAGGACCTCTGTAGCCAATCTATATGAAAGGAATCCCAACTATAACACATCCAACAAGTGGTAATCCAGTCCCTCCAAAGAGGGGAAATACACCTCATTCCACTTTGAGACAGCTCTAATTGTTAGGTAGTTTTCATTACATCAAGTCTAAATTTTCCTATTTGCAACTTCCACTCGTTGCTCTTCATACTGCAAATATTTAAGAAGTGTAAGACTAAGTTTAAACTCAAGATGAGAACCCTCAACATCTCCTTCCCCTTCCCCTTCTACAGCCAACACCGTAATTCAGGCCCTTACCTGTCAGCTGGACTATTGCAACAGCCTCCTAATTGATCCCCCTGCCTCAAATCTCTCTCCTCTCCAGTCTATCCTCCATACAGTTGCTAAAGTGATTTTCCACATATGACCCTCCCTACTTCAACCACAACACACACACACACACACACACACACACACACACCTTAATTTTCTCCAACGGCTCTCTACTACATCTAGGCTAATATATAGGCTCCTCTAGCTGGCTTTAACCTGATATAACCTGATTCCAACTTACCTTTCCAACATTATTAAACTTTATTTCCTTCCCCAATCATTACAGATCAGTCAGATTAGTTTCCATGCTGTTCTTTACATAAGACTCCTCACTCATGACTTCACACCCCAACTCCCATTTCTGTGTGTTCTCAAACTGACCCTCCATGTCTGGAATGCCTTGCAATTTACTGCCACATACTAGACTATTCTATGGAGAACTCAACACAGGGCAAGGGGTCACATGGTAATCAAAAGAAGTGGTACAATGACGCTCTCAAAGTCTCTCCCTAGAACTCTGGAATTGTGTGACATGGGAGACACTGGCACAGGACCGCTCGACATGGCATGCCTACATCACAGAAGGTACAGTGCTCTATGACCAAAGCCGAGTTGAAACAACTCAAAGGAAACATAAGATGTACAAGTTTAGAGAACCCACGCCTAAAGTTCAGATGTGCTATTTGTGCCTGACCTGTGGTAGAGCATTCCAAGCTCATATTGGTCTGATCAGCCATAGTTGGACACACTGAAGCTTGACTCTAGCATTGTGATGTCATTTTGGTCTTCTTTGAGACACCAGCCAACCAAGAGTACTAGAATCCTTTGTTTTCCTCAAAACTCTGCTCAAGCAACAACCTTCCATGTGAAGCTTTGCCTGATCCTCTCCCACCTACTAATGCCCTCTGATTCAAGAAGCTACATCCTGTTTATTTTGTAAATACTCCTTTAAGTACCTGTTACCTAGATTGCATGTGAGCTCCCTGAAGGGAGGGCTAGTTCATTTTAGTGTCCCCAGAGCCTAACACATAATAGGCACTTAATAAATGCTTACTAATTGAGATAGAGAACTGAATTGACTTACTAAGATACTGATACTGGTCAATATCATTGCTTGAGTCACTGTCCTAGGTTCTGAAATAATAACTACCATTTATATATCATTTTAAAGTTTGCAAAGTGCTTCATACACTATCATATTTGAATCACACAACAACCTTATGACTGTTAATAATCTGGCATTGTTAATTATTGTTAATAACTGGCACTACCATCATTTTACAGATGATTATATTACTGTTATGAATCTATACAATATGCAGGATGTATTTTCATTGGTACAAATTGAACATAACCCACAGGTTGAGAACCACTGTTCTAAATCATTATTGATTACAGAAATGCAAATCAAAATAACTTTGAGGTACCACATCTCACCAATCAGATTGGCTAAGATGACAAAACAGGAAAATGATAAATACTGGAGAGGATGTGGGAAAAAAAATGGATCACTATTGCATTGTTGGTGGAGTTGTGAACTGATCCAACCTTTCTGGAGAGCAATCTGGAACTATGCCCAAAGGGCTAAAGTGACCTTATTTATGTGACCCTTTGACCCAGAAATACCACTTTTAGGGTTATATCCCAAAGAGATCAGAGAAGTAGGAGGAGGACCTGTATATACAAAAATATTTATAGCAACTCTTTTTGTGGTGGCAAGTAATTGGAAATCAAGGGGATGTCCATCAATTGGGGAATGGCTGAACAAGTCATAGCATATGAATGTAATGGAATACTACTTGCTATAAGAAATGAGGAGCAGACAGACTTCATAATAACTTGGAGAAACTTATATAAACTGATGCTGAGCGAGAAGAGCAGAACCAGGAGAAATCTGTACACAATCACAGACACAATATATATGTGATGACTAACTTCAATAGACTGGGCTCCTCTCAGCAATGTAAGGTTATAAGAAAACTCCAAAAGACTCATCATCGAAAGAAATATCAATATCCAGAGAAAGAGATGCGGAGTCTGAATGAAGATTGAAACGAACTACTTGCTCTGTTTCTTTTCCTTGTTTTGTTTTGTTTCCTCTTTCCCACTGATGATTCCATCAGTTATAATCATACTTTACAACCTGACTAATGATAATGTGAAGATATTTGTAGATCCTATATTTGAGTGCATGCTGCCATAATGGAGGGGAGAAGGGAGGAGGAGGGCGAGAAAATTTGAAACTCAAAGGATTGTGGAACTGAATGTTGTAAACTAAAAGTAAATAAACAAATCAATAAAAAAAATAAAGGCCTCATTTCTAAAATATGCAAACAATTGAGTCAAATCTATAAGAATAAAAGTCATTCCCCAATTGATAGTCAAAGGCAGTTCTCAGAGGAAGAAATTAAAGATATCTATAAGCATATGAAAAAACGTTCTAAATCACTATTGATGAGAGAAATGCAAATCAAAATAACTTTGAGGTACCACATCTCGCCAGTCAGATTGGCTAAGACGAAAAAACAGGAAAATGACAAATGCTGGAGAGGATGTGGAAAAATTGGAACACTAAAGCATTGTTGGTGGAGTTGTAAACTGATCCAACCATTTTGGAGAGCAATCTGAAACTATGCCCAAAGGGCTATAAATAAATGCATACCCTTTGACCCTGCAATACCACTTCTAGGGCTATATCCCAAAGAGATCACAGAAATGGAAGACCTGTATGTACAAAAATATTTATAGCAGTTCTTTTTGTGGTGGCCAAGAATTGGAAATTAAGGGGATGTCCATCAATTGGGGAATGGCTAAACAAGTTGTAGTAATGGAATATTATTGGGCTATAAGAAATGAGGAGCAAACAGACTTCGTATTTACCTGGAGAGACTTATACAGACTGAGGCTGAGTGAGAAGAGCAGAACCAGGAGAAATTTGTACACAATTACAGACACAATGTATATGTGGTGACCAACTTTGATAGACTGGACTCTTCTCAGCAATTCAAAGTTATAAGACAATTCCAAAAGACGTGTGATGGAAAGAGATGTCTACATTCAGAGAAAGAACTAGAAAGAACAGAGTTTGAATACAGATTGAAGCAAACTACCTGCTCTTTTTCTTTTTCTTGTTTCATTTTGTTTCCTCTTTCCCATTGCTCATTCCATCCATTACAATCCTTCCTTACAACCTGACCAATGTCTAATGTGAAAGTATTTGCAGATCCTATACTTGATTACGTGCCGCCATGAGGGGAGGGAGGAGAGAGAGCGGGAGAAAATTTGAAACTCAAGGGATTGCGGAACTGAATCTTGTAAACTAAAAGTAAACAAACAAATTAATAAAGACAAAATTTAAAAAAGGGGTCTCCCTCTTAGGTCCCAGTAGTTCTCCTGGCTGCCTTGAAGTACAGCGCCGTTAACTTCCAGTCCAGACAATGGTACATCTCCTGGAACTAGAAACCAGGTTTCTAGTAGATCCCGGCTGATTCCCCAGACAATAGGAGCAGAGCATAGGACAGTTCGGCTAGAGTATAGAGTATATGGAAAGAAGTAATATAATAAAAGTTAGCACTTATATTGCATTTAAGGCTCGCAGTGCATTTTGCAAATATTTTATTTGATCCTTACAACAACCCTGAGAGTTAAGTGCTATTATTATCCCCATTACAGATGAGGGAACTAATATAGACAAAGGTTAAGTGACTTGCCCAAGGTCACAAAGCTAGTGCCTGAGGCCAGTTTTAAGCTTGGGTCTGTCAGATTCCAGGTTCAGAGCTTTATCCACTGGACCACCTACTTGCCTCTAATATGAGATAATACTGGAAAAATAGGGTTATGCCAGATTGTGGAAGCTTTGAATGCCAGGTAAAGGAATGTAAACATGGTAGTACAGGAAAATAGGGAAACTTAAGGCTCTTGACAAAAGAACTAATATGACAAAATCTAGAATAAGCAATGTCATACTGATAGTATATAAAATCAGGAAGTCCAGTAAGATGCTATTGTAAGACATCAAGCTGATGGTAATGATGGCCTGTTTGAGGGTAGTGGCAGTGGGAATTGAGAAAAGGGTTGAGGCAAGAGAATGCCTGGTGGTAGAATCAACAGGCCTCAGTAATAATAGGATGCTTATGTGATTATCTTCCCATTTGTCTATACCATGATCCTTGGGCATTTTTGACTATTCTTTCTCTCCTAATTCCCAAATGCAAGTAAACATCAGGTTTGTTGAATCTCCCTTCTAAATGTCTTTCATCTCTATCTCTGTCGGTTTCAATGGCCATTACCTTATTCCAGATCTTTATGCTGTCCTTATATCCCTACAACATAATAAGTCTTCCTAACTCCATAAGGACACACTTGAGCATAACTTTCCAGCATGGAATGGCTAAGATTCTGAGATCATTTTGCATCTATAATCTGAGCTATTTGAAACATTTCAGAGCTAATTCCTACAACATGCCAACTGAAAAGTTCTTAGCTCTAATCCCCATTACTTCTGATTCAAGTATGTGGGACAAAACCCCTTCCTGCAGAAGAAAAGCCGAGACAATTTTAGTTTTTCATTGTTGAGATGGGAAGCAAAACCCTAAGACTACTGCCATGCAGTAGCTCCCCACCCCACCCCCCATTCCATAATTTTGTCCGATAACTTGAGCCTGACTTTCCTAAAACTAAATGAGTCCGTCTAATAATCACTAGCATCAGGACCTGCTCCAAATGAATAAAGTCTGAGGATGATGACTGTGACAAAGGTCACTGATTTGGTTGACCAGCTCTCTTAGCACCATAACATTAGCACATTGATCCTTTGTATGCTGCCATCCAGAATTTAATCCTGCCTCATACATTTGTCTAGGCCAAGGGACTTCATTGTGTTCAGGTGGAGGGGAATGATTACTTGAACTTTCCCCACAATCTTCCCTCTTTGACTTTGGCTGAAGTTCCAGTTGCCAATTCCTACTTGGCAACTGCTTCCCTTTCTGTGCTGACCTCAGTGTCTCTTTTCTTCCCACATCTTAATTCCACATTGCCAACTTTGACAGGAACCCTTGGGGGCTTCCTATTCCAGCATTCCTCTTTTAGTTGCTAAAAAGGTCTCTAGGTTGGTCTTTGGGAATACAATATATCTTGCACACATTACCAGAATCATCTTCCTAATTCATCACCCCAGCCCATCCCTTTCCCTACTCCCAAAAAACAAAAATAAAAACAACAAATCTTTAATGGCTCCCAATTACTTGTGCCTTTACAATAATAGCTCACATGTACAAAGTCCTTCAAGGTTACAAGGCACTTTCTACACAACAATCCTATCAGGTAAGTAGTATGTGATTATTATTAATGAATGAGGGAACTGAAGGACATAAAGGCTTAGTGTTTTGTCTCATGACCAGAGAGCTAGTAGGTGTCAGACATAAGATCTGAACCCACATCTTCTGGACTCCAAGTCTAGAATAATATTACCATATTATTGTATGTAAGAATACTGAATATCCATTCAGAGAGGGGTGCAATTCTCATGCATTGATTAAATACTTTTTTAAAATGTGCACAGGGCGGCTAGGTGGCACAGTGAATAGAGCACTGGTCCTGGAGTCAGGAGGACCAGAGTTCAAATCTGGCCTCAGACACTTGACACAAAAAAAAAACCTAGCCAGGTGACTTTGGGCAGTCACTTAATCCCAACTGCCTCCAAAAAAAAAAAAAAGCAAAAAAAAATGTGCACAGAAGCACAAAGCTTTGAGTCAACTACATGATATCTGTTGTTGCCATTCAGTCATGTGCAACTCCTCATGATCCCATTTAGGGTTTTCTTGGCATAGATACTGGAGATGTTTATCATTTCCTCTCCCAACTCTTTTTTTAAAAAAATAGATGAGGAAACTGAGGCAAACAGCATTAAGTGACTTCCCAGAGTCACAAGCTAGTAAGTGTCTGAGGCTAAATTTGAATTCAGGAAGAAGTCTTCCTGGTTCCAGGCCCAGCATTCTATCCACTTTGCCACCAACCCCTCATGGTATCTGTAATGGCTGTTAAAATGATTAACTATCTGAGAATGAGAATTAAACATCTGAGTATATTCAGGTATGCTACAGTTTTTTTACATGTAATACATTGATTCAGCAATTAATTCCCTAAAAGCATCAAAAATGAACACTCCTCACTTTATGAATGTTGTTTTGTCTGTAAAAATTGTTTCTTTAGAAGTGTTATCTTTTAAGATTTGTCTGATTATACAAATATAAAAGTAGAACTGAGGTCAGAGAAATTTACTTTCAGTATTTCTCACTGTGATCAAAACACAAATGTGCTCCAGATTATTTTTAAACATTTTGTCCACCCAAAAACTTACAAGAGATGAGCAGAATAAGACAATCAATTATGAAAGATTTCACAATAATTAGACTTTTCTGCAGCAATAAATTATTTAATAAAATTATCTTTCAAAAACTGCTATATTTTTAACTATAAAATGTCCTAATTTAATGTATTGCTTTCTAATTAGCTGTTTTATGCATATTACAATGGGTGTGATAAATATTTCGACATTCTAAAAAAAGTACCCAGTTCACAAAGCTACCTAAACTTATTTATGTTTTTACAGGTACTTTAAAATGCATGTTTTCCCTAGAAAGGTAAAAAAAAGTCAAATAAAAATAAAAGTACTGCCCCTCTAAAAATCAACTTTGTTGACTTGGCTACAAGAAAAACATAGTATAACCAATATATATTTCCTCTGGCATTTTCGAATTATGAGTAGAAGACTCAAGTTACAGGAGCAAGACTATGAAGGACAATCATATAGACACTGAGACTAGTGTTGTCATGTGAATACTTCCCTGGGAAGAATTTTATTGAGAAGGCAAGAAATACACTATGACCTACTCAGTTACCACTTTCTAAACCTTAGTAGTCATTCCCACCAAAAAGCAACTATCTAAATTACCAAGCCCACCAAAACATCATTAAGGAATAAAGGGAAGAAAGGAAGAAGGAAGGAAGGAAGGAAGGAAGGCAGGAAGGAAGGAAAGAAGGAAGGAAAGACCTGGATCCTGGAAGAAAGGAGCAATGTTGAAATTATGTGACACATCAGACTCACTTTTTCTCAGAAGGGTTAGTGGACTGCTAAAAGGTCTGGAATTCCCTTTTCTGGGGAACCCTGTACCTCCCCCATACTGTGGGGTAAGTTCAATTCCAAAGGAAGAGGTCAAGGAGTTCCAGATTAATTACAGGAGTTTAATCAGTCATTATGATTACTTGCCAACAGGGACAACCTGGGGTGGCAGCCAGATGATTCGGTGGATCTCCACGAAGAACCTCAAAAATTCCCATGATAATAGAAACCAGACAAAGGGAGAAAGGAGCCATAGAGTGTTTCACTGTGAATTGGTGGACATTTGGAGGTTTTCTGCTTAATGTGTTATCTAATATTTTAATTTATACTTAGTACTGAACCTGATTCCCAGACATCCAGGCATTTACCCAGTACAGCTGGGTAAATATCTAAGCAATTATGGTTGGGTACTGGTCATATGCCAATCATAGTATTTAAGTTATGACTCAGTGTCTGAATTATGATTTTAACAGGTCACCACGTCTGGGCTTCCACCTTTCACAAAATTTAAGTTTATGGCTTTCACTTCTTACTGTGTATTGTGGCTTTCACCAATCAGGACCCCACAAATTCTCTTGTCAATTATTAAAAAAAAAATTCTGGGTCAGATTGGAGTGAGAATTAAAGAAATAGCTATCTAGAATCTTTTGTGGAGGCATTGTGGCTGTGCAGGTGATGGATAAGATATTACCTCTGCCCACAAGTAATGATATTCATCAAAACATCTAATCTTAAATACCTTGATATAAATAAATAAATAAAATACTTGACAAGTGAAAATTACATCTTAACAAAGGCTATTTTGAAAGTAACATGGAGTGTCAGAGCTGGAAAAGACTTTAGAGATCATTTTATCTAACACTCTCATTTTACATATAAGGAAATTGGGCCAAAGAGGCAGTTAGCAATTTGTCTAAAGTCGCAAAACTAGTGGTGGAGCCAAGACTCAAACTGAGGTCTCTTGACTCCTAAGTCTGTGTTCTTTTTATTCTTCATGTTTGTCAAAGTTATTTCCATGTTCTAGCAGGCAGAAGACAGTAATTTTATTTTATTCATTTAGTTTTTTTTTAAACAAATTCCAAACAAATACTGGATCTCTCCTCAAGGACCTTTTAATACCCACAATATTATTCAGTTTTTCCTCAAATTTATTATGTTCTCTAGAATTTTATTTTATTTATAAATTTATTACCTTCTCTGGAGTAAAAAGTCTGATACTAAGTAAAGGTTTATTGATCTCATGTGAAAAAGTTTCCCACACTTATAAGTTAAAAATATTTCTCTTACATGAAATTCCTCATACTGAATATAGGATAAGCCTCAAATGAAAGTACCACCATATTGATTTCATTTATATGTTTTTCTCTCTAACAAAGTCTCTAATGTGAATTCTTTGATGTTTATTAAGTTGTGAGTTCTGAATAAAGGATTTGCCACAGTTCTGACACTTGTAGGGTTTCTCACCAGTGTGTGATGTCTGATGTCGAATAAGGTTTGAACTTCGAGTAAAAGCCTTCCCGCATTCAGCACATCCATACAGTTTCTCTCCTGTATGGATACTCTGATGGTGAGTAAGATGTGAGCTCTGACTGAAGCTTTTCCCACATTCACTACATTTATAAGGTTTCTCTCCTATAGCATGAGTTCTCTGATGTTGAATAAGCTGTGAGTTCAGACAGAAGGCTTTACCACATTCATGACATCTGTAGGGTTTCTCTCCAGTATGAATTTTCTGATGCTGAACAAGATGTGAGCTACAGCTAAAACATTTCCCACATTCATTACATTCATAAGGCTTTTCTCCAGTGTGAGTCCTCTCATGAAGAATAAGATGTGAACTCTGACTGAAGGCTTTACCACATTCATTGCATCTATACGGTTTCTCTCCAGTATGGATTCTCTGATGCTGAATAAGGTTTGAACTTGAATTGAAACCTTTCCCACAATCGTTGCACCCATATGGTTTCTCTCCAGTATGGATTCTTTGATGTTGTATAAGTTGTGAGCTGTGAATAAAGCCTTTACCACAACCACTACATTCATAAGGCTTTTCCCCAGAGTGAGTCCTTTGATGTTGAATAAGATTTGAGTTCCTACTAAATTCTTTCAAACAATGATTACATTTATAAGGTTTCTCTCCAGTATGAGTTCTCTGATGTCTAATAAGTTGTGAGCTCTGACCAAAGCTTTTCCCACATTTATCACATACGTAAGGTTTTTCTCCTGTATGAATTTTCTGGTGCTGAATAAGGTCAGAATTGTATTTGAAGATTTTCTCACAGATATTACATATATGGGCTCTGCCTCTGGCCTGGTGTGTGGCAAAGTTTGAGTTCAAACTAATGTTTTTCCCAAATTCATTAAATTCATGGCCTTTTTTTCCTTTGAGGGTTTTCTTGTGGGTCATGATTGTGAGGCCTGAAAGTCTCTCTTGAGAAGGAACTTTCTCAAAGTCACAGCTATGAAGCATCCCAGACAACTTTTATTTTCCAATGTTCTTTAAAACAAGTCCTAAGGAACATCCACTGTCCCTTCTTGTGATTCCTGAATCTTCAAAAATATCTTATTTTCCCATACGACTGCTTGTTCTTAGTCCTTATCACAGAATCTAAAATAATAAACAAAAAGTATCACTTGTTTCCTGTGGTAGGAAAAAGTAAACACAATAACAGGCACAAGATCATTAAAATTAATGTCTATGAGCATTGTTTATAATCTGAAAATCTGTATTTGAAACCTGGTAAGAGAATGCAAAAGGGTATAAAGGTTGCCTAAGGAAGTGGCTGAAGTGGACCCACAAAAGGGAGCAAAATGAGCATAAAGAGTCAACTGATATGAGTGAGAAGCTTGATTAGAGGAATAAGAAGGGAACAGACAGGGATAAACAAAGATAAGAAGGAACAGGAAGTGGGGAAGACAAGACAGAATTTGACAGAGATGGGTTTTGAGGAGATGCTAGGAAGAAATTATTAAAGAGTAATGCTAGGAATTTAGTAGGTAGCTAAGAAAGCACTCATTGTAGACTCATCAAGCCCTGCCCCCAAGAGTGGGGAAAAGAAGACTAAATCTCTCCCTTTCTTGGCTATTTGAACCTAATCCTACTGAATACTTCTGGGAGACTTGAAGAGATTTTTCTATCCAACAGGAGCTCAGCGACAATAACCCTGTTCTTATACCAATCTAGCCATCTACTAAGCCTACTTCCATGACTAGGCTGAGTTTCTCCAGTGGTAGCTTTTTCAAACAGCAATTTACTCACCCTAATTTGGAGCTTTTAACAATATTTGATAGAGACCAATGTAAAATCATGAACTTAGATTAAAAGTCAATTGTGCCAAGATGTTAAGAACAACAGAATGAAGTACACCCAAGTTCCATCCCTCCCCAACTCCTCCACTTAGATCTAGAAAATGTTCCAGACTGAGTCCTCATCAGGAAATCAAACAAAAAAAAGCATGGTAAGCAATTTTTTTCAGCCCAGGTAAGTAAAAACATATAGAGTTTTGTGGACATTGATGATAGGGTCTAGCCAAGAAGAGTCAGGGAGAGCAATTCAGTGTAGAAGAAACTATTAGGGCAAGATATCCTAGAAACACACAGAGGAATGTGATGCTATGGAAGCTGCAGGAATGAGTGCCACGTGTCACTGTCATACACTAACCAGTTCTGGGTAACAGACCCAGAGATGACTGAAGAAGGACTTGCTGTGATGTCAGTCCAGGGTAAGGAAGGGTCATGGGCCCTAGGTTTGTATACTGAGCAAGAAGCACTGGACTACCAGAAAGCAATGACCCCATCCCCACCCCACCCCAAAAAAAGAGCCTGGGTATATTTGTTTTTGCTTTTTCTGACAGCATGATTGCAGCCTTTGCTTTTTTGGATTCACCTGATACATTGTCAGTTTTGTTTCAGATACTCATTTTTATTCAGCCTTGGATCACTCCTACCATCTTCCACCTTCACTCCTACACAAATGCTTCAAAATGAAGATGGAGAAAATCACACAACTGATTGGGTTTTGACTGGGTGTCCACTACAAATTTTTATTATACAAACTCAACTGGGCTCTCACTGCTGCTAGGCAATTCTACCAAAATGTCCTGTGTCATCTCTCTTTCCTAGTCTCTCATTGCAGATCTTCCAAACCTTTTAATCCCTTCTCAAATTTCCCTTGGCACTCTGTCCCCTCATTCTTCCAACTGAGAACTTTACATCATACTTTGTAGGAAAAAAAATTAAGGCTCTTCACAGTTAGCTCACACCTCTCCTTTCTTTCTCATTTCATATTACTCATATACCTTCTGCCTCTTATACCCCATCTCACATGAGGTGGCTTTACACCTTACCAAAGCTAACTCCTCTATGTACTTAAAAAATTACATTCCTTCCCATCTCCTCCAACAAATTGCCTTCTCTGCCATGCTCATTTTATCACCTCAATGATCTCACAATAGCCAAATCCAGTGGCTTTTTCTCCATCCTCTGTCCTCATCCTCCATCCATTGTCCTCAAACTCTTTAAAGTCTCTGACACTGTTCATCACTCTCTCTTCCTTAATATTCTCTTCTCTCGATTTTCAGGTCACTAGTCTCTCCTGGTTCTCCTCTAACATATCTGACTTTTTTTTGGTCTTCTTGGCTAGATCCTCAAGCAGATGATGCCCTCTAACCCTTAGGAGTCCCACAGGGTTCTGTTCTACACCTCTCCTCTTCTTCCTCTATATTAATTCATTTGGTGAGTTCATCAGCAACAATGGATTTAATTACCATCACAATGTTAATGATTCTCAAATCTACCTATCTCCATTGACTTCTAATCTTAAATCTCCAACTGCCTTTGAGCCATCTTGGGATGTCCAGTAGATATCTTAAATTCAAGGTGTCCAAAACCAAAGTCATTTTCTTGTCCCCTAAACCCTCCTCCCTTCCCTATTACTGCAGAGGGAACAGCATCCTCCCAATCCATCAGGCTCACAACCTAAACGTTAACCTCAACTCAATATCTCCCCCTTCCCCAAATCCAATCTGTTGCTGAGGTCTGTCAATCTCACTTTTGTAACATCTCTAAAACATGCCTCTTTCTATCTTCTGATGCTGCTACCACCACCATGCAGACCTGATGGGTCTCTCATGCAGCTACCAAAGTGATTTTCCTAAAGTGCAGAACAAACTATGTGATCCCCCTATTCAATAAACCCCAGGGGCTCCCTATTCTTCCAGATTCACACAGAAAATCCTGACATTCAAAGCCATTCATAACACAGGCCATATCCCCTCCCACACATCTGTACACACTTTTCTAGAATTCTTGAACTTTCTCCCATACACTTTTTGACCTAGTGACCCTCCTCTCCTTGCTGATCATCAAACAAAATACTCCGTATTTCTGCTCTGGGCATTTTCTCTGGTCCCTCCTGCTTAAAATGTTCTCCTTCCTCCTCTTCTGCCTTCCTTGACTTCCTTTAAATCCCGATTAAAACCTCACCTTCTATAGGCAGATTTTCCCAAACCCTCTTAATTCTAGTGCCCTCCCTCTCTCATTTCCTACTTATCCTGTAGATGGCTTGTTTGTACTTATTTATTTGCTTGCTTGGTCACTCCCAGAGTATCATTAGATACCAGAGGAATCTGAGAAAAAAGAATAAGCCATAGGTAAAGAAATAAAAAGAAAAAAAAAGAAACAAACAAGAGACAGAGAGACAGACAGAGAGAGACAGAGAACGCTGACCTAGATACCCGGGCTGGGTGTCAAAATAGAAAACTCATTTATGATGAATAAGAGTAATAAGGAAGTCTCAATATGGGATACTTTACTTTTAGACACATTATCCCATCCGAGTCTTATAACTACCCTGTAAAATGGGCAATCTAGCTGTTATCCCCTTTTACAAAGGAGGAACCCGAGGCTTGAAGATGATAAGGAATTCATCGCCCACAGACACACGGGGGAATAACCAGTTCTTGGGGCTCCCATCTAGGGCAGCCTCTGGAAGGTCACGGACATCCCTCCCCCCACACCCTAGAGGACGCGGCTCTCCCAGGGTCTGGCCAGACCCTTCTTCCAATCCCCGCCTCCTCCCCCGGAGGCGCCCCGTTGTCCCCCGACCCTGCCCTTTCCCCACATCAGGGCTTCTCGGACCCGGGATCCTGGAGGGGAGGGACTCTGTGGTGGGCACCCACTCCTCCATAACCCTCATAGAGCCTAACACTGAACTCACCCTCACTCCAAGTAGGGCGCTGCATAGAGGGAGGGGTAGACCCCAAGAACACAGGAATAGAGGAGGAGAAGGTGAGGGAGGGGGAGGGACAGAGCATCTAGGGCCGGAAGTGGATCCTACCTCACCCACGGAAGCTCTCTAGAAGGGCCAAGACCTAGATGCAGACCATCCCAACCCCAGTGCGCATGTGCCAACCCCAAGTCTCTATCTCCTTGGTTCCTTGCTGGGGCGGGGCCACCCCTGAAGCTCCGCCCCTGGATCCCACATCTCTCTCATACATGCTGGGAGGATGCAAATAGGTGGTGTAGCTATGGTCTGGGGACAGTAAATAGATAGGTTAGCTCTCAGCTCAAATTTTGTCCTGACATTTAATAGCTGTGTGGCCCTGAGGAAGTCACATAACTTCTCTGAGCCTCATTTTCCCCATGTGAATAATAAAAGCGCCCTCCCTTTCCTGGGGTTGGCAGATAAGTAGCACAGTGGATGGAGTGCCAGGCCTGAAGCCAGGAGGGCCTGAGTTCAAATATGGATTTTGACACTAGCTGTGTTAACCCTGGACAAGTCACTTAACCTCATTTGCCTGTTTCCTCATCTGAAAAATGAGCTGGAGAAGAAAATGGCAAAGCATTCCAGTATCTTTGCCAAGAAAACTCTAAATGGGGTCATGAATAGTCAGACACAATTGAAAAACAGATGAATAACAAAACACCTCCCAGGGTGACTGTGAGCATCAAATGAGTTCACACATGTCAAGCACTTTGCAAAGTAGTCAAGCACGTGGGCATTTTATCATGCTTCGTAGACACTGCAGTTGTTTTAGTGTTTTCTTTTGTTTTTTTACAATCAAAGGTTTATGGCAACCCTGCAACTAGCAAGTCTGTCTGCGCCATTTTTCCAACAACACGCGCTCACATCGTGTCTGGGTCACATTTTGGTAATTCTCACAATATTTCAAGCTTTCTCCTTATTACGTCTTTTATAGTGATCTATAATCAGTGAATGATCTTTGATATTACTATTGTATTGTTTTGGGCTGCCACTGCACCTGTAAAATGGAGAACTTAATTGATAAATGTTGTGTGTCCTGACTGCTCCACTGACCATCCATTCCGGGTCTCTCTCCCTCTCCTTATGGCTCCAGATTCCCTGAAACACAATGTTGAAGTCAGGTCAGTTAATAACGCTACAAGAGCATCTAAGTGTTCAAGTGAAAGGAAGAGTCAACCTAGGCCAAACCCCTCATAGTTGTCTTATTTTAAGAAATTACGCATAGCCACCCCAATCTTCAGCAACCACCACCCTAACCAGTCAGCAGCCATCAACACTGAGGCAAGACCTTCCACCAGCAAATAGATTAGGACTTGCTGAAGGCTCAGATGATGGTTAGCATTTTTTGTAATGAAATATTTTAAATTAAAGTATATATGGTTTTTAAACATAACACCATTGCACACTTAAGAGACTAATATAATTTTTATATGCACTGGAAAATAAAAAAATTCATGTGACACTTTATTGTGAGTGTCACTTGACTTCAGTGGTACAGAGCCAGTAGAGAACCCACAATATCGCCCCTGTGAGTTTGAAGTAACTGGTAGACAGATGTGAGTGCTGAGAGGCTGTGGATGATCTCTAAGACTGCGAATAATCGATTCAAGGACTTGAATAGTGGAGGCTTTAGCTTTTAGACGCAGAAGGTATATGTGGGGGGGGGCGATGTTTAGATGGTAGGATGACCTGGGACCCTTCAAATGAGTTTTTGCTCCAGGTTGTAACAATGTGCTCAAGGGGAAAAGAAAAAGGATGTGGCCATGGGAGAAGAATGGGTTCCATGTCAGGGCAATTATTAGAGAAGGCTTGTTTCTCTATTCCCCAAAGTTGCAGACAATATGCCTCCAGCAGTTGAAGTTGGATTGGCCACTGATTTCTCTTTCCCTGGCCATCTTGAAGAAATGCAGGTCAAGAAATCATGGATATTATTCTGTCCCCTCTTCTTAGCGCCCTAGCACCCTTGATACAAATTTACCTTGAGTACTGGCCTTACCAGTAGAAAGTGTGATTTTTAGGTTAAGTACCCTCTTCCCAAAAACCTTCCCTATTGACAGAGGACTAACATTGCCTTAAGAGAAGACATTCATTCCTTCATCAATTAGATTTCAAATTTCAGAAACTTCTTCAGAAAGTCAGTCAACTGAAGCTCATCATTGTTAACAATAAGGAGTCCCCTGAACTTGTCTTTTGGAATTGTCATATTTTCCCAAAAACATGAGACCCAGAGTATGCAGGAGGCCCTGAATGTGTCAAGGATGAAGCCCCTTACCCTGAACTGATACAATTTGTCTTTTGCACCTCAAGCTGGACTCCCTATGTCTTTGGGAGTCAAGGCAGATGCTAGTCAGTGTGCACTAGGCTGAGAAACAACCTGTGTACCTGGGGTACTTGTAGATAAGCTGACCCTCCTATCTTCATGGTCTAGCTAGCAAATCTCAAGTGAAAAGAATGTGGCTTTTGTCATTGCCTTGCCCCTCCCCTTCAAGAGAAGTTTTGCCCTTTACCCATTTTTATTGCAACATTCCTCCACCCATGCCACATCCCCTTTGGTTGGAGATTTCTGGTACCACCTCCTTTTGTCGTACTGTTATAAGCATACAAACATCTGTAAGGATTGTGAACTCTTTGCTCTGGCTTTGGATTCCATGTGCATGTTTATTTCTCTTGTAATAAATCTAGCTGCAACTCAATGTCTCATGGACTTGTACTCATGTACTTTTTTTTGGTTAACATTACCAATGCCATGTTATTAACGGATATAGTATTGGAGAAAATACTGAAATTCTCTTCACATACCTCATCCTGAGTTCTCAAAGGCCAAGTCAGTGAGGTGGAACTTTTGGTATGTCCTATCAGGCTGGGAAAGCTTTAACTGAAGCCCTGGAGACAGCCTGTGATTTGGGAATAAACTTCCCTATAGATAGACAGATCATTACCACTAGTTTGATCATTACAAAAAAATTTTTAGCCATAGTAACTCTTCAAACACAACAGGGTTAGATTAATCTGTCAGTGAAAAATGTACCTATGCTAATGAAATAACAGGTCTTCCAAAGCATCAAAGATACTGACACAGCTCAGACTCTCCACTGAGTTGTTCCAAGGAACTAGAGAACAAAAGTTCTAATTTATTTCTACAGAATCAAATCCCTGCACTTAGCACAGCACCTGGCACATAGTAGGCTCTTCATTCCATGTCTTGCTGCACTTCTCTGATCTTCCTCATCATTAACCTGAGTCAAGTGCCTTCTCTCCCCTTCTTCCTCCCATCCCCTTTCCAGATTCCCTTTGTGGGTTGTCTTCCTACCCTTTAGATTGTAAACTCTCTGACGGCAAAGACTCTCCTTCTTTTTGTATTTGTATCCCCAGCACTTAGCACAGTGTCTGGCACACAATAGGCCCTTAATAAATATTTGTCGACTTGGCTAGGTGACTGAATCTCCATGGTGGAAGCAAGCTTGGTCCAACTTGGGAAGCCCTTCTACAGAAGCCCTGAAAGATTGTTTATCCAGCCTCAGTTTTAACACTTCCAGTGACAGTGAACTCATTACTATCTCACTTGTGAATTCATTACAATTTCACTGATGAACAATGCTACTTGTTAGATAGTTCTAGTTTATATTGGGCTGAAATCCATCTAACATTTCTCTGGTCCTACCTTTGCTCTCTAGAGCAACATGAAATCCATTTTCCCTTCCACATAAAAAACTTTCATACTTAAAAGTGATCATATACTTTCTTTTTTCTATTCTAAACATTCCCAGCTCATTCAACCATTCCATATTTGAGTGACATGGTTCCTAGCCCCTTCCTCATCCTGGTGTCTGGTTGCTGTAGACTAGAAATAAAATTCCCAGGTCATAAATAAATTGCACAACAAAAGAAGTCTCATTTTTAACAAAGAATATTTTCAATGTACAGACGCCTTTCAAACAGTCATTTTTATGTCCTGGTCTGAAATCAGTCTTTTATTATTTTAGGTTTCAATTTTCAAAACAACACAAGAACTGCTCCTGCAGAGTGTGAAAAGGAAGCTGGACTCAGCATCAAGACTTGAGTATGAATCCAAAGAGAGATTTCTAGCTTTGATATTCACTAGCCAGGACTATATTATACATTAAGTCCTTTACCACTCTGAAAGCTCCTGAGTACTATGATTCAATTCAATACAAAAAGCATTTAAATGTATGTAGATTTACTGATGATAACTAAATTTTCCCCACATTTATTATATTCTCTGGATTACTCCCTGTTCCAATCATAATGCTACTGAATAAAGACTAAAACAATCAGTGAAGGCTTGCCTATATTCATTATATTCACAATATTTGTTTTATATGTGAAATGAGGGGGTTGGACCAGGTGACCTCTAAAATGTTATAAATCAGATTCCATGAATCTATTAATTCTCTTGCAATAATAATATTAATTGATATTTCTAGAGTGCTTTCAGATTTGCCAAACACCTTACATAACCTTATCTCATGGGATCCTCACAAAAACCCTGTTTAATAAGTACTAATGCCTCCATTTGAAGGATAATAAAAGAGGGTCAGAGAGGTCAAGTGATTTTCCCATGGTTATAGATTTAGTACATGTCACAGGTGGGACTTAAACCTGGGTCTCTTCTGCCTCCAAGTCCAACTCTCTCCACCACACCATGCTGCTTCTTTCATGGTGAGTAGAGTGAGCTCTGACAACATATTTTCAATCATTATGGCTCAAGTTTTTCTACTACTACAAATTCTTTGTGTGTGAACTCTCAGATAGGTTTTAAGCTGAGAGACCTGAATGAAAGGTTTTCCACAATATTGACCTTTATAGGGTTTCTGTCTAGTGTGAGTTATCTGGTGTTGAATAAGGTTTGAGCTTCAACTGAAGGCTTTCCCACACTGAGCACACCCATAGAGTTTCTCTCCTGTATGAATTCTCTGATGCTGAATGAGGTGTGAGCTCTGAGTGAAGGCTTTGCCACATTCATGACATTTATAGAGTTTCTCTCCAATACTGTGAGTTCTCTGATGTTGAGTAAGTCACGAATTCAGGCAAAAAGTTTTACCACATTCTTCACAACCATAAGGTTTCTCTCCAGTATGAATTCTCTGGTGTAGAATAAGGTGTGAGCTCTGACTAAAGGTTTTGCCACATTCCTCACATCTATAGGATTTCTCACCTGTATGGACCCTTTGATGCTGAGTAAGATGGGAGCTTGAACTGAAGCCTTTCCCACATTCATGACATCTGAAAGGTTTCTCTCCTGTATGGATCCTCTGATGCTGAGCAAGATGTGAGTTGCAACTGAAGCCTTTTCCACAGTCATTGCATTCATAGGGTTTCTCTCCAGGGTGAGTTCTCAGATGCTGAACAAGGTTTGAGTTCCTACTAAAGCCTTTGGAGCATTTATTACATTTATAAGGTTTTTCTCCAGTGTGAATTCTCTGATGTCTAAGGAGCTGTGAGCTACGACCAAAGTTTTTACCACATTTATCACATACATAAGGTTTTTCTCCAGTATGAATTTTCTGATGTTGGATAAGGTCAGAATTGTATTTAAAGCTTTTCCCACAGGTGTCACATCTAGGGGTTCTGGCTCCTATAGTATTGCTTTTTTGTATAACAAAGTTTAAGTTAAGATGGAAATTTCTCCCAAATTCCTTACAGTCTTGAGGCTGTTCTTCTTTAGGAGGGTTTTTGTGGGTCATCACCATTTTCCAATCTCTCTCTTGGGAAAAGGACTTCTTTGATATCTCTGTACCCTAATGAGTAGTATAACCTAGGAAATAATAATATCAGTATTTCTACTCCCCTATGAAAAGGAGCAGTTCACAACAAAACAAGGTGAGTTAGAAAAGGTGAAAATGAGGAGAAAAAAAAGAATGAAGATGATAATAAGGACTAAGACAGAAATTTTCCGGAAGAGAAAAAGGGTGCTATGTGTATATCAGGATAGAGAGTGGATGGGGTGGGGCATTCAGGCAAGTGAGAAAAGTGACTGTGTAGGTAGATTAAACTCCTTAAAGCAAAGCAGTTCACGAAGGTGGAAAATGGAGTGAGTTCCCACAAAGGCAAGGAAAAGCATATGTCTCTAGGCCAGGTTAGGCTATTCCTAGGGAACATTAAGGAATATTCCAAGAGAAGTTATGTGAAGAGAATCACAGGGACAAAATCAACCTTTCTTCCTTCCTTCTTTCCTTTCTTCCTTCCTTCCTTCCTTCCTTCCTTCCTTCCTTCCTTCCTTCCTTCCTTCCTTCCTTCCTCCCTTTCTTTCTTTCTTTTTGAAGGGAGAAATCAGGGCAACTGGATTTAACTAACTTGCCCAAGGTCAAACGGCTAGTAAGTGTCAAGCGTCTGAGGCGGGATTTAAACTCAGGTCCTCCTGATTCTAGGGCCAGTGCTCTATTTATTATGCCACCTAGCTGCCACAGACCAGTGGTCCCTTTCTTCCCTCACAATATCATTCACCAGACATTCCTGGTAACTGTGTAACCTCCTTTTCTGTGGTACAATCTCTAAGAACCATTTCAGAATCACAGATTCTCAAAAGTGCAAAGGAACTCAGAAGCTGTCTATGCTAGCTCCTTCCAGAACCTATTCTGCAACATCTCCAACAAGCAGTCATACGACTTCGACTTGAAAATCTCCAATGGAAGGTAACTAACTACCTCCTGAGGCAGCCCATTCCACTTCTAGGTAACTGTAATAGTTAGGAAGTTTTTCCAGAAATTAAGCTTAAATATGCTGTCCCTCCTTCTGGTCTCTGGATTTGTACTTGAGGACCTAGAGGGTCACATGTGGCCTTGAAGCTGCAGGTTCCACACCCATGGTCTAATCCAACCCCTGCTATTTTACAGATGATGAAACTGATACTAGAAACATAAAAAAACTTGTCCAAGTTCACATAGGGAATAAAAAGCAGAATCAGGATTCAAAACCAGGAAAGTTACCTGCTCTGAGCCTCAGTTTGCTCATCTGTTAAACAGAGATAATAACCCCTCCCTACCTTTTCCAGAAAGAACTCTGTAATTCTTAAAGTGTTATGTAAACATGAGTTATAATTATGAGTCGTGTTATGTCTCTCTATATCTAGCAAATACTCCAGTGATCAGTTTAATTGTTTTTCTCTGTCCAAGACACCTTGGACTACACATTTCACCATCAGTTCATATTTAAAATGGCAATGATATACCTGTTTATCATCCTTCTACTCTCTCCTTTACGCTTACCAACTTCTGAACTTTGTTCAGTGAATGAGTTACCAAATCCCATCTACTCTCTCAAAAACATCACCCTTATCTACCCCTTTCCATCTCGCACTTCGTCCAGTAATAATTCTGCAAACTCATATGTATATTAAGAAATATCAAATCACTGTGTATCACCTTTCTGAATTATTATGACCTGTTTTACGGGATCATACACCTTCCTTACCAGCAGTGTCTGCAGTGATTTCTAGAATCATCCTTTCTAGTAATGACTTCCTCACAAATATGTGTGTATGTATATAGTGGCTTTTCTTTGTCCAAGATCTTGACTGATTCCTAGCCCTATCTTGGGGTCCCCTGGACACTCTCATTTCCTTCCTTCTTTCTTTCATGCCTGTCTACTTTCTTCTGCTTCAAGCACTGCTATCTAAAGCTACTTTAGTACAGTGACCCTTATTCTCATTTAAAACCTTCTACCACCGCAAAGTCCTCTTCCAAAGGTTGAGAATTTTTTAAGATAATGTGGACACTATAGATGCCAGTACCTATTCTCTCTTTCATCTGAGTTAAAGCCTTTTGGAGTGTCTTGGTCCTCAGTTCCTTGTATATCCAGGACCCATGGCTCTTCCCCTCCCTCCAGCTGGGAGATCAGCTTAGGTTTGGAGACTAGGAATTCTGCTCACAGGCAAAAAAATAAAATACGATGGTTTGTTTTGGGAATTCAAAGTTACCTTAGGGCTCAGTGCTGTCCCCTACACATGCAGAAAGTATGTAGGAAGGTAAGGAATATCCAGAGAGGCTAGATTGGAAGGCAGATGGGAATGGGTAGGGCTCTGAAGGGAACATCCTCCCGAAAGGTAAATAGGAAGTAAAATACTGGATAAACTAAAATACTATAGTAAAAGAATTGAGGAACTTAGACCAGAACAATGCATTTATCCAATCTCCCTCTAGACCACATAGAAGAAAAACAACAATAACAATCTCCCATTAAAAGGGCCATTATCACTGAAAACCTAATCTACATGGAACACAGCATAATCTCCTATAGGAAACTCAGAGAATGGGGAAGGGGCTGTCTTTGAGAGACCTAAGGAAACTGTCCATTTATCTCTTTGCTGGGATCAGATCAGTCACCTGAGGACAAAGAACAGGAATAACTTATCTCTGGGTCCAAAAGAGATGAGAAAACTCTTATCCATGTGGCACAGTTCATCAAAGTACTTCAGAAATTGCAGAAATATAACCCAAGAGGAGGGCGGAAGGTCTTTGGGGGAAGATTTGGGGGAAGATTCTGAAGCAAGGTCTTACTCAGCAATGTCATATTCCCATAATTCTCCAGCATCACGTTCCTATAGAGTTTCTTCTGGCAAGAGTCCAGATGTTTCCACTCCTGCGTGAAATACACAGCTACATCCTCGAAGGTCAGGGATTCCTGAAATAGTAAATTCTGTTGCTCCAAAGGTAATTCTACTCTCCCACCTTTCGGTGAAAACTGGCAGAGTTGGTAAACTCAGAAAAGGGACAGTACAAGGGGAAGCAGAGCAGTGTGCTGATAAATATTTATTTTCACTAAATGGTTTTATATTTACAAGGCTAGCACTTCAATCTCACTAGGTACTAGTTGAGAATTTGGGTAGGTACTACTATGTATCTGAATTTGAATACAATCTAAACTATTAAACTTTTCCAGGAACGGTTAAGTAAGAGTCAAGTATCCTCTATCTATAAAAAAATTTTTTAAAAAGTCATAAAAACAGCACAAACTGAAAAAAAGACCAAGAAAGTGATATTCAAGTGAGACAACAATCCAGCTAATTTATATTTTCATAGGTCATAGATTTAAAGTTGGAAAAGACCTCAGAGTTCCAATTCCCTCATTTTACAGGGGAAGAAACTGAGAAACTGAATATTTAAATGTCCTGCCCAGGGCCATACAGCTTGTAAGTGTCTAAGAATAGGATCTGAACCTAGGTCTTCCTGACTTCAAGTCCAGTGCTCTATCAATCAGTCAGTCAATAAGCATTTATTAAGCCTATACTGTGTGCCTAGCACTGTTTTAAATGCTAAGGATATAAAAAAAGGTAAAAACACTCCCTGACCTTAAGAAATTCACATCCCAATGGGGAAGACGACCTACAAACAACTAACTACACATGAACACAATCATTGGTCAGTTGTTCTTCAGTCATGCCTAATACGTCCTGATCCCATTTGGGGTTTTTTTTGGCAAAAATACTGGAGCGGTTTGCCATTTCCTTCTCCAACTCATTCTACAGGTTGGTTGGTGTCCTTTGTTCTCAAAGAGCACCAAAATGACATCACGATGCTAGAGTCAAGTTTCAATGTGTCCGACTGTGGCTGATCAGACCAACATGAGCTCAGGATGCTCTATCACAGGTCAGACACAAATAATCCGTGTGAATATTTGGGGTGGACTCTCCAAATCTGTGCATCCCGCATTTCCCTTGAGCTGTTTCAATTCTGCTTTGCTCATAGAGCACAGCACCTTCTCTGAACTGAGGCAAAAAGGGTTAATTGATTTGTCCAGTGTCACAGTTAGAAAATGTCTGAGGCCAGATTTGAACTCATGAAGATGAGTCTTTCTTAGGCCACATGCTCTATTTACTGCACTACCTAGCTGCCCCAACAAACAGGACAGATACAGGGTAAATTGGAGACAATCTCAGGGAGAAGAGAGGGATTTTTTTGGAGAAGAAAGTAGGATTTGAGCTGAGACCTGAAGGAAGCCAGAGGAGCCAGAAGGGATGGAGGAAGAGTGAGAGCATTCTAGGTATGGGGGACAGACAGTGAACAGATACAAGCGTCCTGTACAAGGAATAACAAGGCCAGTGTTGTTGGATTGTAGAACACATAGTAAGGCATAGAGTTTAAGACTACAGAAGTGGAAAGGGGTCAGGCTATGAAAGGATTAACATTCCAAACAAAGGGTTTTACATTTGATCTTGAATTAAAAGGGAGTTGCTAGAGATTTATGAAAAGGATAGTATC
>CM053594.1:67077156-67121131 GCA_028646575.1 Pseudocheirus occidentalis | reverse complement strand
TTTTTTTTTTTTTTGGTTTTTGGAGGGCAATTGGGGTTAAGTGACTTGCCCAAGGTCACACGGCTAGTTTTTGTGTTAAGTGTCTGAGGTCGGATTTGAACTCAGGTACTCCTGACTCCAGGGCCGGTGCTCTATTCACTGCGCCACCTAGCAGCCCCTCCCCCACTTTTAAAAGAATATTATCAGTAAAGTATATCAGTAAACTGTTAGCTACTCTGATGTGGGTAGAAAGAGAGCTCAAGGAGATCTCTAAAAAAACCAGTCTCCTCTTACTTCTCACTCTTCCTACCCTGAACAAGATTGTTCACCTGTGATCATCTTCCTAGAAATCACATACAGATTGAGTTGTTTACTCTTGAACTAATCCCTAGTCATATTCTGTTGTGGCCACATCAATACAATCGTCTACAGAAGGTTTTTCTATATCACCTCAAACCAAAATTAAAGACAAAGACAAAGCTTTGCCAGAGGATGGCTACCCTTACCTGACTTCCCCATTTGAGTGAGCAAAGGCATTATTCCCTTCATCCCTGCCCACTGGAAATGGGTCCCAAATTGTTTCCTCTCTAAATCCTCAACATTTTTAGTGCCCAACTCTTTCCCTTCAGCCTCCTCTCACTGCCAGTCAGGGAATTTGTCACCTTTAATCTAGATTACAAACAACAACAAAACAGCAACATCTCAGATTTATAAAGCAGTTCAAGGTTTACAGAAAACCCCACAGCCATGTGATAAGGTAGGTAGTACGCATTCTATCATCCACATTTTCCCCATAAGTAAAGTAACTAAAGCTAAGGGGAATTACAGGGTTTCCCCACAGTCACATACCTATTATGTAATTGCACCAAAATTCCAATCTAGGTTTTCTTGATTCCAAGTCAAGTCCTCTTTTCACTACCATGCTACTGTTCATCTAACACCCAGGACCCAGACTTCTCCATTTGTCATTAACACTTACAAAGTACCTAGAAATATGTTTAGATACTAGTCAGTTTATAAATGTTGAACTGAAAGTTAGTCTTTCAACACACGGCTATGGACAGGCCACCTGAGGCAACGCTGATGCTGCCTTACCAAGTCCTTCTTTTTCAAGGACTTCCCTAGGGAGCCCAGAATGCCCTTCATCTTCTCATTGTCTCTGCTTTTTCTCAAAGCAAACTCTTCTCATTATTTATCTATTGTCCTGAGGTATTTTCCACTCCAATATTTCATATAGTCAGTGAACAAGCCCTTATTAAGTGGTTACTATGCGCCAGAGATTGTGCTAAGCACTGGGGAGACAAAAAAAGGCAAAGAAAGGAAAAAGAAGAGAAAAAGACAAAAAACAAAACTTGTTACTACTCTCAAAGAGCTCACATTTTCACGGGAGGGACAATAGCAATATGAAAACAATTATGTACATACATTGTAATTACAAGGAAGAATATCTAGAAAACCTGAGTAATTATGGCAATAAGGATGATGAGGATTGCTACTAACTAGTCTCTCTCCCTCCCCTGTGCAGGAACCTCTCTGGGATTCATCTTTTTCCTTACCTTCCTGCAGATCCAACAGCCAGGGCTCCTCGCCTTGCTCTAGCTAGGAGATCACATCAGGCTTAGAGGCTGGAAGTCCTGCTTGTATGGAAGGAAATAGAATATACAGATTTGTACTAGGAACAAAAGCTGAGGCAGCTACAGGAAAGAGTTGGAAAAGGAGCAAATATGCCAAGAGTAGAGACTTCAAAAGAAGACACTCCACCCACAGTAGGAGTCCTTTGAAAAGGTGAGAATTCACGCACATAAGGACAAGAAGATCATACAGTAGTGGAAAGAACATTTTCTTAAAGTCAGAGGACCTAGGATCAAGCCTTTGCCTCTGTTATCTTGGGTCAGTGATTACCCTCCAGCCTGAGTTTCCTAATTCATAAAATGGAAATAATGCATGACTTCCCTCAGAGGGTTGTCATGAGAAAAGCAGTCTGTAAAAAGTAGCATGCCAAAGAAACCAGAGCTGTTATTATTTCATGTCTCCTTCCTGGAAGGATAAGAAACTTCTCTCCCCTTTGGAAGTAAAATGGATAATTTTAATTACATGCAATTAAAAAGGTTTTGCAGGGGCAGCTAGGTGGTGCAGTCAGTAGAGCACTAGCCCTGGAGTCAGGAGGACCTGAGTTCAAATCCGGCCTCAGACATTTGACACACTAACTAGCCGTGTGACTTTAGGCAAGTCACTTAACCCCAACTGCCCTCAAAAAAAAAAAAAGCAAATAAATAAATAAATAAAAAGATTTTGCACTAACAAAAAACAATGTAGCTAAAAAGAGAAGGAAAAAAGGAACCTGGGGGAAAATTTTTACAGCAAATTTTCCTCATAGAGGCCTCATTTCTCAAATGAGTAAGAAACTGACCCAAATACTTAAAAAAAAAAAGTGGGGAATGTCACACTAATAAAAGGTCAAAAGGATATGAACAGGCAGTATTCAAAAGAAGAAATCTAAGTTCTCAATAATTATATGAAAAAATGCTCTAAATTACTACTGAAAAGTAAATTAAAACTCTGAGGTATCACCTCACATCTATCACGTTTGACTCACGTGAAAGAAAAGTAAAATGACAAACGGCGGAGGGGATGGAGAAAAATAGAGACACGAATGCATTATTGGTAGAGCTGTGAACTGGACAACCATTCTACACAATAATTGGGAACTATGCTCAAAGGGCTATAAAAAAGTGCATATCCTTTGACTCTGCAATACTGCTTACTACTACTTTTTTATCACAAAGATATCAAACAAATAGGAAAAGAACCTATCTGTACAAAAATATTTATAGCAGTTCTTTGTATAGTGGCAAAGCATTGGAAATTAACAAGATACTCATCACCTGGGCTATGACTGAACCAGATATGGCATATGATTGTGATGGATTGCTATTGTACTATAAAAAATGATGAGAAAGATGGTTTCAGAAAATACTAGGAAGATTTATATGCAAGACTGATACAAAGTGAAGGGAGCAGTACCAGCAAAACACTGTACACAGTAATTGTGATATAGAAATGATGGTGAACTGAGAAACACTTAGCTAGTCAGTACAATGATCCAAAATAATTCCAAAAGACTCATGAAAAAAAATACAATCTACATCAAGAAAAAAAACTAATGAAATCTGAATGTAGTCTGGAACATATTTTTTCACTTTGTGTTTCTTGCCTTTTTTTGGCAATATGACTAAAATGGACATTGCAGAACAAGGAGAAAAATTATAAGATTTAGAGCTGGGAATAACCATAGAGATTCATACAAGTCAACTTCTTCATTTTACAAATGACAAAATAATGACTAAGAAGCTGGAAATCCTGTTCATGGTGAAGGAAACTGATTTGTACTAGAAACCAAGGAGGTGCTGGAAAGAGCGGAAAGGACAGAAGAGACTCCCTGCCCACATTTACAATGGGAACAGATGGCAGAGCTGATGTTTAAACTCAGGTCTTATGACTCCACATGCAGCAAGTACTCTTCTGGGGAACAATTTCAGGAACTCAAGAAGGGCAACTCACCTGAGACTTGGCCATCAATGGGAGCAGAGATGCCGTCACCTCGTCTTTTAGGTTCTCTAGTGGGAAGGGCAGGCACCAGGAAACAAGTGGAGCTGAATCAAGAAGAAACATAAGTGAGGACAGCTTTGGTCTGAAATTCATTTCTCACATGATTCTCCTCAACTGAAAACTCATGAGCCCCCATATACGGTTTCACATTTAGTGACGAACTCTTCTTGTCATTAAGTCACCTATGCAACAGAAGTAATACAGAGTGTTAAATATGAAGAAATTTGTCCCAAATGGAAGAAAGGAAGTGAGGAAGGAAAAGGGGGGTGAGGAAAGGAAGGAAGGAAGGAATGAGAGAAAGAAGGAGAGAAGAAAGGAATATTGGAAGGAAGAATAGAAGAAATGAGGAAAGGAATGAAAGACGGGACAAAGGAAGGATGGAGTTATTAAGCATCTATTATGTGCCAAACACTACACATATTTTCTTATTTAATCCTCACAACAACCCAACCCAAGATGTAGTTTCTACTGTTATCCTCATGTTACCATTGGTGAAACTGAGGCAGGTAGTTGTTAAGCGACTTACCTACATAGCTAGCAAACGTCTGAGGTGATATCTGAATTCAAATCTTTCTGACTCCAGACCCAGAGCTCTATCCATTACTCCAGCTAGCTGCTTTAGAAGACAGCACACTATGCTAGGGGAGCCAACCAAATGTGACCACTTGAGAAAGGTATTAGGCCCCTTCAGTAATTCACTAAAAAACAATGAGCACAGAACATAAGCGATCACCATGAAGATAACTGCAAGCTGATATACCTATATCTATTGCAGAGGATAAAGTAGAAAATTCTAGCAAAAGCTACACAAAAGCCTTCAAACAAAGTCACCATACATGTTTACACTCAGCCATCATACTAGTAGCATCGGCAAAGGGGAAAGAATGGTGAAAAATATGGTTTGAGATTAAGAAGTCAAAAACTTGTAGGCTACTCAGAAGCCTCCTGAATGCACATTACGGAGACTTTTTTCAAAAAAGAAGAAAATCAGAAGGCACTGGTTGTGGAGAAATTAACAACAGGGGGGTGGAGCCAAGATGGCAGAGAAAAAGCAGGAACTTGCTTGAGCTCTGATCCAACTACCTCTAATACTTGTAAAATATGACTCTAAACCAATTTGAGAACTACAGAACAAACAACTCTCCCACAGAAGACAGCTAGGCAGGCTGACAGGAAGGGTCTATCCCACCAAACTGGGAACCAAAGGAGTCACAAGTGAGCCACACAGGGCCAGACCTGTGAAATAGGTCAGCTGTTATTAGTTATTAAGATTGCAAATAGCACACTACAAAATAGCAAAAAGTACTAAAGGAGAAAACAAATCTGCCAAAAGACAGTTCCAAGGGAAGTTATAGATGAAGACTGAAGGACAACAGATAAAAAACTGAACAGATATGCCAGCATTCCTACAGCAATAAATTCTCACTATCAACATTATCAACTGCCCTACGTAGACTCTAGCATCTATAAAATGGGGATAATGGTACTCCCTATAAGTTTCAAAGGGGTATTGTGAGGAAAAAATGAGATAACCTATATGTCAACAGGCAATCACAATGTCACAAGACATATGTGAAAACCTGGTTTATTACAAGAGAAATGAACATCAGTGTGGAACCCAAAGAGTTCACAGTCCTTACATAAATCTGCTTATTTAAGACAGTACAAGAAAAGGAGAAGAAAATGGGGAGGGGTATAGCATGGGAGGGTAAAAGTACAGTAATTCTCTTGAAGGGGAGGGTCAAGGCAATGGCAAAAGTCATATTCTTTTGTCATGGGAACTGTCAGACTATGAAGACAGGAGGGGTCCACTTATCTGCAAAGGATCCCAGCTGCACAAGCATTTTCATCAGCCTATCACAGACTGGCTGGCACCTGTCTTGTTTCCCAAGGACACAAAGGGATTTCTGGTTGGGGTGCAAACAATAAATTATGTCAGTTGGGGGGACTGGGGGTCATCTCTGACATATTCAGGGCCTCCTGCATGCTCTGGGTCCAGTGTTTCTGAAAAATATGGTAATTCAAAAAGACAAGTTCAGGGCACCCCTTAACAATCATTAATATCTGCAAAGCTCTTTGCAAACTTAATACACAAATGCTAGCTAGCTATTATATATTTGACATGTAAATGGTAATTTACCTGCTGTTTCCCCTCATTCAAATTTAAGCTCCTACAGGGCAGGGATTATTTTTGCTTTTCCTTGTATCCTCAAAACTTGAGACAATGTCTGGCACTGACTGAAGGTGATCCGATTACAAGGCCATTTTATACCTTCCACCTTACTGAATTTTACTGATTATTGCATTAGATAAGAAATACTGAATTACTTAAAATGTTGTTTCAGCCCCATTTCTTCTGTTGAAGGTTTTTAGTGTTGCAGTTGACATTTGGTGTCAACCTATGCCTATGCCACCCATGCCAAATGTATTTTCCAAATGAGAAGAAGCTTCTATTTTATCTAATAAACTTGGGCATAAAGTAATATGTTGCAACTAATGTATTATTGATAATGATACGCTAATATGATGCGTAAATGGACACTTGAAACAGTGTCAGTGATAACTGAAAGAATATGGGAAGGGGAAGACTGTACAACTGGACAAATGTCTCAGCTTCCAAAACTGGAAAGAAAACAGAGTCTACAAACTGCAAACTATAGTTCAGCAACTTTGATTTTAATTCTTTGTAACAATTAAGAACTGGTCATTAAAGACACAGCTAAATGTTAAAGAAGGTATCTCTTTAATAACAGGCTATTAAAGAGATATCTTGAAAAGGAAGCAGCAATTTAAAAAAACAAACAAACAACCCAGGATGACTTCATCAAGAACAATTTTCTTCCTGACAGGTTTAGCAACCTAGTACATCAGAGGAATTCTATACATATTAACATGCCTAGAGTTGAGCAAGACATCTAAAATTCTTAATCTTTGAACCATTTTTAGTTTTAAATTATCAAAGTATCTCTTTTTATAAAGTATCTCTAAAAGATAAAATTTAAGGTTCCTCTCATAGAAAAGGTGGAAAGATATACCCTAGATAGTAATAAAATTAGATTGATTGGGAGCTAGTGAAACAGCCATATTCTAAATTCTTATTAATGGCTCAATTATCACTTTGGCAAGAGGTCACCTATAATATCCAAAAGGATCTGTGAATGAGTCTGTATTCTTTGACATTTTTATTAATAAACTGAAATAAGATAAAGATGGCATGTTTGTAATATCTGTCGGTGACGCAGATCTGGAAGGGATAAATAACACACAATGGGTGTCAGGATTCAAAAAGAATTTGGCAGGCTAGAAGAGGGTGGGGAACCTGTGGCCTTGAGGCCACATGTTGCCCTTTAGGTTTTCAAATGCAGCCCTTTAACTGAATACAAACTTCAAAGTTCCCTACCTCTGAGCTAGAGATTTGGGTTGACTTGAAAAAGATGAAAGTCAGTGGAAAAAATTTAAAGTCTTACACTGAGGATCAAAAAAATCAATTTCTCACATGAAAATACAACTGCTAAATTGACATTTAATACCGACCACATATAAGCTGGTGAAGGGCCAGGACTGTTCCATTTGTATTGTTGTATTATCTTAAGTTCAGCTTAATAAATGTTTGTTGAATTGAATATGATCAACACTGCACAGGCCTCTGCACAGAGTGAAGCCCATGGAGAAAGGCACAGCAGACTAAGCAGCTAAGAGCCAGTGAGACAGCAATGAATGGCCTAAGTGGCTGGTAGAAGGATTTTCTAACATTCACTTGCCCCAGGACACTTATTAGGTTATAAGGGGTTAATGATGAAGGTTGGCATTTAAGTCTGCTTTAAAGTTTGCAAAGCCCTCTGCATAAATGATCTCATTTCAGCCTCACAATCCTTCGAGGGAGGCTAAAGGTCTATCATTATTCCATTTTACAGAGGAGGAAACATTTCAACTTGCTAGGGTCACATTGCTAGAAAACGTCAGGGACAGGATTTGAACCAATCTTTTCCTGCCTCCAAGTCCACTGTGGCCACCCTCGGGCTCCCCACCAGGGACAGTCTCAGGGTTTTCCCCCTTTCACACACACTCACCCCCCACCTTACTGCTTCATTTGCCTTGGGCCCCAGATTGGCAGAACTGGAAGGAGCTTCAAAGAACTACCTTTTTCAGAGGGGAAACTGAGTCCCAGAGGGTAGGAGGGCCTTGTCCAAGCTGACACTGTGACTAAGTGACAGGGTCGAGACCCAGAGATCAGCATCTCCCAGGATAGGGCTCTTCTGAGTCCACCCCCCAAACACACCCGGCCCTCAGACAGACCCCGACCCGGACTCACCGTCGGCTCGGGGCGCGCTGTGTCCTGGGCCTGGGGAAGGAAAAGATCTATTTGTAACCTCAGTTAACAGCGGGCGAACTGGGCGGAAACCAGATGAACCAGGGCTGGAAGCAGCTCCCGACTCTGCGACCGTTCTAGGATGCCTGGAGGACTCGTGAATCTCTATGGCCCTGCCCAACCCTCTTCTTGCAAGCCTAGGAGCAGGCAAGAGCACAGAGCAGGGACGCCAGGGAGGAAGACCTCCTTAGATCTCTCCCTCACTGGCCTCTCCCAGGAGTCCTCACGTCACTGCCTTCCTCCTGGCGCCCTGACCCAGACATTTAGTCTTAGGGGGAGCCTTACCACCAGGGTCCACAAAGCTGTAGGAGGATGGAGGCCACTTGCATTTTCTGCCCCTCACTCCCACCAAAGGTTAACAACTGCCCGTCAAAAGATGATCAGCCAATCACTGATCTCACTGAACTTCAGCCACACAGACTCATCACAAGAAAGCTCCTCAGAGACCATCTAGTACAACCTGTACTTGGACCTGAATCCCCTGGGCAATATGCCCTACACATGGCCATCTGGCCTTTGAAGACCTCCCGCTACCTCCAGAGAACAGCTCGTTCTGCTTTGGGAAAGCTCTAATTGTTCTAAAGTTTCTGTAACAACCAACCTATTTTTCTCTCTGCAATTTCGACCCACTGCTCCTAGAAGGAACTAGTTAGTATTCAGGGTCATCAAGAAAGGCTGAAACTTGAAGAAAGTCAGGGAAGACAGGAGGGCAAGATCAAGCTGAAAGCAGACGCCAAAACCCCATCCCAAAACACAGAATTGAGGGAGGGACCCTGGCCCTAGCACAGGGTCTAGATTAAGGTATTAAAGCTGGAGGGATAAGAAACCAAAAAAGAAAGCTACCACAACAAAAAATCTAAACATTGCCCAAAAGACCAGCATTAATTCTATAACAACAAGCAGAGACTCAAAGGGGAGGGGAGGAGGGGGGAAGAAATGGATTTTCCACAAAAACTACAGGAATATCTAGAAGAAATGAAAATAAAGACTAACATAAAAATTCTACGGAAAAGAACTGGAATAAGAATAAATAGAAGAGAAATCTCACTTAAGTAACATTTCATGAAAATTAAAACAGGCCAAACAGTTTTCATTGACTTCATACAAGAAACATAAAAATAAAGTAAAAACAAAGAACAAGCAGAAGAAAATGTAAATGACGTGATTTGGGGGGGAAAGTGAGTATACTTTAAATTAAATAAAATAAATAAATAAATAGTATTTTAAAGACCGGGAAGAATAGAGTATGTTTGTAGACAGACGGTAAAGAACCACGGAGAGGAAGCAGCAGAGGGAGGATGTGAAGGGGCATAAGAAGGGCTTGGACTCCAAGGCCAGGACTTGGAGAAGGCTGGAGGGGCTGGGATCCAGGGACAGGAGCAGGGACAAACGTGCATCTTAAGAAGTCGACCCCCGGGGCCAGAGCCTGGGTTTGAATTCCGTTTGTGCTACAAACAACATGCGGGGCCCGTCCTAAGACCGCAGCCCTTTCCAGAGCTCGTCCCCAGTACCCACGGCCCCCTCCAGGCACCGCTGCATTTTAAGTTACCTCCTGGGCAGAGGACAGCAGGCAGCAACAAGCACACCCGCAGCCCTCACAGCTCTTACCCCCTCTTCCTTCCAGACTGCCTGACTCACCTTAGCTGGTTCAGCTCAACTCCGAAAAACAGAAGTGATTGTACCGTGCCCCCCCGCCGCCCCGCTTCCTCTGCCAGCCACTCTAGAGCAGAACCTAAGCCTCTAGGGCCCAGTGGCTCTCAACCTGTGGGTCGCGACCCCTGGGGGGAGTCGAACGACCCTTTCACAGGGGTTGCCTAAGACCATCGGAAACAACATTTCCGATGGTCTTAGGAACTAAGACACAGCTCCTCTATCAGTCTCCAGGCGGATCCGCCCACATGCAGATCCGCCCACACACAGCATTAGGAAGGTTCAGAACCACTGCGTCTAGGCTGGGAGGATTTGAGTCTCCATGTTTCTTGTCCCTGAGGTAGCACCTTGACCCTGCATTGGGATCACTGGGAAAAGACCATCTTAGAAGGGGCTGTGTGGTGACAAGAAAACAGCTCTTGGGGAATAGCGTGAGAAAGGCTCAGGAGCCCAGGATACTTCAACTAAAAACTCTATTCATCCATGGCTGAGGGGGCTCCTGGCAGTCAGATCCTCACCTCATCACTACCTCACCTTTTTGGACATCCTCACACTAGAATACTTTTTTTAAAAAATTAGTTTTCTTATAGTTTACAACATTCAGTTCCACAATCCCTTTAATTCCAAATTTTTCTCTCTTTTCTCCCTTTTCACCCCCTTCCCCCCATGGCGGCATGCAATCAAATACAGGTTCTACAAATACCTTCACATTAGACATTAGTCAAGTTGTAAAGAAGGATTAAAACCAATGGAATGAAGGAGAAAGACCGGACCAAAAAAAAAAAAAAAGATACAAAAGAGAGAGGGCAAGTAGTTTGCTTCAATCTGCATTTAGACTCTGTAGTTCTTTTCTCTGGATGTGGATACACCGTTCCATCATGAGTCTTTTGGATTTGTCTTACAGAGTTGCACTGCTGAGAGGAGCCCAGTCTATCAGTCAGTCGTATCTGTAATTGTGTACAAAGGTCTCCATGTCCTGTTCTCCTCACTCAGCACCAGTTTAGATAAGTCTCTCCAAGTTATTATGAAGTCCGTCTGCTCCTCATTTCTTATGACACAATTGTATACTATTACATTTATATACCACAACTTGTTTAGCCATTCTTCAATTGATGGGAATCCCCTTGATTTCCAATTTCAAGCCACCACAAAAAGAGCTGCTATAAATATTTTTCTACATAGGGCACCATTCCCCACTTGTATTATCTCTTTCGGATACACTTCTGGAGGTAGTATTGCTGGGTCAAAGGAGTATGCACTTTTTTTATAGCCTTTTGGGCATAATTTCATATTGTTCTCCAGAATGGTTGGATCAGTTCACAACTCCACCAACAATGTGTTAGTGTTACCATTTTTCTCCATGACGGCAGGAACCACTTCATTTTTGTCTTTGAATCTTAAGGGACTGGCACAAAGTACACACTACTATGACTGGGGAGTAAAAAGTGCAGGGGCAGCTAAGTGGTGGAGTGAATAAAGCACCAGCCCTGGAGTCAGGAGGACCTGAGTTCAAATCCAGTCTCAGACACTTAACACTTTCTAGCCCTGTAACTTGGGGCAAGTCACTTAATGCTAATTACCCTGCCTTTCCCCTCTCCAAAAAGCAAGAAAAAAAAAAAAGGTTTAGTGCAAGTGTCAGGAACCCTTTCCTGACCTTGCCAATTTTCTCTGATTTCTCCTTCCTCAGATATTCCTAGGGCACTACAGATTTTTTTTTTCACTTTCCCTTCACATTCTACACTTAAGACTATCATTACCACCCATCTAAACTACTGCAATAGCCTCCTAACAGGTCTTTATACCCTGATTCTCTCCCCATTTCAATTCATATAAAACCTAACATTTATATAGTACTTTAGGTCTGCAAAATCCTTTATATGGATATTTCATATTACTTCCACAATAACATTTCTAATAGAAAGTCAAATCATTCATCTCAAAGAAGTCAAGAAACTTCTTATTGCCTATACCAAATACAGTTCAAATGTTTCCAAGACTATAAAAAACCGGTACCATCTACCTTTCCAATTTTATCTCATATTACTCTCCACATTCTCTATGCTCTAAGTCAAAATGGACTATTCAGTGCTCTCTTGGGCATGTCTTACACTTACTCCACTGTACTTTTCTACATGCTGCTCCCTATGTCTGGAGTGTCCACCTCCCATTCTTGTTTAATTCCTTCCTATCCCTGGAAACCCAACTCAAATACCACTGCCTCCACTGAAACCTTTCCTGCCTGATCCCTTAGGCAGCTGACTACTTCAAAGATTGTATTTTGTTTTATAATTCTTTAATGTGCTTCTCATGAAATGCTTTGTAATGTACTTATGTTTGTGTCTTGATCCCTGTGCTAGATGTTTAGTTCCACGAGGACAGCAGTTGTGTCTTATTTTAGGACCAGAGATAGAACTGGAAGAGACCTCAGGGAATATCTACCACAATCCCCTCAATTTACAGATGAAGGTACTGAGGCCCAGAAAAATTGTGATCCAAAGTGATCAAAGAGAGTAAATGGCAAAGGGAGTATCTGAAATCAGGTCCTCTTACAGGGAAGCAAAGTCCAACATGAAAGTGTTCATGCCCTCAAGGAGTTTACACTCTATCAGGGGAGACACTACGTAGGCGAGGCCAGGCACATCTCCCAACCCTGGGCTCTGCACACAGCAGTCACTGAAGAAGTATTTGAGGCACTGTGGTCCGCTGGCTGAATGAATGAAATCTCACACATCCTCTGCCTCCACCTCTTCTCAAGGGTGGGGCCTCCTGCAAGGCTCATCCTCTGCTGGGGCCTCAGTTTACAGCCACTGTCCAAGGGGGTACAGGAGATGATGGCAAAGGGCCCTAGATGCCTTTAGTCCTGTGACTCCTCCAGCTCCCTGAGCCCAACCCCGTTCCTGACTCAATCCCTATCCCTACTCAGGAGGGATTTGGAGGTTCTGGGACTGTACTGACCATTTGTGTTGTGTTCTCAGACCTTGTATATGAGTCTGTGTTGATTTTACAGGCAGAGAGTGAATTGATTATGGTGCGAGCAATGCATGTGAATGTTTTGACTCTGTTAAGCCTTTTCTTCCCAGAAACAGAACTGTGAGCTTCAATATGGAACAGGAACTGGACAAGGAACTGGATGAGGAGTTGAAAGCTGCCTACCTTTGAAACCAGGGGACAGTTGGGTAAATTCAGGCAAAAGGAGGGACCATGGAATAGGAATCATGGAATCTGAGAGCCAGCCTCAGGTCAAGATGAAATAGTTTCTTAATGAAACTAAGAAGAGCATGATTTACTGCAGCCTAAGGGTGGAGAATGTTGACCTTTGTACTTTACCTACTTAAGGCTTGCTCCTTAAGGATGACTGAGTTAAAGACTTACTGAATGACATCTTTTAAACTTTAAAACTATGTGGCCAAGTTAATGACAAGTTGTTACATTATAACAGTGAATACTGTACTTTGGTTTCTGTGAATGTTTTGCTTTGATTTACTGCTGAATAGAGTGCACTATACACTGTGATCAGAATCTTAAAGCTTGATACACTAATACTCTGGAAAGCTGCTCATCCTTGGTTTTACAGGTTGTTATTGTATAAATTGTCCTCTAGGTTCTGCTCACTTTGCCTAGATTGATGTCTTTTCAGATTATTCAAAACCATCCCTTGGGCAATAGAATCATATTACTTTTATATATCAACATTTGTTCAGCCATTCTCCATTTAATGGGCACTCCTTTAGTTTCCAGTTGTCAGCACAAAAAGAAGTCTTGGAAATTGTTTTTTTTTTCTCCCTAAATGGATCATTTTACCTTTAATTTCTTTGGCATATAGGCTCAATAATGGTATTTCTGGATCAAAGAATATAGACAGCTTAGTATGAAAATGCAAGTCTGAAAATTACACCAAAAGCCTTTTCAGGTATGGTCTGCAGCCAAAATTCTTGATGTCTTTGTGGGAATTTGGACATTCTCCATAGGATAACACAGAACATTCAGTTCAGCAGTGGCATCATCGTTCCTCCTGAGTAATTTTGCCAATGCCTTACACTACCCCCAAATGATACACGGTAGTGTATAAAATCCTTTCAATACCACTGTCATGATCTGTTAGAAAGATAACTGCCAGTGTAATGTAGGAGCTAAGCAACGATGGGGTTAAGCACCTAAGTAGAGGACTATCCTTAGACTTTAGAAGGGATATCATTTTTTCTGTGAGTGGGAGGAAGAAGCATGGAGTAAAGAGAGGATGATGATGGTCAGACATTACAATTGGGTATTTAATAAATGTTTAATAAATTAGGTATTTAATCAATATTTACCGCATTGCATTTTATTAAACTGGTGCATTAAGGTGCCATGTATCTAGACCCTAAGGAACAGATAAGTTGGGAGGTAAAACAGGGATATAGAAAGATTTCCCTCAACAAACTTCTCAGGTCTTTCAGATTGACCTCCCCTATACTTTTTTTCTCATTCTAAATTGTATTGACATTAATGAACACAGATGTTTCAGCCCTACCTATATCGTAATAAATTCCTTAGGGACAATTGTTCAGCATGGAGCCCAGTATAGTAAGAAGTATCTGATGAATTAAATTTGTTTGTGAACTAAAGGTCTCCCAGGAGATGGGAGTTGAGCTTCTGGATCTTTTTGTAGGTACACAGGTGTCAGCAGGACTGTATCTCAGGCCCCTTCCTCTCTTGTAATGGAGTTTCCACAGGCAGCAGAACATACTCGTTCCTCCATACCTGGCCTAAAAATCTATAACTTTGGAAAAACTGAGGTGGGGCAGGTGGAGAGAGATCCTCCAAATCCCTTTTTAGGGATCTGTGTCTGGTCCTATGGTGTATTTTTATTCATGACCTGGATGAAGGCATAGACAGCATACCCAGCAAATCTGCAGATGTCTCAAAAATGGAAGAACAGCTAAGACATTGGATTGATAGGATCAGAATGTACAAAGATCCTGACAGGTCAGCATATTGTACTGAATCTACTAAGAAAAAACCCAGCAGGGATGAAGAGAAAGCCTTACACTTGGGTTAAATAATCAGCTTCAGAAGTTGTAAGAGGCAGCTAGGTGGCTGGATGAATAGAGCACTGGCCCTTAAGTCAGGAGGACCTGAGTTCAAATCCAACCTTAAACACAAAACACTTAAGTAGCTATGTAACTTGGCAAGTCACTTAACCTCAACTGCCTTACTTCCCCCTTAAAAAAGATTAGTTTATCTATAAAAAAATATGGAGATTATAGTGGAGTGAAGATCAAGTCAGTTCTGTGATACGGCTACCAAAAAAGTTAATGTGAAATACGGCTTCTTAGACCTAAGGTGGTGACAGTACCTCTCTACTCTGCCCTGGTCAGATTGCATCTGGAACACAGCAGTAAGTCCTGGACACCATAGTTTGAGAACATGGATGACCTAGACAGAGTATCCAGAGGAAGGCAACCAGAATGGTGAAGCTCCTTGAGTATGTCACAGGAGAATCAAACTCATTGACGGCATCATGACTATATCGTCTTTGTCTTTGTATGCTCAGATGTAGCACAAAGCCAGAACCTGCTTGATTGGTTGCTGACTGAAAGAACTGGGGATGTCTCTATTCAATTATCTATCCCACTCACTTTACTAAGCGTTTTCCTTCTTTTCCCAAGGTACCACAGTACCTTCCTTCCATCCTTCTAGCTGCAGACTTCTGATAGGTCAATGAAAAAACTGAAACCATCATGATTCCCATCTCTTCCACAACTTCTGCAGGAGGCCTTTTCCAATCCACCCGATACTGAAGGTGACTTCCTCTTTAAAGTTGCCTTATATCCATGCCATATGTATCTTGTACATCCTTATTTATATAAATTTGCCCTCACAATCAGGATGTAACCTTCATGAGGGAAGAAATTATTTCTGCTTTTTATTTGCTTAGTGTAGGTTCCCACCCCTGGTCTAGTACTTAACTGATATAATATGAAGTGCTAAATCAATGCTTATTCATTAAGTCATTGAAGTTTACTCTGCAAAAATGATGGGTGACTTCAAGCATTGGAAAAATTGACATGTGGAAGCCAGTTGAGATTTCTTCCGTTGGTCCCCAGGAGGGAGAATGAGGAGCAACAAGGGAAACTTAAAAAAAAAATAACATTTATAAAAGCATTTCACAAGCAGAATGGACTGCCTCAGATTATGGTTTTCCCTCATTAGTGATTTCCAAACTGATGAATCATTCCTTGTCAGTTGTTAAAGAGATTATTTTTCACAGATGTATTGGACTAGATGGATGACAAACTCCTTTTAATGAATCAGCAAGCATTTATTAAGCTGCAACTTATATGTCAGGCAATGTACTAAGTTATGAAAGCACCAAGGAAAAAAACATTCCAAAGCTTCAAGGAATTTCCCTTCTATCAAGGGAGACAAACTGTACAAATATACAAATTAAATTTGTATCTTTTTTTTTTGATGGGAAAAAGTAGGGCAACTAGGGTTAAGTGATTTGCCCAAGGTCACACAGCTAATTTTGCATGTGTGTCTGTGTGTCTTAAGTATCTGAGGCCAAATTTAAACTCAGGTTCTCCAGCCTCAGGAGTCAGTGCTCTATTCACTGCACCCTATACAATGTAATTTTGACAAGTTCTAGCACCACTAAGGATCAAGCAAGATCTGTTATATAAGGTGGCATTGATCTGCACTTTAAAATAAGCTAAGGATTCTAAGAGACACAGGTTAAGAACTACATTCTAAATATGGGGAACGCTATTAGAAAAGGAAATGGGAGATAGATTGTCATGTGAAGGAACAACTGTGTCAGTCTCTATGGACTACAGAATAAGGGGCACTGAAATCTTTCATTCATAGATTTAGAGCTATTTAAGCTGAGATTTGTGTCTTTGTGACTTTAAACCCAGTGTTCTATCCAGTGAACTATACATACCACACTGCCTCTCAATGTTGAGTCTGAGATGTTTATGGGATATCAAGTTGAAATTTCAAGTCCAAAAGGAAGTTGGTGGTACTGGATAGTAGTTCAGAAGAGGCTGGGGTTGGACATGCATACATACATGTGTGTATGAATGGGTCTCATTAAATTAACTCACAGAAAAAAGAATCATTAACAGTGAATTTAGAGAGAGAAGGCCTGGGACAGAGATCTCATTGTTGGGGAGATTGTAGGTATTCATCTCATTGCAGGCAAAAAAAAAAAAGGTTAAAAAGCATGGGGAAAGGAATCTATGGCTGGAAGATTGCAAGACTATTCAAAATTGTTTAGTACTGCTTCTAAATTATATTTTATTTTGCACTGTAACTAATGCATGCGTGTGGTAAGACGGAAACTTAAAAAAAAGTTTCTAGTGCCATTGATATTAAAATTTTATGGTAATGATCCAATCTCCCTAGATGCCTAATCGTGCTTTCTAAATAACAGGTACAATATAAATGACTGCTGAATAGAATTGAGCAAAAAAGCCAGAAGATGACTTAAGATGTGTGAAATGAGAAGCAGGTCGTAAGGCCTTATGTTTCCAATTAAAGATATTTATCATGTCAATTTTATTTATATCAGGTGAATAAAACAGATAAGAGTCCATCCCTGTAGAAGGTTAAAGGATTTAATCAGAATTTGTTACAGTATAGATACTGACACTTAACAAAGCTAGAAACATTACACATGTAGACTTCATGCCACTGTATTTAAAGATAGGAGGAATGACTAAAACTTTGCATGTCAGGGTCAGAATTCAAAAAGATTTCAGACTATAATTGAAGGCCAAAATGAATTAAATGAAATTTAATATAAATATATGTAAAGGCCTGCAGCAGATACAAAATTTGATTATCAGAATACACAATTAAGAGATGGTTAGAAAATAATTCACATGAAAAATATCAAGAGGTTTTGCTGGATTGCAAACTCAGTATGACCCAAGAAAGTGGAATGAAACCCCAAAATACCTAACAAAAATGCTAACATGACGTCAGGCTGAATTAATAAAGGCATGACCCCAATCTGGACCACTGTATTCATTTCAAAGCACCATATTTTTAAAAGAACATTGAAAAACTTGACTGTCTTAGAGGAGGGCAAACAGTACAGTGCAGAAAACGGAGATAACTTCAATTCAGTTGAAAAATGTTTAGTGAGGACCAGTGCTTCCAAAACTTTCTGGTATCAGGACCATCAGTACCAGACCATTCCCCCTGCTACCCCAGCAAAGAACTTTGTTTATATAGGTTACATCTATATTGACAATATCAAAAATTAAAACATCTTATAATTAATATGAAAATAGTTTTGATGTTGAGAAAACTCTTAAAAAGATGTCCTGAACTGGTCTGAGGAAAATAAAACTTTAGAGAAGGCATGATGGCTAACCTTAAGTATCACAAAGGGCTAAAATGAGGAGAAAGGACCAAATTTTTTCACCAAAGCAGAACTAAGAGCAATGGCTTAAAGATGCAGACAGGCAGATTTCAGTATAATGTAAGGGGAAAATTCTGAACAAAATGTTGTCTAAAAGGGTAATAACCTGCTTCAGGAGGTAGAAGAATTCCTATCACTGGAGGTCTTTAAGCTGAGACTGGATAACCATTTGAGAGGGATAGTGTGGGAGGATTCCTTTTCATCTACAGATTGAGATCAGATAACTTGTGAGCATCTGCCACCTCTGAAAAGTTGTGACATTGAAAAAGGAGGTATTGCTAAAACCATTCCCACATTCTCATTGATGTTTTTATCAGTATGACTATTCAGATATACATTAAATGAAGGGTGCTACAAATGCAGGCTTGTTGGCATGCATTACATTTATACTGTTTCTTGCATACTGGTTTTGTAATGTAGTTTAAGGCATGAATTCCAAGCTGAGGCTTTTCTATACTTAACAGTCATTCACAGTCTCTTTCCAGGCAACTTTATATGGCTTGAAGTATCAGAAAGTTTTCATATTAATTACTTTGGTTGGATTTCTAATCAGTATGAGTTCTCTCATGTAGAATAAGATTATGATTCCTACGAAAAGCTTTCCCACACTGATTACATTTAAAAATTTTCACTCTAGTATGAATAATCTGATGCTGAACAAGAGTTGCCTTCTGAGTGAAAGCTTTCCCACATTCATGGCATTCATAAGGTTTCTCACCAGTGTGAATTCTCCTGTGCCTGAAAAGAATTGAACTTTGAGTAAAGGCTTTTCCACATTCATGGCATTTATAAGGTTTCTCACCAGTATGAACTCTCCTGTGCCTGATAAGATGTGAACTTTGAGCAAAGGTTTTCCCACATTCAACGCATTTATGGGGCTTTTTTCCAGTATGAATTCTCTGATGTAGCCTAAGTAGTGAGCTTTGACTAAAGGATTTCCCACATTCATCACATCCATAAGGTTTTTCTCCAGTATGCATTCTTTGATGTTGAATAAGCTGTGCTTTCTGAACAAAGGCTCTGCCACATTCATCACATCCATAGGGCTTTTCTCCAGTATGAATTCTCTGATGCTGAATAACTTGGGAACTCTGAAAGAAGCCTTTACCACACACATAACATTTAAAGGGTTTCTCTTCAGTATGAATTCTCTGATGTAAAATAAGGCCTGAGGTGCAACTGAAAGCTTTTGAACATTTCGGACATTTATATGGTTTCTCTCCAGTGTGTATTGACTGATGGCGAGTAAGACGTGAACGCCAACTGAAGGCTTTCCCACATTCATTACATTTGTATGGTTTTACTCCAGTATGAACTACCTGATGCTGATCAAGAGTTGAACGTCCACTGAATGATTTCCCACATTCTTTACATGTGTAGGGTCTTTCTCCAGTGTGAATTCTCTGGTGTTGAACAAGGTGCATGTTCTTAATAAAGGCTTCTCCACATTCATGACATTTGTAGGGTCTCTCTCCAGTGTGAATTCTTTGATGTTCAATAAGTGTTGATCTTTGAGTAAAAGTTTTTCCACACGCATTACATTCATGAGGCTTCTCTCCTGTGTGAATTCTCAGATGTGATACAAGCTGAGAATTCTGAACAAAGGCTTTTCCACACTCATCACAACTATAAGGTTTCTTTCCAGTATGAATTCTTTGATGTTGAAGAAGGTTTGATCTCTGACTAAATGTTTTCTGACACTGATTACATTCAAATGGCTTATCTCCAGTATGAGTTCTCTGATGTCCATGAAACAGTGACTTCACACTGAAAGTTTTACCACATTCATCACATCTATAAGGTTTTTCTCCAGTATGAATTAACTGATGTTGAAGAAACTGGTGGCTGTAAGTGAAAGCTTTTGAACATTTATTACATTTATATGGTCTTTCTCCAGTATGAACTTTCTGATGTTCTCTCAAGTACGCACTTCGACTATATTCTTTTCCACATTCATTACATATATATGACTTTTCTCCATTGTGACTTTTCTGGTGTAAAACAAGATCTGCATTCTGCTCCAAGTTTTTGCCACAATTGTCATGTTCATGGGCTTTTTCTTTTTTTATTCCCTTATGATGTGCAATAAGTGCTGATTCTGACCCAAGTTCATCACATTTTTTCGTGATGTCCTCTATAGCGGTTTTCTTATGTGTCATCCTGGCTTCACTGAAAACTTTATTGATGGAAGAGCTTTTCCTCCAAGTCACTGCTACAGAGGTTCTCTGATAAATGTTTAAGCACTTCTCAGGTTTAAAATATTCTCCAAATTCATATTCTTCAGAGAAATCTTTTACTATTATTTGCAGTGTTTCTCCATGTGTCTCTACACTTTTGAAATTGCCCCCTTTTTCATATAACTTGTTATTCACAATTCTTTACAAATCTGAAACAAGAAATTGAAAATATAATGTTCTCTATGCTGAGGAAAAAATAGATTAGGAGCAGCATCACTGACACTTCTAAGTACTATATATGGTTTCCACTGTTCCTAGAACGAACATAAAATCTAAAAAGAAAAGGAAAGGCCTCAGACACTTAACACAAAAAACTAGCCGTGTGACCTTGGGCAAGTCACTTAACTCCAACTGCCCTCCAAAAAGCAAAAAAAAAAAAAAAAAAAAAAACCAATAAAAAGAAAAGGAAAGATTTTAAGGAGGAAGCAGGAGAAACTGAGTAGAGGTACAATCTAGATGAGGGGCATAATGAACACAAAGTGAACCAGCTGACGAGGGTGGAACATTTGATCAGTGGAAAAGATTAGGCAGGAGAGATGGGAAGGAGAATGAAATTTTCAGGTATAAGCAGAGTTTATGGAAGACAAGAAAAGTTTTCACTAAGTTAGTGATAGATAGTATGGTCAGTGGTGAGATGGCTTGAATACGTACATGAGTATATCTGATGGGGGAATAATCAGATTGATAAAGAAATAGAAAAGAATGCTTCATTAGGTAATAAGTTCCTAGGTACCAGAGTGAGTTAACAAAGAAAACAATGAAATTGGTGATAATAAAGAAGAAAAAGGAGGAGAGGCAGCATAGTGAGCCAGAAGAATATTGGATTTGGCATAAAAGAACCTCTGTTGAAATCCTGCCTATGATACTTACAAGCTGTGTAACACCAGACAAGTCCCTTTCCTGCCCTAACCATGTTTCTTCACCTAAAATATGAAAAGGTTGGACAAAATGACTTTTCAGAACCCTTCCTATCAATAGTAAGAAACTGCCAGAGCAAGGTAGGTGAATTGTGACACAGAAGCTGAGGTTCCAGGGAAATGTCACAAAGTGAAACTGTGGGAAAGATAGTAAAGGATGGTTTCTTCTTCCGTCTCTGAAATTAGGAAAGCCATTCTCCCAGGAAAAAAAAGTCTACATCTGCAAAAACTGAAAAAGGCAAAGGACCTTTTTTTCCAAAAAGAAGAATAGGGTCCTTTAATATCTCTCTCATTTTCAAAGAACTATCAAATATCACTGACCGTGCTTCACTTAGGTGATCTGAATTTACCAAGGGCAACTAGGTTCATTCTTTCTATCTCTCTGCTAACTCTGGGTATCAATTCCTTATTAGCCATTTGTATTCTATTCCTCTTAGTGCAGAAGTTTTAGGTAAAAAAGAGAAGCAAAATTAAAACAGAGCCACTCTGTCTTCTCTCTCTTTTCAGTTATCATTATCATTCCACTCACGCCAAGCAGTAGGTCTATCCTTTCTTTAGTCTTCTTCTTTCCTCCCAATATAGCTTCTAATAAAAAAAAATTTTGAAAATTCCTAATTGCTCTTCTCATCCACCCTACCTCATTCTGGGCTTTAGCACACCTGATACTAGTTTTATAAGACAATGACACATTTTTCTTCTCATTCTCTATTACCTGTCTTTGCTTCCATATTGTGTACATGATTTTAAAAATCCGAGTTGGTGAGTTTCCTATGCATCCACATTAGTCACTATCTTCAGATAATTCCTATTTTTCTCCCACATTGATATTCTTCACTTTGTATCCCTAGAATTTCATTCTCAAGAGATTTCCCATCCCTCCTAGTCTAACTGTGCCTATAGAATTTAATCTATGGCATCCTACCAATTTTCCACTGAACTCTTGGAGTTCTGCTTTCCCCAAATCTAGGCCTATGATGCATTCTCTTGACAGAAAATAATAAACTATAGGACAGAGCAGTCATTTCCCTCCAACCAGTATCGCTCTGTGAGTGAGAAGTAGATGCCATTTAATATTTGCCCTGGTTGGCTCCTCTACCTTTTAAAGAATATTATCAGTAAGGTACATGAATAAACTGTTAGCTGCTCTGCCTTGGTTAGAAAGACAGCTCAAGGAGATCTCTAAAAAACCACTCTGCTCTTACTTCTCACCCTGAATAAGATTATTCACCTGTGATCACCTTCCTAGAAATCACATACGAATTGAGTTGTTTACCCTTGAACTAATCCCTAGTCATATCCTGTTGTGGCTCTTTCTATACAATAGTCTACAGAAGGTTTTTCAATATCACCTCAAACCAAAATTAAAGACAAAGCCACAGCTTTGCCAGAGGATGGCTACCCTTACCTGACTTCCCCATTTGGGTGAGCAAAGGCATTATTCCCTTCATCCCTGCCCAATGGAAATGGGTCCCAAATGGTTTCTTCTCTGAATCCTGAAAAATTTTACAACCCAACTCTTTCCCTTCAGTTTCCTACCACTTCCTGTCTGGGCACTCATTAAATCTAACGTAGATTACAAACAACAACAGAACAGCAACATCTCAGATTTATAAAGCAGTTCAAGGTTTACCGAAAACCCCACAGCCATGTGATAAAGTAGGTAGGTAGTGCACATTCTATCATCCACATTTTCCCCATAAGTAAAGTAACTAAACCTAAGAGTAATTATAGGGTTTCCTCACAGTCACATAGCTATATGTGTTTGAATCAAAATTCCAATCTAGGTTTTCTAGATTCCAAGTCATTTTTTCACTACCATACTACTGTTCATTTAACACCCAGGACCCAGACTTCTCCACTTGTCATTAACACTTACAAAGTACCTAGAAATACTGAACTGAAAATGAGTCTTTCAGCTCAAGGCTACAGACAGGCTACTTGAGGCAATGCTGATGCTGTCTTACCAAGTCCTTTTTCAAAGACTTCCCTAGGGAGCCCAGAATGCCCTTGATCTTTTCTTTGTCTCTGCTTTTTCTCAAAGGAAGCTCTTCTCATTATCTATTGTCCTGAGGCATTTTCCACTCCAATATTTCACACAGTCAGTGAACAAGCCCTTATTAAGCGGTTACTATGTGCCAGACATTGTGCTAAGCACTGGGGAGACAAAAAAAGGCAAAAAAAGAAGAGAAAAAGAAAAAAAAGCAAAACTTTTTGCTACTCTCAAAGAGCTCACATTTTCATGAGAGGGACAATATGAAAACAATTATGTACATACACTTTAACTACAGGGTAGAAGAAAGAATATCTAGAAAATCTGAGTAATTATGGCAATAAGGATGATGAGGATTTCTACTAACTAGTCTCTCTCCCTACCCTGTGCAGGAACCTCTCTGGGATTCATCTTTTTCCTTACCTTCCTGCAGATCCAACAGCCAGGGATCCTCGCCTGGTTCCATCTAGGAAATTACATCAAGCTTAGAGGCTGGAAGTCCTGCTTGTATGGAAGGAAATAGAATATACAGATTTGTAGTAGGAACAGAAGCTGAAGCAGGCTACAGGAAACAGAGGAAAAGGGAGCAAAAAAAAAAAAAAAAAAAAGGGAGCAAGAGTAGAGGATTCAGAAGAGAACACTCCACCCAAAGTAAGAGTCCCTAGAAAAGGTGAGAATTCAAGTACATAAGGACAACAAGATCATACAGTAGTGGAAATAGCATTGTCTCTAAGTCAGAAGACCTAGGTTCAAGTCCTGGCCTCTGTTATCTTGGGCCAGTCATTTACCCTGCAGCCTGAGTTTTGTAATTCATAAAATAGAGGTAATACTTGACTTCCTTCACAGGGTTGTCGTAAGAAAAGCAGTGTGTAAAAAATAGCATGCCAAAGAAACCAGAGCTATTATTATTTTATGCCTCCTTCCTGAAAGTTTAAGAAACGTCTATCCCCTTAATTTTAATTACTTTCAATTAAAAAAGTTTTGCAATAACAAAAACCAATGTAGCCAAAATGAGAAGGAAAACAGGCAACTGGGGGAAAATTTTTTACAAGTTTTTCTGATATGGTTCTCATTTCTCAAAGGTATAAGGAACTGAGCCAAATTTTTTAAAAAACAGGGGGAACACCCCACCAATAAATGGTCAAAGGATATAAAGGAATAGGCAGTTTTCTAGAGCAGAAAGTAAAGCTATCCACAGTTATATGAAAAAATGTTCTAAATTACTATTGAAAAGTAAATTAAAACGCTGAGATATAGGTATGGCTGGGTGGCACTGGCCCTGGAGTTAGGGGAACCTGAGTTCAAATCAGGTCTCACACACTTAACACTTACTAACCATGAGACCTTGGGCAAGTCACTGAACCCCCAACTGCCCTGCCTTCCCTGTCCAAAAAGGAAAAATATAATCTTGAGGTATCACCTCACATCTATCAGATTTGACTCAAATGACAGAAAAGGAAAATGACAAATGGTAGAAGGGGTGTAGAAAAACAGAGAAACTAATGCATTGTTGGTAGAGCTGTGACCTAGACAACCATTCTACAGAACTGGGTACTATGTTCAAAAGGGTATAAAACTGTATATATCCTTTGCCCCTGCAATACCAATACTAGTTCTATATCCCAAAGAGATCAAAGAAAAAGTAAAAGAATCTATATGTGCACAAATTATTATAGCAGCTGCTGTGTGGTGGGAAAGCATTGGAAGTTGAGGAGATGCTCATCAGCTGGGGTACAACTGAACCAGATGTGGCATATGATTGTGACAGAATACTATTGTGCTGTAAGAAATGAGAAGGATGGTTTCAGAAAAACCTAGGGAGACTTATATGCAAGACTGATGCAAAGTAAAGTGAGCAGTATCAAGAAAACATTATAGACAGTAATTGCGATACTGTCATGATGGTCAACTGAGAAACACTAGCTACTCTAATCAGTACAATGATCCAAGACAATTCCAAAGGACTGATTAAAAAAAAAAACTACTATCTACATCAAGAAAGAGAACTAATTAACTCTGAATACAGTCTGAAGCATATTTTTTCACTTAGTGTTTCTTACCTTTTTTGGCAACATGGCTAAAATGGACACTGCAGAGCAAGGAGAAAAAACACAGGATTTAGAGCTGGGAAGAACCTTAGAGATCCATATAGTTCAACTTCTTCCTTTTTCAAATGACAAGATGAAGATTAAGAAGCTGGAAATCCTGTTCGTGGGAAAGGAAATAGGCTACATTGATTTTTGCTGGGAACTTAGGAAGTGTTGGAAAGAGTGGAAAAGAAAAAAGAGAATCCTTGCTCACATTTACAATGGGAACAGATGGCAGAGCTGATCTTGAAACTCAGGTCTTCTGACTCCACATGCAGCAAGCACTCTTCTGGGGAACAATTTCAGGAACTCAAGAGGGTCAACTCACCTGGGACTTGGCCATCCCAATGGGAGCAGAGATGTCATCACCTGGTCTTTTAGGCTCCCTTTGTGTAGCAGTTCTCAACCTGTGGGTTATGTTCAATTTGTAACAATGAAAATACACCCTGCATATGAGATATTTACATGATTGATAACAGTAGCAAAATTACAGTTATGAAGCAGCAACATGGTTGGGGGTCACCACAATATGAGGAACTGTATTAAAGGGTCTCAACATTAGGAAGGTTGAGAACTACTGCCTTAGTGAGAAGGGGAGGCACTGAGGAACAGGGGGAGCTGAAGAAAGAAGAAACATGTAAGTGAAGACAGCTTTGTTCTGAAATTCACTTCCCACATGACTGTCTACAACAGAAGACTCATGGGTCTCTATACATACTCTCACATTTAGTGACTAACTCTTCGTGTCATCAAGTCACCAGTGCAACAGAGGCAATACAGAGGATTATATATGAAGAAGTTATTCCCAAATGGAAGAAAGGAAGTGAGGAAAGAAAAAGGCAGTAAGGAAAGGAAGGAATTAGAGGAAAGAAGAAAGGAAAAAGGGAATGAAGAGAAGGAATGAAAGAAGGGAAGAAGGATGGGTTTATTAAGCATCTCTTATGTGCCAAACACACGTATTATCTCATTTAATTCTCACAACATCCCCAAGATGTAGTTGCTATTGTTATCCCCATGTTACTATTGGTGAAACTGAGGCAGGTAGCCATTAAGTAACTTGCCTACATAGCTAGTAAATGTCTGAGCCCATTTTTGAATTCAGATCTGACTCCAAACCCAGAGCTCTATGCACTGCACCCCTAACTGCTTTAGAAGAATGCACGCCTTGGAGGAGAGCCAAGGAAATCTGACCTCTTGAGAAACATACCAGGCCCCTTCAGTAATTCACTAATAAAAGATTAGCACTGAACATAAGTAATCACCATGAAGATAAATGCAAGCTGATACACCTATATCTACTGCAGAAGATAAAGTAGAAAAGTCTAAGAAGAGCTTGACAAATGCCTCCAAAGTCAAGATATATGTTTATGCTCAGGCATCATACTACTGGGGTGGGCAAATGGGAAGGAATGGTGAAAAATATGGTTTCAGATTAAGAAGCAAAAAAAAGTGCAGCCTACTCAGAAGCCTTATGCATGCACATTATATGTTTTTCAAAAAAAGAAAATCAGAAGACATTGATTGCGGAGAATTGAACAACATAACAAAAAGGAATCTAACTGTAATTTAACAGAAATGACTGATTATTAACTTGAAAGTCATCCCAAAATAAGTTAAGTGCAATCAGATTAAATAACAGTTGAAACAAAGGAAGAGAAATCAACATTAAATTAAAATTGAGATAAAGATGAGACTATCACTCTGCATGCAATTACAACAGCTTTAATACAACCTACTAAAAAAAAGTTGCTGGTTTTGTAGATTAGTAAATAAATAAAGGTAATGACATTGACTTTAATTATTGTAATGTGGCAGAAGTTAAGACAAAGGCAATGCCATAATCAAGACAACCAAAGAGCTCAGAAACTGGCTCCTCCAAGAAACACTTGATTTCCTTGCCAGAAACTGCAGCCAAGGGTGACGCTAGTTTAAATGATAACTCATTTACAAAATTATGGGCTAGGATGGCAGAAACTGAATGGACAGAGTGCTGGACCTGATTGATGTCAAGAAGAATAGAGTTTGAATCCTCCTTCAAATATTTATCAGATAGGGTACCTGGGGCAGTTGCCTTAACCAACTACTGTCTGCCTCGGTTTCTTCATCGGCAAAAGTCATTCTTTTCCTTTGGGAACTGCTAGAATATGAACATAGGAGGGGTCTGCTTATCTGCAAAGGATCCCAGCTGCACAAGCATTTTTATCAGCCTATCATAGACTGGCTGGCACCTGTCTTGCTTCCCAAGGACACACAGGGATTCCTGCTTGGGGTGCAAACAATAAATTATGTTAACTGGGGTGGGGCCTCCTGCATACTCTGGGTCCAGTATTTCTGAAAAAAATATGGTAATTCAAAAAGACAAGTTCAGGGCACCCCTTAACAATCCTTAAGGTCTGCAAAGTTATTTGCAAACTTTAAAGCACTACACAAATGCTAGCTGGCTATTATATATTTGACAAGTAAATGATAATTTACTTGTTTGCCTCATTCAAATTTAGGCTCCCAGAAGGCAGGGATTGTTTTTGTTTTTCCTCATATCCTCAGAACTTGAGACAAGGTCTGGCACTGATTGAAGGTGATCTGATCACAAGTCCATTTTATACCTTCCACTTTACTGAATTCTGATTATTGCATTAGCTAAGAAATACTGAATTACTTAAAATGTTGTTTCAGCACCATTTCTTCTGTTGAACGTTTTTAGCATTTTACTTGACATATGGTGTTGGCCTATGCTCAGTTAGAAAATGTATTTTCTAACTGAGAAGAAGCATCCATTTTATCTAATAAGTGTGGGCATAATGTTCTGCAACTACTGTATTATTGATAAGGATATGCTAATATTATTAGTAAGTGGACAGTTGAAAGAGCCTGTCAGTGATAGTTGAAAGATTGTGAGAAAAGGAAAGACTGTACAACTGGACAAGTGTCCCGACCTCCAAAACTGTAAAGGAAACAGAGTTTACAAACTATAGTTCAGAAACTTTGATTTTAATTCCTCAGAACCATTTAGAATGGGGTATTAAAGAGATAGCTAAATGTTAAAGAGGTATCTTAAAGAGACAGATAGAAAAGGAAGCAGCAATTAAAAAAACACACTAGTATGGTTTCACCAAGAATGATTTCCTTCCTGACAGGTTTAGTAATGTAGTACATCAGAATTCTATACCTATTAATGTGCCTAACGTTCAGTAAGACATCTAACATTCTTAATCTTTGAACCATTATTAACTTTAGATTATTAAAGTATCTCTTTTCATAAAGTATCTCTAAAAGTTAAAATTTAAGGTTCCCCTCACAGAAGAGGTGGAAAGATATAGCCTAGACTGTATTACAATTAGATTGAGTACTCAAACAGCCATATTCTACAAGCCATTATCACATTGGCAAGAGGTCTCCAATAGTGTCCAAAAGGATCTGTGCATGGGCCTATATTCTTTAACATTTTTATTAATAACCTGAAATAAGGCAAAGATGGCACATTCATAATATATGTAGGTAACACTGATCTGGAAGGGATAAATAATACACAATGGATGTCAAGATTCAAAAAGATCTTGGCAGGAACCTGTGGCCTGGAAGCCACATGCGGTCCTTTGGGTCCTCACAAGTGCAGCCCTTTGACTGAATCCAAAGTTCCCATCCTCTCGGCTACAGAATTGGGTTGACTTGAAAAAGATGAAATTCAGTGGAGAAAATTTAAAGTCTTTCAATGAGGATCAAAAAATCAATTTCTCAAATACAAATAAAAAATGAAATCTGCTAAATTGACATATAAGCTGCTTAATGGACAGGACTCAGCCATTTGCACTATTATATTATCTTAAATTTAGCTTAATAAATGTTTGTTGAATTGAATATGGGCCACACTGCACTGGCCTCTAGCACAGAGTGAAGCCTATGGAGGGTATAGCAGACTAAGCAGCTAAGAGCCAATGAGGCAGCAATGAATGGCCTAAGTGGCTGGTAGAAGGATTTTCTAACATTCGCTTGTTCCAGGGCACTTGTTAGGCCATAAGGGGTTAATGATGAAGGTTGGCATTTAAGTCTGCTTTAGGGGCGGCTAGATGGTGCAGTGAATAGAGCACCGGCCCTGGAGTCAGGAGTACCTGAGTTCAAATCCAGCCTCAGACACTTAATACAAAAAAAAAAAACAAAAAAAACTAGCCGTGTGGCCTTGGGCAAGTCACTTAACCCCAACTGCCCTCCAAAAAGCAAAAAAAAATAAAAATAAAATTAAAAAGTCTGCTTTAAAGTTTGCAAAGCCCTCTGCATAAATAATCTCATTTGAGCCTGACAACCCTTCGAGGGAGGCATTAAAGGTTTATCATTATCCCATTTTACAGAGGAGGAAACTTTTCAACTTGGTAGGGTCACATTGCTAGCAAATGTCAGGGGCAGTATTTGAACCCACCTTTTCCTGTCTCCAAGTACACTGGGGTCAGACACAAGCCCCCCACCAGTAACAGCTTCAGGGTTTTCCCCCTTTCACACACTCGCCCCCACTTTGCTGCTTCATTTACCTTGGGCCCCAAATTATCAGGGCTGGAAGGAGCTTCACAGACCCAGCTACTCACAGCCTCTCCTTTTTTACAGGGAGGGAAACTGAGTCCTAGAGGGAAGGAGGGGCTTGTTCAAGGTGACACTGTGACTAAGTGGCAGGGTCAAGTCCTAGAGATCAGTGTCTCCCAGAATAGGGCTCTCCTCATTGCCAATCCCCCAAACACACAGACTGACCAGGAACTTGACTCATCACTCATCCTGTGCTTGGGTTGCGCTGAGTCCGAGGATTGGGGAAGGGCAAAACCTGTTTGTAACCAGTTACTCTGGGCAAACTGGGGAGGAAACAGCCAAAGGAGGCCTGGAAGCAGCTCCAGACTCTGCAACCGTTCTACGTTGCCTGGAGGACTTGAGAATCTCTACGCTGCCCAACTCTTTCCTTGCAAGCCTGGGAGCAGGCAAGACCACGGAGCAGGGACGCCAGAGAGGAAGACCTCCCTAGATCTCTCCTGACTGGGACGTTTAGTCTTAGGGGGAGCCTTACCACCTGGGTCTACAAAACTGTAGGAGCATAGAGTCCATTTGCATTTCATCCATATCTGAAGGGACTCCTGAAAGGCTTTGTGCCCAGTCAGATCCTCACCTCATCACTTAGATCACTTTTTGGACATTCTCACCCTAGAACTTTTTTTTTAATTAATTTTCTTATAGTTTACAACATTCAGTTCCACAATCCCTTTAATTCCAAATTTTCTGCCCCCCCCCACTCCCGCCAAAGGTTAACCAACCATCAAAAGGAGATCAGCCAATCATTGATCTCAATGAACCTCAGTGTCACAGACTCAGCACAGGAAAGCTCCTCAGAAGCCATCTGGTCCAACCTGTACTTGAACCTGAATCCCCTCTGCAATATGCCCTATACTCGGCCACCTGGCCTTTGAAGACGTCCTGCTACCTCTAGAGATAACTCATTCCACTTTGGGAAAAGGCTATAATTTTTGGAAGTTTTTCCATAACACCGAACATATTTTCCTCTCTACAATTTCCACCAACTGCTGTTGAAAGGCGGGAGGACAAGACCAAGTAGGGAAAGCAGGGGCCCAACCCCACCCAAAAGCAAAAAATTGGAGGAGACCCTGGACAGGGCACAGGGTCTAGACTAAGGTATCAAAGCTGGAATTAGAAGATACCAAAAAAGAAAAGATACCACAATACATAATGATCGCAAATCTAGAGACTGCCCAAAACACGAGCGTAATTCTGGAACAACTAGAACAGAAGTCTCAAATGGATTTTTCAGAATACCTAGAGGAAATGAAAATAAAGAATAATATAAAAGTTGTAGGGAAAATAAAGTATACAATACTTTAAATAAATAGTATTTTAAAGGCTGGGAAGAACAGAGTATATTTGTAGACAGACGAGAAAGAACCACGGGGAGGAAGTAGGAGAGGGAGGATGAGGGTGAAGGGGGATAAGAAGGCTTTGGACTCCACCATGGCCAGATTTTGGAGGCGGCTGGAGGGGCTGGGATCCAGGGACAGGAGCCCGGAAAACGTGCGTCCGCAGACGTCGACCCCAGGCCAGACGGTCGAATTTTTGCTACATACGACCTGCGGGGCTCCTCAGTACCACCAGCCCCCTCCCGGCACTGCTAGCTCTTAGCTTACCTCCTGGGCAGAGAGGACAGCAGCCAGCCACCGCCCGACCAAAATGCGCGCAACTCTCACAGCACCCGACCCCGCTCCCCAAGCTGACTGACTCAGGTTCCTCAGAACCCCGAAACCGGAAATAACGCCTCCCTAGCCCGCCCCCCACTCTGGGGCCGCCCTAGAAGCCTCTAGGCAGCGGGAGGAGTTCAGTCTCTATGGTTTGTATTCAGCAGCCCTTCCAAGGAGGTAGCACCTTGAAGCCCTGCCTTGGGATTATGGCTGAGGGGGCTCCTGAAAGGCTTTGTGCCCACAGTCAGATCCTCACCTCATCGCTTAGATCACTTTTTGGACATCCTCACACTAGAACTTTTTTTTTTAATTAATTAATTTTCTTATAGTTTACAACATTCAGTTCCACAATCCCTTTAATTCCAAATTTTCTCTACCTCTCTCTCCTCCCACCCCCCAGTCCCACACTCCCAAGGAGGGAGTGCATTCAAATATAGGTTGTACAAATACTTTCACAAGACTGGCCGGAGCTAGGCTGGCTCAGACCGGTTGGGGGATGGTCACTGACTTTTCATTAACAAGCAAGCTTAATGGGTAGGTTGACAGTTGTAACCCAGAAGAGCTAGAGCCAATCCCAGCCCTGAAGGGAGGAAGGGCGGGAAAGTTGAATGAATCAGCATAAGAAGGCTTGCCTTTGTCTGATCCTTAGTAGTCTTTTCCGGGAGGCTACCCCGTTTATTCATTATACAATAAATGTAAATAAAGATCATGAAACTTCCTAGATCCACAACAAGTGTAGATTATTCCCTAAAGGACCACATTTATAACATAATGGAGTGAACTAGGAGAAAGAAGGGACCCCTCCCCCAAAAACAAAAACACAAAAGAGAGAGGGAAAGTAGTTTCCTTCAATGTGCATTCAGACTCTGTAGTTCTTTCTCAGGATGTGGACATCACTTTCCATCATGAGTCTTTTGGAGTTGTTTTATAGCCTTCCATTGCTGAGAAGAGTTCAGTCTATAAAAGTCAGTCATCACAAATATTATGTGTCTGTAATTGTGTACAAAGTTCTCCTGGTTCTACTCTTCTCACTCAGCACCAGTTTAGATAAGTCTCTTCAGGTTTATGAAGTCTGTCTGCTCCTCATTTCTTATAGCACAGTAGCATTCCATAACCTTCGTATATCGCAACTTGTTTAGCCACTTCCCAATTGATGGGCATCCCCTTGATTTCCAATTCTTCGTCACCACAAAAAGTGCTACTCCAAACATTTTTCTACATACAGGTCCTTTTCCCACTACTCTGATCTATTTGAAATACAGTTCTAGAGGTAGTATTTAGTTGGGTACTCTCTGCTGAGTGTAGACTCCTCAGAATGGGAAGGGAGAGAAACTATCTGGAAACCAGAGAGACTTCTGTAAGACTGGACAGACCTGAGTCCTGGGTTTACACAACCTAGGACCCTTGCCTCCTTCCCTTGTCATCATCATTAGGCCCCTTGCAGAAGTTTTCAACCTCCACCCTAGTATGCCACACCCTTAAAAGCATTAGGCCCTTTTTCAGGAGTTTTTGACCACCCTTGCTTGTGACCTTTTCCCCTCCTTTGCTTGGTGTTTACCAAATAAAGACAGTCCCACCTCCCTGCCAATAGGAGATAATGGGGAGCTTCTTTGTTATCCACCATTGGGTTAGATTTCACCCCAAGACTGAGAGCCCACCTCCTAGCCAATGGGAGAGGGCTTAACTGTATTAGGGTATAAATTCTTATTCTGTCTTTTGTAAAACCCCTCTTCTCCTTGATCCCTGCCATGGAGAGGACCACTCTTCCTTGGTGGTTGGGGGGGAAAGAGAGAGAACAAAACTTCCTGTTCCTTCCTCAAGATGCCTCTGGCTTTTGATTTTTCTTGGGAGGGAATTTTTGGGGTCCCCATACCCCACACAGTACTGCTAGGTCAAAGTGTATGTGCTTTTTTATAGCCCTTTGCACAGTTCCAGATTGTTCTACAGAAGGGTTGGATCAGTTTACAACTCCACCAGCAATGTGTTAGTGTTCCAATTTTTCCACATCCTCTCCAGCATTTATCATTTTCCTGTTTTGTCATCTTAGCCAATTTGACTGGTGAGATGTGGTACCTCAGAGATGTTTTGATTTGCATTTCTCTAGTCAATAGTGATTTTCGAGCATTTTTCCATATGCTTATAAATATCTTTAATTTCTTCCTCTGAAAACTTCTTGTTCATATCCTTTGACCATTTATTGATTGGGGAATGATTTGTATCCTTATAAATATTACTCAGTCCTCTGTATATTTGAGAAATGGAAGCCTTTATCAGAGACACTTGCTGTAAAATTTTTTGCCCAATTTCCCACTTCCCTCCTAATCTTGGTTATATTGGTTTATTTGTACAAAAACTTTTCAATATAATGTAATAAAAATTATCCATTTTGCATTTCTTAATGTTCTCTGACTTTTCTTTGGTCATAAAATCTTCCTTCACCATAAATCTGACAGGACAGATAAACTATTTCTTGCTCTCCTGGTGATGTGGTTAGGGTAGGGTTGCTCTGGAGACCTCAAAATACCAACATGCTGGGTCCTGACGAATAAATTCAACTCAAGTCTTCTAAGCCAAAGAAAAGTAAAGTTTATTAAAAGTTCATTAAAAGTTTGCCATATTGGATAGACTCCTAGGGAGCCCAGGTATCTGTGATGCTTACACTGGGCAAGCAGACCAGAGCAAGTATAACACAGAGTAAGTCTGTGTTAGGAGGTCATTTTATGGTACTCTCACACACATGGGGGCAAGAAGGGATCATATATAAGGTTGTGGGAGGAATCTAGTGGTGGTCTGGAGGAAGAGTTTGGAGAGGGTCTTCAGGAAGAGTCAATAAGGTCAGACTCCAGTAATGAGTTTGGGGAGGGTCTTCAGGAGGAGTTAATGAGGTCAGTGCAAAGGTGGCTCAAGGGTGGGAAGTAGATGGACAATGGAGGGCTGCGCTAGTAACAGAGGTTTGGGTCGAGCCACAAAGAAAGCTTATGGCCTCTGCAAATGCCTCATCAAGTGGGAAGATTTAATCTGAGTTCAAAGGAGTTCCCTTTGGTACCTCAAAGCTGGTGTTATGCCCTAATTCAAGTCCTGGGTCCCCTACCCACCACCTGAGCCTGGCCCACCTGTGTCCCACCATTAAGTCCCTTTTTATTTTTGCCTCTCTGCCCCTACTTCTCTGTCACAGCTAGAAACTGCTTAAGGCAAAAGTCTGGGCAAGTTACCGAGGCATAGTCCCTACCTCCTACTTTCTCAAATTAGCATTCTGTATTTTTCCTAAACTGTACAAGGATTAGTCTCGAGTGCAAGACTAGAGACCACCCTGTCCTGTTCCGTTGACCAAGCAGGGTCCCTACACCCTTTGCCCAGAACATGACCCTGGGACTTTCCAGTCCCCCTCCCCATGACCCTGCACTCCACCTGTTCTGGGAGGGACCCATATGTCATTGGGCGTTGTACCCTTGTACCCTTGCACCATATTCCCAAATTAGCCCTGAACTTTGTAGCCAGCCAATCATCTGCTCTTCTAACTTCTGTATGTCATAGCTTTGGCTAGCCTCCTCCCTGGTTGTAGTTCTTTTTGGCCTATAGAATCAAGTCTGTGAGATCGTTAGGGACTGCCAGTTTGAATGAGAACTCTGGAAGTTACATGCTTGATCAATAAAACCACACCTAAATTTACCTTGAACCCAGGTCTCAGCTAGCTCTTATTCTTGGCACAACACTGGTACCTCAAAGATTCAAGAACAGCTCAAGGGGTTTCCCAGTGCCATCACACCCATTTGGTTTTGTAAACAAACACCAGATCGTTTACAGTGTCAGCCTTTATACCTAGATCATGCACCCATTTAAACTTTATTTTGATATATGGTGTAAGATATTGGTCTATGCCAAGTTTCTGCTGTACTATTTTCCAGTTTTCCCAGTAGTTTTTGTCAAATAGTGAGTTCCTATCCCAGCAGTTGGGGTCTTTGGGTTTGATGAGGTGTTTGGGTGCCTGAGCTTGAACCCCAGATTGTAAAATCACATTTCTCCTTATCTTCAAATCCCCCTAACTTCAAAACACTGTCTTATGTACTTTCTCTCAAATTCAAGGGCAGCATGCCCTAGCAAAATACTTATCTCTCTTCTTGTTACATTGGCCAGCTACACCTATATAATTTAGTACTTTGAGCCAGCTGCGTACTGGCTGAAGCAGCGATGTACTGAGTCATACCTGTCCTATGTATACTCCCTAGGTCATTATATACATCCTGAATCCCTCCTTATGTATGCCTTAGGCTTGGGATATACTATACACCGAACATCCATCTTGTCAAACATGGCATTGATGTGTGGCAGCTTGGTCAGCCCTGATCCCTAGCTGACTTAGTGACATTTCAAGTCTGAAACCACACCTCCATGCATCCCCACCTTGGGCTATTTCCCAGTGAACTCTGGGTAAAATACTTGCACAATAGCTGTTAAAACTGGATGTACCTTTAAGAATTGACCACTCCTTAGCTCCTCCCTAATCCCACTCTGTCTCATCTAGTTAGCACATTGGGCACAAGTTTTAATCTAGTTATACTATATAAACTATAATATATCCCCTCTAAGGTTGCAGGTTCCCTAAGAACTCTTGCCCACTGTATAGCATAACAATAAACCTTGGCCACCTTGAGTTAAAACATGCTTTAGTCCATGAATTAATACCAGACTACTTTTCAGGGACTCTTGTTACTGGGGTTCCTGAGCTCCCTGAATTCCTTGAACCCTGTCGGGTTTATAAAAAAGAATATTACTGGAGTGGCTAGGTGGTACAGTTAATAGAGCATCAGCCCTGGAGTCAGGAGGACCTGAGTTGAAATCCAACTTCAGACACTTAACACAAAAACCAGCCTTGTGACTTTCGGCAAGTCACTTAACCCCAATTGCCCTACCTTCTCCCCTCCAAAAAAAAAAAAAAGCAAAAAAACCCCCAAGGACCAGTATATTACTATAGTCATTGACTGCTCTCTCTCCTGTGCCTAATCTATTCCACTGATCCACTACTCTGTTCGGCAGCCAGTACCAAGAAGTTTTAAGGACTACTACTTTGTAATACAGATTAAAATCTGGTATGGCTAGGCCAACTTCCCTAGCATTTCTTTTCATTAATTCCCGTGATATTCTGGACCTTTGGCTCTTCCAGATGAATTTTGTTACTATTTTTTCTACCTCTACAAAATAATTTTCTGGTAGATTTGATTGGTATGGCACTAAATAGGTAAATTAATTGAGGTAAAATTGTCATTTGTATTATATTAGCTTGACCTAGCCATGAGCAACTGATGTTTTTCCAATTATTTAGAACTGACTTTGTGTGAAAACTGTTTTGCAATTGTGTTCATATAGTTTCTGGGTTTGTTGTGGCAGGTAGATTTCCAAATATTTTATAATATCTGCAACTCCTTTAAATAAACTAGAACTCTTGTAGGCATTTCAAATGCAACATGGCTGAAAGTGACATTTTCTCTTCCCCACACATACCCTTTCCTCTTCTGAACTTCTTATTGGTGTAAAGTAAACCATCATCCTCCCAGTCACTCCATGTCAGTATTACCCTAGATGCCTCACTCTCACGCCACTGTCATTTCACCTTTACATCTCTCATATACACCCACTTTTCTCCTCTGGCACTGCCACTACATGGTGTAGGCGGCCATCACGCCAAACCTGGACCATGGCAACAGTTTTCTAGTCCTTTTTCCTGCCTCAACTTTCTTCCCAAACCTATTCATCCTGCATTCAGCTGTCAAAGTGACTTTTCCCAAAGTGCAGATTTACAGCAACCTCTCCAACTCAATAAATTCCAGAGGTTCCCCTATTACCACCAGAATCAAATGAAAAATAGTCTGGGTTTTTTGGGTTGTTTTTTTTTTTTTTGACATTTTAAACCCTTCCATAACCTGGCCTCTTCCTACTTTTCAGTCTTCTTACACTACACTCTCCTCTAACATACATTATGATTCAGTGATACTGGACTTTCTGTTCCTCTTACATGATACTCAAGACCCAGTAAAACAAAGAAAGAGGAAAAGGACCTGTGAGTACAAAAACATGTATAGGAGGCTCTTTTGGCAGTGGCAAAGAATTAGATACTGAGGGGATGTCATCAATTGGGGGATAGCTGAACAATTCATGGTATATGTGACTGGATACCATTGTGCTATTAAGAAATTATCAAAGGAATGGTTTCAGAGAAATCAGGGAAGATACATATGAATTGGTGCAAAATGAACATAACCAGAACAATTTTTTACAATTATAAAACAAACAACTCTGAGAAAAATAAGAATCCTAATCAATGTTCATAATCAAATGCAGATTCTAGAGGACAAATGATGAAATATGCCATCCACTAGCCAAGAGGAAGACTCAGAATATAGAACAAGACAGCTATGTTTTAGATATGGCCAGTCTGGAAATTTGTTTTATTTGACCATACAGGTTTGTAATGGGAGGGAGGGAGGGAGGGAGGGAGGGAGAGAGAGAGAAAGAAAGAGAAAGAGAGAGAGAGAGAGAGAGAGAAAGAGAGAGAAAGAGAGAGAGAGAGAGAGAGAGAGAGAGAGAGAGAGAAAGGGGGTGCGTGTGTAGAAATGGCCAATGTGGAAATTTCCTTTACTATACATATGTGTTAGAGATCTTTTTCTTTCTTTCTCAATGGGGATAGGGAAAAGCAGGGAAGAGAAGGGAAAGCAGATTTTTTTAATTGAAAAAACTAAAACTTAATTTTAAAAAGTTTGAATTTCACCTTCTACAGGGAAAATCCCATTTTCACTTCCCATTGCCAGTGCCTTCCCTTTGAAATGCCCTTCTATTTACACTGCACGTATCTTGTATTTTTTGTATATTATCTTCCATTAGAAAATGAGCTTCTCCGGGGATTATTTTTGCCTTTCTTTGTGTCCCCAACATTGAACACACAGCGGTTCTCACATTGAAGATGTTTAATAAATGTTTGTTCATTGATTCCACTGATTGCTTTCCCTCTGCCTTCGCCATCTTCCCTCTTATACCTGCTCTTCATGGCCCTGTTTGGCTTGTTAGCACCACTATATTTCTATCAACATGAGAAGGAGCATGGAGTAGTGGGTATTGCTGAACTCAAGGAAGATATGGGCTCACATCCTACCTTCAGCACCCATGAGCTATAAGACCATAGATATAAATAACTTGCTACCAAAACCTCAGTTTCTTCATCCATAAAACAGGGGTGGTGATATCTATAGTATCCACACAATACTCTGCATTTAGAGCTGCAAGGGAACTTACCGGGAATTAAGTCCAACCATCTGACAGATTAGGAGTTCAGTGACTTGCTCAGAGGCATAGTCGGAAGTATATAAGGGAGGATTCAACCTCAAGTCTTCCTGACTCTGATTCCAACCTTCTCTATACACTATTTCATCCAGCTACCAATCTGCTCTAAACTATTTAAATATTCTTCCTAATGATACACCTTGCACCCCCCATCCTGTGCCACTCATGTCTGTTCTCCCCTAAGTTCACCCAATGGGAGATGCCTTATTTATTGTCACTATGATACTAGTGGAGCACACTGGTTGTCCACCTGTCACTCTGTCCCCTCCACCTCCATCATGGTGTGGAGGTGAGCAAGTTGAAGGAACCTGTTCTGACACAGTTCTGACCACATCAGTCTCCTGCTCAAGAAGTTCCAGTGGCTCCTTCTTACTTCTGGGATGAAGTACAAATTCCTCTGGCACTTATAGCCCTTCACAATCCAGATTTAATCTTTCTTTCCAGGATGATTATGACATGTCACTCTCACATGTACTGTACACTCCAGACAAGTCTGCCTGCTTGTGATTTCTTGAATGTGACACCCCAAATCCTTTCTCTATGCCTTCCTACCTTCCTTCCTACCAGTAACTTCTCAAATTTTCTCATTTCTTGGATGACATATGTACAAATGCATGTCACTTCCCCAAGTCCATCAGTCCTCCTGTCTCCAGGCCCAGGTCTCCATCCCCTGTATCACCTAGCTGTCTCTAACTGAAATGTATTTCTTTTTTCAAATGGCTACTAAGTTGTTAGAAGATAAGTAGACATTATTATCCTTACTGTTTGAACATAACTACTTAATACACAGAACTATTAGTAATTTCTTAAACCTTGGGGTACTTTGAAAAATTACTCAAACAGTAAGTATGCCATGAAACAAGAACATCTGGGAACCTCTGGTCTCTCCTCATCCTCTTTCGTTAGCAGAGTCCTCCCTTCCAGAAATCTCTTATTATTTTCTATTTGACTTACCTAGCTTCCTTTATGTCCCAACTAAAATCCCATCTTTTACAGAAAGTCTTTCCCAGCCCCTTAATTCTAGTGCCTTCCCTCTATTATTTCCTTTTGTCCTGCATACAGCTTGCTTTGTATATATTTCTTTGCATGTTGTCTCTCCCATTAAATCATAAATTCTTTAAGGACACACTATCTTTTGCCTCTTTTTGTATTCCCAGCACTTGGCATAGGGCTGGCACATTTGTGGCTGAATCACTTTTCTGTCATATCTGACTCTTCATGACTCCACTTGGGGTTTTCTTAGTAAAGACAAACCATTTCCTTCTCCAGCTCTGTTGCAGATGAGGAACTGAGACAAATAGGGTTAAGTGACTTACTTGCCCAAGGGTACACAGTTTATAAGTGTCTGAGCCCAGATCTGAACTCGGGAAGATGAGACTAGGCCTGGTGCTCTATCCACTGAACCACTTATCTGCCTGGCACATAGTAGGCTCTTAACAAATGTGTACTGTTTATTTACTTTTAGCTTTGTGGTTTCCCTCTAATAGAATATAATGTCCTTGAGGGCAGGAATCATTTCATTTTTGTCTTTGAATCTTAAGGGACTGGCACAAAGTACACACTACTATGACTGGGGAGCAAAAAGATTTAGTTGAGTGCAGGAGCAGCTAGGTGGTGCAGTACATAAAGCACCTGCCCTGGAGTTAGGAGGACCTCAGTTCAAATGCAGCCTCAGACACTTAACAGTTTCTAACCCTGTGACCTGGGGCAAGTCACTTAATAACTGCCCTGCCTTCTCTCCTCCAAAAAGCAAAAGAGAAAAAAAAAAAAGGTTTAGTGTAGGTGTCAGGAACCCTTTCCTGATCTTATCAATTTTCTCTGCCCTAGGTAAAAGTGATTTCCCAGTCCTCAGATTTTTTTTTGTACTGCCCTTGGGCACTACAGATTTTTTTTTTTCACTTTCCCTTCACATTCTATGCTTAAGACTATCATTACCACCCATCTAAACTACTGCAATAGCCTCCTAACAGGTCTTTATACCCTGATTCTCTCCCCATTTCAATTCATATAAAACCTAACATTTATATAGTATTTTAGATCTGCAAAATCCTTCATATAGATAATTTCATATGACTTCCAGAATAATATTTCTAATAGAAAGAGTCAAATTATTCATCTTAAAGAAGTCAAGAAACTTCTTATTGCCTATACCAAATACAGTTCAAATGTTTTCAAGACTATAAAAAACCGGTACCATCTACCTTTCCAATTTTATCTCATATTACTCTCCACATTCTCTATGCTCTAAGCCAAAATGGACTATTCAGTGCTCTCTTGGACATGTCCTACACTCACTCCACTGTACCTTTCTACATGCTGCTCCCTATGTCTGGAATGTCCACCTCCCATTCTTGTTTAATTCCTTCCTATCCCTGGAAACCCAACTCAAATGCCACTGCCTCCATTGAAACCTTTCCTACCTGATCCCTTAGGCAGCTGACTACCTCAAACATTGTATTTTGTTTTATAGTTCTTTAATGTACTTCTCATGAAATGCTTTGTAATGTACTTATGTTTGTGTCTTGATCCCTGTGCTAGATGTTTAGTTCCACGAGGACAGCAGTTGTGTCTTATTTTAGGATCAGAGACAGAACTGGAAGAGACCTCAGGGAATATCTACCACAATCCCCTCAATTTACAGATGAAGGTACTGAGGCCCAGAAAAATTGTGATCCAAAGTGATCAAAGAGAGTAAATGGCAAAGGGAGTATCTGAAACCAGGTTCTCTTACTCCAGATCTTTTCACTTCAGCCATGCTACCTTTCAATTTTGTACTGACCTCAGCACTCAGGACAATGCTCTATATAGATTCCAGTGTTTTTAACCATTTTAAAAGACACTGCAACTCTGATATACACAAGGTTAAACTGAGTCCAAAAGAAAGAAGATGAAACATGTAACTCATTTCCTTCCACTAATGATTAACTTAAGACACAGGAAAAAACATTTTCCAAAGAGACCAGTATGGAAACCCATTTTGCTGGAATGTGCACATATGAATACACACATATTTATAAGTACATATGTGCATATGTACACATATGCATATGTATACAGATTTGTGTTGGGAACTTATTATTTTTAAAATTTGCTGTGAGAGGATCATCTGTGAGGCTGCTAGGAGAGCTCAGATGAATCAATAAATAAGTATATGCCAACCACACAAAAATAATTAGGTCTCTTCAGTCTGGAACTTGAAGGTTTGCAAGAGATATGGCCAGTTTACAAGTTGGAGACAGATGAATAGATTTATTTTGCAAATGCTGGACATGAGAAGTAAGGTGTAACCATGGAAGCTTGGCAGGGGTAAATTTAGGACAAAAAAAATGGTTTGCTACTTTATAACCCCCCAAAATAGAAACAGGCTTAGTCCATAAGAGGTCCAAAATCAAAACCAAGATGATAAAAAGGCCTATCTGTACAAAATAACTTAAAGCAACACTGTCTAATTGTGAAACACTGAAAATATTATATGCCCAGCAACTCAGGAATGGTTCAGTAGTGGCCTATACATGGAGTAGAATTTTCACAGCAGCACAAAGAATGGCCAATGTGACGAATATAAAAGAAATATTGAGAGGCTTATGGGAATTAGTGCCCACAGAAAGAATGAGAACCAAAAGAACAATACACATTCATAAATTAAGACAATATTAAACAATGAAAAAGGTCATGGTAAATACAGGGAGTAACATCGACACAAGCATGCTAAAGCTATAGCACATGTAATTCAACTCTTTTAACGATTGGGAGATAAATAAGAGAAGGTTAGAACTCTACATATGATCATTTACAACTTCATTTTAGTATTGTTTTTATAACTTTCTGGGAATGAGATATTTTCTGCTTTTTGCTCTATTTGGGTTTTGAAAAAAATTCTTGTTTATGATTTTGCTTTTGATTACATTTCATATCTTTGTACTGTTCATATATTACTGTCCATATAATTTTTGCTTTGATTACTGTTCATACTTTTTATGTTCATATTTTGCTTTTAAGTTCATACTTCACACTGTTGATTCATTACTACACAGCAATGGACACTAATAATAGAAAATGCATACTTAATATTTTCTAAAAATCAAAGTCAACCATTTCTTTGAGGTTTGGAGGCAAACTGGATTAGTTTAGATTGAGAGTTTCTCATATATAATTAAACCTTAGCCACATGGGTTCAAATTCCACTTCTGATACTTACTGACTGTATGACTTTAGCAAGTCATTTAACCTCCCTGGAACTCAATTTCTTCATCTGTAAAAAAGAGGGATTGGGCTAGATGACCTCCAGGACCCCTTCGAGTTCTAGATCTATGAGCCTATCATCCCACAATGTATCTCAGAGCTTTTATGGGAAACATGTCTAACCCAAATAGAGCAAGAACAAGGTATTCACTTGCTGTGGCAATTCTCAAATGGTTTTGCCCCAGGGGGCCCCATTTGAGCTAAGACCCTTTTCTTTTTATATGATGCCTATGGGGCGGTATCCCCAAACCATGGATACAAGGCACATATGACTGTATGGCAGGGCAGGAGTCCCTGGCCTAATTAAGGTGACCCTGGGAATGTAGTATGAGAGCCTCATTAAACATGAATGGTGCCAGTTCTAGTCCCCAATCTAGAATTGCCTCTCATTTAAAAAAAACAACTTTGATCATACCATTAACATACACAAACAAGGGGGGGCGGAGCAAAAATGGCAGCGTAGAAGCAGCAAAGCACCACAGCTCCCACACAAACAGGCTAACAAACTCATAAAATGGGACTCTAAACAGATTTTCAAGCTCCAAAACTCTCCAAAAGACAGAAAACACATCTGTTGCTACAGGCAGCTCAGCAGGCAGGGCTCTTCACAGCAGTCTGGGAGCCCCGGCCAAAACCCCAGCTGGCTCAGGCCCTGGGGCATCGGGCGGGGAGTGTCTATACGAGAGCAGATCAACTGCACTGGAGGCACAGTTACCACATTTATCAGGCCAGAAGACAAAAAGGCTAAGAGAAAGATCAGTGGATTTTGCTAACTGGGGAGGAAAAGAGTGGGTCCAACCAAACTGCTACCAGGGCAAGGAAGCAGTGGGAGGCGGCTGTAGCAGCAGGAACGGAGGAGCAGCGGCTTCCACTGGGCTGCTTCAGAGCCCTCGGCCTGCAGATAGCAGGGGGGCTGATGCGATCCATCGGGGCCA
>CM053594.1:67061446-67076656 GCA_028646575.1 Pseudocheirus occidentalis | reverse complement strand
GAATAAAGATTTGTAATGGAATAAACAGAGTGTTCATTAATACTGTGTAATCCGAATCTTAAAAGCTCCTCACAGTAGCATTCTCCCAGAAATCTACTGCTGATTGGCTTTACACATGTATTGTGATAAACACTCATAAATATTACCTCATTCGGTTGGAGAAGATGTGGGAAAATTGAACACTAATGCATTGTTGGTGGAGTTGTAAACTGATCCAGCCATTCTGGAGAGTAATTTGGAGCTAGGTCCAAAGGGCCATAAAACTGTGCATACCTTTTGACCCAGCAATACCACTTCTAGGTCTATCTCCAAAAGATATCATAAAATGGGAAAAGGACCCACATGTACAAAAAATATTTATAGCAAGTCTTTTGGTTGTGGCAAAAAATTGGAAATTGAGGGGATGGTATATGAATGTAATGGAATACTATTGTGCTAGAAGAAATGGTGAGCAGACAGACTTAAGACAAACTTAAAAAGATTTATGTGAACTGAGGCTGAGCAGAATCATGAAAACATTGTATACATTGTACAATGACAGACTTTGATAGACTTAGCTCTTCTCAGCAATGTAAGACAACTCCAAAAAAATTATGATGGAAAATGCTATCCACATCCAGAGGAAGAGCTCTGGAGTCTGAATACAGATGGAAGCATACCATTTGCTCTCCTTTTGTTTTATTTTGTTTTGTTTCTTCTTTCTCATGGTTCCTCCTATTAGTTCTAATTCTTCTTTACATCATGACTAACGTGAAACTATATTTAATGTGAATGCATAAGTAGAGCCTACATCAGTTTACATGCCATCTTGAGGAAGAGGGAGGGGAGAGGAGACAAAATTTAAAACTAAAAATTTTATGGAACTGAATGTTGAAAACTAAAAATAAGTTTCATAAAAAGAAAAAAATATCATCTCATTTGATCCCCACAACAATCCTGGAAGGTTGTGCTGTTATTCCAATTTTACTGCTGAGGAGCCAGAGGGAGGCAGAGGTTAAGTGACTTTCCCAGGATCGTATAGCTGGTGTCTGAGGCTGGGTTTGAACTTATCTTTCTGATTCTAAGTCTAGAGCTCTCTCCACTGCTTCACCAACAACAGAGGGAAAGCACCCCAAGGTCATTGCCTTAGGGCAGTGGTTCTCAACCTTTCTAATGCTACCACCCTTTAATACAGTTCCTCATGTTGTAGTGACCCCCAACCATAAAATTATTTTCATTGCTACTTCATAACTGTAATTTTGCTACTGTTAGGAATCGTAATGTAAATATCTGATATGCAGGATGTATTGTCATTGTTACAAATTGAACATAACCCACAGGTTGAGAACCGCTGCCTTAGGGGGTCTTTTTTCCTACCAGGCAGCTAGGATACACAGTAAATAGAATGCTGGATTTGGGAATTAAGAAGTCCTACCTAACATACTAGCCATGTAGCACTGGGCAAGTCCCAATCTCTCAGTCTCAGCTTCCTCGTTTGCAAAATGGGGATAACAGCACTTACTTTAAGGGTTGTTATAGGTATCAATGAGGAATATGTGCTTTACAAAAGTAAAGGGCTATATAAACACTATCATGATTATTTATTACCAATACCTCTCTGTGGGGAGGGGAGTGGAGGGGAGAGGAGAGGGTGAGCTGAGTTGCCCACCTGAAACCGGCCACCTGTGTCCCCATTTGGGCAACTCAGACTGTTGTGGTCGAAGGCTGCTAGGAACCCCGAAATGCAAGGAGGGTACAGAGCAGGGGTCTGCCTCGAAAGAATTTGATCACTGGAGCCTTCTTTCAGTCAGAGTAACAAGGTTTATTGTACCACCAATAGAAGCAGGCAAGATTTTAAAAATCTGCACATTTCATGGTAAAATTGGTACTGTGATCCACTTTCAATCATCAAGACTGTGGGAAGATCTCAATGGGACTAAGAAGAGGCAAGTAGCCTGAGGTGGGGCTAGCTGCTGACAAAGTGAGATCTGATCCTCATTCTTACTTGAAACATGATCTCAAGTCACTTTCACCTAAAGAGCTCATTCTCTGTTGGCTATTTTTTTGATATACAGAAATGCACATAATTTTTCTGATTTCTGTATGCTACCTGCTTGGATAAATGGGTTTACTTGTTATTCATTATTTTTTGTGGTAATTAAATCAGCATTTTATGGGAAGGGGCCAAGCTGGTGGGTATAAATTCCTCTTCATACAGAACAGAAAAAGAAGTTGTTTTTTTTTTACTCAAAATTGTATCCCTAGATCAGCAATATTTAGATATAATTCTAGTCCAGTACTTTTCTCAGAGACTGGGGATCAGAGAGGCCAACTTTGTGGATATTCTCCTGTTCCCCTAAAGGTAGGAATCACAGTATCCCTCAGAGAGGGATACTGAGAAGATTCTGGGAATATCTAACAATCCCTATTGCAAGCTGCATTTCAATATGTGGGCATAACCCATAAAGACTCAATACAATTCCTCTCAATTCCTAAACCACATGTTAATCCCAACTGTATTTCCATTTTTCTGTGACCTAGTCTAATCATCCCATTCTCCTGTGAAAACAGGTTTTTGTATTTTATATTTTGACTTTACCCTGTAATTGATTCTATTGTAATTTTAGTGTTTCATATAGCAACCTTAATCCTTTTCTCTGAGTCTAGATTCTAGAAGTACATGAATTCAAAAATTCAGCCTCCTCTCAACTCAGATGCAAAGCTTTAAGTTTTCCCACAACCACTGTTAAAGAAAAACAATGAACTATGCTTGGATATTCAATACTTTTCAAAACTACCCTAACTTTAAGGGAATTGTTACCTCAGCACCACTTGTAAATCATTTTGTCAAGAAAACTTATTCCTCATGTCAGCTCCTAAGAAACTCCATGATATGTTTGTTATCCTTGAGAGCATATAAGCTTACCTGGCCCCATCTTAGGCCTAATTAAATGTGATCTTATATCTCATTCCCAGGTATCAGTGAGTCTACTTCCCTGGTCCACACTCAATAGCCTAAGGATGCAGCTGAGTTCATAAATCCAAAAAGCAATTTCTCTAAGACAGAGAGGGGTGGTCTGGGTCCCACATGCGTGTGGAAACCCTTTCTTAGAATGTAACCAATCATGATCCCTCACCCCCATGATGCTGGCCAATTGTATGGTGTTTTTTTTTCACTTCTGTTCTTGCTTATAAAAATCTTGTGGCTCAACTGAAGCAGTCATTAGACCCATTCCATTTTGAGATTCACACCCCATTAATAAAATGTTGTTGTACCAAGAAGTGAGCACATGAGACCATTAATCTTTTTTTTTTTTAAGTGGAGTTTAATAGCCAGCAACTGCAAGGGGTGAGCACCACCCAAATCAAGCAGCCCTGAGATTCATTTCCTCAGGACTTATATAGATAAAAATCACAACATAGCTGTCACCACAACTTAGCTGCTACACAAGCAGGGAAAATACAGAAGCCAAAAGGTAGCAATCAGTTCATTGCCTAGCGATTGCTGCCTAGTGATCAATTTGTTGCTCAACAAGTTCCCAAGTCTATTCTGAGAACTAACCAAAAGGAGAGGGAGCCCCCCCTCGTGGGCTATGGGTTCCAGGTGACAGGTTTGGGCAGGTTTACTTGGCAGGTTTGTTGCCTAGGTGGGTTCTGTTGGATTTGGACTGGTTTCATAGAACTTACCCATGATTGGGGGAGATGGGTGATGTTAGGTTACGACATTATATTGCTCAGAGAAAACATGCTTCAGCCTACTTTTTGTTTGAATTTCACTCAAAGAGCTCTACTGCATCTGATACTTCCATACACAAAACACATAACACATCTTAGAAAAATGCAGTTTTTCTAGGGGCAGCTAGGTAGCACAGTGAATAGAGCACCAGCCCGGGAGTCTGGAGGACCCAAGTTCAAATCTGGCCTCAGACACTTGACACACTTACCAGCTGTGTGACTTTGGACAAGTCCCTTAACCCCAATTACCTTGCCCTCACCCCACCAAAAAAAATGCAATTAAGATTACACACACTCGGGATGGCTAGGTGGTGCAGTGAATAGAGCATTGGACCCAGAGTTAGGAGGACCTGAGTTCAAATCTGGCCTCAGACACTTAACACTTACTAGCTGTTGGACCTTGGGCAAGTCACTTAACCCCAATTGTCCTCCAAAAAGCAAAACAAAAATTTTTAAAAAGATTACACTCTCTCACACACACACACACAACTATCCACATTACTCGAATCATAACCATCTATTCCCCCATTGCATAGTTAAATAAAATAAGGAAGTATATTGCCTAGGGGCAATAGGAGTAATGAATATTATGAAAGCAATCCTGCTATATCAGAAAGAAGATAAGCAGAAGAGAAGGCAGCATAGCAGTAATAAAAACTCACCTTTATAGCACTATAATATTTACAAAATGCTTTCCTAACAATGACCATGTGAGGAAGAGGAAATGTTATTCCCATTTTACACAGGATGAAATTTAGGTTGAGAGACTGTTACTTTTCAAGAACAAGAAAAAAAAGACTGTTACTTGCCCAGTCATATGGCAAATGGCAGAGCCAGGACTTAAACCTAGATTTCTTGTCTTCAAGTCCTTTGTACTTTCCATTAAAACACACTTTGAAGAATGCCTTGACCAATGCAAAGATTTCACAAAGTAGAAAAGGAAGATTATGGTAGGAGAAATATTTTAACTTCTGTCCCCATGCAAATTAGGCTAGTTTTTCTTTAAAGTGTATTGAGACCACTGGCTTAGAGGACTAAAAGGTGAGGCTACCAATATCACTGCTGGATCTTTTTATTACAAACGAGAAATGAAAAGCTCCAGGCAGCCTCTCAATAAACACTAAGGACCTATTATGTGCCAGATACTATGCTAAGGGCTGGGGATAGAAAGGCATAGAAAATGCTCTTGAGAAGCATACAATCTAATAGGGAAAACTATGTACAAATGTAAAAGTAAGCACCCTAGCACACACAGGATGCTAGCATCTGCTAGCACAGGTTTTTTTGGTTGGCTTTATAAAGAAAAGACAGCTTTAAAAGGGTTAACAATCCTGCTTTAATTACAGAGAAAGCAGCAGGTATAGAAAACAAAAGCAGAGAAACTAGCATAAAGTCCAACAGATAGGGCTCCAGCTGTCTCAACATAGCAGTATTGCTATACACTTTACATAGACTACTGGATTGCAGGAGCACAGACATCTAAGCAGTTGGGAGGTGGGGGGAGTGCTCTAAACAGGTATTTAGATAAATATTTAACAGATATTTAGAGTCTCAACTAGGAAATCAAAAGATCCTTCTCATGAGTGAACCCCCAAAGCAAAATGCCAGCCTCCCAGAACATATAACAAAGCCCAGTTGGCTCAGAGCCAGAAGGCACAAAACCTACTTAACTCAGCACAGTTGTGAATTGTCATAGTTGGAAGATTAATCATTCAGATGTTTACAATTTAGCCAGGGCCTGGGAAACTGAACTCCAACAAGAAGGGGGAAAAAAATCCCAACTTGTTTGTGCTCACAACAAACAAGCTATATGTATGATAAATTGGAAGTAATCAAGAGGGTAGTGGCTTGGGAAAGGCTTCCTGTAGGTGGAATTTTAGCTTGGACTTGAAGCCATAAGGTGGAGATGAAGCGCAAGAATATTTCAGCTATGGGAGACAGTAAAAATAACTGGGGTTAAGAAATGGGATTCTCATGTTCAATCTACAGCAAGGAGTCTAGTGTCACTGAATTGAAAAGTACATGGAGAAGGGGTATAAGACTAGAAAGTGAAGGAGGGAAGGTTATAAAGGACTTTGAATGTTAAATAAGATTTTACCTTTGATCCTAGGGAGCCACTGGAATTTATTTAGTGGGGCAACACTATCAGACCTGTGATTTAGGAAGATCATTTTGATAAACTTAGTAGAGGATGTGTTCCAGGTACACTCTGATGCTCAGCTGATGGAAAATTATGGGCAATTCAGACAACAGAGCATTGATTAGCAGAAATCAGCTCAAGGTTATCAATGACTATCATTGTTGAATATCTTTCTCTTACTGTGAGTAAATATGTTAACTGTTGAATAATCTTCATGTATCATACTTTGTTCCAATATCAAATCTAAACTATGAGGGGGCTGACCTGAGTCAGGTCCATCCTTGAACAGAAGTATAGAGAATAGTGAAATGGGACTATATTCCTGGATCCCTGAATAAGTGCTACAGGGGAAAAAACAGTCTGGGATCCTCGTAGCTTCTAGTTACTGAATGCCTTGGTCTAGCTTAGTCTAGGGTGGAAAATGTTAATTTCCTTGCATTGCAGGAAAAGTCTAATTCAGGCCAGTCTGGAAGATCAGGCTTAGGACTGGAACAAAATGAGATATTCACAGATCACCCAACTTTTAACAAAAAAGTTTACTCAACAATAGCATGGAAAGGATACTAAGTATAAAACATTGGTACAAGTACATACAGAACAACTTATTTCCATACAGAAACTCGTCAGGTCCACATGATGTTAGGTCAGATGAATGTTGTGATTTGAATGTCAGTGGGATATCTGACAAATCTAAAGGGTAAGTCATTTCATCACGGGTTGGCCTTTTTATACCCCATAGGACTGGGAAGCCACATCAGTGATTTAATCCCTCCTCTGGGATTCTTTCAGAGACAGCTTCCCTGCCTTTTAAGGGAGAAAAAGTTCAATCTACATAGCAAAGGCCCTAATAGAGGTTTCTTCTCCATTATCTGGTGACAAAATAAAAATTCTATTTTGTAAATGATTTTATTTCACCAACATTTTGTTTAACTGCCTACGTAGTTTGAAAATGAATTAAGTTCAGAAATTCATAGATTCAGAAGTTGTCTTCCTCTCTAAGTTTAAAAGCTGTTTCCCTATATATCACTTTAATGAAAAAAAAAACCAAACCCTGTTATCTCTACATGTCCTTGTACAATTAGAGGAAATCTGTTATCAATATACCCTTAGTTATTCTTGCAGCTAAACTAAATTGATTTCCTAACAGCAAGAGAGGAGTTGTTGCTAGCCCCACATTCCTAATTTCCAGCCAATCATATTGTCCCCCACATCTATGATGCTTCTTACTTTGTAACCAATTGTATTGTCTTCCCCATTCATGATGCATCCTATCTTTTAGATGCTCCTCTTTTTGTCAATAAAAATTATTTATCAGCTGTCATTTGGCTTGCTGAGGAGGCTGAGATACTGTTTATTAGCACATGCAAGGTATGCTAATAAACGGATCTTATTTGGAGCTTGTGCTTCAATTTACCTTAATTTTGATCATGACACTGGAAATATACATTAAATTAGATTGGATTTATCTACAGCATCCTGACCAAGTTAGTGGAGAAATTATTAACAACATGACAAAACACCAAAAAACCAAACAAAACAGAACCTTAATGCATGGCATACGTATGCAAGTTTTTTCTTCAACATATATTCTACCTAGGCATCCTTCAGCAACCTGTTTACAAGATCACTCTTAATGAAAGGTTCTTAACCTGGGATACAGGGACCCAGTGGGTCTCTGGACAATTTCAGAGAAGTCTGTGAACTTGTATAAGAAAAAAATAAATCTTTATTTCAATAAAAAATGGTTTCCTATGTAATCCTACATATTCATATGCATTTTAAAATGTTATTCTGAGAAGGGAACCATAGCCTGTACCAGACTGCCAAAGGAGTCCATGACACAAAAAAAGTTAAGAATCCCTGCTCTAAATGCATATCTGCCATTGAATGGGGACTCACTCAAAAATTCTTCTTCACTGTTTGAATAGCCTTGCCACTGGTATACGATGACTATCACACAAATCATCCCTATGGACCAAATTCTGGGGAGATCACATGACTATTTAGCACAATCACTGTTCAAATACTTATTCCTACAGTAGTCTCCACTTTGACAATTAGAAAATTAAGAATAGTGAGATGGGGAAAAAATGCTTGAGTAGATATGTTTATAAGTCATAAACCATCACCTTCTTATTACACATGAAAGTATATACCAATCAAGTCAGAATTTTTCTGAATAAATTTTTGCCTTAAGGCTAAGGAATCTTCCCCATAGAGGATCTGATAAAGATTATTATTTCCAGGACCCTCTTGAAGGTACTGCTTTATATCAAAAAACATATTTTTCATGCTTCCTTGATCAGGATTCTGTTCAGATATGCTATCTGTATTTCTTTTCATATGTTCTACTACTAGATACCTTAATACCCCCACCCTGTGCAATGGAATTAAAAGGTGGAATGGGGTGCTAAAGGAACAATATGAGAATTAAGGAGTAGCTCCTTTTTTATCCAGGGATGGGAAGCCTAACTCCAGGAGGCTGTGTAAGCACTAAGTCAAAGATCCCTATTTGGTCCTGCCTCCGTAATAGTGAGGCTTCATGGTGGTATCATCTTTCCCTTTCAAAGAAACTAGATTTCTTTTTTTTTTTTTTTAAGTTTCTTCCCATCCCTCTCCCATCCACTCCAATGATAATGTTCCCATTGAATCAGTGGTAACAATTCTTCTGGGCCTATGCCTCCTCTTTTTCAGGACTTTATCCTTTAGCCAGCAGCAGTGGCAAAAGTCCTAACTCAGCAAGAGGTTCAGATAAATCTTCAACATGTTTAGTGGTGAAAAAAAAAAACAGCAGCACCCAGTCAGAGAACAATTTAGGATAAAGGGTCCTCCCTCTCTGGTTTTCTGATCCTAACCTTTATTGAGACAGGGTGTCTCTGTTTTATACATGCCCAATCCGGCTTCTGTGCACCCCTCATTCTTCCTGTTTTCTGAAACTCTGTATAGCTCAAAACTTCCATAATCCAGGTATAACAAGGGTGCCAGTATTGCCTTCTCTTGCCTACTAACACCAGATGTCTTAAGTCAATGGATTTCCTTCTTTATGCTTTAGCTTTAAGTTCATTGCACCCAAGTCTTGGTTAAACCCTTGTCTCCTTGATGGCTAAGATCCAGATGAATCATGTTCCTTTGGCTGACTGAGATGCAGTTGTAGGTTCTTTTTGGAAGCTGAGATCTTGATGCATTTTTTTGCCCTAAATTCCCCTTCCTTCTTTCCTCTTGCTTCCAGTTTTCTTAGGCTTTCCCCTAACCTTACACTGAAAAGGTTTTGATCAGTATGAGTTCTCTGGAGTTAAGATTTCCACTTCAAAGGAAGACTACATCGAAAGAGGTTTTTTTCCCCCTATAAGGAATTCTCTGAGATTGAATAAGACTTTCTGTTTTCCTAACATACATTACAATGATAGGGTTTCTTGACAGTACTAGTTCTGGAATTAAGTATATTTAGTATACACTCCCACTGAACGCTTTCCAAAATTCAGTGCAAAGATAGGATTTCTCTCTAGCATGTTTTCTTTTAAGTAGAATAAGGTTTTCTAACTGAAGACTTTCCCACGTTCATTACACTGATAGGATTTCTCTCCCATATAATTCTTTTAAGTAGATTAAATCTCACTTTCTTACTTTCTCACATTCATTGCACTGATAGAATTTCTCTCCAGTATGATCAGGTTTGTATTCCTATAGAACACTCTGTCACACTCATTACAGACAGGGTTTCTTCCCAGTATGAAGTCTCTGGAATTGACTAAATTTTGCAGTCCTGTTAAATACGTTCCCACATTCCTTATTAAAAGGGCTTTTCTCTAGTATGAATTCTCTTAAGCTGACTAATGCTCTTCTCTGAAGACTTTGCTACATTCATTACACTAACTGGGTTTCTTCCCAGTATAAATTCTCTGGAGTTGAGTAAGGTTTGCACTCCAACTGAGTGCTTTCTCACACATTATGAAATTTCATAAAAATTATGAATTCCATTGAGATAAGGCTTGCTCTCTGACTGAAAGCTTTCCCACATTCATTACAATGAAAGGGTTTTTCCAGAGTATTGATTTCCTGAAATTGAAAGATTTTGAAATTCAGGTGAAGGCTTTCCCACATTCATTACACTGATAAAATTTCTCACCAGTTTGAATTCTCCAGAGCTGAATAAAATTTGCACTCTTAACTGAATTTAGTAGGAATTTAGTATGTTTAGTATACCATAATTCACTGCAAAGATAGGATTTTTCTCCAGTATGTTTTCTTTCAAATAGAATAAGGCTTTTTAACTAAAGACTTTCCCACATTTATTACTTAAATTCATAGAATTTCTATCCAGTAACAATTCTCTGAAGTTGTCATAGTTCTACACACATTCGTTACATGATAGGGTTTCTCTAATGTAGTCTCCAGATTTTCTGGAGTTGGACCAGGTTTGCACTCCAACTGAACACTTTACTACATTAATTTCACTGGTAGGGTTTGTTTCCCTCTAGTATGAAACCTTTGGAGTCACATAAAATTTGCACTGGCACTGCATGCTTTATGACATTGAACTGATGGGGTTTCTCACCAACATGAATTCGCTGGAGGTGAATAGTTTGCTTTCTGACTGAATACTTTCTCATATTCATTACATTAACAGGGTTGCTATGCAGTATAAATTCTCTGATGCTGAATAAGGCTTGCCCTCTGACTGAAGACTTTCCCACCTTCATTATAATGATAAGATTTGTTCATTATTAATTACTTGGAGTTGATTAAGGCTTGCCTTTCAAATAAATGCTTTCCCATATTTATTACAGTAACAGCATTGTTCATACTATGAATTCTCTATAGTTCAGTAAGCCTTACATTCCTACTGAAGGTTTTTCCATATTAATTTATAAAGATTCTCTCTAGTGTTAATTTGCCTACATATAAGATGTGAGTTAAGTCCATAGGCTTTTTTCCCCACACTTGTAAAATGTTTTTCTCCTGTTTTAATTTCTTGACATTATTAAGGTTTGAAATTTAGCTAAAAACCTTCCCGTCTTCATGACATTTACATTGTTCCTTCTCAGTATGCATCATTTGATGTCCAAAAGGGTATAAATAGTACGTGAAATTTTTAACCTGTATTCTTGAGGTTGTAGTGGAAGAGCAACATAGACAAATAATTTTTCGTAAAACTCTTTTGGGAAAGAAATTTCCTTAGGTCCTTTCCCACATGAGTTCTTGGCTGCCTTTATAATTTCCTCTAAAGGTTCACAGGCTTCTCCATACACAGGGAGTCGAGGGATCACCTTTTAGGAGTATTTACAACTCCTTCAGAAAATTTTCAATCTGGAGTCAAAGGAAGATTCTTGGCTCCTCCAACAGAATCTGAAATAATAAAATAGAAAAACCAATTTCTAATGTTTCTTATATTGATAGACAACTATTTGAATAATATAAAGATAATTGTTGATATTAATATGTAAGGGAAGTAATTTATTTTAATAGTTTAAATTTTTTCACTGCAATCTTGAGTTAGTCTGGAAATGAAGAGTTGAAACCAATTCAATTAAACCACCATTTATAAAAGACATTTTCTAAAAAAACAGTATTAGAAAAAGAAATTAAACAAGCCATAAGTTAACTTCCAAAGGAAAAAAGAACTCAGAATCAGAAGAATTTATGAGTAAATTGTATCAAATAGTCAAGCAATTAATTCCAATCCTAAATAAACATGTGGAAAACTAGGAAAAGACTTTTCCAAATTCATTCCATGATAAAAATGTTTTTGATAAGTATAAAGAGACAAAGCGGAGAAAAGAAAACCACAGAACAATATCCCTAATGAACAATGACAGAAAAAATTTTAAGTTAAACAGTTTACAAAAAAGTATATTAGAAAGATTACACATTATGACCAAGTTAGATTTATGTCAAGAATATAGGGCTAGTTCAATATTAGGGAAACTATAAATATACTTAACCATGTTAATAACACATAACCACATGATCATATCAATAAATACTGAAAAAGTTTATCACAAAAACCAATATCCATTTCTGTTAAAAAATGTGAGAAAGTAGAGTAACATAAGAAAATTTTCTTAATCTAACAAATAGCACCTATCCAAACTCAAGAAAAATTATTATATGTAATGGAGAAAAAGTTAGAGGCATTTCCAATAAAATAAAGGGTAAAGCAAAGGTGTCTATTATCACAACTACTTTCAACATAGTATAACATCTTTAGCAACATCACTGAGAAAAAAGAAGTCAAGCAAATGAATAAAAACAAAAAACAAATTTACTACTTTTCTCTATTTTTTTTTCTTTTTAGAAGGCAGAGGGCAGGGCAGTTGGGGTTAAGTGACTGTAATAGTAATGAGATTTGAAGTTCCTTTTGTATTGCTAAGCTAAAAGGTACCTAGTTCAGATTCCTGTTGCTGATGTAACAGGAAAGAGTTGACTGAAACAGGAAGCTAATGCTGTGTGTATATAAGGATAAGCCCCAGAGAGGGAGAGTTAGAATTTCTTGGGACAAATATCTGGAGGCAGAAGCTGCTGCCACTGGAGACAGAATTTCTCTCAGCAGCACCTAGAGGGTGGACTGTTAGTGCTAGATGGAGAATTGAAAAGAAAAATGAGAACTGGTAACTGAGACAGATCTTCTTGGAGCAAACTCAGTGGAGGCATAAGCTGCTGCCGCTGGGGAAGCTGAAGAGGAAAGCACCGCTCCCCCACTTCCACCCCCAGGCTAAAGAGAATGATTTTGATTTTGAAAACCTGGATGGAGTGGTTTTGATTCTGGGAACTAGCTGAAACTTCTGCTGAGTCTGAGAGCCAGCAGAAGCTGACAAAAGACTGAGGAGGCATGACTGCAAAGGATTTAAGACTTTGTCTGTTTGTGGTTTTGTTAAGCCTTGACTTCCTGGAACAGAGACTGTGAAGGATTTGAGATGGATTGGACACTGTGAGCTCCAATGTGAAGCAGGACCTACACAGAGAACTGGACAAGGACCTGGGAGCTGTCAGCTTTTGAACCCAGATGACAGTCTGATGAATCTAGGTAGGAGCTGGGACCAAGGAAGGGGATCCAGGGAATCTGAGAAACCACCCCAGTCAAACTGAAAGAAGACTTTATTTGCATACTGTGTGCTGACTGAGAAATTGTACGTTTACTAGTGACCTAGGGGTGGAGGGTCTGTGTATTTTCTGATGATTGAATAGTGAATGATGAGGGATGATTGAAAGATTGAGTTGATATAATGACTGGTTGACTAAATGATTGTATTTCGTGATTGATGACTGAATAAGTGACTGATTGAGTTAACTTAGTGTGCTCCATGAGTGGAAAATTTTGACTATTGTACTCTGTGTACCTTGAGGAGGCAAACCTCCTTAAGGATGATTGAATGTTTGAGTTACTAAATGATTTTTCTTTGTTCAAAACGTTGTGATCACTGTAGTGGAAACTATGTGGCCATTTTCTGTGATAAGTTGTTGTGAATGCTTGTGTTTTGATTATCTGTGATAAGCTGTAATATTGTGAATGCTGTATCTTGATTTCTGTAAATGTTTTGCTCTGATTTGTTATGGAATAAATAGACTGTTCACTATACTGTGTAATCAGAACCTTAAAAGCTGTTCACAGAAGCATTCTTCTGAAAAGCTGCTAGTGCTTGGCTTCAGAGTGATTTGCCCAAGGTCTCACGGCTAGTAAGTGTTAAGTGTCTGAGACAAGATATGAACTCAGGTCCTCCTGATTCCAGGGCCAGTGCTCTATTCACTGTGCTACCTAGCCGCTCCAAATTTACTAATTTTCACAGATATGTTGATTGACAGAGAAAACTTGACTCAATTAAATTAACTGAAATGAATAAATTCTACAAAGTTGAAGGCTATATAATAAATTCACACCAGCATTCCTGAATATCTTTTGTTAAATTAAATGTTATTTTTTTAAGCCAGTAAAATTTGTTTCCCTCCCCTCTCTCTCCTTCCTCACCATCTGAGAAGGGGAAAAAAAAATCTGTTATGAATATACAGTCAAGCAAAAAATTCCAACATTGGCAGTGTCCAAGAAAGTGTCCATGAAAGAAAATGCCAATCTGCACTCTTGAGTTTTTCACATATCAGGAAGTGGATAGAATGTTCCATCACGAGTCCTCTACAATCATAGTCAGTTACAATGATGATCTAAGTTTCAAAGTCTTTCAAAGTTTTTTGTCTTTAGCATAGTCATTGTATAACTTATTCTCCTAACTCTGCTCACTTCATTCTGCATCAGTTCATACAAATCTTATCAGGTTTTTTAAAACCATTGTCTTCATCATTTTTTTTTTTTTGCTTTTTGGAGGGCAATTGGGGTTAAGTGACTTGCCCAAAGTCACATGGCTAGTTTTTGTGTCAAAAGTCTGAGACCAGATTTGAACTCAGGTCCTCCTAACTCCAGGGCCAGTGCTCTATTCACTGCACTACCTAGCTGCCCCGTTTTCATCATTTATTAGCACAATAGTATTCCATAACATTTATATACCATACCTTGTTCAGTCATTTCCCAAATAATGGGCATCCTGTTTCCTATTTTCTGCTACCACAAAAAAAGAGATGCCAGATTTCTATACAGCCTTAGAATTTGTTTTAACTTTGACTAAACCCTACTTTAAGGTGCCCTCCCTATTATTTCTCCATCTCCCCTTTCCCTTTCATTTCCCTGTTTAGTGACAAATATTGCTGTATCCAACTGTCTATTCTTCTCTTCTTTGACCAGTTTAGATGAGAGTGAAGTTGATAAATTTCTCCATCTTTCTTTCCCCAAGTGTATTCCTCTTCCCCGCCTATTCCACTCAAAACAAAAGAGCCCCTCCCAAGTCCCTTATTTATCCTCCATCTACGATTGCTGCTGATGATAGAGTTCTGAGGGGACACATGTATTGTCTCCTTGTAATGGTAATGGAATGTAGAGATGCCCCTGAATTGACTTGGCTTTTGGGTTGAGTGTTAAGACCCAGAGCTTGTGAATCCCACTTGTGGGATGGACTTGTTGACGTGAAGAGAGGGCACTGACCTGGGAGGAGGCATGAATGGAAAGGAAAGCTCAAGCTCTGAGAAGGCCAGAAGAAGAGGTATTTTTTGGGGCGAGCAGTATCCAGTGTTGTTGAGCCTGAGTTGCTGAGAGAAACTGCGAAGAGCCCATTGGAGCTGCCCAGACCTTTTGAGAACTGCCACCTGGTGCTGCTGAGAACTGAGGAGGCATGGCTGTGATGCTGGTATTTTGTCTGTTTTGATGTTGTTTTTTCCAGATTCACCTGATGGTGGACAGTGCTGCTGCTATAGACATCTTGGAACCTGGTTGTTGGTGCAGAAGCCCTGAAGAAGGACTTTCTTGTTGTATGTTC
>CM053594.1:67024399-67060946 GCA_028646575.1 Pseudocheirus occidentalis | reverse complement strand
GACAATCACCTAGATTCAGGAGCTGAAAGCTTAGAGGTTCTCGTCCAGTCCTCGGGGATGAACAGCTCCCAGGTCCTTGTCCAGTCCTCAAGGCAATCCCTGGCACACACTGAAGTTCACAAGGTTCAGCACACCTCAAACCCTTCAGGACTTCTCTTGCCTGGAACTCAAGGATCAGCCAGGCCACCAACAAACAAAGTCCCATCCTGTTCATGTCTTCAGTCAGCCACTGAGCCCACAAAATCTTTCTTGTCTCTGAAATTCTCCTGCTTATAAACACTGGCCTTCTCCCAAGTCAACATAGTTCAGGGGGGTGTCTCAGCCAATAGCATTCTTCCAAGTCACAGGGGAATTCACACCTTTTCACCAATGGACAGAGTTCTGGAAATTCACACCTTTTCACCAATGGACAGAGTTCTATACTTAATACTAGGTTACTAGGCTCTACTTAACATCTGATCAAACAAATTAATTACCATTACAACATGGTACATAGATGCCACACAAATGCTTACTCTCTTCCCCTTCTGTCTTCTCCCTTCGTTGTACCTCATTTCATTCCAAAACTAGCGTCAGGTTAAAGGGTCCCATTCTTCCTTCAGGAGTGGAGTAAGGTTGATGCCTAAACAAATGAGCTGTGAAAGGAGGTTTCCACTCACACAAGAGTGGTGATGAGAGAATGACTAGTGTTTCTCTTCCATCGAACAACTTCTATCTCTATTCACTGTTAGAACTCCAGCATTTAATCTTCTCACCTATTCAGTGGTTATTTTCTAAAGCAGAAACTTCCTTTGCTAAATCAGCTATGATCTCTGACCTCTTGAACAAGTTTTCTCCTGTACTGGACTTCTCTATCTCAGATTCACTGTTGAGTCACCTAGGCTCAGAGAAGACAGCACAAAGTAGAAAAGGCATCTAGGGCTCTGAAATCCAGTCTGTCAAAAACATTTATTAAGGACCTAACATGTGCCAGATACTGTGCTGAGAATAGTACAGATACAAAAGCAAAGGTAGTCCCTCCTTACAAGGAACTCACAATCTAATGGTAGAGACAACATGCACAAAAGATATATACAAGATGAATTGGAGATGATCAATACAAAGAAGGTACTTCCATTAAGGGAGATCAGGACAGACTTCATAGAATATGGGATTTTAGCTGAGACTTCAGGGAATCCAGGGAAGCCATGAGATGGAGATGATGAAGAAAAATACTCCAGGCATGAACAACTTTCTTATTTGCCATTAGGCTTCTTTTTCTGACAGTCTGTGTAGAATGGGTGGCACAGTGAATCTGTTGCAGTGCAGGGACCCCTGAAAATATAGGAGTGGGGTGCTGTTGTCTGGAAAGAATTCTTGGACTCAACCCATCTTCAAGTCAAATGGCAGAAACTTTATTGTGATGCTATGAAGTAGACAGTACTCCTTAGGGAATTTGCAACCCAGTGGTGGTGGTTAAGCAAAAGCTTTTATGGAGAAAGCTCAGAGCATGGTGTACCAACTATGTTAATTAGGTGCTGTGGGACTGGAATCAGTTCTTAAAGGAACATGCAATTTCTGTACCTACTGCAGGTATCTCGCCCAGAATTCACTACGGGAGGGGGGGACAGGGCTTCCAAGAGGTGTGTTTTTAGGTCTGCCACATGAGTAAGTCAGCTGGTGCTCATAGCCATCCTGTTTGTTGCTAATCAATGTCCTGTTATAAACAGGACAGTCTCAGGAGTTGACGCCTACAGCTTGACCTCTGAATTGTATAAGGTAGCTGTGAGAGTTGGTACAGGATAGTTCTATCCGTACAAGCAAGTTCCACAGGGTCATCTTGTTCCTGCAGCAGGGATAGTTTTCCCCACTAGGAAAACCATTCATAGGTTTCTGTCAGAGATATGATCTTTAGCCGGGGTCCAATCACCCCATCATTTCCCCCCCTCAAACAAATGGAACTCAAAATCTTTTGGGGTATGGAGCAAAGGTCTCAGCTTCTGAAGCTGCTTTCTGCTGATATTGGACATAGACTGTCCCTGTTTCATGGAGTCCAGTTCAAGGGACTGGATCTTTAATGTTCAGAACTTCGCTGATGCCAAATCCAGTGGGTAGTGGGTCGCTGACCCAGACAAAGATTGGTACACAGCCTGAACGATCATCTATCTGGAAGTGAGTAGCCCAGAGGGGACAAATCTGGCAAAGAGAGTAAGCAAACTAGGGCCAAAAAGGAGTAGAAGGAATATGACCAGTATGGAATGAGTACAGGGGTTAACAGAAAGAAGCCAGGATCCCCATGAAAAGGACTGTTTTGGAGAACTGAGGCTATCATGGATTTCTCACATCCAATTAGCCTCTTCCAAAAAACCTTCAGTACAGAATTCTACCTGCTAGGAATTGTTAATGTACATATAACAGGAGGTGCCAGCCAGTGCATAGACACTTACTAGAGGCAAGCAGGTAATCTAGTTATTATAGGTCTATTCAGTTATCTAGGACCATATTTGCCAGGAAATCCAAAGATCATTGGATTTCCTGGAGACTAAAAGCTGTTTTATTTGCCAATTGGTGAATGGTCTTTGTAAGGTGAGAGAGTGAGTCCATACCAAGGCATGAAATATTCTGTTCCCTTCTTAAAGAACCAAAAAGCATTTCCCCAGAACCTGTGTTTTGCCCTTTTTAAAGTGGAGGTTCTAGGTTTCATGATTTTGAAAAAGGAAAGAGGCAGTACTAAAAATCTAAGGGTTCTCACTCCAAAGTCTTTGTAAGGTGTTTAACACTAGGTGGCCAGAATAGTGGTTCTAGGGTCTTGCCAAGTAGCGGCATTTCATTTCACTTCTCCAGGATTTTGCCACTTAATCCCCCCCACACACACACACACACAAAAGAAGGTATAGCCTTTGGGGATGCAGAAGGTGCTCATTCATAAAAGGTTCTGTATATGGATGCCCCAAGGATTAGAACAGTTGCACATCAAGATTCCAGGCAAGAGGGATGCTTTCAAGAGATCAATAAGAATGTTGTAATTACAGGGAATTTTGGTGTTATGATTTAACTTAGAGGCAAAGTTTAAAAAGGGAGAGTCTAACAGGAGGGTAGTAGGAGGAATGAAGTCATAGGTACATGTAGGGAGTATTCTCCTTCAGTGCAACTGGTACAAGTGGCTGAGTTGAAGTTCGAGAGGCACTTGTCACTAGTAGTATCCACACAAATGGAACAGGTCAAAGAACCAGTGGAGACATTTACAAGCCCTGCCTCAACAGGGGTTTTAGCCTGTCCATTGCCCGTGGAGCTTGTCTCCCAAGCAAGGGAATAATCCTCTGTCAAGAAGCAGGATTTGAGACAAAAAGATTTGCCCAGAAAAGAGTGGCCAGCACAAATCGGTTAGTGAAGAGCTTTGAAGATGTCACACTGGAGGGGATTTTTTTTTGCAAAAAATTGCATTCAGTTGGAGAGGATGATCCCCTGTGGGTGTGAGTGGCCCAACCCTGGGCCCCTCCCCAGCCTACAGTTTAACTTAAAGAATTATTCTCCCACTTGCAGGAAGGAGTTAAATGAGCTCAAGACATCAGGGAGAAGAACTAATGTTATCCATTATTAACACAGAGGAAGTAATTCCAAATGAGAGAGAAAGCAGTTGTTCTGGAGGAAATGAAAGGTTAACTATGGCAAGACTAAAACATCAGAGGAGGACACATGGTTTCATCTCCTTCTATCCACCTGCCTGCCAGAGAGGCTGGGGCCTTTTTGAAACAGTCATTTAAGGTCCTCTCTGGGTTCACAGAAATATCCTGGTATCTCTGAAGGGGAAATCGGAGGTAGCACCAGTTTAATCCTAGAGTTATGAGTCCAACTGGGGAGACCCTCAAGTTTTACTGCCTTAGGAGTGGTGAGTATAACTCAATAGGGTCCATTCCTGTTGACATGTAGGTGTTGCCCTTTGTAGTTTTTCCAGGACTTAAAATATACCCCAATCCCCTGGTTATACAATACAGAACCAGAATTTTCCCTTTTGTTGCTGAGAAGTTTTATAAGATGCCTGTTGGCTTGTTATGTTTTTTTAGGTTCCTGACGGCGGCAAGCTGAGTTGCAAATTGCATGACCAAATGCTGTTCTGGGTCTCCAAGAATGTCAGATATTAGGAAAAGCCTCCCATAAAAACTCAAATGAGCTGAGCTTAATGCTTTCTTGAGATATGCTGTGGACTCTAAGCAGTCTGATTGGGAGGTTTTTCACCCAGTCCTACTGAGTCTCCATGCATAGCTTGCTAAGGACCCTCTTGAGGGTATGATTCATTTTTTCCACCTTCCTGGAGGTCTGAGGATGCCAAGCAGAGTAATTTCAAGTTCCTCTGCTGTAGCTTGAGTTTACACTGTTCTCTCAAGAATTAGGCAAAACTTCAAAGCGAAGTATAATCTTTTTAAATAGGAATTTTGATAACTACTGAGGTGTTTTTTTTTTCAGTTCTACAAGGAAAGGCTTCCCACCCAATCAAAAAAAGCAAAAGTAATTTGAAACCCCCCACACATCTGGTACCGCGGATGGAGCACTGAACCTGAAGGCTGTAAGATCTAAGATTTAACTACACAGACTAGACAAGTCATTTAATCTCTGCTTCATCATCTATTAAATGTGCATAATAGTATCTATCTCACAAGGTTTAGTGAAGATAAAATGAGAAAATCTGTAATTTTGTAATAATCTGGAAGCCTGTAATTTGTAAAGCACTTTGCAAACCTTAGAGTGCCATATTCCATTCCTTCCCCCTTAAAGGATAGACGCAGGAGAGTGGCTTGACACTAAAAATTATTTCCCCTGGACTAATAATATTCAGGGGTTGGGGAGGGATATAATTCTCACTAAGTTACCTGCTGGCCCTAGGCTGCCACCCTCCGGCTCCTCTCCTGGCAGCAATCAAGGCTCCCTTGCAATTCAGGGAACATACATGGACAGGACGCCCACCCACCCCAACACCGTTACAGAAACAATGCTTCCCAGGGCTGGGGGCAGTACTTTTCAAAGCTCTCCACAGGCTTCTCAAAAGCAAACAGAAGCAAGAACGCTTGAGATCGAAAATAAAATGGGTTCTTTCAGAAGCCCCGCCCCCTCGGGTGTTTGAGGGCTTCCGACTTCCGAGGGGAGGAGCCATGGGGAGTCGAGACTCATTTCCGGTTTTGATCTCCTTCCCACCCCCTCATCTTTCCTTCCCTGCCCAACTTCCGGAAGAGTTCAGGGGTCGTTCCAGGCTCATCGTTCTCTTACCCCCGACATCCAATCTCTGTGTCGATTGGCAAGACTTTCCTGCTACCGTACCGGACCCACTGACTTGGAGTGATGTCCGCTTCCTTGCTGATCCCTTTGTCAGGGTCAGGGACACCCCGTTCCCCCCCCCCCCAGGGGCTCTCCAGTCCGACCCGGACCTGCCTTTTTTTTTCTTTTCGGGTTCCAGATGAAAAACCTCTAGGGGCAGAGATTTTAGCCCTTAATAAACATCAGACAGGGTTAGGACTCTGACTGCAGAACCAGGGGTCTGTATTGTACCGCTATGCCTCCAGCTAATCAGTTTCTTTTTTTTTGGAGGGGAGGAAGGCAGGGCAATTGGGGTTAAGTGAGTTGCCCAAAGTCACACGGCTTATTTTGTGTTGTGTCTGAGGTGGATTTGAACTCAGGTCCTCCTGACTCCAAGGCCGTTGCCCTATTCACTGCTGCTCCTAATCAGTTTCTTTATCTGTAAAATGGGGGATAGTAAGTGGTGGCTACTCCCTAAGGTTATTTTGAGGCTTAATTATTTGGTGTTTGAAAACTAAATGTATTTGGTACTTGAAAACCCTCTTATGAATCATATTTAGCTTCAACTATGAATCTTGTAAATCAGCTTTCACCCTGTACTGAGACCTGCAGTTGGTTAAATTCAATTCCACAAACAATAAATGATAAAAGATAAGAATGCAACCAATCCCCACCTTCAAGAAGCTCAACAGTTCAGCAGTTCAACAAACATTTGCTAATCACTGGCTCCTGGAGGATGCTGCAGGACCTGCCCTCAAGGATGTGTGGGATAAATAACCCTATGCAAAATTTAATTTAAAAAACTCAGAGGCTTCTCTAGGTAGGAATAGAAAAGGTTTGTTCAATTCTTGCAAGAAGAGAGCATCACCTACACCAGGAGGGACCAATGGAGGGAAGCAAGTTACAGAAAGGAAAACCAGGTTATATAGCCTAACACAGACAACCCCTCCCACTGACCTTGCCCTCAGTGGTCAGAGCTGGACATTACACTCTAGTTTGGGAATCTACCCAGATACAAGGAGCAAGGAAACAATCTTCAGCAAATGAAAACCAATGAAAGCATTTGATACATTATTTGGTGAATAGAGGGTGAATGCAGGGGAGGGATAAGTTTACAAAAACAAAACAGGCCTAGCTGCTGCAGTAGCCTAATTTGAGTTTAGAGCACTGTCTCCATTTTAGGGTATAGTCTGAGAAGTTTTCACCTATCTGACACAAGGAGATTATAATCATAAGACTATGACACGTAAAGAAAAGGTAGAGGGGCAGCTAGTTGGCACAGTGAATAGAACACCAGCCCTGCAGTCAGGAGGACTTGAGTTCAAATATGGATTCAGAGTTGATTTCAAACACTTAACACTTAATAGCTGTGTGACCTTGGGCAAGTCACTTAACCCCAATTGTCCTGCCTTCCTCCCTCCAAACACAAAAAAACAAAAAAAAAATTAAAAGACACATATTTCATGGTAGGGTGATTAGGGAAAATTAAACTGAGAAGAATAGAGTGGGGTGTAAATCAGGGAGCATTTCATGGAAGAGAGCCTTGAAAAGGATTTCAGGAGTCAGGTGAGGGCAGAATATATTTCTGGCATTGGATATGGCCCGGAGAAAATGCACAGAAGTTTTTTTTGATAGTGGTATCTTCTGGTTTTTCTCTTCCTTGTCCAATTCCTAAAGCATCCCTTTCTAATTTTGGATATCCTTCTGTGTCCTTTCCCTTCACTGAGGCAGCTACCTTGGCCCATCTACTCAGGACTGGAGCCATGGAATTTTTGAGGCAGCAGGAACATATTCTTTCAGGAGTCTGTGACATCTGAGAATTTGGCTTTGTATTTCACAAGGAAGCATCTGAGACTTTATCAGATTGCCCTCTTTAGGGATGTGATGCTGGAGAATTGTGAGAATATGGTTTTCCTAGGTGAGGATGGTTTTCTTCCTGGGTCTTCCTGGTGGACTGTGCTAATAGATAGAGCCTCTGAAGTGCTTGGCAGGGTTCTGATGCAGAGACCATAGCTTTGAAATACCTTTTAGTCTAAGAAATAGGGTGCTGCTGCTGCTGCTGCTGATGCTTCTCAAGCCAGTGACTGGTTTCCAAAAGTTAAGACCTAGGTACCATATTGGGAGGGAGTTATCTCTCTAATAATGTTGTTCAAGGCTTTTGGGTGCAGCTGGCCACTTAGAACAAAGGAGATATACATTTCTCTAAGGGTTTGTTTATAGAATGCTTTTGAAGGATTCATAGGTTGCTGTATCTAAGCAGACTGTTAGCTCAGGGAAAAGACTTTCAGGCTGGGGGAAGGGGAGAAGCAGAGTTAATAATTTTATGGCTGGGAGAAAGTGTGACTTTTACAAATTAATTGCACAGGCTTGTTACAAACTGATGTTACATAGGTACCCAAACACAAGTGAGATTTTACAAACTGAGGTTACAGACAAAAGCATGCCAGACTGCATCAAAACCACATCTCCTTATAGCCCCACCTCGGGCTTTCTCCCAGTGAATTATGGGCAATATGCCTTTGAAGTTGATATAAAAAGTGCATGTCCCTTTAAGCACTGACCACTCCTAAACTCCTCCCAAACTCCTCCTTAACTTCACCTTTACTCACCTAGTTAGCATAATGGCTATCAGATTTATGGTTTTATTACTATATAATCAATATCCCTAATTCCTGCAGGTTGCAGGCTTTTTTCTGACACCCCCATGCCCGCTGAAAAGTGTAATAAACTTGTCAAGAGAGCTTGGACCTGGTAATTCTTTCAGACTAAGAACCCTCAAAGGATTTCATAGAAATCCATTCCCTCTATGTCTCTTCATTTCCACATTAGTCATGTTGTGAAAGAAGAATCAGAACAAAAGGGAAAAATCATAAGAAAGAAAAAATAAAAAGTCAACAAAAGAAGAGAAAATAGTATGCTTGGATCTGAATTCAAACTCTGTAGTTCTTTTTCTGGATGTGGATTGCATTTTCCATCATGAGACTTTTGGAATTGTCTTAAATTATTACATTGCTAAGAAGAGCTAAATCTGAGAAAGTTCATCATTGTACAATATTGCTATTGCTGTGTACAATGTTCTCCTGGTTCTTCTGCTCACTTCACTCGGAATCAGTTCATGTAAGTTTCACTTCACACCCTGTAAACTGACAAAGATAAGCAAAAAATCTCAATAGTCCATGGTTAGGTGGGTTGTGAAGCCCGCTAATATATTGTTGGCTGAGCTGTGAATTAGTGCAAGCATTTTGGAAAGCTATTTGGAATTATGCAAATAAAGTGACTGAACTATCCATACCAAATGACCAAAAGATTCCATTACGAATTTTATACCACAAGGAAGTCACCAATAAGAAGAAAGTCACTTGGGGCGGCTAGGTGGCACAATGAATAGAGCACCGGCCCTGGAGTCAGGAGTATCTGAGTTCAAATCCGGCCTCAGACACTTAACACAAAAAACTAGCTGTGTGACCTTGGGCAAGTTACTTAACCCCAACTGCCCTCCAAAAACCAAAAAAAAAAAAAAAAAAAAAGTCCCTATAACAAAAATAGCCATCAAAGAACTTTTTGTGATAGCAAAGAATTAGAAACAAAGCAGATAGATGCCCATGGACTGGGGAATCACTAAACAAACTCTGGTACACAAATGTAATAAAGTACTATTGTGTTTAAGAAATGGTGAATATGATGAATACAGAGAAGCATGAAACAATCTTCATGAACTAATACAAGGTGAAGTAAGTAGAACCAAGACAACAATATATACAATGATATCAATAATGCAAATGAAAAGAACAACCATACAAACAAAAAAATCAAAAGTTAAGGTAGCAAAATTATAAAGATCAAACAGGACTCAAAAAGTAAAATATGAGAGGACACCCCACAACCACTCCTTTGTGTGGAGATGTGAAATCCACAGGTTTTGCACACTTCACATGTTTTGAGGCTTTTTTAGTATACCAATTATTTACGCTGACTTTTTTTCCTCTTTTATTTTTTCCTGTAAAAAAAAAATACTAGTTGTTTGTGCATATTCTTTAATCCAGTAATACCACTATTAGATCTGTATCCCAAAGGAATCATAAAAATAGGAAAAGGATCCATATGTACAAAAATATTTATAGCAGCTCTTTTTGTGGTGGTCAAGAACTGGAAATTGAGGGGATGCACATCAGTTGGGGAATGGCTAAACAAGTTGTGGTATATGAATATGATGAAATACTGTTGTTATAAGAAATGATGAACTAGCAGACTTCAGAAAAACCTGGACTTACATGAACTGATGCTGAATGAAGTGAGCAGAATCAGGAGAACATGGTACACAATAACATTGTGTGATGCCCAGGTTTAATAGACTTAGCTCTTATCAGCAATTCAAGGATCTAAGACACTTCCAAAAGACTTGTGATGGAATGTACTATCCATATCCAGGTAAAGAATTATGGAGTCTAAATGCAGATCAAAATATACTATTTTCTCTCTCTTTTTGTTTCTTCTTTGTTGTGGTTTTTCCTATTCATTCTAATTCTTTATTGCAACATGACTAATGTGGAAATGTGTTTGATATAACTATAGGCGTATAGCTTATATCAGATTGCATATTGTCTTGGGGAGGTTGGAAGAGAGGGAGAAATTTTAGAACTCAAAATGTTATAGAAGTGAATGCTGAAAACTATAAATGAAACTATAAATTTTATATAAAATTAAATTTACAGTTAAAATTATTTAAAATTTAAAAAAAATTTTAAAAAAGGATAGTTTTCAAATATCCCTCACCATCCTTGATTCTGAGAAATATAGATTGTCTTCTGAGAAAGTAGCCTTGCTAATCTCAAAGACGGCCTGCCAGATCAGAGATTAAAAAATATACCATGATCTTTTGTCCTTCCCTCCCTCTGGTCAGTATCACCCTGTGATATGATCATGACCTAGGAACTCAGTTTTATGATTCATCATTCGAACTGACTCACTCCTAAGTAGGTTTATAGGGTTCTCATTTTACAGATAAGGAAATGGTTGTTTAGAAGAGACTTATCCAAAGTTACATAGCTTACAAGTATCAAAGCCAGAATTCAAATGCAGGTCCTCTGATGCCAAAGCTAATGTTCTTTACACTTCATCCAGCTGACTCCTCTTTGTCTGCATCTAATTTTTATTGTTTCTTTGCTAATCCTTGTGGCTTTTAAAGGACTTGGTTTTGTGGTAGAGTATTCACTGAAGGGCCAAATCTCTTTTCTTTTTAATATTTGAAGCATTAGAACAAAACAGTATATAGTTATGGTGTTACCCCCACAAATGAGGGAAGCTCAAGTAGTCTGTATGTGATAATTCTTCTCTTCCCAGATTCCTGACTCTTTCTACTTCAGTGCTCTGTTTGTCATTATAAGTACTTATTTGACTAGTGCTGTGGCCAAAAAATGTGTCACCTTGTGGCCAGCCTGGTGATGAAGCTCTCTGAACTTAGCTATGTAGGTTCTTCTAAGAGCTGCACAGGGCTTACAAGAAAAGCATAGCTACTGGTTATAGTAATGTATGGGATGAGTGAAAACTTCTCAATTTGGGGTTAACTTTCCCTCCCCCCCCCTCCATTGTTGCAATCAATCACTTTTATCTTCCTTTGTTTGTTTTCCCACCTTGGTGGGACACTCCCCCCCTTCTCTTGCTGTCCCAGTTGGGGAAGAATTTGGTGAGGTATGCCTCTCCACCAATGAGAGAGGAGACAGTCGGGAAGGGGGCTTGATTAAGTTAAGTTATAAATTCTTACACTGCCTTTTGTAACATGCCTCTTCTCCTATGATGAGTCATGGGGAAAAACTGCCCTCTTCTCCTGGGGAAGAGGATAAACTCCTGTTCTTATCCTACGAGTTCTATATGTTTATTTTTTCACTAACTTAAAAAGGAAGGGTATTTTTCATCTCGAATATTAAGAAGAAAGATATATGATGTATGCCTCTGTATTTGTACCAACCATGTCCCATTCTTTTGCCTCATTTCTGCTTTTCTGATCCTTTTATCTACCTTCAGGGCTAGGCTCCTGTAATGCTACCTAATTTAGCTTTCATGATTCCCCTTGCGGATAAAATTTCTTCCTCTTTAAATATTCCTAGGCAACTTGATCTGTTCTCTCATGCTCCCTCTTCATTCCTCAGCTTATACTTATTTTACTACATTATCTCTCTACAGTTGAATGAGAATTCCTTGATGGAGCAGAGGTTACTTCATTTTTGTCTATATCTCCAACATTTAGCACAGTACACTTGGTATGTTATGAAGTATGATTAAGAAATGTTTGTTGAATTGAAAATGAAATGTATGAACATCCCACAAAAGTCAGGAATTATGTAAATATTCTCTGATTTAGTATTTAATTACTTCTGGTCTCTGCTTCTTATTTTTTATAGCTCCATCCTCTCTCTTTGTTCACTATTGCCTTGGTCATTTATTAATTCAGCAGTCATTTATCATGTGCCTACTCTGGACAAAACACATGGAGGGAGGGTGGTTAATACAAATTCTCATACAAAGAAGATACAAAACTTTTCTGTCATCAAGCTAACTGGATGTTGTCTTCCAGTATCTAAAAGATGATCGAGTATTAGAGGGTGATAATCATTTAATATCATATTTTCGTTAACTTTTGAATTAATCAAAGAGGCTGCTTTGCCTCCTTTTACAAAAAAGCTCTCTTTCTATCTCAGCCACTCTAGAGACCAGATAAGGCTGGGAGCAGGATTTAACACAGACATCCAGAAATCATAAATTTCCAATTCAGACCCAGCTTTGTCTTGCTTCTCTAAGTGAGCTCAGAGAATACCTCTTTTTATGTCCATAAACCAGAAGAGGCCTACCTTATGGCCCTTAAGGATGAGACCCTCAACTCAAGGAATTAACTTGGGTAATGGGACTTTTTCTTATCTTTATATTTTCTGGACACATACCATGTTATGGAATGTTAATAATAAAGAAAATAGATATTCTGGATCATAATTTCAATTGACACTTTGTCATCTCTCTTGTTTTATTGTTTTTTTCCATTTATCCAATTAAGAAAATTCCTTTCTCATACAATGATTAAACCATTATGGTGATCATAAATTTATGTAACTCAGTCACCCCTAATCGGGATGGTCCTAAAATGTACTTAAGCTTTCTCATTCTTTTGTTTGTCTGCCAGGACTTTAGTTCTGTACTCCTTGCACAAGTAATGTTAGGCTTAAGGGAATAATAAGGAATAAACAATGTAATTTTCATATTACTATTTGTCTCTTTAACCAAACTGTTCTAGTGGTTGACAAGGGATTATTAGTATTAGACTTGCTCTCTTTGGCTCCTTAAGAGTAGAACTAGGAGCAGTGGGTGGAAATTGCAGAGAGAAAAATAGGTTAGTTGTTATGGAAAACTTTCCATCATATAGAGGTTTCCCTAAGCGGAATGAACTGTCTTTGCAGGTAGCCAGGAGGTCTTCAAAGGCCATTTGGCCATGTGTATAGCACATTGCAGAAGCGATTCAGGTCCAAGTACAGGTTGGACAGGATGGCTTCTGGGTTTGTGACGCTAAGGTTCGGTGATCTCCTTTTGACGGGCAGTTGTTAACCTTTGGTGGGAGTGAGGGGCAGAAAATGCAAGTGGACTCCATCCTCCTACAGCTTTGTGGACCCTGGTGGTAAGGCTCCCCCTAAGACTAAATGTCCGGGTCAGGGCGCCAGGAGGAAGGCAATGACGTGAGGACTCTCCCGTCCAGTGAGGGAGAGATCTAGGGAGGTCTTCCTCCCTGGCGTCCGTGCTCTGTCCTCTTGCCTGCTACCAGGCTTGCAAGAAAAGAGTTGGGCAGAGCCATAGAGATTCTCGAGTCCTCCAGGCATCCTAGAACGGTCGTAGAGTCGGGAGCTGATTCCGGCCCTCCTTCTTCCGGTTTCCTTCCATTTCACTCCCCTGTAACTGTGGTTACAAACAGATCTTCCCATTCTCCAGGTCCAGGACCCTGCACGCCAGAAGCAGCCAACGGTGAGTCAGAGCCGGGGTCGGTCTGAGGGCCGGGGTGTTTGGGGGGGTGGCCAGACGTTGTCCCGAGTTCTGAAGATACAAGGAAAAGCAAAAACAATCTCTGCCCTCTAGGAGCTTAAATTTAAAAGAGGGAAACAACACGTAAATAACAATTTACGTGTCAAATATATGGTAGCATTTATGTAGTGCTTTAAAGTTTGCAAAGATCTTTGCAGATGTTAAGAATTGTTAGGGGTCGCCTGAGTTGTTTTTTAAAATTACCATATTTTTTCAGAAACACTGGACCCAGAGCACGCAGGAGGCCCTGAATGTGTCAAAGATGACTCCCAGCCCCACCCCCAGCTGACATAATTTATTGTTTGCACCCCAGGCTGGATTCCCTTTGTGTCCTTGGGAAGCAAGACAGGTGCCAGCCAGTCTATGATAGGCTGATAAAAATGCTTCTGCGCCTGGGATCCTTTGCAGATAAGCAGACCCCTCCTATCTTCATACTCTAGCAGTTCCCAAGGGAAAAGAATATAACTTTTGCCATTGCCTTGCCCCTCTCCTTCAGGAGAAGTTATTGTACTTTTCCTCTCTCCTGCCACAGCCCTTCGCATTTTCTCCTGTTATTTTACTATCATAAATATGCAAACTTTTAAAAATTAATTTATTTACTTTTAGTTTACAACATTCAGTTCCACAATCCCTTGAGTATCAAATTTTCTCCCACTCCCTCTCCCTCCACCTTCCCATGGCAGCATGCAGTCAAATATAGGATTTACAAATGCCTTCACATTAAACATTAGTCACGTTGTAAAGAAGAATTGTAAAAGATGGAATGAATAGTGGGAAAGAGGAAACAAAATAAGAAAAAGAAAGAGAGCAAGTAGTTTGCCTCAATCTGCATTCAAATTCCTTAGCTCTTTCTCTGGATGTGGCTCTTTCCATCATGATCTTTTGGAGTTGTGATATTGCTGAGAGGAGTCCATTCTGTCAAGGTTAGTGGTCACACATACTTTGTCGGTCATTGTGTACAGATTTCTCCTGGTTCTGCTCTTCTCACTCAACATCAGTTTATATAAGTCTCTCCAGGTTATTCTGAAGTCTGTCTGCTCCTCATTTCTTATAGTACAATAGTATTCCATTATATTCATATACCTCAGCTTTCTCAGCAGTTCCCCAGTTGATGGGCATCCCCTTGATTTCTAATTCTTTGCCACCACAAAAAGAGCTGCTGTAAACATTTTTGTACATATGGGTCTCTTCCCACTTCTGTGATCTCTTTGGGATACAACCCTAGAAGTAGGATTGCTGGGTCAAAGAGTATGTATTTATTTATAGCACTTTTGGCATAGTTCCATTGCTCTCCATTCTGGTTGGATCAGTTCACAGCTCCACCAACAATGCATTAGTGTTCCAGTTTTTCTACATCCTCTCCAGCATTTCTCATTTTATTGTTTTGTCATCTTAGTCAATCTGGCCAGTGAGATGTGGTACCTCAGAGTTGTTTTGATGAGCATTTCTCTAACCAGTAGTGATTTAAAGCATTTTTTCATATGCTTATAGATATCTTTAATTTCTACTGCTGAAAATTGCCTGTTCAAATCCTTCGATCATTTATCAGTTGGGGAATGACTAGTATTCTTATAGATTTGACTCAGTTCTCTGCATATGTTAGAAAGGAGGCCTTTATTAGAGACTGGTTGTAAAAATTCTTTCCCAATTTTCCACTTCCCTCTTAATCTTAGTTACATTGGCTTTATTTGTACAGGAACTTTTCAATTTAATGTAATAAAAATTATCTATTTAATATGCAAACTTATGTAAGGATTGTGAACTCTTTGGGTTCCACGTGCATGTTCATTTCTCTTCTAATAAACCTGGTTTTCATGTAAGTCTTGTGACATTGTGATTGCCTGTTGACATATGTGTTATCTCATTTTTTCCTCACAATACCCCTTTTAAGCCTATAGGGACTACCATTACCCCATTTTATAGATGCTGGAGTCTACCTATGGCTGTTGATATTATTGATAGAGACTTTATTGCTGTAGGATTGCTGGCATATCTGTTGTATTTTTTATCTGTTGTCTTCCTTCAGTCTTCATCTGTAAATTTCCTTGGGATTATCTTTTGGCAGACTTGTTTTCTCCTTTAGGCTTTTTGTTATTTTATAGTGTGATATTTGCAATCTTAATAAATAATAACAGCTGGTCTATTTCACTTTGGAGTCTAAACAGTACTTTTACATATAGTATCTTATTTTATCCTTATATCAACCATCAGATACAAGTTCTGTTATCCCAGTTTTACAGATGAAGAAACTGAGGCAGACAGTAGTAGTTAGGTAAGTGAACTGCCCTGGATCCCCTAGCTGATAACTATTTGAGGGAATATTCAAACTCTCTTCTTCTTAACACCAGGTCCAGCACAATATCCATTCTGTTTCTACCATTCTAGCCTTTAATTTTGTAAATGAGTTAATACCTTAAACTATCATTGTCCTTGGCTGCAATTTTTGGTGAGGCAATCAAGTGTTTCCTGGATGAGCCAGTTTCTCGGCTCTTTTGTTATCTTAATTGTGGTATTGCCTTTATAGCAGCATCTGCTAGAAATTATGATAATTAAAGTCAGTGTCATTACCTTTATTTGTTTATTAATCTTCAAAACCAGCTTTTTTGAATAGGTTCTATTAAAGCTTTATAATTGTATGCAGAGTGATAACCTTATCTTTATCTCAATCTTAATTTATTGTTCATTTTTCTCCTTTGTTTCCACTGTTAGTTAATCTGACATCACTCAGCTGATTTAGGGATGACTAGTCATTTCTGTTACATTACAATTAGATTAATTTCTATTGTTGTTCAGTTTTCTACAATCAATGCCTTCTGATTTTCTTCTTTATTGAAAAAAGATATTCATAACACGTAGGCATGAGGCTTCTCGCCTACAAGCTTTTGACTTATTCATCTGAAACCGTCTTTTTTACCATTCTTTCCCCTTTGCATACCCTAGTAGTACAGTAACTGAGTGTAAACATGCTATGTTGATTCTGAAGGCTTCTGTCAAGTTCTTCCCGGGATTTTCTACTTCATCCTCTGCCACAGATGCAGGTGTATCAGCTTTCAGTTATCTTCATGGTGATCACTTATGTTCAGTACTCAGTGCTTAGTAAATCACTGGAGAGGCCTGGTATGTTTCTCAAGTGGTCAGGTTTGCCTGGCTCTCCTAGCAAGGCGTGCATTCTTCTAAAGCAGCTAGGGGTGCAGTGGATTAGAGTTCTGGGGCTGGAGTCAAAGAGATCTGAATTCAAATATGGGTTCAAATATTTACTACCTATGTAGGCAAGTCACTTAACCACTACCTGCCTCAGTTTCCCCCATAGTAAAATGAGCATAACAAAAGAAACTACATTTTGGGATTTTTGTGAGGATTAAATGAGATAATATCTGTAGAGTGTTTAGCACACAATAGATTTTTAATAAATCCATCCTTCCTTCCCTTCTTTCACTCCTTTCCTCATTCCTTCTTTTCTTCCTTCCCTTTTTCTTTCCTTCCTTTCTTGCATTTGGGATCAACTTCTTCAAATATAACCCTCTGTTTTGCCTCTGTTGCACAGGTGACTTAATGACAAGAAGAGTTAGTCATTAAATGTGAGACTATATATAGAGGCCCCTGAGTCTTCTGTTGGGGAGAGTCATGTGAGAAATGAATTTCAGACCAAAGCTGTCCTCACTTATATTTCTTCTTTCTTCAGCTCCATCTGTTCCTCAGTCCCTGCTCTTCCCACTAAGGGAACCTAAAAGACCAGGTGATGGCATCTCTACTGCCATTGATGGCCAAATCCCAGGTGAGTTGTCCTTCTTGAGTTCCTGAAATTGTTCCCCAGAACAGTGCTGCATGTGGAGTCAGAAGACCTGAGTTCAACATTAGCTCTGCCATCTCTGCCATCTGTTCCCACTTTAAACCTGGGCAGGGATTCTCTTTTGTCCTTTCCCCTCCTTCCAGTGCTTCCTAGATTCCCAGGACAAATCAGTATATCCTATTTCCTTCCCCATGAACAGGATTTCTAGTTTCTTTTTTTTGTGATTTCCATTTTATTAGTCTTCATTTTGTCATTTGTAAAATGAAGAAGTTGGACTGTATAGATCTCTAAGGTCATTCCCAGCTCTAAATCCTATGATTTTTCTTCTTGCTCTTCAATGTCTGTATTAGCCATGTTGCCTAAAAAAGGCAAGAAATATAAAGTGAAAAAATATGCTTCAGACTGCATTCAAAGTTCATTAGTTCTCTTTCTTGATGTAGGTAGTATTTTTCTTCATGAATCCTTAAGAATTGTCTTGGATCATTGTATTAATTAGAGTAGCTAAGTCTTTCACAGATGATCATCATTGCAATATTGCAGTTACTGTGTACAGTGTTCTCCTGGTACTGCTCACTTCATTTTGCCTTAGTCTTGCATATAAGTCTTCTCAGGTTTTTCTGAAACCATCCTTCTCATCATTTCTTATAGCTCAATAGTACTTCATCACAATCATATTCCACATCTGGTTCAGTCATACCCAACAGATGATTTTCTCTTCAGTTTCCAGTGCTTTGCTACCATACGAAGATATGCAATAAATATTTTTGTACATAATAGGTTCTTTTCCTTTTTCTGTGATCTCTTTGGGATACAGAACTAGTAGTGGTATTGCAGGGTTAGTGAGTATGCACAATATTATCACCCTCTGAGCATAGTTCCCAGTTGTTCTGTAGAATGGTTTTCCAGTTCACAGCTCTACCAACAATGCATTAGTGTGTCTGTTTTTCTATATCACCTCCAATATTTGTCATTTTCCTTTTCTGTCACGTGTGTCAAATCTGATAGATGTGAGGTGATATAATGTTCACTACCTACCTTACCAGGTTGTTGTGCAGATTTTTGTAAACCTTGAACAGCTCTGTAAATCTGAGATGTTGCTGTTTTGTTGTTGTTTGTAAACTAGTTTAGAGGTAACAAGTTCCCTGACTGGCAGTGGTAGGAAGCTGAAGCGAAAGAATTGGGCAGTGACAGTGTTGAGGATTCAGACAGGAAAAAATTTGGGAAGCATTAACAGTGGGCAGGAATGAAGGTGATAATGACTTTGCTCACCCAAATGAGGAAGTCAGCTAAGCTCTGGCAAAACTGTGGCTTTGTCTTTGTTTTTGGTTTGAGGTGATAGTGAGAAACCTTGTCTAGATGATTGTATAGATAGAGCCACAACAGGATATGACTAGAGATCAGTTGAAAAGTCAACAACTCAATTGGTCTATGATTTCTAGGAACGTGATCATAGGTGAATAATCTTGATCAGGGTAAGAAGAGTGAGGAGTAGGAGGAGACTCTCATTATTTTAGACATCTACTTGGGCTCTCTTTCTACCCAAAGCAGAGCAGCTAACAATATAATGATGTACCTTATGGATAATATTCTTTAAAAGGTGGAGGAACCAACAAGGGAAAATTCTAAATGGGAGCTGCATCTCACTAACAGAGAGGACTTGGTTGGAGTGAAATGACTGCTGTGTCCTATACTTTATTATCTTCTTTTGAGAGAATGCAAAGTAGACTTAGATTTTGGGAAGGCAGAACTCCAAGAGTTCAGAAGAAAATAGGTTGGATGCCATAGATTAAATTCTATAGGTAAAAAGTTAGTCCAGGGGGATGGGAAATCTCCTGAGAAGTAAATTCTAGGAATACAAAGGGAAGAATTCTAATGTGAAAGAAAAATAGGAATTATCTGAAGAGACTAACATGGATGCACAGGGAACTCAACAAAGATTTTAAAAATCATGCACAAAATATGGAAGCAAAGAAAGGGAACAGCAAATGAGAAGATAAACATGGCATTGTCTTATAAAAGTACTATCAGGTCCTCTAAAGCCCAGAATGAGATAGAATGGATGAAAACAGCAATAAAGACTTAAAAATTTATTTATTAGAAGCTATTTTGGGAAAAAAGATGAGGATCAAAGAAGGAAAATGACTGGGGCATGGAGTGAGTGGGATGATAATAAAAACAGAAAACAGAGAGAAGACAGTGGTTCAGTTTTAATTTTGCCTCTATTTTTTGCGAAAAAGAATTACTCTTGCACTAGGAAGAACAAATGGCTAATAAGGAATAGATATCCAAAGTAAGCAGAGAGATTGTAAGAATGAAACTAATTGCCCTTGATAAATTGAAGTCACCTAGATAAACTCAATATTTGTGATTGTTGAAGCACCTTCACTGATATTTGAAAGATCTTTGAAAACGAGAGAGATATTAAAGGACCCTATGCTCTTTCCTTTTGGAGAAAAAAAAAAACAAAACCAGGTCCTTTGCTTTTGTTCAGTCCTTACAGATGTAGACTTTTTCCTGAGAAAATGACTTTCCTAATTTCAGAGACAGACAGAATGAGACATCATTATTCTTTGACTGTCTTTCCCATTGTTTAATCTTCTGACATTCCCATGAAAAAGTTCCTTCCCTGGAAACTCAGATTCTGTTTCACAGTTCACCTACCTTGGGATAGGTTTATAGTATTTATAGGAAAGGGCCTGAAAAATAATTTTGTTCAACCTTTTCACTTTTTAGGTGAGCGAACATGGTTAGGATAGTAAAGGGACTTGACTGATGTTACACAGCTTGTAAATATCAGAGCCTCGATTTAAACATAGGTTCTGTTACGCCAAATCCAATGCTTTTCCATTTCACTATTCTGCCTCTCCTTAGCACCAATTTCATTGTTTTCTTTGCTAATTCTTCTGGTGACTAGGAACTTATTACCTAATGAAGCATTCTTTTCTATTTCTCTATCATTCTAATTACTCCCCCACCAGATATTCTCATCTACCTATTCAGGCCATCTCACCACTGACCATACTATCTATCACATACTTAGTGAAAACGTATCTTGTCTTCCATACACTCTGCTTATACCTGAAAATTTCTTGCTCTTTCCCAGCTCCCCTGCCTAATCTGTTCCACTGATCAAATGTGTCACCCTCCTCAGCTGGTTCACTTTGTGTTCATTATGCCCCTTATCTAGATTATACCTCTACTCAGTTTCTCCTGCTTCCTCATTCCAACCTTTCATTTTCATTCCAGATTTTATGTTTTGAAAATAAGCAAAGCGATATATAATGCTTAAAAGAAGTTTCAGTGATGCTGTTCCTAGTCTAATAATCTTTTTCTCAGCATAGAGAACATTTATTTTCCATTTCTCATTTCAGATTTGTAAAGAACTGAGAATAAGCAGTCATATGAAAAAGGGGGAAATTTCAAGAGAGTAGAGTCAAATGGAGAAACACTGGAAATAATCGTAAAGGATTTCTCTGAAGTACATGAGTTTGGAGAATATGTTAAACCTTAGAGGAGTTTAAACATTTATCAGAGAAACTCTATAGCAGTTATTTTGAGGAATTCTTCCCTCAGTAAAGGTTTTAGTGAAGACATGATGACTCACAAGAAAACCACTGTGGAAGACATCACCAGAAAATGTGATGAACTTGGGGCAGAATCAGCACTCATTGTACATCATAAGGATATAACAAAAGAAAAAGCCCATGAATATGACAATTGTGGCAAAAATTTTGAGCAGAATTCAGACCTTGTTTTACACCAAAGAATTTACATTGGAGAAAAATCACACAGATGTAATGAATGTGGAAAAATTTATAGTCGAAGTTCAAACTTGAGAGAACATCAAAAGATTCATACTGGAGAAAAACCATATAAATGTAATAAATGTTCAAAAGCTTTCACTTGTAGCTACCGGCTTATTCAACACCAGTTAATTCATACTGGAGAAAAACCTTATAGATGTGAAGAATGTGGTAAAACTTTCAGTGTGAAGTCACAGCTTAATGGACATCAGAGAACTCATACTGGAGATAAGCCATTTGAATGTAATGAATGTCAGAAAACATTTAGTCAGAGATCAAACCTTCTTCAACATCAAAGAATTCATACTGGAGAGAAACCTTATGGATGTGATAAATGTGGAAAAGCCTTTGTCCAGAATTCTCAGCTTGTATCCCATCAGAGAATTCATACAGGAGAGAGGCCTCATGCATGCAATGAATGTGGAAAAACTTTCAATCAAAGATCAGTACTTATTAGACATCAAAGAATTCACACTGGAGAGAGACCGTACAAATGCAGTGAATGTGGAGAAACCTTTATTCAGAACTTGCACCTTATTCTACACCAGAGAATTCACACTGGAGAAAGACCCTACAAATGTAAGGAATGTGGGAAATCATTCAGTCAGAGTTCAGCTCTTGATCAACATCAATTAGTTCATACTGGAGTAAAACCATACAAATGTAATGAGTGTGGGAAAGCCTTCAGTTGGAGTTCACGTCTTACTCATCATCAGTTAATACACACTGGAGAGAAACCATATAAATGTCCTAAATGTGGAAAAGCTTTCAGTTGCAGCTCAGGCCTTATCTTACATCAGAGAATTCATACTGAAGAGAAACCCTTTAAATGTTATGAGTGTGGTAAAGGCTTCATTCAGAGTTCACAAGTTATTCAGCATCAAAGAATTCATACTGGAGAAAAGCCCTATGGATGTAATGAATGTGGCAAAGCTTTTGGTCAGAGTTCACAGCTTACTCAACATCAAAGAATCCATACTGGAGAAAAACCTTATGGGTGTGATGAATGTGGGAAATCCTTTAGTCAAAGCTCACTGCTTAGGCTACACCAGAGAATTCATACTGGAGAGAAACCCCACAAATGTACTGAATGTGGGAAAGCTTTCACTCAAAGTTCACTTCTGATCAGGCACAAGAGAGTCCACACTGGTGAGAAACCTTATGAATGCCATGAATGTGGGAAAGCTTTTACTCAGAGGTCAACTCTTGTTCAGCATCAGATCATTCATACTGGAGTGAAACTTTTTAAATGTAATCAATGTGGGAAAGCTTTTAGTAGGAGTTCTTATCTTATTCTACATCAGAGAACTCATACAGATGAGAAATCCAACAAATGTAATTAATATGAAAACTTTCTGATACTTCAAGCCTTGTAAAGTTGCCTGGAAAGAAACTGAATAAGTGATAAGTATAGGAGAGTCTCAAATTGGAATTCATGCCTTAAACTACATTAGATAACCAATATATAAGAAAAACTATAAATGTAATGTAAAGCTTGTACTTGGAGCACCTATCAGAATATTCATATTGAGTAAAAACTTGGTGAGAATGTTGGAGTGGCTTTAGCAATTTCTCATTTTTTGATCTCACAACTTTTCAGAGGTGGCACATCCTCAGAATTCACCTGGTCTCAACCTGTAAATGAAAAGGAATCCTCCTAGACTCTCCAATCTCAGATGGAAGACCTACAATGATAGGGATTCTTCTACCTCCTGAAGCAGGTTACTACCCTTTTAGACCACATTTTGTTAAGAATTTTTTTCCTCACAGGGGCAGCTAGGTGGCGCAGTAAACTGAGCACCAGCCTTGGAATCAGGAGGACCTGAGTTCAAATATCACCTCAGACACTTAGCACTTACTGGCCCTGTGACCCTAGGCAAGTCACTTAACCCCAATTGCCCTGCCCTACCTCCTCCAAAAAGCAAAAAAAAAAAAAAAAAATCCCCTTACATTATACTGAAATCTGCCTGTCTGCAACTTTAAGCCATTGCTCTTAGTTCTGCTTTGGTGTCAATAAAATTAGGTCTTTTTTCCTCATTTTAGCCTTTTGTGATACATAAGGTGAGCTGTCATGCCTTCCCCAGACCAGTGGTTCTCAAACTGTGACCCAGGACCTCATTTTAGAGGTTTCTCAAGGTCAAAATTATTTTCATATGAATATTAAGACGTTTTAATATTTAATATGGCAAATGTAAACATAACCCATATAAACGAAGCTCTTTGGTGCAGAGGAGTGGGAAGAGTCCTAATCATTTTAAAGAGAGGTACTGATGCCCAAAAGTTTTAGAACCGCTGGTCCACACTAAACATTCTTCAACTCAATTGGAGTTATCTCCGTTTTCCCACTGTCCTGTTTGCCCTTTTCTAAGTCACTTCAGTTTTTTAATGTTCTTCTCAAAATATGGTACCTAGAAGTGAAGACAATAATCCATAGTCTTTTTGTTAGATATATTAGACATTTTAGGGTTTCATATTGCTTTCCTTAGTCATAATCAGTTTGCAGTCCATCAAAACTCCTAGATATTTTTCTCAGGAATTATTTGACCATCTCTTTTAATTCTGTATTTATATGTCTGATAATCAAATATAAGACTTTACTTTTATTTATATTAAATTTCATTTCATTACAGTTGGCCCTGAATAACCTGAAACCTTTTTGAATCCTGTCTGTGATACTCAAAGTTTTAGTTATCTCTTCCATATCCAAAAACAGTGACATGAAATCCATATGTGTAATGTTTATTTTTTTGTTAAATGTCAGGATCTATACTGTAACAAAATGGGATTAAATCCTTTAAGGTTCTTAGGGGAAGAATCCTCATCTGTTTAATTCGCCAGATAACATGAAAAATAACTTTTTTAATCCTAACATATAAGGCCATATGACTTTTACTTCTCTTTCGATACATCTCAGTCTTAGGTCATTTTTGCTCTTAACCCTTTATTCAGCAGTTGTTTATTTTCTACCTTTTATGTACAAAGGAACATTGGGCACCCAGGGAGACTGGATCATTACTATAAAATTTTTAATACAAATAGCTGTAGCTTGCTCATACTTAGTCCTTTACATACTGGGCTCCTAAGGAGCAGGGGATGTATTTTATCTTTGTCTCCTTAGCAGAAAATAGGCACTTAATAAATGAGTGAAGACTGACAGCCTGTCACACCACGTGTAAAAGAAGCCAGGATGAATGATTGTGTAGGGTGAAAGAACCTTGGAACTGGAATCAGAGGCCATGGATGGAGTGAAATTCTCTTCAGTTCCGGGGACTCTAGACAAACTACCGGATCTCCCTGAGCCTCTGTTTCCACTGTAAAGAGGATCCTAGCACTCGCCATACTTTCCTGGATTTGGCCATCTTAAAGCGCTAAAGCCATGGGAGCTGCTATCCTGAGTTTGGGAGCGGCAGGCTCCCTCTAAGGCGCAGCCGTTTCTGGGATGCCTCCGGGAAGCATCTTCTCCTGCTGGCACTGTCCTGGGGCCAGGCTCCGAAGCGGCGGGGGAAGTCTCCCAGGCTGAGCTCGCGCTCCTCCCAGCGGCGCCAGTGAGACGGCGAGGCCTCCGGGAAGCCTAGAGCGGCCGGACGTGCCCAGAAGGGAGCGCCGGTCCGCCCCGCCCCTCCTGCCCAGGCCGAGAGCGTATTGAGGAGGTGCTTCCGGCTCTTGTCAGCCTCCAGAGTTTATGGAGCTGGGGTCCGACCAATCGTCAGACTGTTGTTTTGGGGATATCATTTTGGCAGCTTTTGAAGGATGAATTGGAGAGAGAGGAGAGACTTGAGGCAGGGAGACGAGGTGATGAGGGCCTGAACAGAGCCCCTACGTCCTGGCAACTGTGATGGGCAGAATGAGGAATCAAGAATGAGTGAATTAAAAGACATTTACTGTTTATAATGTTCCAAGCACTGTGCTGAGTGCTAGGGTTATAAATAGAAATCCCAGAAAGTTCTTGTGTGCAAGGGATCATATTCTGAAGTGAGGGAGATAAAATATTTAAAAGAGAAGAGAAAATTGTAAGGCCCAGCACCTTAGGGTGCAGTTGCACGTCTGATGACAACAGCGGGTGATCTTTCATCTTTTCAGGACTGTTCTTAGCAACTGCCTGCTCACCCAAGTGGTGTTAGTGTCTACTATGGCAGTATAAACATACTGTATGTGACTGGAAAGATAGTCCTGCCCTGGATGGAAACAGAGGCATTCAGATGAGGGGTGAATTTATGGGCTAAATTTGGTTTGAGACATTTTGGATTTGAGATGCCTGTAATTCATTGAGTGAGAAATGTTCAGAAAACTGTTGGTGATGTGGCTGGAGACTGGAGCTTAGAGAGAGACTAGAGCTAGATATATAGATCTGGGAGTCATAAGATGAAACCCTTGGGAGCTTGTGAGAGAGCAGAAAGATTTAAAACATTTAAGGACAGAATCTTGGGGCATACCCCGAATTAAAGATCAGAGTGTGGGTAGTGACCTGGCAAAGGAGACTCGAGTCGTTAGGGAGCAAGAGAACCAAGAAAGAGTAGTGCCATGAAGATGTAGAAAAGAGAAGAACATATGTTGTAGAGGACTGGAGGTCACTTAAGAAAGCATAAAGAGAAGAGGGCCCAGGCTGGAACCCTGGGTATTCCCACAATGATTCCATTTTGGGACTGCTTTTATTGTTAAGAAGTTTTTTCTTATACTGATATGCCTCACTTAATTTTTCCCAAATGCTCCTAGTTCTTTCTGGGGTCTCTTCTTTTTATTTAAAAATATTTTTTATTTTAAAATCACCTTCATTTCCAAATATATTCCTCCTTAAATGTTCAAAAGTAAAAAGAATAAAAAGTCAGCAGAAGCAACTAATACATAAGTTGTGTCTCAGAGGAGATGGAATAGGGTGCAAAATGTTGCATACGTTGTCACATGCAGTCACTGTTGGCTGGTTTCGCTATTCTCTTACCTTTCTAAAAGGGAGGGCTTACTGTGGAAAATGCATCGGAAATGAACAAGGCATCAATAAAAATTGTTTCTTAAAAATAAAAAGGAAATTGAATAGGGGAACAGCAATAACACCTAGTGAGGACCTGTGAAGACTTCACAAAGGAGGTGGTATCTTATTTGAGCCTTGAAGAAAGACAGGCATTCTGAGGGAGGAGGGGCAAGGAAGGGCATTGCAGCCCCTGAGGTGTAGGAAGTACCCAGAGGCTGGCTGTGGAATAGTGAGTTCAGGGTTGGCTAGTGTCCAGCTTGGTTTGAAGAATGTGTCTTGAAGGGGAGCAATGTCAAATAAGAATAGAAAGTCAGGTGACTACTGAGTTGTAAGGAGTCTTAAATGACAGACCAAGGAGTTTGCATTTTGTCCTATAGGCAATGAGGAGCCACACTGAAGATTTTTGAAGATGAGAGTGATGTGATTAGGTGTGTACCTTAGGAATATTTTCTTGACTACTGTATGAATGGTGAATTGGAGAAGGGAAAGACTGAGAAAAGAAAACTCACTTAGGAGATCATTATTTTAATCCAGGTGACAGGTGATGTGGACCTAAGTAGGGTGGTGGTTGTGTAAGTGGAGTGCTGTCATGGGGGTGGGCTCCAAAAGATTTAACAAATAATTGACCATGGGGAATGAGGTAGAGGGAAAAATCAGGGATCACTCAGGTTCTGAACCTAGGTGACTGAACTAAGGACATAGAGCAGGCTGCTTGGCCCTCTAAATGTAGAAGGGGCCTACCCTATGTTAGCAACTGTGCAGTGATAGTAAAGGACTAACCTGAGTGAACCTATGACACAGAGAGGTTTATTATAATATCATTACCATACATATCCCCCAACTGTATGCATTATGGGTAACCACATGCAACGTTACACTAAGGCCAGGACCCCTCCTCTAGTGATCCCTTAACAAACCCCTCCTATCATGTTCCCATAATTGTATGTAAATCTTGATTATGTAATCAGTATCATATTCTCTATAAAATTGTGTGTCTTACCTTACTGAGGGGGCTAATTTCCTCAGAGGGACTTAGCCATCCGCCAAAGTGTGAAACCTCAAAACTATAATAAATCTTTCCAAATGGCTTGGAGTCACCCTGAGTGATTCTTTGTAATTCTTTAGACATGACCCTACTGGAATGTCATCAGCACCATTCATGTTTAGTGAGGTTTTTCTACTACATGCCCAGTTTAATCAGCTCATGGTCTCCTGCTTTGTGGCCATAGGTTGGGAATCCCCCTCCCCATAAGCACCGTATAGAAAGGATCTTAGGATAGCTTATATGGGGCACCCTAGGATTGATTTTGAAGGTCTGTGACTTCTCTGATGTTTATCTCTTCATCCTTGGTCTTGCTTATAGCTTTGCTCATACATAGAGTATTCTCTCCCTCCTTCTAGGCCCAGTTTAACCCTTTTCCCCAAACCTTCCCAACTAAGCCTACCATTACTATCTTAGCCCATAGAGATTTCTTTCCCCTCTGAATTCCTAAGCGCTTATTGTCTTATGTTACTCATCTGGCACTTTACATTAATGGTCTTTTTATGACTAATCCCACCCTTCAGCAAGACTAAGATGCTCAAAGGTAGGGACCATATCATATTCCTAAAGTCACAGAATGTAAGAGACTAAAGGGATTTTAAAAGACCATTTAATACAAACCCCCTTATTTTGGAGACAGGGAAACTGAGAACCTGAGAAAGAAAGTGACCTGCCCAAAGCTGCACCCTGAATTAGTGGATAGTGAACCTAGGTCCCCAGATTTATGGCCCACTGCCTTTTCTGCTGCCTTTATGTCTTTATGTCTCTGGTGCCCACCACAGCATCTTGCATGTAATTGGTTCTCAGCACAGCCTTTGCTGCATGATGAAAAGCATCTAATATGTGAGTTTTTTTTAATACAGATAAGAACATACACATGGGATCAAAGAGAACTTGAGATGAAAGGTACCCAAAAAGTTATAAAAGTGAAAAGAGGAAAAAGGAGGATTATGGTTTGACTATGAAAGTGACTCTTAACTCTAGCCTGCCTGTTGTATTGAATGGTTCACCATTTATCCCCAGTTACCAAGCACAGCAGCCATTATGTGTGTCAGAGAATTTTGGGTGTGAGTTTTACTTGAATATGATGGTAAGGTAGGATCAGATCAATCAGAGTCGCTCATATAATCCTGTTGATCACCTGGCCTGAATCTTAAGGAATTAGAGGAAGCTTCTGCTGGTTGCTCAGGGGTTTTCCTTGAAGATGCAGCCCCCTCAGATTTCTTGCAGCACTTTGGCTAAAGCTCACCTTTGCACTTACCTCCACTTCCCTTGTAATGTATTTGGATCTTTGCCCCACTTAGATCATAAGCTTCTGGAAAGTTTGTGGAAACTATCTCCATGCATAGACACAGGCCTTGAAAACAGTAGGTGCTTAATAAGTGTTTGTTGAAGCAAATGGAATGGGAAAGATTGCTGGATTTGGAGCCAGGGGTTTGTGTGACTGTGGATAAGTATTCAACCTCTCTGAGCCTCTGTTTCTTCATCTGAAAAAAAAATACTTGCACTACCTATCTTTACAGAGTTGTGGAGAAAGTAATTTGTGAACATTAAAGTGCTTACAGAAATATCATTTCGTATGATTATTATAGAAATTTTGTAATAGATGTTCAGAAAGGTTACTTTCTGGGACTTCCCAGAAGGTGTAAGTGGATGGGTAGTTTGTTGGGTGGCCACCGGTGGTCTTTGGTCTACTGCTTCGCTAAGTCCTGGCCTGAGAGGTCCCTCACCCCCTCACCCCCACCCAGGGTATGTTACCTCATGCCCTAAGCCCTCATTGGTGCGGGACCAGGGCCACATTTCATTGGCTTAGGGCTTAAACTCTGAGCCAATGACTGGGCAGTTCTCTGAGGTGGGTGGAGGGAAGAGCTAAGGAACTTGGGGAGGACAGAACTGAGACCCGAAAGTCCAAGGTAGGGCAGTCCCAGCCTGCCCACCCAGGTGCCCCCCACCCCGGCCCGGACGGGAACCTCTCGGGCAGCCCTGCCCAGCCTGGGGCTGTTCACCTGGTGAGGGAGCCACCTTTATATTCCGAGGAAATCTTTAACCCCCAGGCTGTAGGCCAGCTTCAGTCCTCGGGACGTAGCAGGGCTGAGCCTCTTGCGTCCTAAGTACTGCGGGTAAGGCCGGGTGGGGCTGAAGGAGGCTCGAGCTCCTAGGCTCCCTACCCCGCAGCGCCTCTATTCTTCCCCACAGTGGAGAACCGAGGGAACCAACGAGAGGGCGAGTCCTCCAGGGACCCTAGAGCGGACCGAGACGAAGCCCCGGACTGGTCTAGGGGCGAGCGGAGGTTAAGCTATCGGTTACTGCGGCTTCGAGGTCTCCCTACAGGTCTTAGAGGACCGTTTTCCTCCACTCTGCAGCTCCCTTCCTCCACCCTCCCCCAGGCGAAGGAGACTGGGGAGGGTAAGGAAAGAAGCATCTGGAGGACTTGGTGAGGGCCCAGGGGGGTGGGGACTCCTTTGCCTTCCCTTTCGACATGGAAAATGCATTTTAGCTTTTGCTGAGGCCCTACTGTGGACTCTGTCTAGTGCTTGCGAGGGCAGAGACCTTGCACCCTGGAACCTACGGTTGAGGCAAACACCAGCAGCTGCCTGGTGTTATGGCGAGTGGAGAAGACCAGAAAGGGCTTCCGAGGATTCTGGAGGAAGGAGTTAAGGATGAGGGGTTTGGGCTTTAAGGGTCAGTAGAAATTCTAGGGACTGAGATGAGCAAAGGCATAGAGGTGGAAGAGGGCAGACTATGTGGGGGGTAGAGGAGAAGCATAGAGACTTGTCCAGCTTAACTGAATTGGGGAGTGTATGTAGCGTGGAATAGGAAGTAAGCTGCAAGGTTGCTAAGTAGGGCAGGATTTACGGATACCTTTTGTAGCTAGATTCTTTTTTTCCCCCTTTTGTATGTCCAGTGCTTAGTATAGTACCTGGAACATGGTAGGCACCGAATTAAAACTTCTTGACTTGGATTCTGGTGCTTGTTTTGAGCCTCTTTCTCTGTCAGATTAAGGAGTTGGATTGTATTTAATCAGAAGTTGTTAACCTGGGATCCGTGAACTTTTTTTTATGCTTTGATATCTATATTTCAATATAATTGGTTTCCACTATAATTGTATGAATTTTTGTGCATTTAAAACATTCTGAGAAGGGATCCACAAATTTTACCAAACTAGAGACCATGATACAAAAATGTTAACACTCCGTATTAGATGGTTTCTTGGGACTCTCCAATTTCTAATACAGTCTTTGAGTGGTCTGAGTGGTCATTTGAGTTTGAGGTGCTCAAGGAGAGAGCTTCATGGAGGAGGGCTTGAGCTGAATTCAGGAGTGTCCACATTCTATTCCTGGAACATAATGATCCCAGGTGGAAAAGATCCTACCTAGGTAAATTTTAAAAAAAGTGTATGTCATTGTCTGATTAAGGAAGTTCAGGATCTGCATGAAAGAAAAACAAACACTCCACCGGTCAAAAGATCCAATATTGTTTATTTAGCATATACAGGAATAGGAAGGAAACCAGAGATAACAGAGCAAAGGCTTAGGAATAGTAAAATAAGAGCAACTATGATTAATACATACATACACACACACACACATATATGTATACACATATATGTATCATCACCCATGTGGGGAAGCACCAACACCTGACCACCCCTCAGGGTGCTGCTGGGGATAGGCAGGGCTCCAACTGCCTAGTTGAATATATTTATACTTATTTACAATCATCACAGATGTGGGGAAGCACCAATGCCTGACCACACAAGCTGGGGAATCCTAGGTACAGCCATCAGCTAGTGAGGGTCCCAGGCAGGACGTCTCCTCCATGGCTGAGATTCCAATTTGGGGTCTGAAACTTTCAGTTTAAGTAGTGCTGAGAACAAAGAAGGCATGCTTCTTTGTTTTGTTTTGTTTTGTTTTTTTTAGCAAGCATGCTATCTTTTGTGGGGCCAGGGAGATAGGCCAATCCCCCTAAGGCCTCCCCAAGAGCAATGTTCCCTTGGAATGGTTAGTTCCAGGACTTTGGCAGTTATTATATCTCTTCTCAAGGAACTGGCCAGGGTCTCAGGAGAGGAGCATCCTTTACATTCTTAGGATCCTCTGTTCCCAAACAGTTTGGGGTAAGAGAAAGGTCATATTCAGTTGGGGCCTTGGTTTGTATAATCTTATTTCTTACAGAGGGGCTTACCTTGCCCCTTCAGCCATTTTGACAGAAGCAAAAGGTCTACATAGCAGAACAATGTAGAAAATGTTGAAGAGATGGTAAGGTCAATTTGTAGAGGACCTTGAATATCAGGAACATGAGGTATTTCTACTCAGTCATAGAATCTCACAATAAGAAGGACCTTAAAAGGCACCTAGTCCAGCCATGTCTGACAAGGTTATCTCAACTCTGCTTCAATTCCCAGTTCTAGAGATTCACTAATTCTTGAGGCATCCCATTCTATTTTAGGCAGTCCTAGGAGTTAGAAAGTATAGGAGGATATATTCATACTGGCTAGAGGTGGCAAGGACCTTGTTATTTCCAGAGTTAAGTTGTTTTTCAGTTATGTCCAACTCTTTCTGACTTCATTTGAGGTTTTCTTGGCAAAGATATTGGAATGATTTGGCATTTCTTTCTCCAGCTCATTTTACAAATGAGTAAACTGAAGCATACAGGATTAAGTGACTTACCCAAGATCACACACCTAGTAAGTATCTGAGGCCAGAGTTGAACTCTGGAAAAAGAATCTTCCTGAGTCCCAGACCTGCCCCTCCATTGACTGCACCAAATCTCACTGTTCCCTGTTGTATACAGTGGAAAAAGAGACTTGCTCAAAGTCACATAAAGTGACAGCTTTGATTGGAATTTGGATCTCCTAGCAATGAGAACTGTCCCAAAATGGAATGGGTTTAATCAATAAGTGGTGAGTTCCCCATCCTTGCAGGGCTTCAACTAGAAGCTGGATGCATCTTGATGGATCTACTTTAATAGGGATATTGTTAGGTCTCTGCTACCTCACGTGGGTAGGAGACTCCTAAAGAGGGTCGTTGATACTCCATGTGAGATGGACAGGTTGAGCCGATCCTCAGCTAACAGGAGTGCACGTGGTCGATCACCTGGGGGCAGAATGCAAAGGCTGCACCTGCTTACAATAAGCAGGATAATCTCTCCACCTTCGGGGTGAGACACATTGGCTGGCTGTGGCGAGGGCGTGGCCAGGGGAGGGACCCTAAGGGGCCTTGGAGAAAGGACTTAAATACAGGCTACTCAGAGGCCAATGCAGTGGAGCCAGGCCAGTCCAGTCCAGCCACACTAAGATAGAGGATGAACTCTCAATAAAAGCTAGAAGCAAGTCCTGTGTCCTGAGTTTCTCTGTGCAGCTGTTTCTCCCGGAGTGGACGGGAGCCTGGGACGCCCGAGGCCTGTTGAGGTGGGTATAGGTAAGCCCTATACATCCTGACCCAATAAGATAACCCTCACCTGGATAAAAAACCAGTAACAGGATATCTTTCCTGTCTGCTTTGAACTTGATGGCTGCTGAGGTCTTCTTCAGATTCTCTGATTCCTAGGTCAGTTTTCTTTCTACTACACACTATTGCTCAGACAGTAGGGAGCCATTGAAAAATTTTGAATGGGAAAATGAGGTTGACTTGTGTCAAAGCAGTTGATTGTGACAATTTTATATGACAGTGGTGTCAAGCTCAATAGAAATGGAGCCCCTTAATCATCCATAAGGATCCCTGCAGAAGCATATTGACTTAGAAGACATGTGTTAACATTTTCTGTGTTCCACTATATTTTTATTTATTTTGTCAAATATTTCTCAGTTACGCTTTTATCTGGTTTGGTCAGTGCAACAGTGGCCCACATGTTTGGCATCTCTGTTGTACAGGATGAATTGAAGGAGGAAGGTTCCAGAAGCAGGGAAATCATTTAAGAGGCATTTGAATACCATAGGTAGCAACAGATGAAGATCTGGGCCAGAACCACTTCAGTGGGAATGGAAAGAAAGGGTTTTATTTATTTATTTAGCCTTTTTTGGGGGGGAGGGGTTTTGCAGGGCAGTTGGGGTTAAGTGACTTGCCCAAGGTCACACGGCTAGTTTTTTTTTTTGTATTAGGTGTCTGAGGCCTTATTTGAACTCAGGTCCTCCTGACTACAAGGCCAGGATTCCATTCACTGTGCCACCTAGCTGCCCCAAGGGTTTTATTTAAAAACTATTTTAAAGGAAAGATCAACAGAGTAGATAGAGGGCAGAGTCTGCAGTGACATTACGGTTTCTGATTAAGGTGACTAAAGTAGATAAGTCTGGATGACAAACTGGCTAGGGAATAGAGATGTCTTAGATATTGTGATTTTGAGGTTACATTAGACAGAGTGATCCACAAATAAATCTCTCCTTAGGGGTAATTGAATAAGACAGTTGACAGTTGAAGGTTCAGAGCTAGAGCTTGTGAAAGAAGTCAGTATACCACCTGAATCATCCCTTTTGCAGTATACCTACATCGTTTTATTTCAGATGAATTCAGAGACCATGATTTGTTCACTATTGTCTTTGGCCTCATCTAAAAAGGGAATAAAAATATTTGTGCTACCTATATTACAATTATTATTTTTATATTTTTTATTATTAATGTTATCATCATTGTTGCATAGTGTAATGGGAAGAGCTTTGGATTTGGAATTAGAATCAGGAGAGACCTGTTTGAAAGAACATCTCCGTTAGAGAATGACTCTTTAAAGTCATTCTCTTGAGTTTCAGTTTTATCTGGGAAAGGAAGATTATTGAGATCTCTAGTTCCTCAGAGAGCTGTTGTGAAAAGCAGTCAAGATAATAAATGTAAAGCATTTTTGCAAACCTAAATATGACATAAATCTCTGCTATTTGTCATTTGGTTAGATTGATTGCTATTCTTTCTCAGATGATCTCTTTCTGATTGAGAATTATAAAGTGGTTTAAGTTGTGGTAGATGGCATGTTACCAAAGGCTGAATGAATAAAGCTGCCTTTTACTCACCTTAATCCTCTAGGGATGATGCACAGCCCTGAGACATTGGGCCCTGTAATGCCAAACAAAGGCAACTTCCAAGGTTCCAAAGGTCCAAATCAGTAAAATTTATTTATTTATTTAGGCTTTTTGGAGGTCAATTTGGGTTAAGTGACTTGCCCAAGGTCACACAGGTGATTTTTGTGTTAAGTGTCTCAGGGTGGATTTGAACTCAGGTGCTCCTGACTCCTGGGCTGGTCCTCTATTCACTGCTCCACCTAGTGGCTCCTCAGTAAAGATTTATTAAGTGCCTGCTATGTGCCTGGTACTTGCTAAGCTTACATAACCAGGTAGGATTTGCCTATATCACAATAGTAGATAGACTGTATACTAAACAGAGACATGGTCATTACCTAATTAACAATGATTCCGTTTAAGAGAGCTCACCATTATTTCCCATATGTGTTACTGTGTTAAGGAAAATCAGAGGAAAAAGCCCTTAGTTTCTGCCTTTGATATAAAATGTCCAAAGTTGAACAGCCAGTGGTGGCAGTATTTAAACAAGGGTTTACTTTCGGATTCAATTCCCTTCTCTCTCAGGATAAATGTCCATTTCTAAGTTGTAATACTTATTGTATGTTGTTTGTCTTTGTTCTCAAAGAGGACTGAGACTTCAGGAAAGTGATGTCATGATCTGCAAGTGAATTGGATTTAAGTGAGGGAGGGCTGTGCAAAGTCACCAACCTCACTTTCTCCTCTGCAACCATCTGGGTACAGTGGCAACATAGAGATCAGGATGACTGGAGATGGACCATTGTAATACTTATGGGGTGACAAGACCTGTGATTTCATTGGTATAGGGAGCTCCTGATTAAGAAGTTTCCTATACCAGTAAAGACCTGCTTTTGCCCTGCAATTCATAGTCTTAGAGCATTGCTTGGGGACATTGAAGTTAAATGTGTTGACTTTGGACACACTGCTAGTATGTGCCAGAGGCCCCCTCTCCATATCATGGTTCTGTCAATTATAATAGTAATTAAAATTTAAAAAAACTTGGAATAGATTGAGACACATATCTTCCCCATCATCGTGTCTTTTACTGGAGTTGTCTTAGGATGTTTTCATTGAACTAACATCCTTATTTTATTCAACTATAAAATGTAGTTATTTTATGTACCTGTACATAGAACTTTAAATTTTTAAAAAATTGCCAGATAGTGACTTGTCCAGAACTATTTCTCTCTGAAGTCCATCAAAGAAGTTGAGAAGAATGAGATAATAATTTTCTTATTTGTATAATATGAAGACTTTTTTCACAACAACCCTATTGTGCCTGAAGTACAGATATCCCCAATTAATAGATAAGGAAACTGAAATCATTTTGTAAAATTCTGATTGAGGGGGAACCAGGTAGCTTCTCTTTCCTGTTAATTCTCAGACACTACATTTAGTTGAATCCATTAAGAATAGAATGACTCAATAGACTGCCCATTTCAACCCTGCTGTTTAAGAGGCATACTCTCTGTGGGACCTCTGATGGTCATTGCCACTTAAAAAGTTAAAGAGGAGAATTGGGGTAGCCATGAAATATAGAGTAAAATTCCTATGAGGAATATATAAATCCTTCAGACAGAGAAGGAGCATCCTTTTGTGAGCCTGATAGCAGGGCTCGTAAGGGATGGTTCCCCTTTGAAAGAGAGCAAGATTGACTATGTGTGCTCTATGAGTGTCTCTCAGTGTCTCTGTGGACCCCATAGGAATCTGTGATATCTGCCCAGGTAGGGACACTGACTTTTATGTAAAACCTCTTATGGTGTCTCAGAACTTGGGGTTCTCAGGAAATGGGATAGTTGTGATTTGGTGGTAGGCAAGGTATGAAGGTGGGGAGAGAGGGACTAAGCCAAGTGTCCTGTGAGAGGGAGGCACTGAAGGATGAATTGGTGTGGGGTTTCAGGCCAGGGCTAGGTTCCCTTGTGATTCTGATGTCTTCCCCTAGCTCTGCCTGTTCCCCAGATGCCTGCTCTTCCCACTTCCCCTCGCCCTGAATGATAGAACCAGACAGTGGCATTTATATTCCTATAACAGTCTCCTTCCAAGTGAGCTGTCTTTCCTGAGGTTCTTTCACTATTGCCCAGTCATGGCATTTCCTCTTTCCCTCATCCTGCAACTTCTCTGCCCATCCCAGGAACTTCCTACTGCTGGATCACAAGTTCATTCAAATGGTTCCTGATTTCCTTGGGTCTTCCCTCTGTGATTTCTTACTTCCTGCCATATGGGTATTAACTCAAATGGGTTGTAGATAGTTTATTTATAGTCATAGTCATCAATATATATGAGACCAGAAATAAAGTCTTTAAACCCAACCCATGATTCTTTTCCTGTGAAAGGGGCCCCATGAAAACTGGATTTCTTCAGCCTATGGGAAACTTCATTGATGGGCACCTATCCCATGTAGTGAATGTATATGAGAAATGTAAAAGTGAAAGTGATAGTGAGGTATCTAGGAAAACACTGATGTTGAATGATTAGGAGGATAATGGTGTACTTTACACTAATAAGTTCAGAAGAGCAAAGGGTTGGGGTGGGGAAGAGGAAGGGAAAATGAGAGTTTCAAACATGTTGCATTTGAATTGCTTAAGTTCTAGTTCATTTAAAG
>CM053594.1:66993280-67023899 GCA_028646575.1 Pseudocheirus occidentalis | reverse complement strand
CCACCTAGCCGCCCCTAGTCCAGTTGTTTTTGCTATAGCTTATATTCTATTTTTTAAAGTTGTTTTACTTCACTTTAATATTTTTTGGGAGGGAAGGCAGGGTAACTGGGGTTAAATGACTTGCCAAGGTCACACAGCTAGTAAAAATTTAAGTGTCTTAGGTCAGATTTGAACTCAGGTCCTCCTGACTCTGGGGCCGGTGCCCCTAAAATAATTTGGACGTTTTTTTGGAGGGGGAAAGCAAGGGAAATGGGGTTAAGTGAGTTGCCCAAGATCACACAGCTAATAAGTGTGTCAAGTATCTGAAGCAGGATTTGAACTTGGGTCTCCCTGCCTCCAGAGCTGCTACTCTATTCATGGCACCACCTAGCTTCCCTTTTAACATTTCTTGTTGTATCACGGAGTTATTCTAATTTTCAGTTGCTTGGGCAAGGTTTTGTATCTCTTATATCAAATTATCAATTTCCTTTCCAAAGTTTTCTTCCATAGCTCTCATTCTTTTCATTTTTTCTTCAAGTGGTCTTATTCCATTCACAAAAACATAAGTTTTTAAACTCTTCATTTCTTTCTGGAATTCAAGTTGAACCCAACTTTGAGAGTTTGCTTGTAGCCATTTTGGAGTAAGTCTCTTCTGGATTTTTGTCTTGAGTATCCCTGTGGCCTACTTCCTGACTTTGGGTTTTATGTTAGGACCAGGCTCATTGCAATTCTAGAGAAAAAGTCTAGGTGGATCCTGCTGCTGCTTTCTTGCCCTACTCCTTGGGTCTGAGACATTAAGCTGCTGCTTGCTTTTGAACTTGAACTTTGCTCAAAGTACAGCCTAAGGTTCACGACTACTCCTTACTTTAGAACCCTTCACACAGGGACAGGTCTTCTGTTCAGTCCATCCTGAATCTGTAACCTAAAATTGGGCAGTGAGCAAAAAACTTCCAGTTTGCACCTTTTCCTGTACTCCACACACATTTAGGGTATTCTGTGTTGACTATGAGACCTCTTCTTGCCCTGGTGCACAGCTATGAAATATTTTGTACCTGTTCTTGTCACAACTCTCACTATCAAAGGCTTCTCAGATTCTTGGATTCATTATACCAACCTGGACTAGAAAAATGACATTTTTTTCCCCTTAGTGATTAGGATTCAATTTAGTACATTTTTTGAGCTTTTTTTTTGGGGGGGGGAGCTCACTGTATTTCTTCCTGATTCTCCACTATCTTGGCTCTGCCTCCACATTTCTGTATATTAGTATAAAATACTGGGGAGTGTATCTATCATGATCCACCCAGGAATTATATTAGTTCAATTATAATGCTATGTATAGAAATAAAAGACAGATCTAAATAATTGGAGAAATATAAATTGCTCATGGGTAGGTATAGACAATATACTAAAAATGATAATCCTACCTAAATTACCTATATAGTGCCAAACCATTCAAACTACCAAAGAATTATTTTATAGAACTTGAAAAAATAATAACAAAATGCATCTGGAGAAGCAAAAAGTAAAGAATCTCAAGAGCATTCATGAAAAAAAGGTGAGAAAGAAGGGAACTAGGAATATCAGATCTCAAACTATACTAGAAAGCAGCAATGATCAAAATGACTTGCTATTGGTTAAAAAAATAAAAGGTTCAATCAGTAGAACATATTAGAGAAACAACATAAGGAAAGGAATACAGTAACATAGTATTTGATAAGCCCAAAGACTGATGTCCTAAAGTAAAGACTCACTTATATGACAAAAGCTACTATGAAAATGGAAAAGCAATCTAGAAGAAATCAGGTATAAACCAACACTGCAAGATAACTCCAGATGGATACATGACAACATAAGAAAATCAGAGGAGAAATGAACAAATTACTTTTCAGATATATGGACAGCTGAAGAACTCATGACCAAAAAAACAGATATAGAAGACCAGAGAAGATAAAATAAACAACTTAGATTATGTAAAACTAAAAAGTTTTTGCACAAACAAAACTAATACAGTTAAAATAAGAAGATAAACAAGTACATAGAAATATTCTTTACAGGAAATATCTTTAATAAAGGTTTCATATGCAAGCTATATAATTAACTGCTAAATTTATAAGGCTAAGGGTCATTCCCTAATAGTCAAATGGTCAAAAGATACAAAAGCAGTAAGTTTTCAAATTAAGAAATCCAAGTTATCAACAATCAAACAAAAAATGCTTCAACCCAGTAATAAATACAATTTTTTTTTTTGCTTTTTGGAGGGGGGAAAGGCAGGGAAATTGGGGTTAAGTGACTTGCCCAGGATTACACTGTTAGTAAGTGTCTGAGGCCATATTTGAATTTAGGGGGATAAGTCTTCCTAACTCCAGGCTCAGCATTCTATTCACTATGTCACTTAACTGCCCATACTACTAAAATAACTTGTGAACATGACTGCTGAGCTACTGTTGGGGATATCTGAAATGTCATGAAGGACAGGAAATGGTCAGGACTAGTGATGGATAAATCTGGTCCTGATTTTCAAAAAAGGAAGAATATTCAGAGGTAGACTCTTATCCATGTCTTGCTGTAAATCCTCCAAAGGGAGTCTTCCCAACATGTTGGGGGCTTTCCTCTAACTTTTTTGAAATTCTATAGATGCTAGTGAACTGTGAGAATTCTTTATTCTTGGCACATCCTCCTTTTTCAGTCACATATCATTCTGACAGCTTCCTTTACATCATTTCTATGCAATTCTTCAAAAGGAATATGTTATAGCTTACTCCTGTCCCCTATGAACCTCTCTGTTGACTTTTGGTTGACACTCAATTTTAATTCTTAGGACACTTTGGTATTCTATCAATTACTGTCATACAGCATCAGTCAAAGAATAACAGCATTAAAAGTATGTACTTTTGGGAGAAGCATGGGGTTTCAAAGGCAAGTCAACAGGATCTCTTCAAACTGTTCCATTCTGGGCCTAGTTTATTGTCCATACACAGTGTATGTACACAATAAATATACTAACAGCTCCTTCAGCCTCTATCCAATTGCACAGCAGCTTGGTCAATAGACATTCTTTATCTACTTTGGTTTGGCCTATAGGGATAGTTAGGCTGAACTTGTTCATGATTATAGACCTAATTAAAGAAGTTTTTCAATATTCCAGAGACTGATGCAATCAATACACTATTATTGGCAAACAAGAGTATCTGAAGCCCTCACTATTAAGGGAATCTCTCTTCCATCTGGATTATGCACCGGACATACTACATGACAGTGATAATCACCTTTGTGAGGAAACATCTTCTAGTTTTATGTCTCATTTGATAATAATAATTATGGGATCACAGAATAGTTATCTGTTATCTTTGAAAGAACCGTGACTTACTTTAACCTATATATGGAAGACAACTAATTGAAGGGCCTTTAAGGTGGCATTTGACTCCACCAATAGTTTTAGCAACAAGCACAGTAGAATCTTGTATTTGCTGCCCTTTTCAATCAATTATGTAACTAAGGATGTTGTCTGCTATAAAATATAATTTACAAAGGCCTGCTTATTCTCTTTTCACACCTTTGTCAAGGATGCTCTCAATGCCTATATAAATTATCCTGATAAAAAATTTTGTAGAAATGTGAAAGTCAGCATTTACATTGGAAGAGGCTTGTATTCTCTCAGTCACCAATTTTTCTATAACAATAACATCCATAATTTTTTGGCTCTATGATGTTACTATTAATACTCTTGCTATTATTTGATACTTATTATAAGACAACTAGATAGTAGTGGATAAACCATTGCACTTGGGAGTCTGGAACATCTGGGTTGGAATCCTGCCTTAGCCACTTACTAGGACTGTGGCCAGGTGCAAGTCACTTAATTTCTCTTTTTGTTTCCTCATCTATTAAAAAAAAAAAAGATGACTTCACACACACAAAAATGACAACTTGTTGAGGATGAAATGAGATAATATATGTAAACCTTTAAGTGTTGTACATTAGCTAGTATTGTTATTATATGACACTTTAGAGTAGACAGATCTTTGTATATGTCACTTGATCCTGTGCCTTCTGGTCTTCTCCCTCTTCTCTCTTTATACCCTCTTTCATAATACTCTTATCAGATCCTCTAGGTCTAACAATCATCTCTTTGCAAATGACTACAAGATCAACATACCCTGTCTCAGTCCCTCTCCTGACCTTTTGTTCTGTATCATCAATTGCCTATATTTCAAGCTAGATGTCCCACTGATGTCTTAAACTCAACATCTAAAAATGAACTCATCATTCCTTCTAAACCCTGTCAAACTTTCCCACTTCTAGTCAACGTATTACCATCTCTACTCTTCACCCTCCCTCATTCCATATGCCCAAATCAGTTGCCAAATTTTGCCATTTCCACCTTCACAACATCTCTCATGTCTGACTTCTTAGATTATCAAAACAGCCTAATTGGATCTTTGCTGTTTCAAGTTTCAAATCATACCTCACATGCCTCCTGAAGTCATTTTACTTAAGCATATATGTGACTGTCCTATGAAACCAACTCCAGTGGCTTCCTATGCCTGTAGAATAAAATATAAAGTCCTTCGTTCAGCTTTTAAAGCACTATATGATCTGATCTCAAGTGTACCTTTCTGGCTCACTGAATGTTATTCTCTCTCTGCATTCTACAATCCAGACAAACTAGCCTTCTCTGTTCCTTACTCATGACCCTCCATCTCCTTCCTGTCTCTGAACTTTCAAACTCTATGCTTGGAATATACTCTTTTTAACCTCCCACTATCCTGTCCCTCACTGAATTACTCTTTTCCTTTAAGATCTAGCTCAGATACCACCCTCCATATGAAGTCTTTTATTTACATGCCCCATCGGCTGGTGCCTTCCTTCCTTATATTTAAGTGTTTTGTATATTTAAGCTGTATATATTTTTACATATGTTTGTTGTCTCTTCCATTAGAACAAAAGATCATTTTAAGTATGGAAACTCATTTCATTTCATTCTTGGTACTTGTCTCCCCAGTAGCTAGCATAGTGCCTGGCACATAGTTGGCACTTAAACTTGTTGATTGATCTTCATAATAACTAAGTAAAGCATCCCCATTGACTAGCAGGTAGATATTTCTTAATGTATACTGAATTTGCAGAACTGCACTGAGATAAGTAATGTTAATATGATGCCCATTTCAAGGGGGAGAAAACTAATAAAGCACAGAGGTGAAGCGACTTTTTCAAGGCCAACATAGCCAAGAAGGGCAAAGCTAGAATTCAAACCAGTCTTCTGATGCTAAGATCAGTTCTCATTCTGGAAACGATTCCAGTATAGATAAGGGGCTGAAGTAGATGGTTTCTAAGCTTTTTTTCATCTGGCTCCTTCCCAAGTGCTCATCTAGCTTTTGTTTGAAGATCTCCAAAAGTGAGTAAGCCATTATCACCCACGAGAGGATCATGTCATTTCTGAATAGTTCTACGTGTTAAGGTTTTCCTCATATCAGACTTAAATCTGCCCCTTTGCAACTCCTACCCACAGCTTCTACTTCTCCCCCTTGGGGGTCTAACAGTGAAAGTACTTTTTTCTGGGACAGACCTTTAAAAACAAAGTGATCTTGTCTCTCCGCACTCCCACGTGCCAAGACTTGTCTTTTCCAGGCTAAATATCCCCACTTACCTCAACCATTCCTTGCTGGACATGGTCTCTGATCATCTCACCATTCTAGCTCCTCTCTTCTGGATGTTCTCCAGCTTATCGACGGGGGCGCATAGCTGGTCCCTTTGCTTTGCTCCAGATGTGTCTGAACTGGCTCCGAGGAAGGACAGGGCTGGTCACCCACGGTCCCCATCGGCCCAGGGCTGTTTTACTCAATTGACTCGCCTTTTCCCCAGGGAACCTCGAAGCTCTCCCCCTTCCCGAAGAAAAGTTTTATCCCGAGAGATGCAGCCCTTTCGTCAAAATACAAAACTTCTCATGGAAGTTTTCCCCCTTTCCAATGGAATCTTTCCCACAATTTTTCTCCTCTCACACACTTCCAAACTAGAAAACAAAGGAAACAAGGCCGTTAATGAATGGCCGTTGGTCACTTACCAGAAGCCAGACACCAGGAAATTCCCTCGAGTTTCAGGCCTGTTCAACAGCCGAAAGAACGTGGCATAGCGATTGCGCCGGAAACCCCAAGAGAATCGACCACCGAGTAGAAGGTCTGGTCCTTAGAGTTTCCTAGAGAAGCCACGGAACTGCGAAGTGGGGATTGGGAAAGGGGAGAGGAACTGGAGCTGGAGCGCGCCACCTCCGAAGTTCCCTCCCATCTCTAGTGCGCCCTTTGACTTGGAGGAAGGTCTCTAGTTTTGGCCCCATCTCCCCTCACCTCCCCACCCGGGTCCTGGTCTTTGCACTCTGTCCCGTGGCTCCCCATTGCTATATACTCTTTCCCTCCTCTTCTTCGTCCCTTTCCCTCCCATCCCTCATTCTCCTGGTGGAGTCCAACTCTCCCTCTCCCACCCCCACTCCCCATTATACATTTGAGGAAACGGAGGCCGGGTCAACTGAAGTTATTTGTCCAAGGTCACACAGGCAGTAAGCGTGAGAGGCAGAATCTGAGCCAGAGTCTTTGGATACATCCCTGTATCCTCCTGTCATTCCCGCCCTCTTCATCCCTCTCCTCCCTTTTCTCATTCCCCCTCAACCCACACCTTGCACATTCTTCTTTCTGGGTATCTGTTTCCCTCATTTCTTTAATCAACAAGCATTGACGATGCTTCTCTTATGCTCCAGGTATCATGCTAAGCGCTTGGGATAGAAAGGAGATACAATGAAGTTATTTTTCCTTATGTTGTACTAGTAGGTACAGAATAAATGTATCATCATCAATCATCATCATTATAGCTGGCACTTACATCAAATGGTTTAAGGTTTACAAAGAGCTTTACCCTTACAACAACTATGGTAGATAGAGGGAAGTGCTGTTATTTTACAGATGAAGAAACTGAGGTAAAGATTAAGTGACTTGTACAAGGTCACACAGCTAGTGTGTGAGAACAGGTTTGAAAAAAAATAAGGTCATTAGGGAGGACACTAGCAGTCAGAACAAAAAAGGTCTCACATAAAAGGTAGTGTTTGAGCTGAGTCTTTTTTAATTACATATTTTTTTCAATTAACAAGCATTTGTTTTCTCACCCCTTTAACATCTCTCTCCCAAAAAGAAAAAACTTGTAAAAAATATGAATAAACAAGAAAAAATACATTTTCATATTTGTCATGTCCAAAAGTATGTCTCATTCAGCATGTCTCTGTCAGGAAGTGGTAACCTCTTATATCACTGGTTCTATGGAATCTCCAGTGCTCAGAGTTCTTAAGTATTTCAAAGAGGGTGGTTTTTAAGGAAGGAAGCGTTTCTGGGAATCAAAGATTGTGAGGGATGGAACTCCAGGTCATGAGGGATGGCTGAATGAAAAGGCTTTGTGGATAGGAAAATGGACTGTCATATAATGAACAGCAGGAAGGCCAGTTTGGCTACATGGTAGAATGCCAGAAGATGAATAAGGTGTAATGAGGTGGAAAGGCAAATTGTCCCATGGCTCCCAAAGGGGAGTTACAAAGGGGTTTCAGACAGCAGGGTTTGATCCTAAAGACAACATGAAGCCACTGGAATTTGAGATGGGAAGTGATACATAATCAAACCCACACTTAAGGAAAATCTCCCCATTTTCCTACTTCAACTTTCTGTTTTTTCCTCCTTCAGTTCTATCATCCTGCTTCCTCTTCCCATTCCCTCCTTCCCTATTCATAAAAAGCTTCTTGTTCTCTCTGTTTATTTGACTTTCTCCTTACCTGTCATCCAACTCTCATTATCCAGTCAATCCTTGCCTCTCCCTTTCCTCACTTGTCAGTCCCTTATGTCATTCTCTCTCTGTTTCATTTCATTCCCTCTCCCTTGTCCTCCATCATCCCTTTGTCTTTTCATCATCCCTTTCCTTCCTCCTCATTCTTTTATTCCACTCTTCTTTCTTTTCCATCATCCCTCTCTGTCCTTCCCCATTGTCTCACTCTCTCCTCCCCTATGATCCTCCCCTCTCTTTACCCATTATCCTGTTGTTTCCTTTCTATAATTCCCCATCAGTTCTTCCCTTCCTTGTCATTTCTTTCTTTCCATTATCACGTCAATAAACATTTTTTCAGGGAAGACAATCTGGGTTAAGTGACTTACCCAGGGTCACCTACTAATAAGTTTCTGAGGCCAGATTTGAACTCAGCTCCTCTTGACTCTCAGGCCAGTGCTCTATCTTCTCTACTACTTAGCTGCCCCTCAATAAAAATGTATTAGGCATGTACAGTCTGCAAAACACCATGCTTGCCTACTCCTCTATGTCATCTTATATCTCCTCCCTCCATTAAACTGTTCCTTCCTTCTTTGTCACTCAGCCCCCCTTCCAAAGTCATCACACTCTCCAGGTTTCTTCCCCTTCATCTCCACACCCACCACCAGTCATTTAAGGATGATGCTGTGTGTGCCTGAATTTTTAGAGTGGGGGAAAGTACAAGGTAGGATGTCCACCTAAGAAGGACTACCACATATGAGAGAGAAAAGACCCCATTTAGAGGAAGTTCCCAGTTGAGGTGAAAAGACAAATATAAAAACATGAAAGGGTGATTTCCAGTACATGGTAGTATAGGAAGTCTTCACCTTTGAGAATATTTGCTTAAGTTGGATATTTGAAGCCTATTATACCCAGCCCTCAATAGTAAGTAACACATAACAGTTTTAAGGATTGAAAAGTGCTTTACATATTTTATCTCACTGATCCTCTCAACTACCTCGGGGAGTAGGTGCTATTATTCTCTCCATTTTACTGATGAGTAGATTGAGGCTAAGAGAGACCACACAGCTAACAAGTGTCAGAAGAGGGATGTAATAGTCTTCTTGACTCCAAATTGCCACTTGTACATACCTGGTGGGTATGTGCCCTGAATGAAAGTTCCTCTTTCTACAGCATTTTAAAGTTGATAGGGTACTTCTTCCACACCAACCCTGTCAGGTAAAGAGTGCAGATAGCGCTCTCCCCATTTTACAATGATGAAATTGACAGAGGTTTGGTGACTTGTTCAGGGTCCTCCAGCTAATGAGCATTACAGCCAAAATTCAGACACATGTTTTGAGCATTTTCCCCACTACTTTCTGTAGTGGAAACAAAGGCAGTCCATTCTCTGGACTTCTCTACCTCCATCAGTTACTTTCTCCCTCTGTCCTGCAATTCCCTTCTTTCATTGGTGAGTTCTGAGAACCTCCATTTCAAGAAAGGACCAAGACCAGTCATTCTCTGACCATCGCCAATATGCCCCTGTGTGTCCTCCTGCCTCCCCACCTCCAAACTCCCTCTTCAGCCCACCCCCCCTCCTCCATTTTCATTTCCTTTATATATGTTGTCTTTCCTCATTTGAATACCAGCTCCTTGATGACAGGACTGTCTTTCTTTTTGCTTATATCTGTATTCCCAGTTCTTAGTAGGAAGGGAATAAACCTTAATATAGTACTCACTATGTGCTATTTTATTGGATTCTAATACAGAAATAGGCATAGAGTAAGTGGTTAATAAATGCTTGCTGACTTATTGGCTGCACCAAACTGTTACAAATAGAATGGATTTGCGACTGCATTTTGTCATAGAAATCATCATATAAATGATAGTTTCTCTGGCTAGCCCACAAAGGCTGGCAGGAATAATTTATCAATAAAGCTCCAAATATTGCATAACTGATTGATATATTGTATTACAATTTTCCTCCTCCTCTTAATCTGTCTCCAATCATCTAGTTGTCCTACTCTTTATCTTCTCTTTGGTGATTCAAATGATTCAGTTTAGTTCAACTCAATATATACCTAATGCATTCCAGACGCTGCAAAATGCTGATACTTCAAACTTAAAAACAAAACTGTTGAGAAGATTAAAATTGATCCTATATCATTTTCTTATTGATCCTATTTATAATTAATTGGTTTTGTCCTATTGATGTGGTGTTAGGGTGTCCTTGTAACTTTGTAACATTGTTGTAACTTCATTCTGTAAAAATCTCACTTGTGTTGGGGTTGCTATGTATGTAACATCAGTTTGTAACAAGCCTGTGCAATTAAGTTATAAAGTGACACTTCCCCCCAGCCATAAAGCATTAATTATGCCTCTCTCCTTCCCCCAGCCTAAAGGTGTTTTCCCTGAAACCATTAACTCTGTAAGCTATAACTATCCTTGCTTGGTATAATAACAAGCTACAACTATGAATCCTTCAAAAGCATTCTATAAACAAATCCTTAGTTAGAGAAATGTATACCTCCTTTGTTCTAGTGGCCAGCTGCAAACTATGAATCTTTCAGTGCATTATCAGTAAGGTAACTCCTCACCATTAGACACATACTGAATCCCCCAATTAGCCCAGCTTCCTAACATCCATCATGTCAAAAGGGACTTTGATGGCTAACACTGGGCACCTCTCAGTCAGAATTGACCGCTGGCTGACTGAATGATGTTTCAAGGCAAAAACCACACCTCCTGATAGCCCTTCCTCAGGCTTTCTCCCAGTGAATTATGGGTAATACACCCACGCAGTTGATATAAAAAGTGCATGTCCCTTTAAGTACTGACTACTCCTAAACTCCTCCCAAACTCCTCCTTAACTCCACCTTTACTCACCTAATAGCATAATGGCTATCAGATTTATGGTTTTATTACTATATAATCAGTATCCCTAATTCCTGCAAGTTGCAGGGTTTTTCTGATACCACCCCCTTCCCCCCACCCCCACCTGCTTGCTGAAAAGCGTAATAAAGTTTTACAAACTTGCCAAGAGAGTTTGAACCTGGTAATTCTGTCAGACTTAGAACCCTCAAAGGATTTCATAGAAATCCATTCCCTCACTATACCTCTTCATTTCTGGCAACCCAGATGGGACTTCTGCCACTATTCTTCTTCACTATAACTGCCTAAATCATAGTTCTCTGTTTCTGAACTTAATTCAGAATTCAGCTGACCTGTAATGGGCTAAGTTTTGAAATCCAGTTCTCTTGTTCTATTCTTGCCTGAATGAATTGTTCTACCCTTGAAGAATGTGGCTTGCCACAAGGAAGTGAAACCTAATATCTTTTTACCACTAGCTGGCCTTCAAGAAAGTCTACGCAGGACCCTGGAAAGCTCCTCTTGCCCAATACAAAAGACATATAACTATGATTATCCATAGGTAGCAAAAGGGGGCTGTCACAAAAAGCCCCTTACAGGAAAAAGGGAGGGGGAGTAGGGGCATACCGTCTGATTTCCCTGAAATCAGGTGATTTACAGGAACATGAAACTTAGGCCTAAAGAGATCTAGGACCTAGCTCAAGTTTGGTGACTATCCCTTTCATTTTATAAAAATGCTTTTACTTATCTCATTCATGACCACTCCTCTTTCTCCCTTTCTGGTCCCTGGGCAAGTCATTTAAATTAAGTTTGCCTTAATTTCTTCATCTGTAAAGTAATCCAATCCAGCCTCCACTCAGCTGTTACACTGATCTTTCTAAAACATGTGAAGCTGACCATGTCACTAAAGTAGTTCCATGTCACCTCCAGGAACAAGCATAAAATCATCTGTTTGGTGTTCAAAACCCTTCATAACCTGGCCCTTCTTTGTATTTTTCTTACATCTTACTCTCCATTCCAATGACATTCACCCCTTTGTTGTTCCTTCCAGGAGACATTATCTCCTGACTCCTGGCATTTTCACTGGCTAGTGCCCATACCAGAAATTCTTAGTACTAATCTCTGCTTCCTGACTTCCTTTAAATGGTAGTTAACATTCCACTTTCTAGTTTGTCAATAAACATTATGCACTTTCTATGTGACAAGCTCTGTGTTAAGCCCTGGGGATATAAATGTTGAAAAAGAAAGAAGATCCCTATCCTCAAAGAATTTATACTTTCCCCATCAAGATTTCCATCTACTGCCTGTAGGCATAAGAAGTTAAATGGGAATTTTGGGGGAGTTTTGTGGAAGCCCCAGACTACACTCAAAGACCAGCAGACAACACAGATCTTATGACCAAACACTTAACCCAAATTTCATAATAAGGCATTGTAAACACTCCATAAAAGACAAAGAAAGCATTCAGACTTCTCTGGTAAGAAGTCACAAAATTTTACTCAGATTTTTCATAACTCAGAGGTGCCAGAAGAGATAACTGTAATTGGGGAAAACAAAACACAAAAGGAAGCTGGAAAGTGTTTGTTTGGAGGGGGAGGGTAGAGAGTATCATACTTTAGTGGCAAATTTAGTCAGAAAAAGTTTTTACAAGAAACCTTTTCCAGTTCCTCTTAATACTAGTAGTATCTTCCCTTCAGTTAATTATGTGCAGTTTATCCTGTACATACTTGTTTGTCAGCAGTGACTAAGAAAGAAACCCCATGATTGTCACAAGAGTATCTATTTCTTTTTCCTTTATAGAGATGGACAATGGAAGCATCCTTAAACTCCTAAGGGGACAATGTCCTTTTGTCATATAACTTGGAAAATTTTAGTCATCCTTGCCAGAGTCCTCCTTAATAGGCTGATCACTTCACCTGGAAGACGTTCATCTACCTGAGAGCCAGTGTGGTTTGAGAAAGGGCTGAGGAACAGTTGATATGATGTTTGCTGCTTGACAACTCCAGGAGAAATGTCAGGAGCAGAATAGAGGTCTGTATGCAATGTAGATCTGATTAAGGCCTTTGGTACTGTAAGTTGTGAGGACTTATAAAAATTATGTCAAAACTTGGTTGCATAGAGAAGTTTGTCAGCGTTGTATGTCAGTTTCATAATGGTGTGCTTGCTTGGGTTCTGGATACTAGACAATGTTCCCATGCTTTTTTAGCATGATGTTTTCAGCCACATTGTCAAAGGCCTTCAAAGAGAACAAACATGGCATCAAGGTCAGCTACCATACTGATGTTTTATGGAGAGCTCACACAAAGACAAGTGCTCACGTAGTGGTCAGAAGAAGCAATACAAGTGTTGAAGTTTGTGTGCTGGGACCCCAAATTTGAGGCAGGAGGGGCCTGCCTCAAATGAATTTGACCCAAGCCTTCTTTCAGTCAAAGAGCAGGTTTATTAGAACACCAGTCAGGGTGTGCATGGTCTAAAAATCTGCCATAAAGGACAGACCCTTAAGGATTCTAAGCAACTTAATGGAGGCAACATGGAATTTATATACTGGGGGAACAGAGAGGGGATCTAGATGAAATTAAGGAGTGGTGGTCTAGGGTGAGCCATTGTGGTATACACCCAATCTTCCAGTTTTCTTTTATCTCTAACCTAATGCAGTCCTTCATTGTCTGTTACCTCCTGATGGTCCTGGCTACTTCCCATCCTTGATCCCACGTAGACTCCATTCTCCCTTGGTCATGTAGTCCAGGTCCCTGGCATTCACCTAGGGCACGGGTTCTTCTCTGTTACCTCCCAGTCACCCCAGACTACTTGGCCACTCCAAGATCCTTTCCAGTCTTTCTGTATATAAGATCTATCTTGCTTCCATTAAGGTGCTCAGATTCCTTAAAGGTCTAGCTGATGGCCCAGATTCAGTCTGACTCGCTTATCAATATAAGCATCACAAATGTGCAGATTCTTTAAAAGTCTGGCCAGTATTGCAAATTTTTAGAATCATGCCCACCCTAATATTCTAATAAACCTTGTCTTTGGATGGAAGTGGGCTTAGGTTGAATTAATTTGAGGAAGGCCCCTCATGTCTGGACCCTCTCCAGGTCTCTTAAGAACTTTGGAATTGTGTGGCATGGGAGACACTAGCGGGACTGCTCAGAATGGTGTGCCCTCATCAGAGAAGGTGCTGTGCTCTGTGAGCAAAGCAGAACTGAAACAGCTCAAAGGAAACACAGGATGTGCAAATTCAGAGAATCCATTCCAAACGTTCACTCCAACCTGGTAGTGGAACATTTGGCCGGATCAGCCACTGCCTCAACACACTGAAACCTGACTCTAGCAGAGTGATGTCATTTTGGTCTTCTTTGAGGACAAAAACCAACCAACCACTCATTTGAATATAGCTCTTTGCATATTGTCTCCCCCTTTAGACTGTGAGCTCTTAGAGAGGAGGAACTGCCTTTTGCCTTTCTTTGTATACCTAGGGTTTAGCAAAGTGCCTGTAGGCTAATAATGAATAGAAAGCACGGCAAATACTAGAAACTTAAGCCCCCTTCTATTTGCCCTAGCCTTGAGCTCTGGTAGGCAGCGCCTTGCACACATTTCGGGGCAGTATCTATACCTAGGGTATAGGAAGACACATTACACAGCGCCTGCTGATTCGCTGCCGTCACTCCAGGCTCCGCCTCCTCCCTAACACTCCTTTGAAGATACAGGCACAGAGAAGTTGTGGACGCTCCGGGAAGGCCATAGTTCCTGGTGGAGAATCCCGAGCCTATTCACATTAGACTCTCCGTCTCTTGGACGATAGTCAACCGACACACCGACGTTAGGATGTTAGGAATTCCTCTACTTGCTTTCCGAGTCAGGTCGGGACCAGCTTTCCCTAACCGCGCCAGGCAGGCAGTGAAAGAGCCAGAGACAGCGAGTCCTCCCGATAGCCTAGAACGTCCGGCAAGTGCCCTGGAAGCGTGACGTAGCGCTTCTCTAGGCAGCGGGATTCCGGTAACTTGTTTCCGGTCCTGGTTTCCTTTCACCTGTTCCGGTTTACGTCTTCTGTTTGCCTCGGTTACTTCTTGGCTCCTTTTACCCCGCATGTCCGAGTCCCCGGCCCCTAGGGGACGGTGAGTTCAGGATCTGGAGGGAAGAAGGAAGAGTGCGAGACCACCGACCCCATCCCTTTCTCTTCTATCTCTCATTCTGACTGCCCTCCTCTCAGACTTTTTTCTCCTTTCTAGTGCTCCTTTACTGGTCTCCGCCTTCCCCTTCTTTCCCCTCCCACCTCCCGGATGTCTGTCCGCCATTTCTCGTCGGCCTCTATCCCTGTTATGCCTTTCCTTCCCTCCCTGGAAATTGTACCTCTCTCTTACTTATCCCCCTCTTATCCACTTTTTCCCTCCTCTCCCTCATTCCTGTCTCTTGTCATAGTTCCAACCGTCTTCCCCCTCTGCTTTTTACTTATCATCCTTCTCTATCATCTTCCTTCTCCCTTTATTCCCTCTCGTTTCTTTTCACTCCCCCCTCCTTTTCCTTCCCTTTCCCCTTTCTTACTCCTTTTCTCCACCAGTTTTTCTTTTTCTCCTCCATAATCCTCCCTTTCGCATTCCCAGCCATCCCAGCTTCTCTCTCTTCCTAGTATTCTACCCTTCGTTATTCTTCCCCTGCAGCTTATCTTTCCATGTCCTACTCTTTAGATGTCCTAAGAATTTTCCTCCCCCCTTTATGATCAGAAGAGTCTCTGGGGAGAAGACTAGGAAAATGAAAACTATTGGAATGGTAGGAGCAAAAGTGGAACAGGTTGCCTTTGATATTAATAGGTTCTGCATCACAGGGCATCAAGTAGTGATAGAAAGAGGACCACTTCTCAGGAAAGTTGTAGAAGGGACTTTTATTGAGGAAGGAGTAAAAGTAGATGATTTCTGAGGACCCTTCCAAGCCTTAGATTCTATGGTGTGTGTTGTCCTGGTACCATTCCACTATCCAGCACTGATTTTGGGTGTCCAAGTATTGAAATTTAGCTTTTTGTGCCTCACAGTACTCCCAAAACCTCTTTCACAGAATCTCAGTTTTGAAAGAGCTGTCATTGGGAGTATCCCAACTCATTCTTGACCAGAAAGAAATTCCCTTTATAACATCCACAATAAGTGATCATGCAATCTCTGTCATAAGTGGTGAGCCGCCCACTGTCCCCCAAGGTAGTTCATTTCACTTTGGGGCAACTTTAATGGATTGTAAGAAATATTTTTCTTATAATCAAATTTGCCATTAGGTCTGAACAGAATCTGCTTTCCACCTGAAAACTTCACATTTATTTGAAGATAGCATCCCCTTCAAAGGAGATGAATATTTCCAGTGAAGCGCAACAATAATCCTTCACTTAATGAGAGTTACAGTTTATAAAGATAATCTACATCCTGTCATCGGATTCTCTCCAAAACCCTTGGAGCTAAGTGGAGCTGATGTTTTCATTTAACTACTCCCATCAATGAATGAGAAAACTTGCCTGAGAAATGAAGCGAGAAAACAAAATGTATATTTACTAAATATTTACTATGTGCAGGATCTTGTGCCAGATATCGAGGGAGATAGAAATTTTAACTGAGGTATTGTCAGGGCCCTTGAAGAGATATGTGTCTTGCCCGGGGTTGCATAGTACTGGTAAGTAAGGGATCTGGGAATAGCATTCTACACTACACATGGCTACGTATTAAAGCTAAGATCTAGGTCTTCTTTAGTAATTGCCTGAGCTCTCTTGGACCCACTTCCCAATTCTTTCAGACTAGTCTTCTCATTTTCAGCCTTCTAATTTGACAGTGACCCTGTCAGTTGACCTTGGATTTTCCAGGACAATCCTGAGACCTGGAAAAGAAAGTGTACATTTAATGAGGCTATGTTGGACCAGTAGGTCATGTGCCCAGGTTTTCTTTTAAGGTGTATGGTCGAGGCGGCTAGGTGGAGCAGTGAATAGAACACTGACCTGGAGTCAGGAGGACCTGAGTTCAAATCCAGCCTCAGACACTTAACACTAGCTGTGTGACCTTGGGCAAATCACCTAACCCAAGTAGGGTTTCCCCTTATCTTGGGACATACTGCATTCAGGAGGAAAGCAGAGACATCTGTTATAAGCACCAGCTATGTGAAGAATACTGTGCTCTAATTGGGAGGCCCCAGATGGACAATCTTTAGGCTCACATGACACGGACAGAGGTGGTAGTTTAGTGACAGGTAGGTATCAGGGAAACAGGGTCTGTGCCTGGAGACTTCTTAGACCCTGTAGGGGTTGGGGGAAGGGAGATAGAAGGGGAGAAGCAGAGAAGAGGGCATCCTAAGACTAGAGTTGTTCTCATAGCTTCTCTGCTTCCCAGATGGGTGGCTTTCTGTGGAGGGAGCTCACCTGATGCCCACTGTGTTTCTGAGGAGAGCCAGTCTCCTAATGAATAGTCCTTCCTGAGGTCCTGCCCAGTGGCTCGACCTCAGTCTTGAACTTATGCACCCAGTGAAGCCTGTTCAGAATACTTTGACTCAAATCTCTCCTAAGAGCTTGGACTACCCTTTTATATGAGGGACTCCAAACCAAGGCCAGCTGTCCATGTCTTTCTTCAGTGTCCCTCACTTATCTAGACAATGATCATATGGGTTCAGGACCCCCTTATTGGCTTTATGACCTTAGACAAGTCACTTAACCTCAGTATCCCCACCAACTGAAGTATAGAACGTTTGTAGAGGGAATTTCTTCACAAGAAGCTTCCCTCACCAATCTGGACAAAATAAAAAATGTAAATGATGGAGTGGCTATGAAATAATTCATTTCAAAGTGTTAAATTTTATTATGGGTTTTATTTATATAATAACTGTACAACTACCATTGTGGAACATCTGTGAAATATATTTTAACCTTGAAAAGGGGTTGTATGTGATGAGGTTGGTAGGATTACAGGATTAGATCAAAAGCTGCTGGTAAACCCAGTAGTGAGAAATAAATTTGACTCTGTAGGGAGGGATTAGGTTTCAGAGGAGCTTGAATATCAGGCAGTGGCAGTAAGGAACCATTATATGTCTGTGAGCTGGAGAGTGGCACAGAGTAATGGTATTTTAGAAAGCAACAGTCGATCAGTGTGTGCAGGAGGTATTGGAGGAGAGAAATTGAAGGCAGAAAGACCAACTAGGATACTGTTACAGTGATTAGGCACAGAATGGCTGTGGGAATTAAAGGGAAAAATAAACATTTTGAAAGAACAAAAATAGGATTTGGTGACAGATTGGAGATAAGGGATCAAAGAACCTCCTTTGAACAAGGATTTTTTTATATGTCCCTTTTTAAATAAAAATTGACTTTTATAGTGCCTTATGATTTGCAGAACAATTTGAATGTGTTATCCCATTTGTTCCTCACAACAGCCCTGTGAGGTAGTTACTACCGGTATCATCCTCACTTTACAGATGAGGAAATGGAGTCCAAGACTGGTTAAGTGACTTGCCCGAGGTCACACAGCTAATATGAACCATAGGCAGGATTTGAACCTAAGCCTTATTGACTTCAAGTTTAATAATAGTATTATGCCCCTGTTCAGAGCTTGGTATTCTGCAAAGTAGATGTGCTTGATAAATATCTTTTGGAGCTTTTACAGTAGAAGGGGACAAGGGGGAAGGTGAGAGGGAACAAGTGAACCTTACTTAAGGAGGAAATATCTTTCTAACTCAACTACTTCTTTTAACTTTCACTGCAATTACCCTACTAAGCATGTATGTTTATTATTTCCTCAAAAAAGCATGGCTTTTTGTCCCCTCACTCCTGGTCACTCTCTGGAAGAGATCATCTAGTACACAGTTGAAAGTGTGGGACTGACACTCAGGTGAGAGGTTGAAACTTGAGATAAAGATGTGAGAGTCACCTGAGTAAAGTGAATAATTAAAATTAAGGGAATGAGTGAGATTGCCAGAGTAGGAAGTGTTGAAAGATAAAAGAGAAAGGGGGTTGTAGCAGAACTTTGGAAAGAAGAAACCCATTCTTAGGGGGAGAAAAAGGAACTAGGGAAGGAGTCTAGAAGGAGGGGTCAGTAGTAAGAAGACAGCAGTAAAGAACAATATCAAGGAAGACAGTGAAGCAAATATTAAGAAGGAGGAGGTCAACAGTGTCAGCTATTATAGAGAACTAGGAAAGAATTGAGAAGAGGCAATTAGATTTGACAATTAAGAGATAATTAGTGACCTTGGAGAAGGGAATTTCAAAGAGTGATGGAGATGGTAGACATCAGATTGCAGGGGAATGAAGAATAGAAGTGGTGGCAATGAGTATAGTTTAGAAGTTTGACTGAGAAGAGGGAAAGTAGCTTGGGGTTGTATTAAGGTTGAGAGAAATATTTGTCTTTTAAAGATAAGGGAGACCTAAGGAAAGGGAAGGAGCCAGTGGAGAGGGAGAGGCTAAAGATGACAAAGAAAAGGGATGATTAAGGAATTAGGATTCTGTAGGAGATGAAGTGAAGAGTGTGGGGGATTAGCCTCAGAAACACCTTCTTTTGAGATAGGTAAGGATGAAGATGGCTAGTTACTCAGAATTTTCGAGATAGTTGTTAAGGGAGCTCCCATCAGATAACCTGTATCTTTTCCCCCAAAATAGAAGGTGGGATAATCTGTTGAGGGTATGAGAATCATGGAAGTATGGTTGGGAGCTTACAGGGAACAGACTTGATGATGTGATAGCCAATTGATAAGTTATATAAAAGAATTGCCAAGCAGCCATGAGGACTCAGCTGAAGCATAAACCTAATGGACAAAATAATTGGGTTTTACGACTTCACCAGCAATTCAATATCTTTGGGCCAGTATCAGAGGAAATCAGAGAAAAAGGTTTGACCTAGGGTTGGGAATTGGAGGAAGTGGCAAAAAAATCTAGGGCAGAGTTGGGGAATCTGCAACCCCAAGGCCACATGTGGCCCTCTAGGTCCTCAAATGCAACCCTTTGACTTAATCCAAACCTCAGAGAATAAATTCCCTTGATAAAAGCTTTTGTTCTGTGAAACTTGGGCCCAGTCAAAAGGCCACACCCAGGGACCACATGTGGCCCCAAGGCCACAGGTTCCCTACCTCTGCCTTAGTCCCTTCCCTAGGGTAAAATGAATTTCTCTACCCAACTCTACCAACAGTGCATTAATCTCAGTTTTCCCACATCCCCTCCAGCATCGTTGCTTCTTATAGCACAATAGTATTTCATCACAAACATATACCACAGCTTATTTAGCCATTCCCCAAATGAGACATCCTTTCAATTTCCAATTTTTATATCTGCTATAAATATTTTTGTATGGGGCGGCTAGGTGGTGCAGTGAATAGAGCACTGGCCCTGGAGTCAGGAGGTCCTGAGTTCAAATCCACCCTCAGACACTTAACACAAAAACTAGCCATGTGGCCTTGGGCAAGTCACTTAACCCCCGACTGCTCTCCAAAAAGCTAATATAGCTGATTGCTTACTGTCTCAGGGAAGGGGGAGGAGAGGGAAGAAAGGAGGGATGAAATTTGGACCTCAAAACTTTAAGAAAAAACAAATGTCAAAAAATTATTATAACGTAATTGGGGGGGGAAGAATAAAAAATATATTACAAAAATAGTGATTTAGAGCATTTTTTCATATGACTCTAGATAGCTTTGATTACTTCATCTGACAACTGCCTGTTCACATCCTTTGACCATTTTTATCATTTCAGGAATGGTGCTTATTTTTATAAATTTGATTCGGCTCTCTATATATTTGAGACATGAAACCTTTATCAGAGAAATTTACTGTAAATTTTTTTACAGTTATGATTACTAACTGTATATTCCCCTTTATCCTATCTATCTATCTGTCTATCTGTATATCTATCTTTCTATCCATCTGTTAATTTCCTCCCATTTAACCCCCCCCCCTCTCTTTATGGATCTAAAGAATTAGATTTCTTAATATTTTTAAACCCCTTACACATTATGCCTTTTAAAATTTATTGTTTTTATACAGTTTATTTTTTGCACCCATACTACACCCAGTATTAAATGAACCCAGGATTAAAATTTGAAACAAATGTGTATAAAGCCTTTCCCTAATATTCAGGATGAAAAATGCTATCTATTTCCAGAGAAATAAATTTTTCTGCTTGGGTTTTCTTTTTTGTCCTAATGTGAAAATGTTTTGCATGATTGCACATAATCTATATCAGATTGTTTGCCTTCTTAGTGAATAGGAGGAGGGGACAGGAGAAGGGAGAGAATTTGGAACTCAAATTTTTTTTAAAAGAAAGACAAAAATTTTTATATGTAATTGGAAAAAACCAAAATATTAAAAAAAAACAACTTCCCCCATTTAAAAAAAAATGAGGAAGGAAGGAGAGCCTCTGGAGTTTGTTGAACAGAGACGACATGATTAGACCTGCACTTTAGTAAAATCAATTTAGCAGCTGTGTGGAAGATAGTTTGAAGTGGGGAGAGACTAGAGGTAGAGAGAACAAATAGCAGGCTATTACAATAGTTTAGATGAGAAGTAATGAGGACCTGAAATGCCATAGTAGCTGTGTTAGTAGAGAGGAGAGGACACACTCAGGAAATTTCATAGAGGTAGAAGTGACAAGATTTGGTAATTGATTGGATATGTGGGGGTGATTGAAAGTGAAAGGCTGATCCTTATGTTTTCAACCTGTATGTCTAGAAAGATAGTAATAGTGAAATTTGGGAGAAAATAATGAATTCTGTTTTGGCATGTTGAGCTTGAAATACCTATGGAAAGACCAGGTGTAAATGACCACTAAACAGCTGACGATACAGCCCTGGAGCTCAGGAGAGAGTTTAGGGCTAGATACTTAGGAGTCATTTGCATAGAGAGAGGTATCACAAGAACCCAAAGCCCAAAAGCCATAAAGAAGAGAGTATTTAGTTGAAAGTGTCAGATGCAACAGAGATCAAGAAGAATGAGAACTGGGAAAGTCCATAATATTTATCAGTTGAAAAATCATTGGGGACTTAGGTGAGAGCAGTTTCACTTGACTAGTGAGGTTGGAAGCCAGATTGGAAAGGGCTGGGAAATAGGAAAGGAAGTGGAAGCAACACATGTAGATAGCTTTTTCTAGAAAGTTAACTGAGAAAGGGAGGAGAGATGCAGGATGATCCATAGCAGGAATGGTAGGAGAGGATTTCTAAGTATGGGGAGACTGGGATGTTTATGGACAGCAGAGAAAAATCAGTAGATAGAGAAAAATCAGAGATCAAAGATAATTGAGGGAAGGACTATAGTCAGGATAATCTGCTGTAGAAGAGAATAAGGAACAGGATCAAATGTGAATATCTTGGAGTGGGCCTTGATAAGAAGGCCACCTTCTTCATCAGAGATAGGAGTAAAGGAGGAAATGGTGCAGGATGATGTCAAGGGATTATAAAAGGAGGAAGGGGAGGAAGGAAGGAGGTCTTAGAAGATAACCTGGAGCTAAGAGTATGAAGGGATGCTTTATTCATGAAGAAAAAGTTTGAACAAGTTATGCTTCCTCATTTGCATGTGGTTAGGTGCTTTGACTTTCTAGTAAAAATTGGATGTTGCTGTTATAAATGTTATCAACTTCTTATAAATTCTGGCATCAAAGCTTTATGAAATATGTCATTTAAAAATCACAAATTCCTTTTTGTTTTTGCTATATTGTTTTTATATAATTTAATTTGTTTACCTTATCCCTAATTATATTTTTGTTATGTAAACAAAAATGTGTTTCCTCTACACAGTTGAGGTAAGTATATAATTCCTTTCTAAAAATGCATATTTAATCTAGATAAATTAATCTAGTTGTAAATTTACTTGAATTATGGTATGAGTTGTGGATTTCTGTTCCACCACATTGCTACCCAATTTTCACGACAATTTTTGGATTTTGATTCCCTTCAGTACTAAAGGGCATTTGTGGGTTTAGCAAATACAGTTCTAATTCTTAAGGAAATTTTCTTTATATTGAGGTAAAATCTACCATTCTCCAACTTCAATTCAAATGTTCTTAGTTCTGCCATCTTGAAGTAAGCAAAACAAATCTAATCCTTCTTGCCTTTCAAATCCCTGACAGGCATTCTCATGTCCCTGTGAAGTCCTTTCTTCTCCAGATGTACACAGTTCTTCCAGGTTGATTCATATCTATTGCATAATCTAAAGACCCCTCACTGCCTGGTTGACCTCCTCTGAAAACACTCCAATTTGTCAAGGCTTTTCTCAAAATGTCACATCCGCAAATGCATTCAAGATTTCACATGTGGTCAGTGTATAGCAAGACTATTGTCTTGTATTGAGCAGTATGCTTCTTTTAATTTGCCTAAGATCACATTAGCTTTTTAATTTCCATGTCATACTTTTCACCCTTTTTGGGAATACACTGAAATCTTGAGACCTTTTCTAAAATTTTTTTTAGATATAAACTATTTTCTAGCCATACCCCCCTTATCCTCTATTTGTACCTTTGACTTTTTTTTTTAACCAGAGTATAGGGAATGCTTTTATTTATTTTTTTTAAAGGCTAAAAGCCTTTATAAAGAAGAGGTATATTTGTTTTTTTGTGGGAGTCATTGGAAGAGACTTCAGAAAAGACAGGTGTTTGCTTTGATAAACTAGAATCGTTTTAGGATTTTTCTTATGGAAGGTCATGTTGGTAACATGACAGTTTTCTAGGTTGAGGGCCATTTATATTGAGAGGTTATTACATTTTAACTAATAGTTCTACAATTTCACCATTATCCTCTGTTTAGCTGTTCAGGCCTCTGCTTACCTCTCCTTCACTATCCTTTCTTACTCTTGGCTAAATGTTGAGAGCTACAAAACCTGAGGAATCTCCCTAGATATTACAGAATCACAGATTCTCTGAGTTGGAAAAGACTGTAAAAGTCATCAAATCCAACATCCTCATGGGGAAACTTGAGGTCCTGAGAGCTGAAGTCCAAGCAGTCTAGAACAGTGGAAAAGAGCACTGGATTTAGAGTCAGAGGCCCTGGATTCAAATCCAGGTCTATCTTTTGCTATATGTATAGCCTTGAGCAAGTCATTTAACCTCTCAGCTTCAGTTTCCTCATTTGTAAAATAATAAAATAGCAATAATTTTTGTTCAGTTATTTTTAGTTGTGTCTGACTGTGACCACTTTTGAGGTTTTCTTGGCAAAGATACTGAAGTGATTTGCCATTTCCTTTTCCAACTCATTTTATATATAAGGAAACTAAGGCAAACAGAGTTAAGTGACTTGCCAAAGGTCCCATAGCTACTAAGTGAGGCCAGATTTGAATTTAGGAAGAGTCTTCCCAACTTGAGGCCCAGCACTCTATCCATTATGCCACCTGTGCGTCTATAATAATAATAATAATAATAACAATAATAATAATAATAGATAAAATTTGTATATTACCTGCTGTGTACCAAGTGTTGCCAAGTGTTATACAAATATCATCTCATTTGATCTTCACAATATCCCTGGGAAGTAGGTGGTATTATTATCATAACTTTATAGATGAGGAAACTGAGGCAAACAGAGGTTAAGTTACTTTCCTAGGGTTACACAGCTAGGAAGTATCTGAGGGTATATTTGAACACAAGTTTTCCTGACTCTATGCCCAACACACTCCATTGCACTTACTAGCTCCTCATAGTGGCTCTCAAGTTGTGGGTCATGACCCCTTTGGGTGTCAAATGACCCTTTCACAGGGGTTGCCTAAGACCATCGGAAAACACATATTTCCACACAGCTCCTCTATCTGTCTCCAGGCGAGTCCACCCACATGCAGATACTCCCACATACGAGTATTAAAGGGTCACGGCATTAGGAAGGTTGAGAACCACCACTCTGTGACATTCCTTCCAACTCTAAATCTGTGATCCCCTGAGAGTGGCAGAGGTGGGTTTAGAACTCAGATATGCTGAACATTTGCTTGTTGTGCCTTCCATGATTTCAGGGTCATCCTTTTTCTACAGCAGCAGTTTTCATCTTTGGCAGTAAAATAAAAAGTGGACTTTTGAAGAGGCAGAATTGTGTGGCAAAAAGAACATTGAACTTGGAGTTTGTGAAAATAACCCTGAAATCAAATTCCAGCTCCTCAACCTACAGGCTTTAAGGCCTTGGACAACACATTTAACCTTCCTAAGCTTCAGTTTCCTCATATGTAAATGGAGTATAATAAGACGTACACTACCTACTTAACAAGATTTTTTGAGGAAAGGAGGAAGGTGGTTTATAAATTTTAAGTGCTTAATTAAATGAATTTTTATTGCTTCAGATTCCAAGATAGCAAGGAATAGCAAACCATTCCATATCAGGACATTTTTGAAGAAGTAGAACTATGTGGATTAACATTTGGACCAAAGTTTGCATATTATTTTGAACCTATAGGAAATTGCCAAAGTCATCAGGAAAAACCTTTGGAAGAGAAGCTGGAGAAATCCTTACCTCTAGTGAGACATTTCAGGGAAGTGACTGTAATTCATATGAAAACTCCTATACCAGACAAATGTAAGGAACAAATTAAGTTTAGAAGAAGCTTAAGTCTGAATGCTAACCTTGTTACAAATCCAAGAGATCCAATAGATGAGAAAGCCCATAAATGTGAAAAATGTGGCAAGAACGTTAAGGATAATTTAGACGTTGTCAGAGAGGTCATACTGGAGAGAAACCATATGAATGTAATAAAAGTGGAAAAATCTTCATTAGGAGCTCAAATCTTATTAAGTACCAGTTAGTTCACACTTGTGAGAAACCTTATGATTGTAATGAATGTGGGAAAACCTTCAGTTAGAGTGCATACCTTATTCAGCACCAGAGAATTTACACTGGAGAGAAACTTTATGCATGTAATGTGTATAGCAAAGCATTTAGTAGGGGCACAAATCTTATTCACCATCAGAGGTTTTATACTGGGGACAAACCCTATGAATATAATGAATGTGGGAAAGCCTTCACTTGGAGCTCAAGTCTTATAAAACATCAGGTAATTCACACTGGAGAAAAAGCATGTGAATGTAAGTGTGGGAAAGCCTTCAGTCAGAGCTCATATCTTATTCAGCATCAGAGAACTAACACTTGAGAAAAACCATGTAAATGCAATGAGTATGGAAAAGGCTTTAGTTTAAATACAGAACTTATTCTCCATCAAAGAATTCATACTGAAGAGAGACCCTTTGAATGTAATGACTGTGGGAAAGCCTTTAGTTGGAACTCATCTTATTGAACATCAGAATTCACACTGGAGAAAAACCTTATGAATATAATTATTATGGGAAAACCTTTAGTTTAAGCCCCAATCTTGTTCACCACTGGATAGTCCACACTGGAGAGGAAACCTATAAATGTAATAAGTGTGAGAAAGCCTTTAGTTAGAGCCTGAAATTTGCTGCATATCAGAGAATTCTCAAGGAAGAGAAACTTTATTAATATGAGGATTATGAGGCACCTTCAGTTAGAACTTAAACTTTTTTGTTTTGTTTTTTGGAGGGGGGTAAGTAGGGCAATAGAGTTTAAGTGACTTGCCCATGGTTACATGGCTAGTAAGTGTTAAGTGTCTGAGGCATGATTTGAACTCAGGTCCTCCTGACTCCAGAGCCAGTGCTCTATTCATTGAACCACCTAGCCACCCCAGAACTTAGACTTTTTAAAACATACTGGAAGGAAACTTTAAATATGAAGATGGGATGGTCTTCTACCTATTTTGCTACAAATGGGTTAATTCAATTATTTATCCCAAATTCTCATTAACTATCAGTGATTGTCTTGTGTTTCTGCTTAGGTGAAATATTATACTTATTTTAGTAAACGTTGACAAATTGTATGGTATTCACAATGATATAACAACTTATCACTAAAATGGCCACATAGTTTTAAACAAAAGATGTCATTCAGTAAGTCCTTAATCATTCTTAAGGAGCAATCATCCTTAAGGGATACAAAGTACAAAGTTCTCCCACCCTTAGATCACAGTAAATCATGATCTTGTCATTCAGCACTAAGTACCCAAGGAGAGGTCTTTTTATCTTAGCTCAAGGCTGGCTCCCAAAATCGATGGTTCTTCTTCCATGGGTCCAGCTCTTGCCCGAGTTTACCCAACTGTCACCTGGATTCACAGACAGACAGCTCTCAGCTCCTCATCCAGGCCCTTGTCCAGTTTCTGTTCCATATTGAAGCTTACAGTGTCCAGTATACCTCAAGTCCTTTGCAGGACCTGTTTCTGGGAAGACAAAGATTAACAGAGCCAAAACAACATCCATGCACGTTGCCAGCACCATCATCAGTTCACTATCTGCCTGTGAAATCAACACAGACCCACAGACAAGGTCTGAGAAGTCAAAACAAAACATCAGGATGGTCCCAGGACCCTTCTCCAGGACTTTTGTAAACAGACAACAAGAAAATCCTCTTTCAGGTTTTCTGAACAAGCAATAAGGTCCCAGAGCTTCTGTAGAAAGTATCACAAACACAAATCAACACAGCCAGAACAGAGTGCCACCCACCACAAGTGTTCTCCTCAATTCTGCTCAGTCCCACTCATTAGCTCCTCCCTGTTCCATCCACCTCTTTTGTGCTTCCTATTCCTGTCTTTGGCAAGTCTCTCTGCTGTGGAACACAGGTTCTGTTTCTTAATAAAGAGTTGATATAATCATGAGCAGCATACAAAGACACTTCAACTGAAACAAGGCGCTAAATCCTGCTTTTCTTGCCATTACAGTCATTCAGTCATTGTCCAGGTCATACTTCTCCATACTTCTCACCAGAATAGAATGAAACACTAAAATCTAAGTCAGTTATGTCTGCAGGATTCCTCTGATCTACCAATCTAGTAACTGGAAAAAAGAAATAAGATTGGTTTTGAATGACCTGCTTTTGATGAAGACATGCTGGCTTTTTGTGATTATCACTTCCTTTTCTAGATATTAACCATCCTTTTAATAGTTCCAGAACTTTGCAATGAATTTACATAAAGTTCACTGTCCTACAATTTGCAGATTGCATCATTTTTTTCTTTTTGAAATTAGGAATTTGACTTCCTCCAGTCCTCTATTGCCTCTCCCATTCTCTATAAATCATTGAGAAATCAATGGTGGCTTAGCAATTACATCTTCCAATCCTAAAATGTAGAATCCAGTATTCCAGTATCCTAAAATTTACTTCATATCCTAAAATTTACTAATAATGATAATAATGACAACAGTAATAATAAAACTAGCATTAGTATAGCTCTTTAAGAGTTATAAAATGGGGGTGGCTAGGTGGTATGAATAGAGCACTGGCCCTGGAGTCAGGAGGACCTGAGTTCAAATCCAGCCTCAGACACTTAACACTTACTAACTGTGTGACCTTGGGCAAGTGACTTAACTCCAACTGCCCTGCCTTCCCCCCCTCCAAAAAGCAGGAAAAAACGCCCCAAAAGACCAAAAACAAGAGTTATAAAGTGGTTTATCTCACTTGATCCTTAAAACCCAGTGAGCTAGCTACTGTTAATTTACAGAGGAGGAAATTGATGCTTAGAGAGATTTCATGATTTGCTTTTGGTCCCCCACATTAAGTGTGAGAAGGAGGATTTGAATCTAAATCAGTCAATAAGTCTTCCTGACTCTGAATGCAACATTCTATCCACTATACCATGCTATACTTCTAGACCTAGTAACTTGAATTCATCCAGGTACTCTCTTACTCTCTTCTGATTTATCTTTGGTATTAGCAGAATAGCTAACAATTTTTTTTGCCTTGTGTTAATTCTAGGCTTGCCTCATTCCAGAAACATTATTGTGGAAATTTGAGGCACTCAAAATACTTTCCTACAGGGAGACAGACATTTACTCAGTTCCACAGGTTCCCATGTGTTTGAACCTGACGTATTTTCATGAAGAACAGGCATTTTGGAGAGATGGGGGATCTGGATGATGCCCTGGCCAGGATTGCATCCTAGACTGTACGAACAGAGAACTGAGTTATAGCCAATGGCCACTGCCCCACAGACTCTAGTGGAGATCAGAGAGCCTAAAGCATGAGAAAGATGCAGTTAAGATGAAATTATTAGGTTTAAATGGTGGCATTAAATCATGGAGGGGCTGGTGAGATAGACATAACTGGTCACTAATACTTTTTTCTCTCTTATCTTTCTGACCAGAAAAGTCACCTGGTGTTGACCAGTCTGAACTCATTTCTACCATTTCTCCCACCATCCATTAGTGTGACTATTGAACTGAAAGAAGAGATGAGGCCAGTTTTGTTCACTTTAAGCTGTAGCACCATGTAACTGGTTTTTTAGATGAATTGTTTCCTAATTGTTTATTTTTACTAGTTCTTTTATTTAATGTTGTTATAAAAACATCTGATTGTCCAGTAACCTGAACTGGCTTGGTTATTGAATAGTGATTTGAGAGGAAAATATACGGGGAATTATATTCCTTAGAGAGATGTGAGACATTTTCAGGGAGGAGGGAGGGAACAGGAGCCAGACCCAACAAAAAAGGGTGAGTCCCATATCTTTTATATCCCACATAGACCAGGGGCTCTTAACAGTTTTTGTGTCATGGATCCTTTTAGCAGTTTGATGAAACCTATGGATGGGACCCTTTTTAGAATAATGTTTTTAAGTACATAAAATATATAGGATTATAAGGGAAAACAACTTTATTGAATTATAGTTATCAAAATATTAAAAGTTCTAAGTTCATGGATGCCCTAAAATCTATGGGTGTCTCTGAAACTCAGGTTAAGAACCCTTGCTGTAGACATGGAAAGAGAGACCCATAAGGTAAAATGAGATTTAAAAAAAAGCCTATATGATCTGAGGGGAAGGATTTGATCTGCTGTTTGAGTCTGAGGAAATTGAGACTTTTTGGCATTAGCATTGGTACAGCTAGCCTGAACAGGTTTGGGGCTGCAAAATTGGAGGCTTTAAGGGCTCTTCTCAGACAACTTGTTCCCAGTGTCTATATCTAAATCAGACAAGTTTCTGACAAATGCAACTATGGAAATAACTGATAGTTTACTGAGTATTAACATTAAGCTAGCTGTTAAACAACAATAAATGTCTATTAAATTGATTTTGGTTTCCACAGGGAGATGTGTTCAGTAGGATGTTTGCCAGTGTCACAGAAGCTATTAAAAAAAAAATTCCCTGTCAGTAGCAAGATGTGTCCAGGGCAAATGTTGCTGTTCACAATAGCAGGGTACTCAGCACAATACTCATTGTAGTGAACCCTAGAGCACAACAGTCAAACATTTATCCTGGAAAAATATATCAGATGACCATACACATTTCAGGGGAGATCATTTTTGGGGGAGAGAAGAGGAGTTATGGGAGGATTAGTGATAGCAACACCCCCCCCCAAAGAAAAGAATGAAAATAGCAATAATTAAACATTTTTTAAAATACAGAGAAAAGCAGAAGCTTCCAGAAAAATCTAAAATAAAATAAATGGTGAGACAAAGGGCTAGAGCCCCAGTTCCACTGAACTACCTATCAATTAGCTTTTATAAAATGCTATTTAAATATATAGCAAAATTCCCTGATCAAGAATCTTCAGTAACTATTGTTTTTCCATCATTTTGTGACCCTATTTAGGGCTGGATTTTTTTTTTCAAAGATGCTGGATTGATTTGCCATGTCCTTCTCCAGCTCATTTTACAGTTGAGGAAACTATGGCAAAAAAGTTTTAAGTGACTTGTCCAGAGTTATATGGCTAGTAAGAGTCTGGGGCTGGATTTGAACTCAGGAAAATGAGTCTTTCTAATTCCTTACCTGGCACTCTATACATTTTGCCACCTAGCTGCCTCAATTCTCTGTTGCCTCTGGAATAAATTACAAATTCTACTGTTCTGCATTTCAGTCCATTCACAATCTGGCTCCAGTCTACCTTTCCATGTATATTGTTCTTTTTTTTTTTATTTTAATTTGTTTTCTTGGTTACATCATTCATTTACACAAGGTTTTGAGTTACAGATTTTCTCCCCTTTTTGCCCCTACCCCCCAGCCCAGAACACTGATCCCACTGTAAGGCCCCTCCCACAATCTGTTCCC
>CM053594.1:66965313-66985087 GCA_028646575.1 Pseudocheirus occidentalis | reverse complement strand
GAAGCTGCTAGATCCTGGGTTATCCTGATTGTATTTCCACAGTATTCAAATTATTTCTTTTTGACAGCTTGTAATATTTTCTCCTTGATCTGGGAACTCTGGAACCTGGCTATAACATTTCTAGGAGTTTTCTTTTTGGGATCTTTTTCAAGAGGTGATTGGTGAATTCTTTCAAGTTCTGTTTTGCCCTCTAGTTATAAGATATCAGGGCAGTTTTCCTTGAATTTCTTGAAGGATGCTTTCTAAGTTCTTTATTTTTTTGATCATGGCTATCAGGTAGTCCAATAATTTTAAAATTGTCTCTCCTGGATCTATTTTCTACATCAGTGGTTTTTTTCAAGGAGATATTTCACATTGCCTTCTATTTTTTCATTTGTTTGGATCTGTTTAATAGTATCTTGATTACTCATAAAGTCATTTGCTTCCATTTGCTCCACTCTAATTCTGAAGGAATTATTTTCTTCAGCGAGCTTTTGAGATTCTTTTTCTATCTGGCAAATTAGGCTTTTTAAGGATTCTTCTCCTCATTGGCTTTTTGGGCCTCTTTTGCCATTTGAATTAATCTATTTTTTAAGGTTTTATTTTCTTCCATCAGGTTGTTGACTCTCTTTTCATGATGTTCTTGCATCATCCTCATTTCTCTGACCAATTTTCCCCCCACTTCTTTCATTTGGTTTTCAAAATCCTTCTTAAGCTCCTCTATGGCTTGTAACCAGTTTACATTTTTCTTGGAAGCTTTTGGTGTGGGAATTTGGTGTGGGAATTCTGACTGTGTTGTCTTCCTCCCATTCCATGTTTTGATCCTTTTTATCCCCCACAAAATGAATATAAAGTTGGATTGCTGTGCTTCCTTTGCCTGTTCATGTTGCCAGTTAATTACTTGACTTTTGGGCTCTGTAGAACTCTGCTTTCAGAGGGGAGAGCTTTGTCCCAAATTGCTGGGTTTTTGCAGCTTCTGGAGCTATTAGGAGGATGCTGTCTCTGCAGCCACCTCCAGCTTTGGCTCACTGGTTATGCACCTCAGGACCACCACCGAAGACCATGATCCTGATCCAGGCAGGTTAAGGCAAGAACACTTAGCCTCTGAATGATAGCTTGGCCCCCTTGCAATCTGCAGCCCGGGAGCTCTTGAAGCATCCACCTGGAGGTGGCTGCAGGGCTCTGCTGCTTTCTTGCTCTGGGAGTAGACAGCCAGACCCACTCCTTTCCTCCAAATTCCACTGACCTTTTACTTTGTCCTTGGCCTTTATGGGTTGATAATTCTGGAAACTGCTGGTGATCTGTTCTCCTGAAAGCTCCAGGCTGGGCTTGTCTTGGCTGCCCTGGGTCTAACCAGCTTCTAACTGGGGGGCTCAATTCCCAGTGCTCTGTCATCAGCTCTTCTTGTCGGCTTGCCAGGCTGCGTTCAGCGGGAGCTTTGTTTCTCTGGCATTTAATGGATGCTTGAGCTCTAAAATTTGTTTAGAGTCATATTTTATAGGTATGTGAGGTAGTTATGGGGGGAGCTTGCAGAGTTCTCCTGCTTCTGTGCTGCCATCTTGACTCTGCCCTTCCCTGCCATTTAACTTCTTTCAGCCTGGGTTTCCTTATCTCTAAAATGGGTATAATAATAGTGCCTTTCTTACAGGATTGTTTTGAGAATCAAATGAATTAATATATGAGTGCTTTTCAAACTTTAAAGTGTTATATCAATGTTAGTTATTATTATTCTGACTTTTGAAGACCTGTACTGTTAAAGAGAGAATATTTTACTTAGTTTGATAGGTTGGAACAAATTTTAGTAATAGAGATAGGTATCTTATAGCACAAACTGTAGAAAAACCTATCATTTAGAATTGCTTAAAATTGAGATAGATTACTTTAGAGAATAATGAAGTCCTCATCACTGCTTTCAAGTGAAGGCTGGCCATCTTTTTGTTAGGATGTCACGGGTGCAGGTTTTGTTTTTTTTTTTTTTTGGTGTCTGAGTTTGGATTTGAACTCAGGCCCTCCTGATTCCAGGGCCAGTGCTGTATTCACTGTGTCACCTAGAATTGTACCCCAACAGGTACAGTTCTTGATTTCGATATGGAATAGACTAGATGTTTACAATTTCTTCTGATTCTGTGTTAAATGTGCCCCCTTTTTGGTTCTGATTTTAGGATATTGGTCTTTTTAATCTAAAGAGCAAAACTTAAAATTCTTTGGGCTAAAATCACCAAATAAATAATCATTTCATCTGTGTGGGGCAGAAGTTCTTAATCTTACTTTGTGTAATAGACTTCTATGGCATTTCTGTGAACTCTGTGAAGCCTTCATCAGAATAATGTTTTTAAATGCATAAAATATAATAAAAACTTAGGGTTACAAAGGAAACCAATTATGTTGAAATATGGTTGTCAATATGAGGAGGGAGAAAGACCAAGTTCATGGGCCCCAGGTAAAGGATCTGCAGAGAGGCCAATGTCACTCCATCTCAGAATATGTGACATATTCTGAGATATTTGCTTTGTCTAGTAAAATCCTAGGAAGGAAACTCCCTCCACTGATACAGATCAGCACCTTCTCTGTTTTTCCTGATCTTAAAGCGTTTCCCTGAGGTGGTTACCAAGGGGATTAGAGACTTGTCCAAGGTCACTCAGTTCTTCTGTCTCTGGGAGAACTGAACTCAGAGCTCCCTGACTCAGAGGCCAGCTTTCTGTGGCTTTATTTGCTTCAGAGTTGCCAGTGGAACAGGGCTATAACTACCACACCCCTCTGATGATAAAGACCAGATTGTGTTTCTCCTGGTTAACAACTACCAACCAACTCTGAGTTAATACTTTAAAGTTTACTTTTGGAGCTTTATTTTTGGTTTGAAAATTTCAGTTCAGGATACCTTTTGTTTGAGTTTAGCAACTCTTGGGGAATTTGTGTAATTTTACCTGGCAATTGCTTATTTGTCCCAGTGTTCATGGAGGTGCCACCACAAGGTTTCCCCATACTTGTAGGTATTCTAGAAGAGGCTGAATGACCACTTGTTAAAGATGTCAGAAGCACATTATTGCTCAAATAAAGACAAGGTGGAGGGTCCGTTCACCTCTGAAGGAAGGAAATAAGCATTTATTAAGCACCTACTATGTGCCAGGCATCATGTGAAGCACTTTACGAATGTTACCTCATATGAACCTCACAGTGACACTAGTATTTTTCCCATTTTAGAGTTGAGAAAACTGAGGTACAGGTTAAATGAATTGCCCAAGGTCACATGGCAGGAGTTGTCTGAGGTTGGATTTGAACTTAGATTTTTCTAATTCTAGGCCCAGCACACTGTCTATTGGGCCACTTAGATGCTTCCTGTTTTTTGGAATTCATTCATGTTTTCATTGACAAATTTAAATGTCAAACTAAATAGGGGTCTTTCAACATTTTAATCTTGTGTTGAAAATGTATTCAAGTTCATTGAAAACATGTAGCCTTTCATATTGTTGATCATCATCTTCCCCTTGATAATCTCTTTAAGTTTCATGATGTCACTCTCATGGTTCTCCTTCTACCTATCAGACTGCTCCTTCTTAGTCTCCTTTGTTGGATTCTCACCAGATCATGCCTTCTATTCCTAGGTGTCCCAGTAAATTCTGTCTTCTGTCCTCATCTTTTATTTCTCTATGCTAATTTACTTGGTGATCTCTTTTTAACTCCCATATCTTTGCTGATGATTCTCAAATCTATCTTTCTTGTCCCAATATTTCTCTTGATCTCCAGTCTCACATCTCGTACATCAGATGTACATCATGCTTTCAGACATCTTTAACCAGCTGTTCAGTAAACATCATAACATTAATATGTCCAAAACAGAACTCCTTATCTTTTACCCTAAACCTTCTTCCTCTTTTAACTTCTTTATTACTGTAGAGGGCAATACCATCCTCCCAGTCCCTCAGGCTTAAAACTTAGTTATCATCTCAGACTTCTCAGTCTCTTTCACTCACCATATCCAACTGAGATCAAGACCTGCCAATTTTAACCTTTGCAGCCTCTCTCAGAAAGGCCCCTTTCTGTCCTCTGACACTACCACCCCACCTTGTGCAGGCCTTCATCACCTTATTCCTTGACAATTGTAATTGACTCTTGGTGGATCTCTCTGCCTACATAAGGTCTTTCCCCCTCTTGTCTTCCATTAGGCTGCCAAAGAAGTTTTCCCAATGCTCAGGTCCAACCATACCACCCACCCCTACTCAGTAAGCTCCAGTAGTTCCTTATTGCCTAAAAGATTAAATACAGATTGCTCTGTTTGTCATTTAAAGCCCCTTATAACCTAACTCTCTTCTGTTTTTCCAATCTTGTTACACATTACTCCATTATTTACTCCCTTTGAGTATCCCCTACTCCCGTGTAATCCCATGTACTCTTCCTTGAGTACTGGCTAGGGCACTGACAGTGGCTTCCTAGCTGTTCCAAGAACAAGACATATCATCTTACAGCTCCGGGCATTTGCTCTGGCTGTGCTCTATGTTTGGAATGCTCTATATCCTTAACCTCCTGGCTTCTTTAGCTTCTTTTAAGTCCCAACTTAATTTTATCCCATCTTCTATAGGAACCCTTCCCAAACCGCTTTTCGTTCTGTTAATTATTTACTATTTATCCTATATCCATTTTCTTTGTCTATATGTTTGCTTGTTGTTTCCCCTGTTATACTGTGAACTCTCCAATTATCTTTTTGCCTCTTTTTGTATCTCCAGCACTTAATCTGTACCTGGCACATAGTAAGAGCTTAATAAATATTTGCTGATTGACTGCTGTTCTACTTCTTTAATAGATAAGATTTAGAAATTTTCTAAATGCAAATTGAATGATAGCTTATATTAGTTTATATAAGTTTTAATCATTTTTTTGTGTAGCATTAATAGAATGAAGTTTTAAGAAAATTTAAGTGTAATTTTTCAGAAATAATCAAAGCATATCTATAGTACAAAATAATTATCTTTTTGGTGCATGTCACTACTTTATACTGTGTGTGACAAGACCATAAAACAGTGGGATGAATGGTTTTTCATGTATGACTTATAAAATAATTTTCTCCCTTCTGGTCTCAGACCTTATTCTTGAACTTCTTCTGAAATCATCAGGAATTAATTGCATTTTATATGAAGATGTATCTTGGTCATACATATTCAAATTAAGCAGTCAGCTAGCATTTATTAGGTACTTACTGTGTAGTAGGAACTCTGCTAAGCACTCAATATACACAGAATGGTAAAAAATAGAGCTCACCATCTAATGGGAGAGACAAAGTGTAGACAAGAATTATAAAGGAAAATTGGGGACGGTAATCTCACAGGAAAGGCATTGAGACTAAGGAGGATTGGAGGCTTCTTGAAGAAGGTGGTATTTTAGCTGAGACTCAAAAGGAGCCAGGGAACCCCTAGGATGAAGAGAGCATTCCAGTCACTTGAGGAGAGAGCCTGTTCAAAATATGCTGAGTTGAAAGATGGGAGTGTTTTGTGTGAGGATCTGCAGAGAGGCCAGTGTCACTCGATCTCAGAATATGTGATATGGAGAAAAGTGTAAGAGTATGAGAAAGATAGGAAGGGACAAGGCTATGGAGGAGTTTGTTACTTATGGAGCAAGCATTCTAGAGAACACAGTGAGTGGCTTTAGTGTTGTATGTTGAGGGGGGTAGGAATAAGAGGAGGATGGGATCGAGGGAGTGGATGGTGGGGAACTGAGATGGTAAGATTGTTAAGGGGTGAAAGTTTGTTAATCATTGAAGAATCATTGAAGAGATCACAGAGTTTTAGATTTGAGTAACTTTAAACAGAGACTTTGGAGAGGTTGGATTGAGGATAATGGTAAGGAGTAAGGGTACAGTCATGGGGGGGGGATGGAAAACCAGGATTGAACAGTAGAAATTCAAGAGTTAGAATCATTGAAATATGATGGGCATGATGACGTGGAAGGTGTTATCCAACTGAATGGAGATAGATGTTTAGGTTGATATCCAAGAAATTTTCATAAAACGATTACTCTTGTTTTCTCTTGAAGAATCTATGAATTCTATTTTGTCTGTATGATATGAATGACTCAATTAGCAATGATGTGAAAAGGTGATTTTTAGAAGTGTGATGTTTCTTAAACCTTCTTTGTCACAGCTTGTATCTGGCCAATAGCTTTCCTCAAAAAAAAAAAAGTAATTGTTTTGTTACAGGAAAGTGAAGTTAGTGTGGCTCTTGGGTAGTGCTATTGATACTTTTTAGTTTTAGTGAGTTGGCTTGGATTCAGATTTGGCCACGTTTACTATGTAAACTTTTTGAGAATTCATGTGACTGAGATGGAAACAATACTATTCCTTGACCAAATGAAAGAAATTAAATGGAGAATTACCTAAGAGATATTAGGCAAGTGATGGTTTATGTAGTTTATATATGGCTATGTACTTGAAATAGACCTTTTTTTCTGTTAAGAACTTTTATTCAAGGTATTCCATAGTGAAGTATCTTAAAATAGTCTTTTTTTTTTCTTTTTGGAGGGCAGTTGGGGTTAAGTGACTTGCCCAAGGTCACACGGCTAGTTTTTTGTGTTAAGTGTCTGAGGCCGGATTTGAACTCAGGTACTCCTGACTCCAGGGCCGGTACTCTATTCACTGCGCCACCTAGCCGCCCCTCTTAAAATAGTCTTTATGTTATATTGTATTATATTAAAGATGTGATGTGTCTTTATAGACTTAGGCTTACTTGTATTTCTCATCAAGTGCAGTCAGTCAGTAAGCATTTTTCCAATGTTTATTATGTGTCAAGTACAGTTCTAAGTATTAGGACTATGAAGAAAAGTAACAGTGGTCCTTGATTTCAGGGAGCTTATTTTGTAATGTAGGAGACAGCATGTATATAAAGATACAATAAACATTCAGAAAGGTAACCTTAGAGGGGAAGGTTTGAGTAACAAGTGGGACTAAGAAGGACCTTTAATAGAACAGTGGTGTCAAACGTATTGAAATGAATCTCTGTGGCTTCATACTGACTTAGAAAACTACAAATGAATGTTATCTATATTGTATTATATTTTTATTTATTTTACTCAACATTTAATCTGGTATGGACATTTTTTGGCACTTGCAAGAAGACTTGCAGCCTTCTGGCAGCCAGAGGGCTGTGAGCTTAACAACTCTGCTGTAGATGTTTTAACCAAAAGTCTTGAAAGAAGCCAAGGATTCTAATATGTTGGGGTGAGAAGGAAGAGCATTCAAGACAAGGAGATAAGTTTTACTCTAAAGGGACAGAAACATTTGGCAAAGAGGCCAATGTGACTGGAGAAACATAATGTAAAATAATATAGGAAATATAGGGCCCTTCTTGTCAAGAGTTTAATTGCCAAATAGTAGTTCCTTATTCTAGGATCATATTGTAAAATTCTTTGTTTAGCATTTAAAGTTTCGCAGAATCTGGGCTTTCATGCTTTTCTCATTCTTTATTCCCTCCTATGTATTCTTGAATCCAACAGTACTGGCCTATTTGCTCTTTTCCCATACAGTGCTCTATTTTCCATCTGCAAGCTTTTCAATGTCTGCCCTTCATGCCTGAAGTGCTTTTTCCTCATCTTTTTCACTTAGAATTCCTGACTTCCTTCACAACCCAGCTCAAATTTTGCCATTTTCTAGTGTAATGTTTCTAGTGTAATAGTCATAATAGTAACAGTAATACAAATTAAAAAAAATTTTTAGTTTCCAACATTCATTTCTGTAAGATTTTGAGTTTAAAATTTTCTTCCCGTCCCCTCTTCCCAAGATATGTGCAAACTGACATAGGCTCTACTTATGCATTCGTATTAAACATATTTTCACATTAGTCATGATGTAAAGACGAATTAGAATTAATGGGAGGAATCACAAGAAAGAAGAAACAAAAGAAAAGAAAAGGATTGCAAATACTATGCTTCCATCTGCATTCAGACTTGAAAGTTCTTTCTCTGGATATGGATAGTATTTTCCATCATGAGGCTTTTGGAGCTATCTTAGATCCTTACATTGCTGAGAAGAGCAAAGTCTATGAAAGTCAGTCATTGCACAGTATGGTTGTTACTGTGTAAAATGTTCTCCTGGTTCTGCTCATTTCACTCAGCATCAGTACATATAAATCTTTGTAGGTTTTTTCTGAAGTCAGCTTGCTCATCATTTCTTTTTTTTTTTTTTAGTCTGAAAAACCCAAAGTTTATTAGAAATCTGCCATATTGGCCAGACTCTTAAGAAATCTCAGCATTGGCTAGACGAGCAGTTCCCAACCTGTGGGTTATGTTCAATTTGTAACAATGAAAATACATCCTGCATATCAGATATTTACATTATGAATTCATAACAGTAGCAGAATTACAGTTATGTATGAAGTAGCAACGAAGATAATTTTATGGTTTGGGGCCACCACAATCATATTATTATATGTTATTTATATAGTATAGTTATATTTATATAACTATATACATAAATATAAATATATAAGTATATATATTATGTAAATACAAACATTTATATAATATAGTTAATTATAGCTATGTTAAAGGGTTGTGGCATTAGAAAGGTTGAGAACCACTGGGCTAGACTCTTAAGGTATCTGAGCATTTTGTGACTCCTTTATTGACAAGTGGGCCATACAGAATCTGAGTGAGATTAAATCTGAGCACCTTCGTGGAGGCAAGATGGATTTTATATACAGAAAGACTGTGGAAGGGACCTAGGGGTGGTCAGGTAGTCTGTGGTGACTGGAGGATGAGTGGGGATTGGGGTCTGGTTGATGGGAGTGGCCAGTAGACTGGGGTAATTAGAGATCCAGACTCTGGGAACCAAGAGAATGGAATTAAGGGTGAGAAGTAGCTGAAGGCTAACTGGAGGTAATAGAATGTGGAGGGTGTAAGGCCATGCACCAGCAGATTCCCAAAAGAATGCTACTGTGAACAGCTTTTAAGGTTTGGATTACACAGTAATAGTGAACGCTGTTTATTCCATTACAAATCAAGGCAAACATTCACAATATATCACAATATAATATTCACAATACAATAATCAGTCTTCCACTCATGGGGCAAATCAATACTTAGTCATTCAATCAGTTACTAATACAATAATCAAACTTCCACTCATGGGGCAACCATTAACTTAATCACTTACTAATCTAGCAATCTGTCACTAAGCTGGATTCCCATATCTAGATATGGGAATCATTAATCACAAATACAATCATTAGAAAACCACACAAATCCTTCACCTCTTGGTGTCAGGCAAACCTCAGTTTCGTCCAAGGGGGGAGAGGCCTTTTCTTCATCTTGACTCTAGGTGATCTCTCCAATTCCCTGGATCCCCTTCCATGGTTCCAGCTCCCTCCTGAATTCCCCCAGACAGTCACCTGGATTCAGAAGCAGATAGCTGCCAGGTTCTCATCCAGTTGTCAGAGGTAGACAGCTCCCAGGTCCATATCCAGTCCTCAGGGCAGTCCTTGGCACACACTGAAGTTCACAGGGTCTAGCATATCTCAAACCCTTCACCATTTCTCTTGCCTGGAACTCAAGGATCAGCCAGGCCACAAACAAAGTCTTATCCTAGTCATGCTTCTTCAGTTCTCCAGCATTTCAGCTGGCCCTAGGACCCAGAAGGAATATCAGCCTTCTGTTTGGCCTTCACCAGATTCTGGTCTCAGGAAAACTTCTATCTCTTTTCTTAGTCAGCTTCCAGATGCTGGGAGAGAAACTCTCTATTTCTTCTCTGTCTCTGTCTCTGTCTCTCTGTGTCTCTCTAAGAAAATTCTAACTCACTTCTTTAGTCTAGCAGCCCAGCTCCCAGATGCTGAGACAATCCTGCTTCCTCCAACAGGAAAATTCCAACTCTGTCTCTCTGTCTCTGGAATTCTTGCTTATATACACACCCTGGCCTCCTGTCTCAGCCAGTCCCCTTCTTCCACATCAACAGGGGAGTTCACGCCTTTTCAACAGTCCTAGTAATGGTAATGCTGGATCAAAGAGTATGCACAATTTTTTTTAGCCTTTTGGGCATAGTTCCAAATTGTTCTCAAAAAGGATTAGATCAGTTCACAACTCCAACAATGCATTAGTGTTCCAATTTTTTCACATCTTCAGCATTTATCATTTTCCTGTTTTGTCATGTTAGCCAATCTGATAGGTATTATGTGGTACCTCAGAATTGTTTTGATTTGCATTTCTCTAATCCAGAGGTTCTCAGCCTGGGGGTTGAATGACCCTTTCACAGGGGTCACAGGGGTCGCCTAAGACCATTGGAAAACATGTATTTCTGATGGTTTTAGGAACTGAGACACTGCTTCTCTGTCTCCAGGAGGGTTTGCCCACATGTAGATACACCCACATATGAGGGAAGGTTGAGAACCACTGCTCTAATCAATAGTGATTTAGAGCATTTTTTCATATGATTATAGATATCTTTAATTTTTTTCCTCTGAAAACTTCCTGTTCATATCCTTTGACCATTTATCAGTTGGAGAATGACTTACATTCCTATAAATTTGACTCAGTTCTCTGTATATTTTAGAAATGAGGCCTTTATCAGAGACACAGGTTGTAAAAATTCTTTCACAATTTTCTGCTTCCCTTCTAACCTAGGTTACATTGGCTTTGTTTGTATAAAAACTTTTCAGTTTATTGTACTCAGAATTATTGTTTTCATTTCTTATATTAAGGAAACATAGAACTTCCTGATATCTTTTTGTTTTCCAAATTCTGTTTTACATTTTTCTTTTTGTTTCCTTTATTTTAATTGCATAATATGGTGTTAAAGTTTTTTTTTACTACATGCAAGTGGATCATCTAGCTATCAAAGTAATCTTCCAGTACTTTTCCACAGATATTCATTAATTCTCTCAAGTGTCTTCTGCCTTGGTTGATTGTTGTCCTTCAGGATGTTCATTCATAGTGTTGCTTTTCCTTCTGTGGTTCTCACTTAGCATGGCAATGGCTGTCACGTACATATTGCAGTTGGAAGGTCCTGAAATGTCTTTAGTTGTGTTGTCAAATGCTCTTTGAGATTATATTTGTTAATGATGATCATAGAAGACTATTGGCTGCTTTGAATTATTCTGTTTTGGTGTAATTGGTATGTTATTGGGATTCATGCATTAAACTTAAAAAAAAGGTATTTTGGAATTCTTGCCTAAGTATGTCCATCTCTTTTTGAAAATAATTTGAGAGTTATACTGTTTTTGCCACCTCTTTTGATATTAGGTATAATTTTTGAATTTTGCTTTGTTAAGTAAAGATTTTCAGTGATCTCATATTCTGTTTCTTCTGATTTTAATAGCTTCTTTATTTCATCTATTTTGTCTAATTTAGATTTATCATCATCATCATTATGCTTCCCCCTTGACTCCAACTTAAGGCAGCAATAATTCTAATAATCTTTCTAAAATTAACTTCCCTTTATGTAAATCCTTCTGCCTTTACTTACATCCTAACCCCCATAATCTCCACTTCTAAACTCCATTGGCAAAGAGGGGGTTCCAGGAGGTAGGAAGCAATCTGCTGTTCCAGTTTTCCCACCTCCAATTCATATTTCAAATTGTTGCTAGAGTAATCTTCCATATGCACAGGTCTGATCATGTCATTCCTTGCTTCAAACCCTTGAATGGCTTCCTAATGTAGTCTGAGGTCTCATCCATCTTTGTATTTATGGTCCTATTATATTGCTTCTCAAGTAAAATCCAGCTTCTTCAACTTTTTTTTTTTTAAAGTTTTTCTGTAGTTTAACGTCTCCCAACTTTTTCAGTGTTTTTTTTTTCTGTGTTCTAGCCTTTAGTGTGATTGGACTGCTAATTGTAGTGTGATTTCTCACCTTTCTGGGACTTAAGTTTTCTGCTCTGTAAAATGGTTGCTTTGACCAGATCTCTTTTTTTCTATACTGATATAATATTACTTTCCTTTGTTCTAGGTTTCAACCAGACTTGCCTACTTATTTGTCCTTATATTGGGCAGTCTGTGTCTTGGCTTTGTGTTTTTGTATAGGTTTTTCTCATTGTCTTGAATTCTGTCCTCTGCCACCTCACGTCTCACAGAATCCTTAGCTTCCTTCTACAGATAGCTCAGGTACCACTTCCCACAGAAAGGTTTTTGTGTTGTCAGTCAGGAAGTATTTACTAAGCACTTGATGTGTGCTAAACCCATACAAACAAAGGCAAAAATGGTCTATTCTCTCAAGGAGCAGACATTCTAATGAAGGAGAAAATGTATAAATAGCTAGGCACATACAAAATATATACATAGTAGCTGGCAGGTAATATGGGACAGGATTTAGCAGTTAGCCTCCCACAGAAGGTGGGGCTTATGAGTTGAAGGACATTGCAGGATGAGGTGGGATTGGGGGTGGAAGTGAAATGGCAGAGTATTCCAGGTGTGGGGAAAAGCCAGCCCAGGAAAAGGCAAGAAGGGAGTTGAAGTGTGCTGTTCAAGGAATTTTAAGTAAGCCAGTGTTTCTGCATTGTAGAGTACATAGAAGTGGAGAAGATTGGGAAGGTGGAAAGGGAAGGATAAGGTGATGAAGAGCTTCAAATTCCAAAGAGAGTTTATATTTGATCCTGAAAGTAACTAGAGCTCATGGAAGAGGGGAGTTGGCATGGTCAGACCTGAAACAAAAAAATCACCTTGGGAGTTAAGTAAAGGATGGGTTTAGTGGGAGAGACTTCAGGCAAGGAGATGAGTTAGATGGTAACTACAAAAGTTCAGGAGAGATTACTTTGTATTTATTTAATAATAGATTGTGCATTTTATTGTCTGTATATATATTGCTTTTCCTTAGTAGGGTATAAAATCTTTGGGGGCATGTGTTAATTCTTTTTTTTTTTTTTTTTTTTATTCTTAGAACATAGAATCTAGTTCTGGCACAATAGAAGTTAAGAAAATGCTTGTTGAATTGCAGTAATCTTTGAGGTCTCTTTTGGCCTATTCTTTGTGCCAGGAGCGCATTATCAATTAGTCAGTTAACAAGTTTTTTGGTTTTAAAAATGATTTTTATTGACATCTTTTATTTTCACATTGCCTACATTTCTCCCAGTATCCCTCCCCATCCTCCCACCCAGAGACTCAGCCATTTGACAGATAACATTATTTAAATTAAAAAAAGAAAAAGAATACAAAAGTCAGAAAAAACAATTAATATATTGAAAAATAGGAAAACTCTATGATCTAATAATTTGGCAATCAGATCTACTTGTGATATATTTCATTTGGGGACTTTTAACTTCTTAGTAGCACTTCAGTATTTTCTTAGGTCCCTTTTAATTTTAGGTCTTAATGTTTGGCTTTTTTTTTGGTCTTTTTTTATGGAGGGGGGAAGGCAGGGCAGTTGGGTTTAAGTGACTTGCCCAAGGTCACACAGTAAGTGTTATGTGTCTGAGGCTGGATTTGAATTCAGGTCCTCCTGACTCGAGGACCCATGCTCTATTCACTGTGCCACCTAGCTGGCCCTGGTCTTAATGTTTTTTAACCTTTTTTTTGTCCTTTCAAACCAAGTTTTATTCTGCTTGACAAGAAAAACAGAAACAAAATACTAGTTTAATAGATCCTCTTTATCATTCTTATCATCCCATTTACCCCAACAGTGGTCCTGTTCTATCTTTGATACTTTTCCCCAATATAACTTAATACTATTTTATTTTTCAGTTCCAAATTTTTCACCTTCTCTCCCTCTCCTGCTTCTTCCTTGACACTTTGAGAAGATGACAAGAATAAACCCATTGCAAATATCTAGAATCTTGTAAGGCAAATTTCTGCTTTGACTCTGAGGGAGAGACTTTAGGCAGTGAGACCAATGAAGAAGCTGCTGTAATAGTCCAGACGAGAGCGATGAAGTTCTCAACTTGGCTCGTGTCAATGTTGAGTATAGAGAATAATACAGATGCATGATAAGATCTGTCAGCTGCTTAGATCATAGGACAAGAGATTTAGGGATGAATGGGACTCTGGAAGACAAGATTTGCAAATGATAAAAATGAGGTTCAGAGAAATTGACTTGTTTATGGTCAGACATACCTACTAAGTGTCCAGGGAGGGCTTTTAATCCATTCCTTCTTGACTCTAAGGTCAGCACTCTATCTAATAGATTGCAGTGCCTCTCAAGATATGCGGGGTTAATGAAAGGGAGGAATTGAGTATGATACTGAGACTTATGAACAAAGATGACTAGAAGAATGGTAGTGCCCTCAAAACAATAGGGAAGAAAAGTAGATTTTAGGGGAAAGAATGTAATGACATCTATAATTGAGATTACAACATATTCATGCCTAATCATCTTATATTATTGTCTTATTCTAAGTGCTTTGGCAGTTGAGGGATTGTACAAATGTTGAATGTGATGAGGTCTGAAGCCTTACCATAAACAGAAGAAAGTGAGAAGAAAGGATGTGGATGCATCTAGTGTAGATAGTCTTCTCAAGGATTTTAGTCAAAAAAAGACAGGAGGGAGAGATAATAGTTATCAAGGATAGATGGATCACATCTTCAGGGACTAGAATAAGAGAAAAGAGTTGGAAAAATCACACAGAAAAATATCATGGAACAAGATTAATTTGCTGTTGTTAGGTTTATGTATGATTTAGGGGGAAGATAGGAATAGGGTCGGAAGCTATTATATCAGCACTTTTGAGAATCTTTCTCAGTTGATGGGGGGAGCATCAACAATACTGACTTGACTTGAATGGTCAGTCCAGTCTAAGAGTTCATTATAACATGGTGGCATTCTCAGAAACAAACAAACAAATAAATAAACAAACAAATAAATAAATAAACAAACAAACAAATAAATTGAATACACTTGATGGAGAGACAGCATGCCATAGTAAAACAGCAGTGTCATAGTATAACCCATAAAAGATGGGAAGATCTGGATTCAAACTCTTCCTCTAACACATAATGGCTGTATGACTTTGCATATCTTTTAACCACTCCATCCCCAGGCAGTTTTCGAAGACTTTTCAAAACAGTTATTTATATGGATTGGTAGAGGATGTTTTTCTTCTGGAGCTTCTGTCACTGATCAAATCATAGATATGTTTTTTTTTAAGCAGTTGAATATATTGAATCTATTAACATTTAAAAACTTTGAGCATAAAAATGGTAGGTGCAGCTAATTTACTCTGTGTCTTTCCACAGAAGGTTTAGAATGATGATCTAGAAATACTCTTTGAAAAAGTAATTTTAATTATTATTGATATATATTTTGTTTGTATGCCACTATTCATTTATAAATCTGTAACTCTCTACCCAGAGTCAACTGTCATAGCAAATAGAAAAAAAAGTTCAGCAAAACTAGCAAATAACATACCAGTTGGACAGCATATGCAGTGTTTCATACCCACAGTCCCCTAGAAATGCAAAGAGAGGGGAGAGGTACATTTTCTCATCACTTTTTTTGGGAATAAGCTTGGTCATTATAATTACAAAGCAGTATTTTTCTTTTGTTCTCTCCATTCACATTGTTATAGTCTTATCTATTATTTTCTTGGTTCTCCTTTACTTTGAGTGAAGTCATATGTTTTCCTATGCTTATGGGAATTTTAAATTTTTATCATTTCTTAAAACACATTAGATTCGTGTACCACAGTTTAATTATTCTCCTTTCAGTGGATATCTACTTTGTTTCCAGTTGTTTGCTATTACAAAAAGCACTGCTTGCAAATAGTTTGGTTTTTATGGGATGTTGGCCTCTTTGAAATACATACCTAGTAGGGGCGGCTAGGTGGCGCAGTGAATAGAGCACCGGCCCTGGAGTCAGGAGTACCTGAGTTCAAATCCGGCCTCAGACACTTAACACAAAAAACTAGCCATGTGACCTTGGGCAAGTCACTTAACCCCAACTGCCCTCCCAAAAAAAAAAAAAAAGAAATATATACCTAGTAGTGAGATCTCTGGGTCAAAAGATATGGATATTTTAATAATTTTCTTAGCATAATGCCAAATTGTTTTCCATAACAGTCGGGTCAGTTCATGTCTCCAAAAATCTGTTAGCGTGCCTGTCCTTTCACTATTCCACCAACAAATAGCATTTCCATCTTTTGTCACCATTGCCAGTTTGCTGGGTGTAAGTTAAAAAATCCAATTGGTGTAGCTTTGCATTTCTTTTATTGTTACTGATTTGGATCCATCCTTATATGGTTCATAATTTATAATTCTTACAAGTTTATGTGCTAATCATAATTGCTCCTAAGAAATTTTTTTGCATCTACAATACAAAAATCTTTTGTCACAAAAAAGAAAATACCTCTTGCAAACACAATTATAAAAATTCTTCTTTTCAATGTAATTTTTTTCTATAGAGGCATAGTACAAATATGTTCCCATTTTAAAAAGACTTTCATAAGGCAAAGTAATAATTCATTACATTCATGAACCACAATTTGTTTAGCTGTTCCAAATTACTAAATAAGAACTTTCAACTTTACAAAAGAATTCAAATAAGTATTCTTCTTTTTTTAGGAGGATTCCTTAAAATAGCAAATTATATCAATCGATTTAAAAACTGATTTAATTTCTAAAAGTATAAGATATAAACAGATGTCCATAAGTTAGGATGCATCTAAATACATAATAAACATTAAGCTATGGTCAGAGCACCATGGTGTAAATAGAAGGACATATAAAGGTTAAATAAGATTCAGGCTTGATTTCTGAGAGCTTAACTAGTAAAAGGAATAAGACACCAAAGTCTAATATGCAGTTTTGTAATACTTAATTATGTAAATGCAGCAGAGAAGCCCAAAACAAAATATGGTATTAGATCTATGTCTGTTTCAACTATGGGGATCATAAAAGGTTTTGTGGAGGAGGAGGTGTGATTTGAATTAGACTTTCAAGGAATGGTAGAATGTGAGGAGAAGGTGAGGTAAATCATGATATCCCTAGAGAAGACTGTGAGTAAAGGCATAGATACAGGAAAGCAGCAAGGGTTTGAAGGACAGGAAGTGGACCAATAGAACACAGTGTGCATGGAGGGCGGTAATGAGATGAGGCAGAGTGGTGTTGAAATATGGGAGGTCTTGCATACCCAACAAGCAGTTTATCATTCTATAAGTGGTGAGGAGCTTCTGAAGGTTTTTTGAGAGGGAGTACAGTGATCAGACTTCTGCTTTAGAAAGATTACTTTGGCAGTTATGGGAAGAATGGATTGGAAAGAGTTAGGATTGGAGGCAGGGAGACCAGTTAGGAGGCAGTTACCACATTCAGATAAGCTGTAATAAAATGTTTAGAGTAGGAGTAGAAAGGTAGAAGACTTGTTGAAGAGATAGTATGAAGAATGAACAGAATTTGTCTACTAACTGGATATGGTAGGAGGGGGAGAAAGGATGAATAAGCATTTATGTATCTTATAAGAACTTTATAAATATTGTTTCATTTGATACTCACAACAGTCCTAGGAGGTAGGTGCTATTATTATCCTGACTTTATAGCTAAAGAAATAGAGGTAAATGTGAAGGGACTTGCCAAGGGTCACACAATTAGTAAGTGCCTGAGGCTAGATTTGAACTCAGGTCTTCTTTACTCCAGGCCCAGAGTATTGTGCCACCAGTTGGCAAGAGGGAAGAATAAAAAAAAACATTCCTAAGGTTTCTAGCTTGGGTTACTGGGGGTAAGATGATGGGTTCAGTTTGGAAGGTATTGATTTTGAGGTGTTGTTAGACTCTCCAAATATGTGTGTCCAGATATCCAAAATTGTCCCATGATCCTAAAGAGAGTAGTTTCAGTAGAGTAGTCCAAAGAGAAGGACAAAAAGAGATTGGGCGTGGGGGTACAGTTGGAGGCATAAGCAAAGGTCTGTGTCAATTCATGACAGGATAAAAGGATGAGGAAAGATACTAGACATTCTAAAATGTGAAGGATGGACCATTGAAGGAATATTATCATTTTCAGTCTTCTCAGTTAAGTAGGAGGCAAGGATGTCTGTAGAAATGGACATAGTAAGAAGGAAGTGGGGGTGTGAAGAGAATGGAGATATAAAAGTCACTATGGGAAATGTGATAGGGAACTAAAAAGAATAAAATTACTGTTTTAGAGCAGAGTATCATGTGACTTCAGGTTTCATTCTTCAGGCCAGGCACAGGGAAATTTTCCAAATGACCTGTCCAAGTCCCTTCCAAGCCCACTGATATGATTCTTCAATGAGCAACGTCAAGTTGATGTCATAGTACCTTTATATTCCCAGCATTTTTCTTATTGTTTAAGAAGGGATTGAATTGTATGGAACACATTCTCAAGCTTAAAAAGGGAAAAGGGAAAAACCTTAAAAGCTTAGTGATTCTGTGGAAAATATCCTCCAAAAAGCTTCTGTACTCTTAGTAACAAATATAAGACACTATAGTAGATTAGGAGTTTTTCCCAATGAAGCAACAAGTCACAGGTTGGCACTTTAACAATATTGGGGTTGGGTATCAACATACGCAAAGCAAACTGTATGTAAAACTAAAAGTTTTAAACATCAGAACAAACAGGGTCATAAAAAACTCCTGTTATATGATAAGAACAAAGATAAGGACCTACAGGTCATAATAGCATTTATGTAGCCCTTTTGGATTTAATCAGTGAGACACATTATTGGGAGGAAACCAAGTAGAGAGTGTCCCATGGGTATTAAGAATAAGACCAAGCTGGAAGACCAATCTATTGGATAGTCCCTGTCATTTGACCAAAATTTAAATTTTGGGAGATCTTTTTGGGTCAAATTCAGGGGACAAAACTACGTTTTGAGCCTTCTGATTTCTTTTACGAATATTTTCGTGAAATATTCTTTCCTATTCAAGATATTTCACAGTTAGCTATTTAGGTACTATCCTTCCTTAAACAGGAATCCCTTAAAATGACAGCTAAAAACAAAGTCAGCGAAGGACAAAAATAAGCACATTCTCTTTCCCATGAAGCCATTTCTTATTCCAAAAAGCCATCTTACTCCATCTTTATTACACCAGCTCTTTCATCCCCATTCTCTCACTTATCTTCAGACTTTCAGCGTCTGTTGGTTTCTTCCTTATTATCTTCAGACATGCTCATGTCTCCCTATCCTGAGGAAACTCTCTTCTGATCTAGTTGTCATCCCATATCTCTCCTCTCTTCATTCCTTTCTTCTCATTCTGATCTTGACTCTTTTAAAAATTTATTAAAAAATTAATTTTTTTGTTTACATCATTCATTTTCACGAGATTTTGAGTTACAAATTTTCTCTCCATCTTTCCCTTATCCAACACCTCAAAACAGCCATCCCACTGTATAACCTCTCCCTCAATTTGGTCTCTCCTGTGTCCTCCCCCTCGCCCCTCTGACTTTCCGGTTGGGCAGGATGGATCTCCCTACTACAGTGCCTGTATATCTTAATTCCCAGTTGGATGTAGTTAATAATAATAATAATAATAATAATAATAATAATAATATACACACATATTTTTAATGTGATTATAGAACTTTAAATTCTAGATTCTTTCCCATCCTCCCTTGTCACCCACCCCTGCTGGAAGGACAAGCAATTAAATACAGACTGTACTTGTGTAATTACGCAGAACATCTCCACAGTGGGCATATTGTGAGAGACTGATTATATGTCCCTCCTTCTTATCTTGCCCCACCCTTATTCTATTCTCTACCCTGTCTCTGTCTCTTTACAGAAGTGTGTAGTTCCAGCAACCCTCACCCCCACTCTGCCCTCCCCCCATCATCCCACCTCTCATCCCCATTCCCCCTACTCTCCTGTGTGGCAGGATACCCAGTTTAGCATTTATGTCATTCCTTTCCTAAGCCAAATTCAGTGAGAGTAAGGTTGACCCTTTCCCTT
>CM053594.1:66926960-66964813 GCA_028646575.1 Pseudocheirus occidentalis | reverse complement strand
CACAGGATCAGTTAAATAGGAAGGGATGATATCTAAAAAATAAAATTAAGAGGTGAGAGGAGAATATAATGAGAGAAGGAGATAGGGAGAGATAGAACAGGGTAAATTATCTCATATAAAAGAGGCAAGAGAAAACTGTTATAACAGAAAGGAAGAACAGGAAGGCAAAAGGGAATGGGTCAAGTGTACTCTCATTGAATGTGGCTTAAGGAGGGAATAACATACACACTCAACTGGGTATCTTACCCTACAGAAAAGTAGGGGGGAATGGGATAGGAGGAGGAGGCTAGACTTGAGGAGAGGGTAGTTAGATGCAAACACTTTTGAAAAGGGACAAGGTCAAAGGAGAAAACAGAGTTGGGGGGGCAGGATAAGATGGAGGAAATATAGCTAGTCTTTTACAATACATATATTATGGAAACATTTTGCATAACTACATGTGTATGACCTATATTGAATTGCTTATCTTCCCAGTGAGGGTGGGTGAGGCAGGAAGAAGGGTGAGAATCTGGAAATCAAAATTTTAAAAACAAATGTTAAAAAAATTGTTTTTTTAATATATGCAACTGGGAAATAAGATATACAGGCAGTGGGATATAGAAATCCATTTTGCCCTACTAGAAAGTCAGAGAAGGGATGGGGAAGGATATAAGAGAGAGCAGATTGGGGAAAGGGTACTCAGTAGGCTCACTACATTGGGGTGGAGTGTAGGGGAAAGACAGGGAGAAAATCTGTAACTCAAAATCTTGTGGAAATGAATGTTGAAAACTAAAAATAAAAAAAGATTAAAAAAAAAAAGACTCAGCTCAAGTACCCACTTCTGGAGAAGGCCTTTCACAGTCCCCCCTAGCTGCTAGTGTCTTTGCCTTCAAGGTTACCATGCATGTTCTTTATATATATGATGTACTTGCATATATATGTTGTTTACTTTATATATACGCAAACACACCATGCTGTCTGACCTTTTCAAATATAATAAGATCCTTGAGGGCAAGGACTACTTTGCTTTTATCTTTATATCCCCAGAACCTATTATATAAGTATATCTATTATTTAATAGATGCTTGTTTGTTTACTTACTGACTGTGATTTTCATCAATGTAGGGAACTCTCAGGTCACCAGCACAGGTGATTTCTTCGATCCTTGGGGTATCCTGTTCTCACTTCACCCCATTAAAATGACCTCCTGTATTCCAGAATACACCTCAGTGATGTTACTAGTGTATCTGCATGTGCTAGATCAAACTTTATTTATTTTATTATCTTATAGCCTCAATCTCAGCCAAGAATAGAAAGCCTTGATCACCACTGACTTTGTGTGTTCTATCAACATATTAGTCCCAAATCACTATCTACTCAGCTTACTTAAATTGGATTTAAGTAACCTTTTTCTCATGCCCAAGGAGAAAAGAGAAGACATCATAAATAATATTATTTTCTTTTCTTTCATTCACAAAACCCACTTAGAATAATTTTGCCCAACATCTAGACCACCTAAGTTCATTCAGAAGGTAATGAACACTCTGTGTCCCATTTTAGGGAGAATTCTGGGTTCAGGATCAGGATGTGCAGGACAGGAAGAAGCTGAAAGAGCAGGGATGTGGGGCCTAAAAAAGACAAGCCCCAGTGAAGTATTCTCAGCTCTCCAGCTCTTTATGTTTCTCACACACTGCTGAGTCATGAAGTTTGGTCTCAGATGGAAACCCAAATTCCTCCTCAAGTGAGGCTGATTCATTCATCTCTCCACTCACAAGCATGTACAGAGTATCTCCTATATACACAAGCCATGTGATCAGATAAGTGTCAGGTGGCAAGTTCATCTTGACAGAGCAACTGTATTTGACACATATTATGCTGGAAAGTTTATGACATGTTTACATATATTATCTCATTTGATTCTCACAAAAAGTCCTAGGAGACAGGTAGCAGAAGTATTATTAACCCATCAGAGGGACAAGGAAATGAAGGCTCAAGTAAAAATTGATACAGATCATACAGTTAATTAGTGACAGAGCTAAAATCTGAAGCAACATCTTCTAAGTCCAAGTCCTTGCTTGTTCTACTCTATCCTGTGATTTCTTGTGTTTCCCTACTATAGTGATAAAATGGTGAATATAGAGCAGGTACAATGAATTCACTTAACAAGTCATTTAATACCTCATGTGTACCAAGAGAACACTGTGGTCTTCAATAGTTAAGATACAAAGTTTAGTTAAGAAAGTCAATCTTCAGTCATATTAGAATGAAAATCTTTAGCTGAATAACAATCACAATAGAAAATATGTGTACATATTTACAATCCAACATATATCCCCCAAAAGTGATGATTTAGTATCTACTTCTATACAAGGCAGAAAGGTTTTGTAAAATTAAGGAAAAGAAAGAGAGGAAGCAAAGCTAAAAAATGAAGATAAGTACTCTGATGATTTTTGTCTTTGAGAGAAAGGATTCCTATAACCCTATATGAGAGCCTCTACCATCCAAACAGACCAAACAACTCACACAAAAGAGAACTGGCCAGGTGATGAAGCTAGCTCCTAGAGGACGGGCCTCCCCTGAAAAGGGAAGCTTGTGGGACTGCGAAATCCTTATGCTATAGGAGTCGAAGTGCACAGAAGCAAAGCCATAAATGAAAAAGATAAGCCAGGGATTTAATGTAATGCTGATGGCAGGATGTTCTTTAACATCCAATTAGAAGAAATATAAAGCTGCCAATAGTGAAGCTCTTGCCTGGGGCTCCACTCACCTCAAGGGAGGTCTACCCCTGAAGGAAGAGTGAACAGGCTGACTTCTCTACAATTTCCCAGCCCTACCCTAGGCTGTTTTCCTGACTCTACTTTCAAGATACTAAAATACAATCCTGAGAATTTGAACTGACTGATCTTAATATCCAATAATGCTTGAAAAAGACGCCCTTGTACTCATTGCTTTCAAACCCAGTTAGGATCTGACCTCTGAACCACAAAACAAAAATGGAATAAATTCTATTTAGGTACAATCTTACAACATAGTTTATGTGTTTAAAGTATAGTTAAGTGACACATACCTCACCCACACTACGAATTGCAAATAAACAGCCCCAAATCAATCCAAGCCAGACACAATTCTAGAGTTGGTTTGGGAACAGTAGAATCCTCCTGGGCTCCAACCTATGAGTTCACTCAAAATATAGCAGGAAGAGAAGATCTAGACTTGATTTCAGATTATTTTTCCAGTTACTAACTACTACATAGGTCCAGCTCTATCAAACAACTCTAGAGATAGGATACTTATTTTATCCCAGTAGAGAACTCCCTTGAGAACAGTCACAAGAGTAACTCCAAAACAGTGCACAAAGAATAATCCAAGCATTGGCTAAGTGCCATGAAACCATTTATTTTATGATGGGGTTTCTTTTGAAAGGTAGATTGTTAATATTTCTACTTTTCCCTCTGGTCCTAAGATATATGCTATTTTCTTTTAGGTTTTCTTGATATATGATGTCTAGGCTTTCAGGTATTACAATGATTCTTAAATTATCTCTCCTCAATTTATTTTTTAGGTTAGTTGTATTTTGTATGAGAAAGAAATATTTTTTTAATTTAACCTTTTCTCAAATACATGTAAAAAAATTAACATTCATTTTTAAAAAAAATTTTTGAGTTCCAAATTCTCTCCCTTCCTCCCTCCTTGAGAAGGCAAACAGTTTGATATGGGTCATACATCATGAAGACATGCAAAACATTTCCATATTAGCCATGTTGCAAAAGAAAAAGCATTGGTCTACTTTCTTATTTCTTAGCCAGTACCAGATAGATAGTTTTAATTACTGCCTCATAATAGAGTTTAAGATCTGGTATTGCTACACTTCCTTCCTTGACATTTTTTTTCATTAGTTCCTCTGCTATTCTTGACTTTTTGTTCTTCCAAATGAATTTGATAATTTTTTACTAATTCAGTAAAATAACTTTTTGGTAGATTAGGTAAAATTGTTGTTTATTATACTGGACCTGCTTACCCATAAATAACTAATATTTCTCTAATTATTCAAATCTGATTTTATTTGTATAAAACATTTTATAATTATTTATATTAATTGTTATTATTTAATAACATTTGTAAGTATAATTAATATAATTATATAATTCCTGGATTTGTTTTGGCAGGTGTGCTCCCAGGTATTTTATACTGTCTAGAATTATTTTAAATGGGGGGTATCTTTTACTATCTGTTCTTACAGGGTTTTGTTTGTGATATATAGGAATGCTGATGATTCATATGGATTTACTATATATCCTACTATTATACTAAAATTATTAAATGTTTCAATTAACTTTTAAGTTGCGTCTTTGGGATTTTCCAAGTATAACATCACCTACTGAAAGAGATAGCTTTATACCTCATTTCCTATTCTGCTTCCTTTTGTTTCTTTCTTCTCTTATTGTTATTGGTAGGATTTCCAATTCAATACTGAATAGTATTGCTGACAGTGGGCATCCTAGCTTCATACCCAAACTTATTAAGAAGGCTTTCATCTTATCCCAATTACAAATAATGCTTGATGATAATTTACATAAAATAATGAAGAGTGAAATGAGCAGAACCAAGAGAACATTGTATACTGTAACAGCAGTATTATTTTTAAAATGACACTGAGCAAATAAGTAAGTCATTTTGACCATTATAAATATCTAGAATAACTATAAAGGACACATGATGAAAAATATTATCTCTATTTAGAGAAAGAAGTAATAAATAGAAGTTTGTATAGAATAATTTTACACATGTGTGTATGTATACACACACATCTATTTGTTTCTACTGGTAGCCATCTATAGGGAGGGTGAAGGAATGGGGAAAATTCACATAGTAACTTTATTATGTATTTAAAATGTTGTACATAACAGATTCACAATGTCACGTGCAATCTTCCTTTTAATTATACTATATTAGGGAAATGTTTCTTTTGGTCAATAAATTAAAAATAAATATTAAAAAAAATACCAAAGACCCAAAAATTAAAATAGCAAAAAACAAGAAAAATTTTAAATGTAAAAAAAGTGTGCTTCAATCTGCATTCAGACTCCATCAGTTCTTTCACTTGAAGTGGACAGCACTTTTCATCCTAAGTCCGTCAAAGCTGTTTTGGATCACTGTACTACTAAGAACAGCTGAGTCATTCACAACTGATCATGGTAAAATGTTGCTGTTACTGTGTGTAATATTTTCCTAGTTCTGCACACTGCACTTTGCATCAGTTCACAGAAGTCTTTCTTACAGCACAATAGTATTCCATCATCATCATATACCATAACTTGTTCAACCATTCCCCAACTGAAGGCATTGCCCTAATTTCCAATTCTAGGCCGTTACAAAAAGTCGTTATATTTTTGTACATTTGTACCTTTTTAAAAAATCTCTTCAGGATACAGACCTAGTGGTGCTATTGCTAGGTCAAAAGGTGTACACGATTTTATAGCACTGTGGGCATAGTTTCAAATTGCTCTCCAGAATGTCTTGGATCAGTTCATAATTCCACCAGCAATGTATTAGTGTCCCAGTTTTCCCACATCACCTCCAACATAAGTCACTTTTCCTTTTTTCTCATATTAACCTAATCTAAAGTGGAACCTTAGAATTTTTTAAATTTGAAATTGTTCAATCATGATTATATAGCTCTGATTTCTTCATTTGACTCAGTTTTCTATATATTTGGGAAATGAGTCCCTTATCTGAGAAACTTGCTATAAAATTTCTTCCCAAGTTCCCTACTTCCTTTTAATCTTGACTGCATTGGTTTTGTTTGCATAAAACCTTTAGAATCCAATATAACCAAAATTAATCAATTTACCTCCCTTAATGCTCTCTAGTTCTTGTTTGGAAAATAAATATTCCCATAATCCATAGATCTGTAGGTAAGGCTTTGCGTGTTCTTCTAAATTGCTTATAATATCACCCTTTATGTCTAAATCATGAAGACATTTTTACCTAATCATGGTATAAAGTGTGAGATGTTGGTTTCTATCAACCTTCTACCAAAGCGTTTTCTAGTTTTCCCAACAATTTTGGTCAAATAGTGAGTCTTTGTCTCAAAATCTTGGATCTTTGAGTTTGTGAAACACTAGATTACTAAGGTAATTTCCTACTCTGTAATGTATACCTAATTTATTCCACCACTATATTTCTTAGTCAATATCAGGTTGTTTTAATAATTACTTCCCTGTAATAGTTTCAGATCTGGTACTGTTCTGCTATCTTCTTTCACTGATTCCCTTGATCTTCTTGACCTTTTGTTATTCCAGGTGAATTTTGTTATTTTTTTCCCCTAACTTTATAAAGTAATTTTGGTGGTTTGATTGGCATGACACTGAATAAATTAGCTTATGTAGAATTTTCATTTTAATTATATTGCTCTTCCTACCTGTGAGCAATTAATTTTTATCTATTTTGTTTAGACCTTTTTGGCGTGTGAAAACTGTTTTGTAATTGTGTTCATAGTTCCTAGGTTTGTCTCAGCAGGAAGACTCCCAAGTATTTTATATTAATATTTCTTACTGTCTATAAATATTTTAAATGTAACTTCTCTTTTTATCGCTTTCTGTTGGGCTTTTTTTGGGGGGGGGAGGTAAAATATAGAAAGGCTCAAGATTTGTGTGCATTTATTTTATGACATGAACCTCTGCCAGTTAATTATTTCCACTAGTTTTTCAGTTGATTCTCTAGAATTCTCTAAGTATACCATCATATTGTCTGCAAAGACCAATAGTTTTGCTTCCTTACTAGTCTTAATTCTTTCACATTTTTTCTTCTTCTCTTATTGCTACAGCTAGCATTTCTAGTACAATACTGAAAATAGTGATGATAATGGGCATCATTGTTTCATCCATGATCTTACTGGGAAGGATTCTAGTTTATCCTTGTTACAGATAATGCTTCCTGATGGTTTTAGATCAATATTTATCTTTTTAAGGAAAGCTTCCTTTATTCCTGTGCTTTCCAGTGTTTTTAATATGAATGAGGGTTGAATTTTGTGAAAAGCTTCTTCTGCACCTGATAATCATATGTGTTTTCTTGGTTATGTCATTGATATGATTAATTATGCTGACACTTTTCCTAATATTGAACCAACCCTACCTTTCTGATATAAATCCCACCTGGTCACTATGTATTATCTTTGTGGCATATTCCTATAATCTCCTTGCTAGTATTTTTTATTTCAAATTTTGATATCAATATTCACTGGGGAAACAGGTCTACAGTTTTCTTTCTTTCTTTTTTTTTGGGGGGGGGCTCTTCCTGGTTTAGATATCAGCACCATACTTTTGTCATAAAAAGAATTTGATAGTATACCTTTACTGTTTTTCCAAATAGTTTATATAGTACTGGAATTAATTTTTCTTTAAATATTTGGAAGAATTCACTCCTGAATGCACTTGATTCTGAGATTTACTAATTAAGGAGGTCATTTATGCCTTCTTCCATTTATTTTTCTAATATAGGATTGTTTAAGCATTCTATTTCCTCTTCTATTAACCTGGGCAATTTATATTTTTGTAAATATTCATTTATTTAAGTTGTTAGATGTACTTACTCATAATTGGGAAAAGTAGTTCCTAATTACTGCTTTAATTTAATCTTTCTCCTATTTTTTCTTGTCTTTTTACTTTGTCTTAATATTTTTTATTGTCTCAAGTAGTCATTATCTTCCATTTGGGCCATTCTAATTTTCAGGGAGACTGTTTCTTTGCAAGGTTTTTGTACTGCTCATGCCAAACTGTCAATTCTCTTTCCTAGTCTTCTTTTCTTAGCTCTCCTTTCTTTTGCTCTAGTATAGCTCTCATTTAGTTTCTAATAACATTTTAAGACTCTTGCTTCCTATTTTCCTCGCAATTCTGGTAGGATTTTTACTCAAACTTTATTTTTCCTCTGAGGTTTTGCTTATACATTCTTTGGAATGATTCTCTTCTTTTAGGTCAAAAAGGAAAAATATGAGGTCTTAAGAACCTGTTCCAATATGGTGGTTGTATAAATAGAGAAAAAGGAGATATATACAGAAGTTGTGAAGATCAAAACAAGAAGACCTGACAACAGAGTGGATAGGCCAGGCAAGGAGGAGTGAAGAATAAAGGATGATAGCAAAGTTGTGAAACAGAGATAAAGGTAGTGCCATCAATAGTAAATAGAGAAGCTCAAGAAAGATGTAGGTTTTGGGAAGAAGATAACAAATTCTCTTTTGGACATGTTGAGTTCAATAGGACATTCATTTTAAGAGATTAGAACTGTATTTACAGATCTATAGATCTAACTGAACTCCTAGAATTTGATGAAATTGGTGATCAAAAAATTACAAAAGTAATAGAATATTATTGTGCCATGAGAAATGACGAAAGAAGAGCTTTCAGAGTACTCTGAGTAGTACAAACTGACTTGGAGTGAAGTGAGTAGAACCAGTAGAATCATGCACAGAATAACAAAGTAAGGCAAAACAAGTCTGAATAAGAACCCTGATTAAACAATGACCAACCAACTTCACTACTTAGTGAAGTGAGAGAATATAAAGGGAGAACAGAAGAGGATGAAAGACAGACAGAGCCTTGGGTGAGTGGGTAATGACATCCATGGTAACTGAGTATGGCTTAAATGAAGATTCAGCAAAATAGACTAAAGAATAGTGAAACAGAAAGGAGAACCCAAAGAGTAGCATTCAAACCTAAGAAGAGGAAAAAGAAAGCTCAACAATGTCAAAGCCACAAAAAGGTCAAGAAAGATGAGAAGTTAAAAAAAAAAGCCCATTATATTCGTCCATTAAGACCTCAATGGCTACTCTTTGGAGAAAATAGTTTCAGTTGAATGCTGAATTCAGAAGGCAGACCTCAAAGAGTTTAAAACTGAATGAGGAGGTCAAGGGCAGGGCACAGTAGAAGGGCCACAGGGGCTGAGCTGGTGGACTTGTCTTAGCTTTCCTAGCTCCTTGTTTGTGAGCTCCGCTTATGGGAAGGTGGGCTGGCTGGGATGAAAAGTTGCAGCTCCAAGGAAGTGGAGATGGAGCAGGAGACACGCAAGAGGCATGGAGAGACCATTTAAGTGGCTTAAATCCATCTCTTCAAGTATATTATCACTGTTGACAAAGATGAGTTTAATGTAGTTTACAGATGAGAATTTTCAGTCAGTATATAACCTTACTATTGGTGTAGAATGATAATAATTGAATGAAGAAGTAATAAAACACTGGATATGGGATGCAGCAGGGCAGGAATCCTTCCATTCAATAATAAGGTCATATCACAAAGGTGCAGCAGGAGCTTTACTTGTGGATGTTATAAGGACAGACACACTAAACTATTTAACAATCTGAGGAGAAAAAATGCTCAGATACTTGACAGAATTCTAATATGGTCATTACGTTTATTAAAATTAAATGTGATTTAGAGCCTATAAGTTAAAAGAGGAGAAGCTTTACCTGAAAACATGGATTTATTTTATGGAAATTTCTGCTAAGATTACTTCCAATGTAGAAGCATTCATTAATACAGAAAAATAAATTAGTGGGAAAAAATACAAGTAGCTTTTGACATTAGTATTAAAGTAGTATTAAAACAGGTCCTCAGCATGCTGACATTAATGCAACACACACACAAGAGGACAACAAGATGGTGGAGGCTGTTGTTGGGCTTGTTTTTCTTCTCTAGCTCCCTGAATGAGATCTAATAAAGTGTTCTCTCCTCCTATCTTCTACCACTTAGCTGAACCATGAAACTATTGTGAAATGGCTTTGTTTTGCAAAAGACTTTATCCTTCAAATTCTTGTATATTTCTGAATAAGTGATTAATATTCACTTAAAAGGAAGACTTTTGGAGACTCTATTCATATATATTTGCACTGCATTGCTAGGTCAACTGATATGATTATTTTTGTTGCATGTTATGGGGACCTTGACTACAAACTGAATTACATTATGCACTATTAAAGCCATCAGAGTATTTTAAATTAGTTTGTATAGTTAGATCTACCAAGCACCCATGGCTACATTATGTTTACTGTTATAGAAACTTTATCAGCTGTGAGATGTTTCAATATAGATGAGTGTCCGAAAAACTATTACTCCCTCATTTCTTATGGGAAAAGGTTATTCTGTATCTTTAAGTAACATTCCCCAAATCATCTGTGGATAATTTGCTAGAAGTATTGGTCTATACTTAGCCCCTCTCAGCAACGCAAGGACCTAAAACAATTCCAAAGGACTCATGATGGTCAATGCCATCCACATTCAGAGAAAAACTATGAAGTCAGAATGCAGAGTGGAAGCAAACTATTTTTTTTTCCTCATGGTCTCTCCCACTCATCATAATTCTTTTATGCAACATGAATAATTTTAAAATGTGTTTAATAGGAATGCATGTGTAGAGCCTTATCATATTGCATGCCATCTTGGGGAGAGAATAGGAGAAAATTTAAAACTTATGGAAGTAAATGTTGAAAATTTAAAATAAATAAATTTTGAAAAATAAGTATGGGTCCATATTGTTTCTGTCACTCTCTTAGATGAGAATGTTCCTTCATATTTCACTGAAAAAACTGAGGCCATTTGCTAAGAGCTCCCTTTTCTCCCTCCTCCTCATTTTACATAACTTAGATGCCTTCTGCCACTATCTCCTCCTACACATCTTTGTCACATAAAGAAGTAGCCCTTCTACTTGCCAAGGCAAACCCCTCCACATGTAAATACTGTCCCCTTACATCTTGTCTTCTTCAGCAGACTGTCCCATGTCATCCCCAAACTTTCACTAATGTTCAGTTTCTCCCTGCCTAGTGGATATTTTGCTTTTGCTTAAAAACATGCCCAGGGCTTCCCTATTGTCAAGAACCCTGACTTGACCATCCATCCCTACTAGCTATCATCCTATATCGTTTCTCCTATTTGCGCTTAAAGTCTGCCCTACTTTCGTTCCTCTAATTCTGATTAATTCTTTATGGTATGATTTCTAACCTCATCATTCTACTGAAACTACTCTCTCCAAAATTACCAATGATCTCTTAAATCAACAAATATAATGACTTTTTCTCAGTTCTCATCCTTTTTTTTTTCTTGTACTTCTCTACAGCCTCTGACACTGACCCTCTTATTATTGATACTCTCTTCTCTCTAGTTTTGAATGACTGCTCTTTCCTGGTTCTCCTACTAGTCTGCCCTCTCCTCAGCTGGATCTTCATCCAGATTATGCCACTAAGCATAGGTCCCACAGGCTTCTGTCTTGGGCCGTCCTCTTCTCTTCTCTCTCTATAATTTTACTTGGTGATTTCATCAGCATACATGGATTCAATGATCATCTTTATGCTAATAATTCTCAAATCTACACATCCAGTTGTCTCAACTGGGTGTACTGAACCACAGACATCTTAAGTATGTCCAAAACAGAACCCATTACCTTTCCCTCCAAGCCCTCTCATCTTTCTAATTGTCCTGTTACTGTCAAGGGTACTGCCATCTTTCCAGGACCTCCCTTATTAGGCTCACAAACTCTAGGTGTCATTCTTAACTCCTCACTTTCTTTCACACACATTCCTACCCATATGGATTGCATTTCAAAACTGGTGCCAGTCATTTCTAAGGCCAGATTTGAATTCAGTTTCCTCCTGACACCAGGACTAGTGCTCTATTCACTGCGCCCCCTAGCTACCCTACTCCCATTGGCTTTTATTAAAGCACTTCAAAACCTGGTCCCTTCCTACCTCTCCAGTCTTATACCTTACTCATGTCTATATATTCTGCAATTGAGAAATACTGGCCATCCTATTGTTCCTCCCACATACACTCTGTATCCCCTGAATCTGCATTCTTACTGGCTACTGTATCTCTTAGATTACCATATTTCCTTTAAGTCCCAGCTAAAGTCTCGTCTAGATTCTACAAAAGTTTCACAATCTCCCCCCCCCCTTTAATGCTAGTATCTTCCTTCTGTGATGATTTCTACTCTAACCTGTATATATCTTGTTTGTATAAAACTGCATGTCCTGGGGAGGTAAGGTGGTGGTGGGTGGCTAGGTGGCTCAGTACGGGCACTGGAGTAAGGAGAACCTGAGTTCGAATCTGGCCTCAGAAACTTAACACTTATTAGTCATATTACTTTGGGCAAGTCACTTAACCCCAACTGCCCTGCCTTCCCCCCTCCAAAGAAGGGGGGGCAAAAACCCCTAAAACTAGCTTGTAAGCCTTGCCAAATCACTTCAACCCTCTCAGCCCCAGTTTTCTTATCTTTAAAATGGTGTGATAATAGCACCTTCTTCTCAAAGTTGTTCTAAGTATCAAATGAAATAAAACACGTGAAGCACTTCAAAAATCTTAAAATATAATGTAGTTGTTGGTTACTGTTGCTATGTCTAGGACACTCTAAAGGCCCTCTGATGGCCTAGGCTCTAGGACCTAGGGTTTGGCTATTCTTTCCCTCTCTCCTTTAGCCTCCCAGCCCTGGCTGAGCCTCGATTGATCTAGTACTTCTTTCCTGATCCACACCTCTTTTCTTTTATGGGATGCCAAGTGTTTAGGGGCTGTCAAGAGGTCCCCTGAACTTGTCCTTTTGACATATTCTCTTTTTTTCTTTGTAAATTTTTAAAATTTTAAACTTAAATACAAAATAAGAAAAGAAAAAAAGAAGCACTGCCATGTGCACAAGAGAACAGGGTATAGGATTCAAAATATGCAACAATAAATTTTCATTCAATTTTAAGAAAGCCTATATAATAAATAAATACTTGTGCTGAGAGCATTGCATTTTTAATTTGCTCGCTTTTAAATTCGTTTGTTCTCTGCTGTGCACCTTTTACTTTGTTTTTTCTCCCTTTCTCTCTCTCCCCTCCAAGGCTACAATTAAGCATGGATTCACACACACACACACACACACACACACACACACACCAATAATACTCATATGCAGACATATACATTCATATGCATCTATATAAGACCAAACTGTACCTATTTGTCCTCTGTTTCTCTGAGGGTAGATAACCTTTCCCTTCATTAAGTCCAAATCTTTACATATTTTCCCAAGTCTACCAACTTGTCATTTCTTACACCACAGCAATATTCCCACCTTATACTGTCTGATTGTTTCAAATGGACCAAAACAACACTGATAAATATGGCTAACACATAGATAGTGTAGTTTCCCTGAGCTGCCATATTTTCTAGAAACACTGGGCGCAGAGCATGCAGGAAACCCTGAATGCATCAATGACAAAGACCCACAAGCTGAGATAATTTGCCACTTACATTCCAAACTGGATTCCTGTGTGTGCTTGTGTAGTTGGGACTCTGTAGGTGTGCAGACCATTCTATCTTCATAGTGCAGAAGTTCCCAAGAGAAAAGAATGCAGCTTTTCTCAAGGTCCTGCTCCTCCCCTTCCAGAGGAGTTGTGTCCTTTGCCCACCTTTGCTGCACCGTCCTCCCACCGTGCCACACTCTTCCCTGGTATCCCCTCCATCCTTCGTTCTACAGTCATAAATATGCAAACTTCTGTATGAATTTTTCCTTGTATCCCAATTCCCTTGCACATAGCAGGTGCTTACTAAATGACATGACTGACACGTTAGAGAGTTTTCCAACAACCCTGAAGCGGCAGAGCACTTGATTTACGGTCAAGAGAGATAAACTGTAGTTCCATCTAGACATGTTTAAGATGTTTGACCTTGACATTAGTCATCTGAGACAATTTCTGTTGCCATAAAAATGGGAATAGTATTTTCATCCTCTTTCTTGCAAAACTTTTGTGAATCGGGGTGGCTAGGTGGCACAGTGAATAGAGCACCGGCCCTGGAGTAAGGAGGACCTGAGTTCAAATCCGGCCTCAGACGCTTGACACAAAAACTAGCTACTTGACTATGGGCAAGTCATTTAACCCCAATTGCCCTCCAAAAAGCAAAAAACAAACCAAAAAAAAAACTTTTTCGAATTAAGCTCTTTGAAATCTTAAATTGATGTCCTGTTTAGTACTTGGCTAAGCAAAATTATGCTCATTTTGATGGTTTAGGGGGCTGTCATCAATAACAATTTCCATTTCTATAACAGTTTAAAGGTGTCAGGTAGAGGAAGTATAAATATTATTTCCATTTTGCAGATAAAGAAACTGAGGTTCAAAGAAGGAAAAAGAGTCATAAATTAGGTAAGCAGGAACAGCAGATTGAAAGCCATATTTTATAATTGCAAGTATAATGAGTGTTCTTTTCATTATATGGTGCTTTCTCCAAAAAAGTAATTCAACCTAGAGAGATTCAATTCAAGTCCTGGACCCACAGAATAAAAGTTTGATATTCTTTTGATATTTCTCAATCTACTTGCGTGCTATTGGCCACATGGCCAATCTTCAAAACTGTTTATCATGCTAGTTTTTATGACCTTACTTCTTCAATATGACACACAAACTATTACCTTATGATATAATGTATTTATGCTTATGATTAAGTTTAAAACAAGAAATTACATCTGTCTATTTCATGTATATTACATAATGTAGAATACATAAGTATACCTCTACCTATATATCTGTGTATACATATTAAACCAGGTAATTTAAAATTTTCTCCCCATATATACACATAAATATGTAAAAATTTATACATATTTATGTGTATTTTGTTGTTGGAGTTTGTGGTTCAGTGTTTTCAATCATATCTGACTCTTTGCATGACCCCATTCAGGGTTTTCTTGACAAAGATAATGGAATGGTTTGCCATTTCCTTCTCTAGCTCCTTTTACAAATGAGAAAACTGAGGCAAACAGGGTTAAGTGACCTGGCCAGGGTTACACAGCTAGTAAGCATCTGAGGCCAGATCTGAACTCAGAAAGATGAGTCTTCCTGCCCCAGGGACAGTATTCTATCCACTGTACTACCTAGCTGCCCCTATACATAGTCAAAACAATTCATAAAATAACGTAGAGAGTTAGAACAAACATCAAAACATACGAAAGCAAAATAAAGAACATGGAATAGCACAATGAGAATAGAAACTTCCTTAACTTCTTTCAAAAGTTCAATTCAAAGCTACATTCTTGATGTTCTGCTAGTGTCTCTATGGAATGCTCCAGTCCACTGCTATCCAGATGTCATAGGGTACCAGGCACAAATACTGCAAAATGTCCCATTTTCACCACTTACTTTTCTCCTGAAGTAAAAAAAAAAAACAAAAAACAAAAAACAGAATACATACTATAGGTACTTCTTCCCCCTCATAGAACATCCCTTCTACATGTGCCATTACCCCTAATTAGAATGTGAGTTCTCTTTTCTGAATATTTTTTCCCAATTATATGTAGAAACAGATTTTTAACATTTAACATTTCATTGTTTTCCAGATTCTTTCCTTCCCTCCTTTTCCTTGGTAATAGTAATGGTAATTTGAAGATCTCCTCTGTCCTTTAATAGTTCCAATGTAATTGCATGGAACCTTTGGTGGGAGGAGTTTGCTGAACAAGGGGAGCAGAGCCCAGAGGAAGCTGGAAGTCAGAGCAGTTAGAACAGAGGGAGAAAAAAAGGACACAGGTAAGGAGATAGCTAGCATGTGAGTGTTTGTTCACGGGAAGGATATGGGATGGTGCTTGTTCTTTGCAATGTTGTTGTACACAAATTTCTTTGTTGCTGTGATGAACTCAGTTTTCTGGTGTTGGGATTTGGCTTTCTGGTGTCTGAATAAATGTTCTAATTCTATCTTCTATGTGGAAAGTCTATTATATTTTGTGATTCAGAATTAAGCTGGCATATTTATATTCACCTTTGGTGCTGTGAATTATCACATTGGCACTACACCCCTTCCCTGATATGATAAGCAATCTGACACAGGTTATCCATGTGCAATAATGCAAAACATATTTCAATGTTAGTTATGATGTAAAAGAAAAGAGACCCGCCCCCCAAAAATGAAAAAAAAATAAAGTGAAATGGTATGCTTCAATCTGCATTCTGACTTCATCAGTTCTTTCTCTGAAGGATAGCTTTTTTCATCATCAGTCCTTTGGAACTGTCTTAGATCACTGTACTGATGAAAACAGCTGAGTCATTCATGGTTAATCATTGTATAGTATTGCTACTGAGTGTAAGTTCTTTGAGAGCAAGGAATGTCTGAGTTTTCTATATTTACCAATAATAATAATAATAATAATAATAACAATAATAACATTTATATAGCAGATACTGTATAGCCAGACACAGTGCCAAGTGCTTTATAAAATATTATTTGATCCTCACAACAACCCTGAGGTAAGTACAGATACAGACGAAGAAACTGAGACAAACAGAGGTTAAGTGACTTGCCAAGGATCACAAAGCTAGTAAATGTCTGAAGTCAAATTTGAATTCAGGTCTTCCTGACTTCAGGCCCTGTAATCTGTCCACTGTGCCACTGTGCAATATAGTTTAGCAACAGCGGTTAGTACAAAGATACTTAATAAATGATTTTTCATTCATTCACATATTCATTCAATCATTCATTGATCTCTGTCAGCAAAATAAGCACAGTTTATGAGCAAGTATAAATATAAATGTAATTCCACTTATATCAGGAGGCCAAGACTATTTCCATAGCAACAAAGATGGAATGAGGGATGCTCAAGTTGAAGAGAACATTCAGAATGTGGACATGATAGTTGTTTTCAAATACTGGAAAGGTTTTTATGTGGAAATGGGATTAGACACATTTCTTTAATCTTAGAAAACAGAACCAGAAGCAATGGAAGAAAAGTTGCCGAGAGTCAAATTTAATCTTGGAAAAACTTCCTAACAATTAAAAAAAAGTGGCTAACTGTGGGCTCCTCTTCCCTGAAAGTCTTCCATGAGAAGCTGAATTGTCACTTGATAGAACTGTTACAGAGAGCTTTACTGTTAGGGAGTGGTTGGACTAGCACATCTGTGAAGTCTTTTCCAATTATGAGATATGAGATATTCAGAAGAAAAATATACAATTCACTATAAGGAATTTCACCTTAAAAGAAACTAATTAGAGATGTTGTTCTTTGACATACTGAAGAACATCTGTAAAAAACTTTTTTCCAATTTGCTAGAAGGCTATGGTCTCAAATAACTTTTTTTCCATTTTATTTTAAATTTTGAAATCAATACACTAAAACTGTTACTTTTTTTAAAAGAGTTATCATGGTGTAAGTGTACATGGTGATGCTGGACACAAGAGTCAAGAAGATCTGGACTCAAATCCTGCCTTAGATACTTAGGATCTGGGTGATCACCAGCAAGTCACTAAACTTCTTAGGCTTAGAAAATGAGTAGACTGGAATCTATGTATTTTGAGGTTCCTTCAAGCTTTAATACTGTGATTATACAAAGGGGATGCTTTTCTCTGTACAACACATGCTGCAGTTTTTTGTTTTCTTCTGTGCATTTTTCTTCCTTAAACAATTTAAAAGTTTTTGTTATTCTGGACTTAATAAACAAACATTTCTATTAAACGGGATTTTTAAAAAATATACTACCTTTGTTTAAAAGCTGTCCTATCTGTGTCTCCTTCTGAACTTCTTTCTGTTTGCTTCAGTGCATTTTTGTGGTTCCATGACTTTATCTTTTTTGTATCACTTTCATTAATTAGCCTACTTACTCTGCCACCCACTTTTAAAATATCTCCCTTTTCCTTTTTTTTTTTTTTGAAACGAAGTAGATGGAAGCAAAATAAATCTACAACATTTACCATGACTGAAAATGTATGTCTCATTCTGGATTTTGAACACATTTCTTCTCTATCGGGGGTGGTAGTATGCTTCATCATGGGTCCTCTGGTGACATGACTGGTCATCATATTGTTCTTAATTCTTTAAATATGTTTTATCTTTACAATGTTTTTGTTACTGTAAAAAACATTCTCCTGGTTCATTCTAAGTCAATTTATTTGTCATTCCCAGGTTTGAATCTGTAACTTCAATCATTTCATACTATGCAAAAATAAATATTGCTGTAGGATTCATTTCATAATGTGTTCAGCTCTTTCCAACTGATAGGCAACCTCTTAATTTTCAAATTTTTTCCACTACAAAAATGAGCTGCTACAAATGCTTTTGTACACAAAGGTCCTTTTTTGTCTTCTTTGCTCTCCTTGGGGTTTATGTCTAATATGCGTATCATTGGGTCAAAAGGCACATGTACAATTAGTGAGAACTAACATTGCCCCTTTTTTATCTTGGCCAATCTTATGGGTATGAGAGTTGTTTTAATTGGTATTTCTTCTATAACTAGCGATTTGAAGCAGTTTTTCACATAGTTTTCGACAACTTAGATTTCTACCCTTGAGAACTGTCTGTTCCTATCCTCTGCCCATTTATCAACTGTGGAAAGGATTTTATTCCATGAATTTTAAAAAGATGACTTACATATGCTTTTTTTTAAAAAAAAAACAAACTGATTAGTTCCACTAGACTAACTTCCCAAAAAGTCCTTCTTTGTAATAAATTGTAATTATCTTTTACTCTCAATCATTTCTAATCTTTGTAGGATGTTCTAGGACAGTGGTTCTCAACTTGTGGGTTGTGACCCCTTTGGAGGTCGAACAACCCTTTCACAGGGGTCACAGGGGTCACCTAAGAACATCAGAAAACACATATTTCCAATGGTCTTAGGAACCAAGACACCACTCCTCTATCCTCTCTAGGCGGGTCCCACCCACATGCAGATACAACCACATACGAATATTAAAGGGTTGCAGGATTAGGAAGGTTGAGAACCACTGTTATAGGATCTGTAGGATGTACATCTCTTCACTCTGATTTAGATTTTCTAATCTCACCCCAAAGATAACCCAGGATTCTCTCTAACCCTATCCATTGTTCCTCTTTATTACTTATATAAAGAAGCCCCAACCACGTAACATTCCATTTCCTGTGAATTTCACATGCTTCTCTTTTATCTTGATAGCCCCCTTGTTCTCTAAGCAGCACTGTCATACACTCAGCACTTGCAAGAACTGTAACTAATCTTTTCTAGTCTTGATTCTCCCACCAACTCACATATCTGACTTGGCTGAATAGCTTTGGAGTAGGGAACAGAAATCCTCTGGTTCCATTTAGAGCTCTTAGGACAGGGTCAGTTCCCTTAACCTAAACACAGTTTAAGGGGAGAAAAGATTAAGGAAGATATATTTTGTATCCTCCCAGTTACTAAGAGGATCCAAAATAATGTGGTGATGAGAGAAGCTACTGTGTATTTTTTATAGTAATATTACTCAAAAGCATTCAAATTATCTAAAAACACCACAAAATACAGCACCTTTCAAATGTGAGTAAAGAAAATGGAGTTGTCTTCAGGTGCTTGAGCTGGCTCCTGGGATATCAGCCCTGATAATCATGAAGAACGCCATATGCCTTCCAAATAAACATAGCAGGTCTTATTTATATACCAGTTTAAAGTTTTGCAAAGTTCTTTCCTCACAAGAACTGTGTAAGGTAGATAGTACCTTAGCATTACAAATGTATTATTATAAATAATTATTTGTATTATTACAAATGAGGAAACTGAAGTAATGAGTAATTTAGTGGCTTGCTCTGGTAATATAGCCAATATGTAGAAGAAGTGGGGTTTTAACGTAGGCCTTCTAACTGCTGTTTATATTCCACCAAAATCTATGAATGTCATATACCTGGACCATGATCTAATGATTAATACAACTTCTGGAAATGTTTTTTAAAAACGCAGATGCCACTGATCAGATTAAAACTCAGGAAGCCGATGTGATCAAGCATGAGGAGACTGGAAAAAGCAGAGTGAAGCAGGGCTAGCCTTTTGTTTGCCCCTAGGCTCTTCTTGGGATTTCAACAAGAGGGGAAAGCAGAAAATGAGACTCCATGGACTGTCTGCTGGCCCTGACTCTGCTGCCCAATATGAGAAGACATTTGGAGAGAAGACAACACATAAGCCTAAGATTTGTGGTAATAAGGGCAATGAAAAAATTGGCTTTAGTCTAAGGAGCTGATGAAAATGTGGGTGACTAATAAGATATTATATTTTATAGTACAGTAGTAGTAGTAGGTTTTACTAGAAACCTAATTCAAAGTAGGGAGAGGGTGAGAGAAATGCTCATGAGTTTCAGAATCACTAAACAAAAAGGCCAAATAACTTTAGCCAATTTAGATTCTCAGTGGCTCTTTTTGGAATTAAAAAAAATCCATTTCATAGAAGCAGCCTGCACACCAAGATACTAACTCTTAAAAGAATGGATTCTTTGAGCTGATCTGATTTTTAGTATTTTAAACAGTAAATCATTGCTCCCTCATGAACATGGCTCATACCAACAGGCCAACAGACCTCAATACAGTATGTGGGGACAGAGAACATTATTCACATCCTAAGATAACATTCTCCCAAAGATGACATCTGAAAGGAAAAAACCTTTTTGTCCTCAGAAAGAACACCATACTAGGATTTAAAAATTAAAATAGCAAGATCAATACAAACACTTTTTTCCAGTGAGTTCCCCTGTAGTACAATTTTATATATGAGATTGAACTGAAAACTTTAATAACAGAATACTCTCATATGCCCCTTGAAAAGCTGGCAAAAGACTCTTTCTCTCTAAAAGATTATCATTGAGCTCCAATACTCACTCAGCTAATCTCTACCTTATTCTACTCATGCAATGGTCCTTAGAGTACAATTCCATTGTCCCTCATGGAACACCAACTCCATGGTCCACTAGTTCCCCTTTATCCTGGAGAGGTTTTCTTACCTCTTTACCTTAACATAAGGATGTCTGGCTTTCCGCCAGACATCACCCCATCCTACCACATCATTTTGTTTAGAACTTTCCTTTCTTTATACCCATTTGCCATGATTTAATGTGACAGAATAAGGGACAACCTGATTACCCATAACCAAATCACTCATCCAAGTTACTTTTTTCTTTATTCTCTATCTTTTTATACCAATGCTCTCTAAAAGCACACCACTCTATTTTCATTTCTGCCTTGCTCAATAATTTTTAGCATCTGGCTCATATTTTCTCTCTCTAGCCTATCTGCTTTCCAAATTTAACAATTTGAACTCCAATGATGATGAACTCCCAACTCATTGAAGTCAGTTTTTCCTGATCCTAGATTACATTCTACAACAACCACCTGCATAGTCACACCTAGAAACTCATCATATGGCTTCATCTCTAAGATCAAAAACTTGGTGTTTTCTTCTCTCAAGTATGACACTGTCACATACCCTAAGTTCACTGAAATTAGTTCCTTGCTGTATGTAGTTCTTCAAATATTTTTGGTTCTTTTTCATTCAGTTCACTATAACTTTTCTGAGTATACTTGATGCTCTGGTCAGCAACTTCAAAGCATTCCTCAAAATACCACAGCTTCTGTCTTTCCCCCATCTTTGGCTGACTTAATCCCTAATATTATCTTACATTCCCAATGTGACTATAAATTCTTCAAGGGCAATGAATGACTTACATTTATTTGTATTCTTAGGCAACAAGAATATGCTTAATGCTGTTTTTGTAACAGTTATATTCCTCAACAAAATTTCCCAAAACTTTCACTTCTCAAAAACTTGTTTGATCAGTATTAAAAGGCAAGATAAAATAAAGGAACGGGTTTTTTTAAAATAAATTAAATACACTTTGGAATACATACAGCACTACGTGCAGTACCTTAATTCAAAATCCCTGCAAAAGCTGGTAGTTTCTACATAGGAGTAGCAACATATGTAAAAAGTTCAAAATGAAGAATACATGAAACAGCACAAAATTTCTAGGCACAAGCAAGGAAGTGTTGTCATCATACTAGTCTGGCAACTATGAGAATAATATCCAAGCCCATAAAATAATCATAACAAAACTATTCAAGGACCCTAAGTGCATGTGAGTAGTAATTTTGGTGGTTCTGAACAGCTTTATGTGAGAAGACCTGAAAGTAAGCTTAATGTCAGTAAATCACATTACTTGGGACATGTATATGTAGGAGGAAAAAGAAAGACTATAATGGGGATGTAACATGTTAAACATTCTTATATATGGTATCTTTAAGGTATAGGAGGAGCTTAAGAATAAAAATTCAGACAAAAACTGAATGACAATTCAAAGGTTTTCTCTATTAGACTGTTAGGTCTCTAAGAGAAGGTAGTTCTTTGACTGTCTGTATCCCTAGCACTTAGAATGGAGGTTGGCAAAAAATAAGTGTTTGAGAAATGCTGAATGCATATAATACTCACTATGAATATTATAAAGCTAAAGCTTTCCCTTGTTATTATCTCTCACCAAAGTATACTTATTACAATAACATGATAACAAAAACCAGACATGCAGCTTCCTTGAACAACTGTTTCTGGTGTTTTGTTAAAAAATACATATCAGAAAATCAAGACAATGAAATATTATTACTACAGAATGTAGTGGCCATTCAAATTCAATTATTTTAGCATACTTCCTAAAACCTACATCTCATAGCTTCCTTCAAGCCTCAGCTGAAGTCTCAATCTTTTAAAGAACATTTTCTGATCCTCCTTAATCTTAGTACCTTCCATCTGTAAATTATGTCCAATTTATCCTGTGTATATGTTGCTCATACACAGTTGTTTGCACATTATCTCCCTGTTAAACTGTGAGCAGGACTTCAAAAAAACCAACAAAAAACTTTCTTTGAATCCCCAGTCTAACACTTAGCAAAAAGCTAGGGAAATAATAAGCATTTAATAAATGTCTGTCGACTTGATGGGTTCATATAAGTAACACATTCTTTTCACCAATATAAAAAAATCCAATGACTCAGAGTGATTATATGAGTTGAATAGACAAGCTCTTAACATTTCTTAGACTACAGAATTAAACTGTACAGGTAGTAACAATTAAAGTCAGATTCTAAGTAAAAGTGTTTCTGGGCTTTTTCTTAACTAACATTTGAAAAATAAAGATAATTCCAAGGTTCATAATCAAAATCATAACATTTCTGAAGTAGAAGAAACCTCAGAGGTCATGGGAGTTACAGCTGGAAAAGACTTTAAACAAATTGAACCCATTCTTGAAAAGGAATCCCTTCTGTACAATTTTAAACAAGAGGGCATAAATCCTGTAATGGACTCACCACTTCAAGAAGAAACATAAATTGTTAGGATGTTCTTCCTTATATTAAGCTACAATCTGCCCCTCTGCAACTTCTAACCACTTGTTTCTGGTTCTGCTCTCTGGGACCAAATTAAACAATGCAATCCCAATTCCACACACAAAATGTAACACAAATAACCACAACCCTTCCTAACCACAAATCAGCTGTTCTGTGAATGTCAATGGAAATAACAATTGACTAGGTCAATGTTTTTATCTATCTTTTCCAATGAATTCCTCTTCTAAACTTCCCCATTTTTTGGAAGGCATCACTAACTTTCCAGTCACCCAAGTGCAACCTTGGTATTACTCTCAATTTCTCACAGTCCCTTAGCTCCCCCCAACTCAGATATAATCACTTACCAAAGCTTATCTTTCTATCTCCATAATATCTTTTACATATCCACTCACTTCCCTCTACCTACATATCTCCTACTCTAGCTCAAACACTTCATTATCTTTTGCCTGGGGTACCTGACTCTTAATTAAGCCTCTTAATTCTTCTCCTTGCTTCCTGTCTGATCCCATTGACTCCAATCAGCCAGTGAAATATTTTGCCTCAAGTGTTGCCTGACCATGTCATTCTTCTATTCAATAAACTACAATGGTTCCCAACTGCCCCCTACATTTGAATTTAAGCCCCCTCCAAAACCTGGCCCCAACCTAGCTTTCTAATCTGATGACAAGACTCCCTGTTCTAAATACCACTGTACAACCAAACTGGCCTTCTTGCAGTTCTTCACCACATATCACTCCATCTCATAACTCTATGCCTTTGTACTGGCTATTTCCCATTCTTGCAATATACTCCTTTCTTACCTCTTTCCTCTCAGAAAATTGCTTCCAACAAAATTCAACTCCTATACCATCTTCTTCATGCTACGCCAACTGCTAGTATCTGCCCTCAGTTACTTGTCTTTATTTTTTATATACTTAAATAAATACAGGCTGTCCTGATACAAACTTTTAAGGTCCTTGATTTCAACACTTATGTTCTTAACAACAGAACAAGTGTCTAACAAATTCTTATTCACTGGCTGATTGCTATGACTTAAAGATGCACTCCCACTCAAATCGAAATTTAAACTCTGGAATAACTTAGATTACTCATTCACTTTTCTTTCTTACTGACAGCTATCAATCATTCACCAATCAATAAACATTTATCAATCACCTACCGTGTGCCAGGCACTGGGGATATGAAAAGAAGTAAAAAGCAGTCCCTGACTTCAAGGAGCTTATAATCTAATGGTGGAAACAACACTGAAACCTAGAAGCAGAGCCTCATAAAAAATGCAGATTAGATATAAACCAAACAAGAATTCTTAGAAAAGCTAAATAGATTTTTGTTACAAGAGAAAGATTTTTAAAGATTTTGTAAAAAGATTTTTAAAATAAAATAACAGAGAAAAGGCTAGGAAAAGAAATGAGAGCAATGAAAGAAAATTATGGGCAAAGATTAAAAGATTGGTAAAAGAGGTATTAAAATATTGAACAAAATAACTCCTTAAAAATTAAAATTGGCAAAAGAGCAAAGCAGGTATAAAGCTTCACTTAAGAAATTAACTTGATCAAAATAAGAACTGGACAAATAAAAGCCAATGATTCCATGGGACCCCTGAAAAATAATTTTTTAAGACTTTAAAAAAGGTAATGTGAACTATTTAACAGGAAACACAAATGATAGGGAAATACAAAGAGAAGGAGGCTGAGTCAAGTGCAGAGTAAAGGATGAAACTTGCTTAAGTTCCTGCTCCAACCACCTCCAATACTTGTAAAAAAAAAAAAACAAAACGACTAAACAAATTTTAGTGCTACAGAAAGTGACAAAGAGAAAGTGACAGAGACAAACAAATCTCCCTCTGAAGGCAGCCTGGAAGGCGGAGAGGAAGGGTCTGGGGGTTGGGAGCAGAGCACAATCCCATATGAGTTGCACTGGCCCACACCTGTGGTATAGACCAGCCAGAGCAGACTTCAGGGGATTGATTCACTAGCAGCTATGGCTGTCTCCAGACTTCTCAACCCATAAACGCCAAAGAGAAGTAAATGGTCAGTGGCAAACTCTGGTGATCCTGGGTGAGATAAGAGCCCAGTCCAGCTCCTGCCCTGGAGAGTCAGAGGTGGCTGCCTCCTGAGTTTCAGGTCTACAGATCTTAGAGGGACCGAGGGACCAAGCGACCATTCAGAGGATAATGGCTGTTGCACTGATCTGCTTGGATCTGGGTCACAGTCATGGGGGAGGAGCGCTAGCATGGCAGAGCTTGCTGAGACTGTAGAAGGACAGGGATCCTCACAGTTCCGAGGCAAGTGCCTATAGCTCTGAGAAGACCTGTGCAAAACCCCAGAAATTTGGGACACAGCACTCTTCACTCTGGAAGCAGAGTTCTACCATGGCAAAGAGCCCAGAAGTCAAGTCAGTTGAAACCAAGGAAGTGTAATCAAACTATAGAATCATTTTTTGGTGACAAAAACGATCAAAATACAGAACCAGAAGAAGACAACAAAGTCAAAACACCTGCAACAAAACTCTCCAAGTAAACTATGAATTGGTTACAAGCCATAGAGCAGCTCAAGAAAGATTTTGAAAAGTAAGAGAAGTGGAGGAAAAATTGGGAAGAGAAATGAGAATGATGCAAGAAAATCATGAAAAGCAAGTCAACAGCTGCTCAAGGGGAACAAAAACATATCACCTTAAAAATTAGACTTACTTGGGGGTGGCTAGGTGGTGCAGTGAATAGAGCACTGGCCCTTGAGTCAGAAGGACCTGAGTTCAAATCCAGCCTCAGACAACGCAAAAAAAACTAGCCATGTGACCTTGGGCAAGTCATTTAACCCCAACTGCTCTACCCTCTCCCTCCAAAAAGAAAAAAAAAAAAATCAGACTACCTCAAATAGCAAAAGAGGCCCAAAAAGCTAATGAGAAGAATGCTTTAAAAAGCATATTTGCCTAGATGGAAAAAGAATTTCAAAAACTCACTGAAGAGACTAATTCCTTCAATATTAGACTGGAGCAAATGGAAGCTAATGACTTTATGAGAAATCAAGATACTATAAAACAGATCCAAACAAATGAAAAAACTGAAGGCAATGTAAAATATCTCATTGGAAAACCACTGACCTGGAAAATAGATTGAAGAGAGATAATTTTAAAATTATTCAAAAACAGAGTCTAGAAATCATCCTTCAAGAAATTCTCAAGGAAAACTGCCCTGATATTCTAGAACCAGAGGGTAAAATAGAAATTGAAGGAATTCACCAACCGCCTCTTGAAAAAAAAGATCCCCAAAAGAAAACTCCTAGGAATATTATATCCAAATTCCAGAATTGCCAGGTCAAGGAGAAAATAACACAAGCAGTCACAAAGAAACAATCTGAGTATTGTGAAAAGACAATCAAGATAAGACAGGATCTAGCAGCTTCTACATTAAGGGATCTAAGGGCTTGGAATATGATATTCTGGAGGTCAAAGGATCTAGGATTAAAACCAAGAATCACCTACCCAGCAAAACTGAGTATAATATTTCAGGGGAAAATATGAACATTCAATGAAATAAGAGGACTTTCAAGCACTCTTGACAAAAAGACCAGAGATGAACCAAAAATGTGACTTTCAAATACAAGAAGCAAGAAGAGCATGATAAAGTAAACAGGAAAAAGAAATCATACAGAACTTATTAAAGTTGAACTATTTATATTCCTGCATAGAAAAATGATCATTGAAACTCATAAGACTTTTCTCAGTATTAGGATAACTAAAGGAAATATATATGTATATATGTTGAGTGTGCGTGTGTGTGTGTTTGTACACAGAAGTATGCATAGACAGAGGGCACAGGATGAGTTGAATATGAAGGGATGATATCTAAAAAATAGAATTAAGAGGTGAGAGAGGAATATAAGGGGAAAAGAAGAAGGGGAGAGATAGAATAAGGTAAATTATCTCACATAAAAGAGGCAAGAGAAAACTATTACAATGGAGGGAAAGAGCAGGAAGGTAAAAGGAGATGAGTCAACCTTATTCTCACTGGATTTGGTTTACAGAGGGAATAACATAACATACATACTCAATTGGGTATCTTACCCTACAGGAAAGTAGGGGGGAAGGGGTAAGAGGAGGTAATGATAGAAGGGAGGGCAATTTGGGGGAAAAGGTAGTTAGAAGCACACTCTTCCTCTTTTTCTTTTTTTAACCAATTTTTAGTTTTCAACATTCACTTTTACGAGATTTAGAGTTCTAAATTACCCCTACCCACTTCTCCCTTCCCCAAGATGGCATGCAATCTGATATAGTCTATACATGTATGATCATATGAAACATATTTCCACATTAGTCACGTAGTGAAAGAAGAATCAGAACAAAAGGGAAAAGCCATGAGTAAGAAAAACAAAAAAATCAACAACAACAACAAAAAAGAGAAAATAGCATGCATCAATCTGCATTCAGACTCTCTCTGGATGTGATAGCATTTTCCATTATAAGTCTTTTGGAACCATCTTAGATCATTACATTGCTCAGAAGAGCTAAATCTAACAAAGTCAGTCTTTGGACAATTTTGCTATTACTACATAGAGTGTTCTCCTAATTCTACTCATTTCACTCTGCAACAATTCATGTAAATCTTTCTAGGTTTTTCTGAAGTCCGCCTGCTCATCATTTCTTATGGAACAATAGTATTCTATTACATGTATATACCACAACTTGTTCAGCTATTACCCAACTGATGGGCATCCCCTCAATTTACAATTCTTTGCCACCACAAAAAATAAAAGCTGCTACAAATATTTTTGTACATGTGTGTTCTTTTCACATTTTTATGATCTCTTTTGGATGCAGACCTAATAGTGGCACTGTTGGACCAAAGGTATGCATAGTTTTATAGCACTTTGGGCATAGTTCCAAATTGTTCTCCAGAGTAGCTGGACCAGTTCACAACTAAACCAACAATGCCTTGCGCTCCAATTTTTCCACATCCTCTCAAATGTTAGTCATTATCCTTTTCTGTCATATTAGCCAACCTGACAGGTGTGATGTCATACCTCAGAGTTGTTTTAAATTGCATTTCTGTAATCAATAGTGATTTAGAGCACTTTTTATATAATTACAAATAGCTTTTATTTCTTCACCCAAACAACTGCCTCTTCTTTGACCATTTATCAATTGGGGAATGACCTATATTCTTATAAATTTGACTCTGTTCTCTATATATTTTAGAAATGAGGTCTTTATCAGAGACGTTGGCTATAAAAATTGTTTCCCAGATTTTTGCTTCCCTTCTAATCTTGGTTTATCTGCTTATAGGTTTACCTTTTATGTCTAAATAATGCACCCATTATGACCTTATCTTGGTATATGGTTCCTCATTGCCTATTCTAATTCCTTCAATTTCTTTTTCTTGTCTTAGGGCTAAACCTAACATTTCTAGTACAATACTAAAAACAATGGTGACAATGGACATCCTTGTTTCACAACCCTGATCTTACTAAAAATGCTTCTAGATTATCCTCATTATACATAATGCTTGCTGATGGTTTTAGATAAACGCTACAGTGATTTTAAGGAAAACTCCATTGATTCCTATTTCTCCAGTGTTTTTAATAGGAATGGGTGCTGTATTTTGTCAAAATCTTTTTCCTGCATCTACTGAGATAATCATATGATTTCTGTTAATTTTGTTACTGATATGGCCAATTATCCTGACAGTTTTCCCAATACTGACACAGCCCTGCATTCCTGGTACAAAATCCCACCTGGTCATAGTGTATTATTCTAGCCTCTTCTTTTTAAAAGATGTTCTTTGATATTGATCTTGGGCAACTCACTAAACTGTTCTGGGAATTAGTCTGGAAATCCTGTAAATAGGGGAGGCTGGACCAGCTGGCCTCTACAATTACTTCCAGTTCTAGATCTATGATCCTGTTATTTATGACTTATAAGGTCCCTTCCAACCCTAAATCTTAAGAGTCATATATAAAAAAGCATTTGAGTGAAGCTGTATATAGCAAATTATAGCTTCTAAGTCATTAAATAGGTTCAGGGATGCTTTCATCAGGGAATACATTTCCCTAGAACTATATGAGAATATAGGAAGAGGTTAAGAGGTTAAATGTTTTCATTCAAAAGTAGCTGGTAAGTGAAATCAAGAAAAAAATTGCTGAGGGGCCCCAATTTTCTTCAGCTGCCTACTAACTCCTAGGATGCACTCCACACCAGTAATCATTGCTTTCTGAAATAACTAGTTCTAAGGGGCAAAGTCCCAAAGGAGACTAACAATGACTTCCAAGGAACACAGTAAGAAAAGAGAGAATAAGGAACAGTCAAATGACATGCACACAAACACTGTCCCTCTATGAATGAGTGGGAACAAAATAAGCTAATAAAAACTAGATCACCTACAGTTTAATCTAATCTTCATAGATAAAATTATCTATGAAATATCCCCTCAAACAGTAATTCATGGTTTCTTATTAACTTTAAGAATTACAAGGAAAAAAGTATTTGTATGTTTATGGTTGGGTAGGAGGGAAAAAAAGGTAAAAATCACTAAGCAAAGAGTTATACTAGCTTTGTGGAGGTATTATTTTAAATTCTACAATTTTGAGCTATAACCCAACAATATTTTGTTGAGCATAACAGATCAATCAGCTGCTATAAATCTTCAGAACAAAAGGCAAAACATGTTACATGGACAGCTTCTAAAAACCTGTGGTTATTATTAAGTTATACACTGGTTATTTCCATGAGAATTAAATAGAGTGGAATGCTTTACCAAACTCAATCTCTCTTTCTCTGTCTCTCTCTCTCTATAATGCATGTATCAGACCATCTCAGTCTTAACACACAGAGCTTATCTAATTATCTTTTAGTATTTACTTATGTCTCCAGAATCAGGGATAGCCTAAAATCTCCTGGCTCACATCTGAAGAAATACTCCGCAATTCCCCCCAAAATGGGCAATATTCACACAGTCAGTCAAAGACCTAGTATACCTGAGTTCCAGCACAGTATCTGGAAAAATTTCTCAAGATGTACTAGCAGAGGGGCGGCTAGGTGGCGCAGTGAATAGAACACCGGCCCTGGAGTCAGGAGGACCTGAGTTCAAATCTGGCCTCAGACACTTAACACAAAAAAATCTAGCCGTGTGACCTTGGGCAAGTCACTTAACCCCAACTGCCCTCTAAAAAAAAAAAAAGCAAGATGTACTAGCAGAAAAGATGCAGATGATAAAAAAGTTTATTTATTACAGGTTGAACACTTGTAGAAAAAAAAAGTGACAATTAAGGGACTCATAAATACCATATCTGAAGATTCTCCTAGTTATAAATTCTGTATTTCAGCCAAACAGGACAACTTAACTTCTCAGTTCAGAGGTGGGGAGATGGGATATTAAGGAAGGGTAAAAGAGAGTATTTATACAGTAAATAGCATGTCTTAAGTGCTTTTACAAATACAATCTCAATTGATTCTCACAACAGCCAAGGGAGGTGCTATAATTATTCCCATTTTTACAGTTGAAGAAACTGAGACAAAAAGGTTGAGGGAGTTCCCCAGGGTAAGATAGTTAGTAAGTATCTGAGAATATATTTGAAATCAGGTTTTCCTGATTCCAAGCCCAGCACTTCATTTGCTCCATAGCTAGCTGCCTCTCTTCATGCTCTGAACTTTTCCCTTGTTTTTGTTTCCACTATTCCTCAAGACTGGAGGAGTATGCTGAATGCCATGGGCCCACTAAGCCACCTCCATGTAAAATACTTTTATGCAGAATATGCAACTTTTTTCAAGGAGAGTTTAAGTACAATCACCTGAAAGAAGCCTAGTTGAAATCACTGAAGTTCTCTCAGTGCCTTTCCCTAGAAACTACCTGTGACTACCTTGTATGTATTTTTTTAATTTAATTTCCTTTGCATGTTTTGCTTCTGCCCAATACAATATAAGCTCTGAACATAAGAACTGTTTCCTTTTGCCTTCATATATCCTAGCATTAGACAATGAGAAACTGAACTTGGATCCTGGTTGAAGTAGAGACAAAAAGATATATCCTAAAGATGTTGTGAAGGCAGGAATAACAAAATTTTTCAATAAATTGGCCATATGGGATAAGAGAAAGTGAAGAGTCAAGGATGAAACCAAGGCTGCATGTCCAGGTGAATGGGAAGTGGTGGTACCCTTTCACTGACCACCAGTAATATTACTTGGACAGCCCTAGAAAATCTCATCATCAGAAAACACATCACCCTGAGAAGATTGCATAAGCTCTGGTACTCACTTATCACCAATACTCTCACAGTACATTTTGCCTTTCAAATTCAAAGACCAGAGGTAGGGCAAAAAATTCTTTTAGAGTCTCCATTTAAAAAGGACTTCAAAGCCAATAGTGTCTTCATTTCCCTGTACTCCTTTAAACTAAACTCTTATCATGCCCCCATGTTGGGTACCTGCTATCCTACCTCCTCACTTTTAAGCTTCCTTTTGTGTGTTGTCTTAAACTGTAGTCCACTGAATTGTAAACTCCTTGAGATTATGGACTGCCTTTCTTCTTCATATTTGTATCCCCAACATGTGGCATAGTAAATGTTTAATAAATATTTAACTACATAATCTTTGTAATGCACTGCTGTATTCTTTTAGCTGGTATTTTATTAAGGATTTTTGTATACATATTCATTAATGAAACCGGTCTATAATTTTCTTTTTCTATTTTTACTCTTCCTAGTTTAGGTATCATTTACACATCTGTTTCATAAAAGGAGTTTGGACCCCTTCTTTACCTATTTTTCTATATTTAATCTATATTTAATATTGAAATTAGGTAATCATTAAATATTTGATTGAATTCACTTTGTAAATCCATCTGGTCCTGGTACTTTTTTCTTAGCTCCTTTATAACCTGTTCAATTTCTTTTTCTAAAATAGGTATATTTGGATATTTTATTTCCTCTTTTGTTAATCTAGGCAATTTATATTTTTTAAAGTATTCTTTCATTTGACTTAAACTGTTTATTATATGTTAAAAAGGAACAGTTGTAACTTGTATATAACAGATTTGCAGTTTCATGTACAATCATCTTTTTTTCTATTCTACTATGTTACAGAAATGCTTGTTGTATTTCTTAAGTTCAGAACAAAATAAATAAATGTTTAACTCACCGACTTACTATTAGTAATAAGAAGGTTCAAAAGAGAAGAGAATTTGTAAAGAAAGACTGAATTCTGTTTTGGACATGGTGCCAGCTGAAGTGGTGCCATGGAAAAAAAACAAAGTATTTTTCTCCTCCTGGCTATCTGGTTTCATGGCTTTCTAAGGTCCCATTAAGCCTCATTCTCATGCCCCCTGAATTTTGCTACTTTCCCTATGTCATATTTAGTATCAAAATGAAGACAAACTATGAACATCTGGGTAGAGGAGCTAATTAGTGTAGGGTACATATTCTTCTTGGAGAAGTTAATTGACTTGCCCAGGATAACACAGCCTGTATATATCAGAAGTAGGACTTAGACACTGGTCCTGACGTCAGTTCACAATCTACAACAGAAAAAGCCAAAAAGGACTAGAGTTCAGGAATTATCTGATTATGAGATTGCAAGGGTTCTAATTTTAGATATCAGGACTGAAGTGCCCCCAGAAAAGAAAGTGCCATGCCTTATTTAATCTCAACAACAAAAGCAACAAACAATATTTATATAATGCTTACTAATTGATTCTCACAACAGTCCTATAAGGTAGGTGCTATTATGATGCCTGTTTTTTTTTTTAGTTTGGGAAACTGAGGCAGAGATTATGATACAATTAAAGACAACTGAACAACAACTATTGAGACACAGTCTCCTGCTTACCCAGGCTAAGTATTTCACAACTAACACAGACAGTGGAGTTTTGGGATTCCAGACTCTAACCCAGCGGTTCTCAACCTGTGGGTTGTGACCCCTTTTTGGGGGTTAAACAACCCTTTCACAGGGGTCACCTAAGACCATCAGAAAACATGTATTTCTGATGGTCTTAGGAACTGAGACATCGCTCCTCTATCCATCTCCAGGCAGGTCCGCCCACATGCAGATACACCTACATACAAGTATTAAAGGGTCGCAACATTAGAAAGGTTGAGAACCACTGCTCTAGACAAGAAGATAGCTTCAGAAGGGTTAATAATCTTACTTTATTCTAATCTGTTCTTCTCAAAAGGGTTGCTGATAATGGAAGCAACATTCCTACAGCATTCCCTAATCACCCTTCTCACACAGGCTTGTGTGAAGGAGGGTAACTACCCCTTCATCTCATTGGGGGGGGGAGGGCAGGAGGCGGGGTCAATTGAGACAAGTAGAGCATTCCAGCTTGTGCACTCACCTATATCCCCTCAAGCCTCAACAGGGGCCAGTTGAGACAAATACAGATTTCACTCAAGTCTTGATGGGAAACAATCAAGGCACTGAATAGCATTCATTCCAGCTTCTGCATTCAATCCTAAGGGTTCCCCACTCACTGACCAGTGCCCACCTCTTTTATATAGCAACAGACAAAAAAGGCATATGATCAACCACAGCCTCACAATTTTACATTACCTCATCCATATATCTCACTGCATAGTGACAGTGGATATTTACAATTTAAAGAACAAATGTTTACATTATTTATCATTATATAATGCTGCACAAGAGTGGTGGAGATGCTTTCAACCATGTTTGTGAGAACTTATATCTAGCACCTGAGAACAAGATATTGTTATGACTATGGATCCTGGGAACTAAACTTTTAAGAAAGAATAACAAAAATCCACCTTACACACACTAAAATTCAACTTACTTAGACTACATCTAGGTTTCATACTCAAATCCTTACTCTCTCTCACCCTCTGTGGCCAAAGTCTATCAATTTCACCTCTGTAACTTTTTCAAATACACCACCTCTCTCTCTTCTGATAAGACCAATGACTTGGCCCCTGTCATATACACCTAGAATATTGTAATGACCTATTACTTGGTCTGACTGCCACAAGTCTCTCCTGGTAGGCATCCAAGTTGTCTTCCTGAAATGCAGATCTGACCATTTTACTCTTCTCTTCAATAAACTCCAGGGGCTTGTAGCATCTCCAGGATCAAATATAAAAATCTTTTCTTTGGCATTCAAAGCTTTTCATAAACTCCCTCTCCCTAACATATACCTGGCTTTCTTCACATCCCAGCTAAAATCCTACTTTCTTAGTTTTTCTAATATCTTTTAATTCTTGTGCCGTCCCTCTGTTAATTATTTCCAATTATCTTACACATAGCTTATTTAAGCACATCACTTGCAAGTTGTCTCCCTCATTAGATTGTGAGTCCTTCAAGGATAGGGGCTGTTTTTCGCACATAGTAGCTGCTTAATAAATACTTGACTAATCATAGATATATACCACCATGCCAAGACAAAATAATTAATCAAGCTCTGTTCATTATACTACAAGGTAATATGACATCTATTGGTGGTAACAGGTATGGACATAACATTGCTTTCTGTCATTTTCAGTTATGTCCAAGTCTTTGGGACACCATTTAGGGTTCTCTTTGCAAAGACACTAGAGTGGTTTGCCATTTCCTTCTTCAACTCATTTTATACATGAGAAAACTGAGGCAAGTATGGATTTAATGACTTGTTCAGGACCACACAGATAACAGTTTCTGAGGGTAGATTTAAATTCATGAAGACAAGTCTTCCTGATTTGAGGTCCATATATAAGTCATTGAAAGCATTCCACTTTAAAGAAGATAGCCAAATACCCTTAAATTTGCACTTCCAAACTACTTTATAATACAAATTATGTGTTTTCCATAATATTTAGGATTTTGAATCTCTCATTTCTAAACATTTGCTAAATCTTTTAGTCTGCTGCAATACTACAAATACTATGAGAAATTAAGTTGTCCATTGACCCAGCTGTGGCACAGAGACTTGCAGGAAAAATTACATAATCAGTCCAAAAGGCTGATACATGAGGGATTCCTCATTCTGGTTTTTAAGCCATCACTCTAAACATTCAACCAGGAGAGAATGATTCTATGAAAGTTAATGTTTAAAATGAGATTCAATGGGTCACTCTTTAAGTTTTGACTATCAAGAATAAACTTAACTGGGTGGCTAGATGGCACAATGAATAGAGCACTGAAGTCAGGAAGACCTCAGTTCAAATTTGGCTTCAAACACTTAACACTTACTAGCCATGTGACCCTGGGTAAGTCACTTAACCCCAATTGCCCTGCCTTCCCCCCTCCAAAAAGCCAAAAAAAAAAGAATAAGTTTAACTCGTACTGTGGGATATACATATGTAAGATCCTAAAACTGAAAAAGTTCTATTTTCTACATAATATTTTTAGTTTTATGATTGAAAGGACTTAAGAAGAATAGTTTTATTCATATAACAGTCTATGATGTTAAAGATGACATTTTAATTTCCATTTACAGATCTTAACACCTAACAACAAATACAGCCCCACAAAACTGATGTTAAGTGAGCCCAAGAAAAATGGTCACAATATTACTTATAAGAAGGATCAAGATGCTGACAGATATTATTATAAGGTTTTCTGCAATGTCATAAGGTTCTCTGATATAAGGGTTAGAAAATTTTTAAGTCTTAATTTACCTAACTTCTGGCTTCAATATAACATTTTCTTCCAGGATAAGCCATAAGCCAATGAAGCTAAAAATTTACATTCTGATTAAGGCTAAAAGCAGATTTACCTGTTTTATGTGTAATAGCATTGAGTTCTAGAGCTATTCAAAGTGTCCAAAGAAAAGCAACAAAAATAATTTACTTAAATTGAGAGAGAGGCTTGTTAGGAAGTCGTAGAAATTTAGGATGGATTAGTTTCAAGGTGAGAAATCTGGAAATGGGCTTCATACAAACTAGTAAGAGATTGTTCTCACTTCCACTAAAAGCACAAAAGAAGTTCAAACTACAAAAGTATAAATATTTAAGTTAGACATTAGGAAAAAAGTAGAATGGAAAATATTGGAGCCAATTTTCCTTTGTTCTCTGTTCAAAAAGCCTTTATGAACAACTAAGAAAGAAATTATAAATACAAAAAAGGTTTCATAAACTATAGCTTGACACATTTTAAATAATAAGATTTTTCTTTCCAAAACTGTAGTGAAATACTTTTTTCAAAGAATTATCTAGAAGCAGGAAGCCTGAAAAGCTTTGAGATCTCATTAGTATAATTAAATCTGTGGCTTCAAGGAGCGTGACACATATTAGCAGAGGGCTAATAAACAACAGAAGCAATCAGATAAGCCTTGTAAATATACAGAAAGAACAAATTATGACACCTTAAAAGAAGGAGGCTCAGAAAGCATCTAGTTCCAGGACCCACTTGAAGTAGGAATGCAGTCTACAATAGCCAAACAAGTGCTAACCTGCCTCTTCTTGCATACTTTCAGGGACAACAAGCTTACTATATCTGAAGAAAAGTCCATTCAACTGTTTTTGTTCATCTCTAGGTTCCTGATACAGAAAGAATCTTTTTTTTTTCCCAGTCTAACCTACTCATTTTATAGATGATGAAAGTGAGGCTCAGATTTTTGAAGTTACTTTCCTAATGTCACACAAGTACTAAGTAGCAGAGGCATGGTTCAAATCCAGTACTTCTAAACGAAAATCCAGTGTTCCTTTCCACTATAGCCTCTAAAGTGCTTTCTTATGTTGAACCAAAAACCTACCCCCCTGTAATTTTTCCCAGTGTTCCCAGTTGTGCTCTCCAGGGATACACAGAACAACTACAATTCTTCTTCCATAGGATATTCTTTCAAATACTTTAAAACAGCTATACTGTCTTCCATAAAAATTTTTTCTTGTTCAGAGTAAACATCTCCAGTTCATTTAACCAGAAAGTTCTGAGTAAAGGCTTCAAACCAACTGTGGGAAGTTAGCAGAGTGAAAATAAGATCCTCTCTAGGAGAAGCAACTGCAAACCAAAAAACAAATGGCATGTGTGCATTGTGTGGGAAGGTCTTTTGGTCACTGCACAAATCATTACCACTATCAAAAGAGTAAATTTCTGGAATAGAGAACAGCTGTGTGTATTCAGTCTCTGTAACACAGGAGTAGTACGCAGTTGGCTTTCCCTTTATGCTGCATGCATTTCCAGGTCCCTGATGCCCCCTTTAACCCTCAGGGGTCATGGGCAAAACCAAAAGTTGTTGGTACCCATGTCCAAAACAAAACTAAGAGGAAAACAGTATTAATACCTCATATTCACTTAACACTTTTAAGTTTACAAAAGAATTTTTCACACACCAAATTGCAGAGATTATAATTCAAGTACTATTACAGCAGTTTTGCAGATGAGGAAAATAAGGCTTGGAGTAGTGGTTTTGACATGGTCACAAAGTTAGTGTGAGAGCTGACACCTGAAAGCAGGTGTAATGGTAATTAATTTGTTTGATCAGATGTTAAGTAGATCCTAGTAACCTAGTGTTAAGTATAGAACTCTGTCCATTGGTGAAAAGGTGTGAATTCCCCTGTGACTTGGAAGAATGCTATTGGCTGAGACACTCCCCTGAACCATGTTGACTTGGGAGAAGGCCAGTGTTTATAAGCAGGAGAATTTCAGAGACAGGACAGATCTTGGATTTGGTTTCTGAGTGGCTGACTGAAGATATGAACAGGATGGGACTTTGTTTGTTGGTGGCCTGGCTGATCTTTGAGTTCCAGGCAAGAGAAGTCCTGAAGGGTTTGAGGTGTGCTGAACCTTGTGAACTTCAGTGTGTGCCAGGGATTGCCTTGAGGACTGGACAAGGACCTGGGAGCTGTTCATCCCCG
>CM053594.1:66895754-66926460 GCA_028646575.1 Pseudocheirus occidentalis | reverse complement strand
GTAGGAGAAAGCAGATTGGGGGACGAGACATACAGTGGGATGGCTGTTTTGAGGTGGTGGGTAAGGGAAAGACAGAGGAGAAAATCTGTAACTCAAAATCATGTGGAAATGAATGATATAATCTAAAAATAAACAAAAGTTAATAAGAAGTTAGAGCAGGAGGGGAAGAGCCAAGATGGTGGAGTAAAAGCAGGAATTTGCTTCAGCTCCTCTACAACCACCTCCAATACCTGCAAAATATGACTCTAAACAAATTTTAGAGCTACAGAACGCACTAAGTAACAGAGAAAAACTATTCTCCTGCTAGAGGTAACCTGACAGGCCAATGGGAAGGGTCTATCCCACCAGGCTGGGGGCTGAACAGTCCTGCATGAGCTGCAGGGGCGAGACCTGGGATGCCCCAACAAACAGCACAGATCAGCAGGAGCAGACTTCAGGAGAATGAATCACCAGCGGCTATGGAGGTTTCCAAGGCTTGTCAACCCATAAACACCAGAAAGAAAGTAAAAGGTCAATAGGGAACTCTGTTGGAACTGATTGATAGAAGAGCAAGGTCCAGCCCCTACCCCTAGGTCAAAAGTTAGAGGAAGCCCAGCAGCTGCAACTCCTGCCACTTGGCTACCTTTGGAGCTCCTGACCAAGCAACCATTCAGAGGGTAAAATCTCTTGCTTTGACCTGGCTGGATCTGGGTTGCAGTCTTAGGCAGGGGTCTTGGGATATTTGGCCAACGTTCCAGAGCTTGTGGTAGCTGTAGAGAGGGTGACCTCCTCATAACTCTGACAATATTTGCAAAAACCCCAGCAATTTGGGACACAGCTCTCTCTACTCTGGAAGAAGAGTTCTACCATGACAAAGAAGTCAAAAGTGAAGTAATTGCTTGGGAAGATGAACAAGCAGATGAAGAACAATCAGACCATACAATCCTTTTTTGGGGACAAAAAGGATCAAAATATGGAATAAGAAGAAGACAACCAAGTCAAAACTCTGGAATCAAAAGCTTCCAAGAAAAATATGAATTGGTTACAGGCCATGGAGGAGCTCAAGAAGGATTTTGAAAATCAAAGAAGAGAAGTGGAGGAAAAATTGGGAAGAGAAATGAGAATGATGTAAGAAAATCACAAAAAGTGAATCAACAACCTGACTGAAGGAAATAACACCTTAAAAAACAGACTAACTCAAATGGCAAAACAGACCCAAAAAGCCAGTCGGGAGAAGAATGCCTTAAAAAGCAAAATTGACCAGATGAAAAAGGAAATTTCAAAAACTCACCAAAGAGGATAATTCCTTCAAAATTAGATCGGACCACTTTCTCTCTCTCTCTCTCTCTCTCTCTCTCTCTCTCTCTCTCTCTCTCTCTCACACACACACACACACACACACACACACACAAATAGCCCTATGACCCTGGGCAAGTCACTTAATACCAACTGCCCTACTTCTCCCCTCCAAAAAAGAAAAAGCAAGAAAAGAAAAAAAGATATTATAAAGAAATGAAAATTTTGTGAACGCATCGGCTATGTGAGGTGAACAAGAGTGAGTTATCAAGGAAAACACTGAAGTTGTAAGCCTGGGTGACAGAAAGAATGAGGATGTACTCAATAATAATAGGGAAGATTAGAAGAAGGGAAGATCAGGGGAAAGATCAGAGTTCTTTTTTGTTCATTTTGAGTATGATGTGACTATGGGACATCAAGTTTCAAATGTTGGTTAGGCAATTAGAGATGTGTGATTGCAGCACAAAAGAAAGGATGAGGCTACATTTGTAGAACAAGGAATTATCTGCATAAGGCTAATAAACACCCGTGGTAGCTGATTAGATTACCAAGTGATATAAAGGGAGGGGGCCCACAAGGATACAGACTTGAGGGGGACATCAATAGGTAGTGGACATGGTATGATATGAATAAAGATTCTACAAAAGAGACTGAGGAGTAGCTGGAAAGATACAAGAAGAACCAGGAGAGATCACTGTCATGAAAGGTTTAGTGAGGAGAGATTATCCAGAAGAAAGTGATTATCAAATGCTGCAGACAAGTCAAGATGGAACAAGACAGGAGAAAAAAGTCCATTAGATTTTATTATTAAGAGAACAATGGTGACTTCAGAGAAGGTCAGTTCAGTTAAATGATGAGATCAGAAGTCAGAGAGTAGAACAGAGCGAGAGAAGAGGACGTGGAGGCACCAGGTGTAAACAATTTCCTCAAAGAGTTTAGCTATGAAAGTAAGGAGAGAGATTGGATCATAGCTGGCAGCAAAGGTATAAGACATCATTGAAGGTTTCTGTACAAAGGAATGGTATTACCAGATATGTCCACATGCCAGATTAATCTGGAAGTAATATGAAGTTCTGATTAAGAGATAAAAAAGACCGAAAGTGGAAAAAAAACAATTTGGACAGTATGATAATAATTTAGCATTAATGAAGAACATATGATAAAGTGTCAGCAACAGAAATAGAAAAGAGATGAATAGAAGTTATATACACACATGTAATCATATGGAAGCAAGAAAGTAGTAAAAAAATGACAAAAAGAATCTGAGAACAAAACACATCGTGACAGCATCACTATAAAATATCAATAGAGTCAACATTAAGAACTAACAAAGGGGCGGCTGGGTGGCGCAGTGAGTAGAGCACCAGCCCTGCAGTCAGGAAGATGCGAGTTCAAAGCCGGCCTCAGACACCTGACACAAAAACTAGCCGTGTGACTTTGGGCAAGTCACTTAATTAACCCCAACTGCCCTCAAAAAAATAAGTAAATACATAAAAAAGAACTAACAAAACTTGTCAACTACAACAGTGAATATTAGGGCCGTAGAGGACATATCCCACCTGTTAAATGATTCATTGTTTTTCAGGCAATATACTTTACAAGGAATTTGTTTGGATTTGGAACATGGAAGTTGTTTAAAAATAAAGTGTATGAATACATTTAAAAATTAAAAAAAAAACAAGATAATTGATTTTTAGTTAGAAGGGGATTAAAAAAAAAAAACAGGGGCAGCTAGGAAGCACAGAGAATAGAGCACCAGCTCTGGAATCAGGAGGACCTGAGTTCAAATCCGACCTCAGACACTTAACACTAAAACTAGATGTGTGACCTTGGGCAAGTCACTTAACCCCAATTGCCCTACCTTCCCCCCCTCAAAAAAGAAAAGAAAACCAACTACCATGTAGTCCATTATCTTCATTTTACAGATGAATATACTGAGGATCAGGAGTTTAAATGGCTTGTACAATATGACTCGGTAAGCAGACAGATGATCTGGAATTTCAATCTACATCCAATAACTCCACAACCATCATTCTTAGTTCTACATCACACAAAACTGGGAACCTCATTGAAGAGTAATGTAAATGATAAAAATAGAGTAACTAGGAAAAACGGGCCTCAGGGCAATTTTCAGGGATCTCTTCTTTTTCTCCATAACAAGAGTTCTTAACCTGGGGTCTAGGAACTTTTTAAAAAATATGTTTTGATAACTACATTTTAAGATAACTGATTTTATAAATCTACATACTTATTTTTTGTATGTAAAAACATCACTTTGAAAAGGAATCAATTGGCTTCATCAGACTGACAAAGAGACCAGTGACACAAAAGAAGTTAGGAGTTACTACTCTACACTCTCAACTAGTGTTCTCATCAGGTTCCATGGGTTCAAGGATCATTTCTTTGCAGATTATCCCAAGACTTAGAAAGCTATCCCCAATTTCTCTCCTCAACTCTAGTCTTACATCACCAGCTCCCTGCTGTACATTTTGAACTAGAACTGCTTAAGGTATCTGTAACCCAACACGTCCAAAACAGAATTCATGATACTTTCCCCCAAACCCTTTCCTTTCTGAACTTCCTTAATATTACCAAAGGTACCACTATCCTTCCAGTTACCTGATTCCCAACCTCAGTGTGATCCTTAATTCCTTTTGCTTAAGCTACATATCCCAATCTAGATACAAATCTCATAATTTCTTTCTCTAAAATATTTCTCTCCACTCATGTATCCACCACCTTAGACCAGGCCCTTCTTAACTTCACCTAGGTTATTTAAAAAGGCTACAATAGCTTTTCACTTGGTCCTGGGGTCTCAGGTCTCTCATCAGTTCTGACTAATCTTCATTTAGCTGCCAAAGCAGTTTTCCTAAAGTGTAGACAAAGCTTAGCAATATCCATATTCAATAAACTGTATTATAAATACAGGATCAAACATAAAAATTCTCTGTTGGCAGACTGCTTCCTACCTCTCCAATGTTCTTATATTCTCTCACCTTTCCATGTACTCTACAATACAGCAATAATTGTTGTTTCTTACACATGACACTCCATCTCCCATGCTACTTTGTATTCTTACCTATTCACACCTAGAATTCTCTTCTACTTAAGCTTTGGCTTTTAGAATTCTCAGCCTCCTAGAAGACTGAGCCTAAGTGCTACCTCTTCTAGGAGACTTTCTCAATTCTCTCCATCCCCCCCACCACCCAGCTGCAGAATACCCCTAGCTATCCTGTCTCACTACTATATGCACTGATGTTGTCTCTCTGATTAGAATATAAGCTACACCTAAGGACAGGAGCTGTTTTTCCTTTTCTTTGTATCCCTATCGCTTAATACATTTCCTGAGTCATAGCAAGTATATTGATTCCTTACTGACTGGTTATGTACTATGTACCCTAGCTAAAAAGAAACTTTTATTTGCCAATCTTGCCCTGTCCTCTCCTCTCTCCATATATATATATGCACATTATTAACCTTTTCTAGACATCATCCTACCTTTTTCTGCCTGCGTTCCTCCATTCTTATTCCTGGAATGCACTTATCTCCATCACCCTCATCTCCACTATTGAAAAATTTCCCATTCTCGTGGCCCAGTTCAGGTGGATACCTAATTAATGATCCATTAAGCCTAAAAGTAACCTCTCCCTTCTCAAGGTTGTCAAGGAACTCTGGAGATATTCAGCGTACTCATCATAATGTATTTTCTTATACTTAGTTGTGGGTATGTTCTGTCCCACCAATTAGATAAAATTCTAAGAGTCTAGTACAAGAGGTTAACAAACTGTGGTCCATGGGCCAATTTTGGTCCACCATCTGTTTTTGTATGGCCTGCAAGCCAAGAATAGTTTCTGTATTTTTAAATGAGTTCTTTAAAAAAAAATCATGACATGAAAATTTTATAAAATTCAAAATTTAGTGTCAATAAATACAAGTTTTGGTGTTTTTCTGGAACTCAGCGATGTTCTTTGGTTTACATTTTGTCTGTGAATATTTTTGTGCTACAAATGAGATTACATGGCTCTTACTTCCCACAGCTGCATGCTATACCACAAATCATAGTGACAAATCATAGTGACAGTCGTAACAGAATTTCCAGTGCAACATATGTTGCTATACCTTGATGTTTTTTTTAATTACCAGTAGAAACCCATCATATCAAAACACAAAAAGTAGACTTCAAATGCTGCACTACTAAGGCACAGTAGAAGGCGAATAATTTTATTATTAAATTAGATGGTAAAGAATTGTGTTTATTATGCTATGATCCTATACCTGTGCTAAAAGAATATAAAATATTACCATTACCAAACTAAGCACATTAATCACAATATTCCCAACTCACAATAAAGCTACAATCCAAAAAAAGGGGGAAATTTTAAAAGACGATTTCATTACAATAGAAATTGTTGACAAAATAAAAAGATGGAAATGAGACTACAACCAAATTTAGTTTCTGACAGAGTAATTTGCTAATCAAGCACAGAAAGCTATTTACCAATGCCTAGTTAATTAAATCACATTTGATTACAGAAGTCTAAAAAACGTGTCCAGAGAAAATAAACTTAAGACTGTTAGCCTTTTGGATCAATTACAATCATATGCTCATTGCTAGATATCAGTAACTTGCAGTACCTTTTTCTGTAGGAAGACATTTTCAAAGATTAAATAAATAAAATTTCATTATAGATCATCATTAACGTGATGATCTGTAATCAGTTCTAATTATAGGGAAGACTAACTCTGAACACCAATTAAATAAAATATTATCTCTCCCCAAATAATATTCCATTCCTCTCATTAGCAATTCCATATTTCAAAAAGTTTTATTCACTTATAGTTGTATTTTTGAAATTCATCAATAGAAATTTGTGGAAATATGCTTTCCCTTTTGTTATACATGTACTTAGACAATATTCTCACTTTTGTGTCTTCACCTGTACGACCAAAAATATTTACTATTTGACCTTTTACAGAAAAAAAATTTTATAGAAAAAAAATTGCTAACATTGTTACATTAGGATAAGACATAAAATAGATAACTATGACATATAACATTACAAAAGTATATGCCATATTGATCTTTATGTACTCCAATGTGCAGAACAAGCCCTTATATAGTGAAGACACTTAACAAATGTTTAACTAGATTAAAATAATTATTTAAGAAAAATAATAAATTAATAAGCATTTGGAATATAAAAATAGTAAAATATAAAGTATTTGTGATAAATAGAGTAAGTAATATTCAATTTATTTTGCTGGTAATAAGCGTAAAAAGAACTGAAAACATTTCAATGCTTATTAAGTACATACTATGCGCAAGAAACTGTGCTAAGCATTGAGGATTCAAAGCAAGTCAAAAATACAGCCTCTGCCACAAGGAGCTCATATTCTAATGCAAACAAGTAAGTAGGGAAGAGCCTATATAAAGGCATAGAGCCCGAAGAGTGAATGTCCTGTACAAAATATAGCCAGTAGTATGTCTAATGTGACAGCTGCCTAGAGAGACAGGCTGCAGTCAGACTGAGCTGGGCTTTAAATACCAAAAGAAGGAGCGTTAGTTTTCATCCTGGGGGCAACAAACAGAAAAAATGAAATTACATGTATAGTACAGTAGACAAAAGTGCTGGACTTGGAGGCAAAGGCAAGTCACTTAACATCTTGAAGAGAATTATACAAAACAAGGGGTGTAATGAAATGAAACCTAATACCCTTACCAGCTCTATAGCTGTGATCCTATATATTTAAAGAATGTATTTCATTGCAGTGTACTAAACTGCCTCCATTTATACTGTCTAAATCCCTGTCCATGTCAATCTAAGCTTGATCTCATCTCCTTTTGCTCTGCAACTAATTCTTCTTCCAAGGAAACAACATATTATTTTCCATTTATTTGGCCAATGATATCTATTACCTCAAATCCAGAATCCTTCACAACCCTTTCCAAAATGAATTGTTTAAGATTAAGCCACCTAACTTGCCCAGGTATAATACTTTAAACAACCAAGCAACTGGTACATTCCAAAGGAAATGAATCTGAGAAAATCCACCACCAATGACAAAGGTCATTTGTTCACTGCATTTGATCCAGGCCTGGGATGAAAAGCTCTTTAAGGGCAGGTACCACAGATTTTATAAAATCAATTTAATATCATAGTAAAGAGAGTTATTGTTAATCACTTTGTATACTTACATCATGGAAACAGACATTGACCAGCTCTGGATACAGCAAGCAATTTTTGGCCAACAAAAATGAGATTACATATTTATTATCTTTCTTCCTCAAACAAAAAATCTTCTAGTGAGTGCCAAATAACATGGAAGCCCGAGGAAGTTTGAAATTATAAATTTGCATAGGATGTCTGAATTCTGCACAGAAAAAAAATTATTTGTAGGAAAACATTCTTATAACTGATATCAGTAAAAATTAGATGTCTTAACCCCCCCCCAAATATTCTCAGCTATTTTCAATCAATTTTTCATGGCATACTTTCAAGAGTCTTCATGGCTAAGCTTCTCTGGACAAACTTTAGTGTTTATCAATGTCCCTTCTGAATTCAGAACTAAATACAATATTATTTGATTAGAGGAGAGTGCTCTAGATCTGTGACTCAAATTGGTCTAGTAAAGTACTAGTGAGGAAAAGCAATGCAAAATACAAAATGGAAAAAAAAAAAAAAACGTAGACCAGAACCTGTTTTTCAAATTACAAACTTACATACACTATGACCAGGTGGGATTTCTACCAGGAATGGAGGGCTGGTTCAATACTGGTAAAACTATCAACATAATGGACATAAATCAACATAAATGACAAAAACCACACACACAATTATCTTAATAGATGCAAAAAAAGCTTTTTAACAAAATACAGTATTCCTACTGAAAACACTAGAAAGCATAGGAATTAAGTGGGGCTTTCCTTAGTTAAAGGTAAGCATGCTCATCATCATCATCATCATTATTCAAAAGTGTAGGGGGAAGCTAAGTAGCACAGTGAATAGAGCACAGGTTCCTGGAGTCAGGAGGACCCGAGTTCAAATCTAACTTCAGACACTTAACACTTACTGCTGTGAAACCTTGGGCAAGTCACTTAACTCCAATTGCCCTGCCTTCCCCTCTCCAAAAACAAGCAAAAAAAATTATACTAAAAATTCTATAGCAATAAAACAAGAAAAAAACATCTGAAGGAATCTGAACAGGCAACAAGGAAACAAACCTATCACTTTGCTTACAATATGATGATATACTTAGAGAATCCTAGAGAATCAACTAAATAACTAACGGAGACAATGAAAAACTTTAGCAAAGTTCCAGGTTACAAAATAAGCCCACAAAAGTCATCAGTATTTCTATGTATTACCAAGAAAATGCAGCACCAAGATATAGAAAGAGAAATTCTATTTAAAATAATTCTAGAAAACATGAAGTACCTGGGAGTCTACCTGCCAAGAGAAGACCAGAAACTGTATAAACACAATTACAAAACACTTTTCATACAAATAAAGTCAGATCTAAACAACCGGAAAAGTATTAATTGCTCATGGGTAGGCTTAGATAATATAATAAAAATGGTAATTCTACTTAAATTAATTTACTTATTCAGGGTCATACCAATAAAAGCACTAAGAAATTATTTTATAGAGCTAGAAAAGATAGTAACAAAATCCATTTGGAAGAACAAAAATTCAAGAATATCAAGGGAATCAAGAAAAAAAAGAAGTTAAGGAAGGTGATCTAGATATACCAAATTTCAAACCTTATTATAAAGCAGTAACCATCAAACAATTTGGTATTGGCTAAGAAATAGAGGGGTGAATCAGCAGAACAGACTGGCTAAACAAGTCATAGTAGTAAATGAACAAAGTAATCTACTGTTTGACAAACCCAAAGATCTGAGTTTGGGGGACAAGAAATATTTGACAAAAACTGCTGGGAAAAGTGGAAAGGCAGTTTTGGCAGAAATTAGGTAGAGACCAACATATACCATATAACGATATAAAGTGAAAATGGGTCCATGATTTAGACATAAAGAATGATACTATAAGCAAATTAAGTGCACATGGAATAGCTGACCTTTCAGATCTATGGAAAAGGGATGGCGTTATAACCAAACAATAGAGAATATATGGGATGTAAAATGGGTAATTTTGAGTACATTAAATTTAAAAGATTTTTCACAAACAAAACCAAAGCAGCCAAGATTAAAAAGAAAACAGAAAATTGGGGGAAATTTTTACAGGAAGTTTCTCTGATATAGTTCTTATTTCTCAAATATATAAAGAACTGAGTCAAATTTATAATACAAGTCATTTCCCAATCAATAAATTGTTAAAGGACATGAACAGGAAGTTTACAGACAAAAAAATCAAAGCTATCTATTCTACATGAAAAAAATGCTCACTATTAATTGGAAAAAGGCAAACTAAAACAACTCTGAGGTATATCACACCTATAAGGTTAGTTAATATGACAGAAAAGTAAAATGACAAACATTGGAGAAGATGGAGGAAAACTGGGACACTAATATATTGTTGGTGGAGTTGTGAACTTATATAACCATTCTGGAGAGCATTTGCAAGTATGCCCAAAGAGCCATAAAACTATGAATACCCTTTTTTGAACTAGCTATAGTACTACTAGGTCTATATGCCAAAGAGGTTTTTTTTAAAAGCAACCTTAAAAAAGTATTTATTGCAACTCTTTCTTTGTGGTGGCAATGAAATGGAAATTGAGATGATGCCCTTCAATCAGGGAATGGCTTAAGTTATGGTATGTGATTGTGATGGAATACTATTGTGCCATAAGAAATGATGAGTAGGATGCTTTCAGAAAAACCGGGAAAGATTTACATAAATTGATGCAAAGTGAAGTGAGAAGAACTAGGAGAACACTGTATAAAATAATAGCAATACTGTATGATGATCAACTGCAAATGACTTAGCTATTGTCAGCAAGACAATGATCTAAGACAATTATGAAGGACTATGATGAAAAATGCTATCTCACCTTCAGAGAAAGAACTGATAAATTCTGAATGGAGACTGAAGCATATTTTTTTAAACAGTATTTTCTTGGAGTTTTATGGTTTGTGTTTTCTTTCACAACCCAACTAATATGGAAATGTGTTTTGTAAAACTGCACATGTATAACAAATGCCTAATTGCTTGGCTTCTCAATGAGTGGAAGGAAGGCAGGAGAAAATTTGCAAATCACAATTTTAAAAATGAATGTTAAAAAATTTTACATGCAATTGAAAAATAAAATACTTTTTTTTCCCCGAGGGGGGAAGGCAGAGTAATTGGGGTTAAGTGACTTGCCCAAGATCACATGGCTAGTAAGTGTTAAGTGCCTGAGGTCGAATTTGAACTCAGGTCTTCCTGACTCCAGGGCCAGCGCTCTATTCACTGCACCACCTAATGGCCCCAATAAAATACAATTTAAAAATTATAAGTTTAGAGAGTTGCCTGGGGCCCTAAGGGGTTAAGTGATACACCCAGGCTCATCAAGCCAATATATGTCAGGAATGGGAGAAAGTACAGCAGGAATACTTCCTCCCTCATTTGGACACCAGACTTCTATTAATAAAGTTGAGATCATGTTTGCTTTTTTTGCCTATACTGTTGTACCTCCAGTTTATATTACATTGAATCCAACTAAAACCCTGACAGGCCTGTAAATCTCTTTTTAATTCAAGTACAGGACTTGACATTTCTAACAATTAAAATTCAAGGCATCGGATCCAGTACAATGTTACAGTCCTATGAAATATTTTTGATCCTGCAGATCCAACATATAAATAGATATACTGTGCATTCCTTCATCCAAAGCAGTGATAAAAATTTTTAAAGAAAATAAGGTTAAAGAGCAAAGATTTTTATACATCATTAAGTTTTCTCCATTCTGAACATTATTCATTAAGTTCTACTTATTAGGTTCTATTATTAAACTAGACTTTAAAAAATTATTGTGAACTAAGAAATCAACCAACAGAAACATTTCCATACGTAAAGGCCAGAAAATGTGAACCATAAATGAAACCGCAAAGATACTACATTCAGTCTTGCACAGTATTTATAGACAAAGTATACAAAACAAGTCAAAACACACCCACCAGAAGTCATTAAAACTGACATGGACGATACTAACACAGTCCAGCTTGTCCTCCTCTAAACCACACTCTGGTGTTTTCTCTGTATGTTTTAAATGTTCTAGTGATGCTCTTTTCTTTTTCCACTTCACTTTTTTTTCCCCAATCACTATCATCAATTCCCATGGTTCCTGCCAATCCATCCCTCCAATCAAAAGTTCTCCATTGTAACCAAATTGTAGTCAAGTAAAACAAATCTGTGTTGTTCTTGTCATGAGTAGAACTGAAAGATGTCTCCTGTATAAAGTGAGTTCTTTTTCCCCTTTCTTACTGATGTATATAGAGCTGAGAAATATATATCAGAGGAAAAATACATTAAAATCATTCTTGATGCCTCAATTTGTGCTTACAGTCTACTAAAACCCCTAGGTCTTTTTCATGGTATCTAGCCCTATCTCCTCCATCCTAGATATTTACAACTGTTGGACTGACTGAACCCAAATTTAGTACATTACTGCTATTAAAAATTTCATTCTGTTAAGATTAAATATTCATGATGTTTCCTCAAAAAGGTAGAAATTATGTGTTACCATTAGTGTTCTGAAGCTGTATATGGTCATTAAAATGACCAAACAAAATGATTAAATTTATTGTCTTTCAAAGTTATTTCTACTTACAAGGTTACCATTACTACATCAACTGTTCTCTAGAGGTTTGGCTCACTTCACTCTGCAGGATTTCATACAATTCTACTCCAGCCTTAAATTCATTCATATATATGGAATAATAAAGCATGTTGGATTAGGAATCAAGAAATAAGAATTTATATCTCAGTTCTGCCAATAACAAGCTATATAAACTGAGGCAAATCATTTTGGTTTCCTCACACAGAAATTAGACTAGAAGTCTCTCAAAATGCATTATGTAGAATCCTATAATGGAATGAATTATCTTTCTGATAACTGGGGCAGTGGTTAAAACTAGACATTACTACTTTCCCTAACCACTTCCAAGTACAACTGTGATGTTATTTATCATTTGGAATAAAGCAATTATATTTTTTGAAAGAGTACTAACATTTCTCATTTTCTTTCCAGAATTTTATGGATATATAGTTTTCATGTTGATATTTAATTCTATTTTTCCATATTCACTGGATTTGGAGTCAAAAGATTTGAGCTGACATCTGAGCTTCCCACTTACCAGCCATGAGACTCTAACTGAACCACTGAACTTCCCTAAGCCTCACTTTCCAGTTTATCTCTTTAATTTGAGAAGACTCTTGCTCAAGGAAAAGGTGGATCAGAGGCTGTTTGACGCCCCTTCCAGCTCAGAGATTCTGGGATTTTAAGTTACAATAGAATTCTGTCCACTTATGGCTCTACTATACCCCAACTCACCTATCTAGCTCCATCTTGTCCAGGGATATGAAAGACTGTCAAATTCCTTGATAAAACCCAAGCATACTATAGATATACAGCAGTCCAAACTATTTATCTTAATCAACATTAACTGAAACATCACCTAGAACAAGGGAGCTTATAATTGAAGTTGTAGTCAAAACACGTGTGCCCTGGTCAGAACACATCTGAAATACCATACTCCATTTTGGCCACCATATTTTAAGGAAGTTATCAATAAGCTGAATAATGTTGGGAAAACAGTGAACAAGACGATAAAGGAATATTCTACATGAGGGTCAGCTGAAGGAATTAAGGATGTTTTTTAACATGGAGAAGAAAAGACTTAAAGTCAATAGAGAATTACAGAATGTAGAATAGGAAGGGAAGTTAAAGATGATCCAATTCAACTCCATTTTTACAGAAGAAGAAAACAAGGAGCAGAAAAATACCAAAAGTCATTAAGGTAAAAAAGTAGCTGAGCAGGGATCAAAACCCAGATCCTCTACTTCCCAATCCAGTATTCTTTCCACATCACAATGCCTCTAAAAAATAGCTGAACTAAATATTTTAAGGACTGTCAATCATGTTGAAGAAAAATTCAATTTATTTTGTTTGGTTTCAGAGGGCAGAGCTAAGGGCATGACGTAGAAGGTGCAAAGGAACACCAGTTAAATATTAGAAACAAACAAAAAAAAACCCACCCTAAACAATTAGAACTATCAGAAAAGTGGAACTGATTGCCAAGAGAGGTGATAAAATTTTCCCATCACAGAGTAGCTCTTCAAGCAAGGCTTTAAAAACCATCTATAAGGAATATTATAAAGATACAAGCCAGACCTCAAGGCAGTGTTGCATGGTGGATAGTACTGAACTTGGGGAGTCAGAAAGGCGTGCAAATCTTGCCTCAGACAATTACTTTCTGGGCAAGTTGTGATGTTAACCTTTCTGAAATGAAATTTCCCAATCTGTAAAAGGAGGGAGTTGGAAATGATGAACACTAAAGTCCCTTCCAGCTCTGAAACTATGAACCTATGATTTAGTTAATGGCTGAGGTATCTTCAATTCTGAGATTCAATATTTGCATGATTCATCAGTTTAATAACCATGTCAAAAAAAAAGGGGGAAAGGAACTGGAATTGTCATTTCTGACTAATGTAGCCTCCTAGTGATCATCCTATCTCTTCTTAACTGTTCCAAAACCATCTGTTTAATCATCTGTTCTACAATTTTACTAGAGACTTATGTTAAAAGTTTTCAGAAAATTCTCTGTTCTGCTGCCTCTGTTCCTTAATAGAGCCTCAATACTTACACATTTACAAATTCTTTTAATATACTTAATCCAGCCTTACATTCAATGAAGACAGGTATGCTTTCTCTTACTATCCCTTCCTTTTTTTTACTTTCACTTTCCTCTTAAAAAAATTTTTAATTAACCCTTTTCAAAGTAAAGATTGTCTCCTTGACAGAAAAAATAGCAACAATAACATTGACTCTCAATATTTTAAGTGATCATATACAAAAAATAAAAATTGACTTCTAAGTAGTTTACTGAAGCTCCATAGTCTCTATTTTATTACAATATTGATTTCCACCAGAAATATTAAAATAGAAGAACTATTAAAAATGAAATAATTTACTTGATCCCATACTCTGAAAATTTTCTAGAGTTACTAGGTTCAGATTTCTACCTCTCCTTACCTGGCACTTGATCCAGAACTCCTAGGATCCTGTATGTCAGAATTATGACTCCGGCAATCGTAATCCTGAGTCTGGGACATTGCAGTCTGTTGCCACAGCAATCAGTGGGATTTCACTGACTCATCCTTAGGTCTCCACCATCAAATAGGAGGGTGATGAGCTACAATAAAAGAAAAAATATCTTTAAACAAATATTCAGATCTCTGGCGCTAAAAAACAAAGCAAAAACTAAGAACTTCAATTATGGGGGAGGAGGGAGAAATCATTTTTATTTTGTACTTTAGGAAGCAAACGGTAGCTTACTTTTCATTCAGTTAACAAAGAACACCTAATCTGAGCAAGTAAAACAGGCTAAAAGGTAGGAAAGGCTTTCCAAATAACAAAAACTTGGATTTTCTCTATAATAGCCTTTGGCAGAATGTAATACAGTAGGCATCCAAAAAGAAAGATCTTTGTATTGAGAAATTTAATTCTAACAAACTAAACAGAAACTATTCACTCCAACATTTCACCATTATACTAAACAAGGTACTATGTCTGGTACTATAGAGATGACCAATGATATCTGATAGGTTGGTAATCTTTTCTTCTTTGTTAAGAGTAGGGAATTTTGTCCCATTGAAAAAGGTCAAATTCAATCCTGATTCTATAAAAGAAAGTGGCAGTGTCCTCTCTAGCCTCTCTCCCTTTAATTCTTAAGTTCCCCTAAAACAAGTCCTCTTCTTTTCACATGCTCTTCATGCTGTACAGATGCATAAAGAGAACAGGAAGTTTGTGGATGCTGATTAAAAGGAAAATTCTTGATTTAGGGCCAAGAAACAGCTATTGCTACTTTATTTCAGGTGAACATACAGGCCATTTAGACATTTGCACTGGGTCAGTATTATGTTATCTTTGGCTATAAAGACAGTTTAGTTTAATGTTAAGAGCCAGGATTTAGAGTCAGGAGCCTGGGATTTTAGTGAAGGCAATTCCATTTACTAGCTAAGACTACTGTAAAAATAATCAGCTAACTTCTCTAAGTCTCAGTTTCTTCATCTATAAAACAGAAGTAATTATACTTTTACTACTTGCCACAAAGGGTTATTGTTAGGAAAACCCTTTGTAAGCCTTAAAGCCCTACCAAAGTGGAATCTGTTTTTTACTCCCTTCATTTGTTCGAGCTAATCTTTGTCAAAAAATTTGTTTTCTAAAATACTTGCAAAGGTTCTGCCTTCCCATTCTTAAATCACCCTCATCTTTTTCCATTTGAATATTTTTAACATACTGATATTTCTCTCACAATAAATGAAACTCAAGTAATTTCTACTCAGTTACTCTGAAATATGGATTGTGACCTCCTGTGTCTTAAACTCAGGTCTCCTAGATGAAGACATGAGCAGTGAGAAAAACAGTAACAGCAACAGAAGTAACATACACAGACTACTTGCCAAATGCAGTCGACATTTTAGGATCATTTGGAAAACCTGTCTGAGCACAAGTTCCATGAGACTGTTTAGCATCCAAGATACCAGATACAACAACGAGGTCAGTACCACAGCTCTGTAGTCCTTCAGTTTGGTAGTCAGTCTAATACCTCTTCTCTCTGATACTTTTCCTTCTGAGCCTCCCAAACATTGAGATAGCTCTGGAAATGAGAGCCTCAACCTCACTCTCAGTGCATGTACATCCCTGGAAAGTACACTATCAAGGTAAGTGAACTTATCCACAGCTTTCAAAACTCCATTTGCTGTAACCGATAATTCGGTAGTGTTCTTAGTCCAAAATTAGCACAAGCAGTAGAGAATTGACCCATACTTTGTTGTATTTCAGCTTCATTGAGTGCACGATCATTTGCAAACAGAAAATCAGGCACCAATATCCCCTCCACTTTAGTCTTGGCTTGTAGCCTTTTCAAACTGAAGAATTTACCATCAGTGCAGTAGCTGACCTTAATGCCATGTTCATCCTCATTGAAAGTATTTTACAACATGACTGAAAACATCATGCTAAAAAAGCATGGGAGCAAGCACACAGCCTTGTTTAACTTCACTGGTGACTAGGAAGGCATGACTGCATTGTCTATTATCTAGAACCCGGTCAAGCATGCTGTCATGAAACTGACATACAATGCTAATGAACTTCTCCAGGCAAACAAATTTTGACATAATTTTCCATAAGCCCTCATGACTAACAGTATCAAAGGCTTTGGTCAGATCTACAAATGTTGTGTACAGACCTCTATTCTGCTCCAGGAATATTTCCTGGAGTTGTCGGGCAGCAGACACCATACTGATTGTTCCTTTGCACCTTCTGAAGCCACACTAGCTCTAAGGTAGATGGTCCACCTTCTAGGTGAAGGATTAGCCTATTAAGCAGGACTCTGGAAAGAACCTTCCCAGCAATGAATAAGAAAGATATACCCCTGTGATTGTCAAATCTATTTCTTTTTATGAATTTTACCTATCTCAAAGGCCTGTGGTGATAGGCAAATGATGAAGCAGCAAGTGTGGATACACCAGGGGTTGTAGTTATAATCCTACACACAGGAGGCCCAGGCCAAAGAGTCATTTCTCACTGTAAGCAGCAGTGGGATTGAGCAGCCCCCGGGTGTCTGAGCAGCCTTTTAAGGATCGTACTGCTCACCTCCTGGTGTGTGGAAGGGGCTAGAAAAGGTGCCCTTGGGGCAGCTAGGTGGCGCAGTGAATAGAGAACTGCCCCTGGAGTCAGGAGGACCAGAGCTGAATCCAGCCTCAGACACTTAACACTTACTAGCTGTGTGACCTTGGGCAAGTCACTTAACCCCAACTGCCGTCCAAAAAGGCACCAAAAAAAAAAAAACCAGAAAAGGTGCTCTAAAAATACTCCAATGGGTATTTTAAAAATTTGTTCAAATGCAAATGCAAAACATACACTTGCCAAAAAGACTGTTTTATGGAGAACTCACACAAGGCAAGCGTTCACATGGTGGTCAGAGGAAGTGATATAAGGATACTCTCAAGTCTCTCTCAAGAACTTTGGAACTGTGTGACATGGGAGACACTGGTCAGCATGGTGTGCCCACATCAAAGAAGGTGCTGAGCTCTATGAACAAAGGAGAATTGAAATAGCTCAAAAGGAAATACAGGATGAGCAAATTTGGATAATCCACCCCAAATGTTCAAATGGACTATTTGTGCCCGACCTGTGGTAGAGCATTCTTAGCTTATATTGGTCTGATCAGCCATAGTCAGGCACACTGAAACTTGATTTTAGCATAGTGAGGTCATTTTGGTCCTCTTCAAGAACAGAAGACAACAGCCAATGGAGGGGGGGGGGAGGGAGGAGAACATAAATACACACACACACACACCCTGAATCTAATTAGCAAAAATCTGTCTTCTCTTACCCCAACCTACACACCCACACCCACACACACACACACACACACACACACACACATACACACACACACACTTCCTCCCCTCAAAAGAAAACTGAAGAAAAACATTATAAACATCTACAGTCAAACAACAAATTTCCTCACTGGCCAAGCTCCCCATCCTACCCCCACAACAAATTTTTTTTGTTTGCATTCTGCCCTCAGATTTCTTCACCTCTTTGTCAAAATGGGGTATAGCATGCTTCATTATTATTATTAGTCCTCTGGAATCACAAGCTGTCATTATGGTGATAAGTATTACTAATTCTCATTAAACTGTTTGCCTTTGCCAACTGTTGTCATGTAAATTGTTCTACTGGTTCTGTTTACTTCGTTCTGCATCTTCATACAAGTCTTCCCAAGTTTCTCTAAAACTGTCCCCTTCATAATTTCTTACAATACAATAATATTCCATCACATTAATATACCATAACTTGTCCATTCATTCCTCAACTTATGGGCACTCCCTCAGAATCCTACTCTCTGCCACCTCAAAAGCTATAAATATATTTCTACATCCCTAGTAGAGTCTGTTTTACTTAGCACTAAGTCTTCTTTTACTCTATTCCCCTCCGCATTCCTCCCCCTACCCCCCCCACGTGTCACTCTCTCCTTTCCCTTCTATTTCCTTGTAAATAGGAATAGGAATATTCCTTGTAAACAAGAATAAAATGTATTTCTCTAACTAACTCTGTGTGTCTGAATACACATTCTTCTTTCCTTTAAGTTCAGATGAGAGTGACATTGAAATGCCAGCTGTTCCTCCCCCACAACCTCTCCTACTTTCTAGAGAAGTGTACTTGAGCATGCTTATTATAATAGAGATAATTTTCCCTAACCTCCCTTTCCTTTTCCCACTCTTCAATTCCATTCTCTTTTCATTCTTTTCTGAAGAGACCAGCTCTCGGGCCTTAATTAGCCTCCATGACTCGTAATGATGATAGGATTCAGAGAGGTCACATGAATCAACTCTATATATGATGTTAATATCCTTGTTCATTTATGTTTACCTTTTTCTATTCCTCTTAACTACTATGAACTTTAAAGTTACTATATAGCTTTCTTCTTTTTGTGAGGAAATTCAACCCAAAGGCAAACATCCAGGAAAGGAACTGTAGAAAAGTAATGCTCCAGGATCAGAGAGATAGATACCAGAAATAGAAGAGGGCAACATCTGTCACTCTGACCCCAGATGGGGTGTTGGAATCTCTGACTCAATACTCCAGACTATGTCCCTGAGAACAGAGTTACCAAACATTTTAATTCCAGAGGGGGAATCTAAGAACCAACTCCCAGGTGACTCTGTGACTCTAACCTAAGAGAAGGGAATCAAGAAACATGGAAGATGGATGCTGCACCATCTCTTCAGTAGAAGAAAGAAGATTTCAGATCCAGACCCTGAAAGGACAACATGGCTGCAATGCTCTAGTGTGATTCCAAGGGCAGAACACCAAAGGGACAGAACAGGACCAACAGAAGGCCAGAACACTTCAACTAAAAGTTCACAGAGCTTATCTCTCACAGTCTGAAACTTGGAAATAAAACTATAAAACAATACTGTGAACAGATAAAGAAATGTTCCGATGCCAGGAATAAACAATTCACAAAGCAAAAAGAGGAGAATAACTTCAAAATACCTACAAGAAAAATCTTGAAGAAAAACACAGGACACTAGCACAACTAGCATTTCTAGAAGAAATGCAGCAAGGGGTGATTTTTTTAAAAAAGATTTTAAAATTATATTATAAATCAAAAGAAAGGACTAGACAAAAAAAAGAGAGGAAAGAAATGAGAGACTCAAGTAGAGACTTGGTAAAAGAACTGAAAGAACAACAACAAAAAAAGAGGTACCAAACCTTACCCAAAGTAATAAACAACCTGAAAATTAGGATGGACCAAGTTGAAGCTAATATACTCCATGAGAAAACAAGAAATATAAAATCAAAGTAAAAAGACGAAAAACAAAATGAAATGTAATCCATGTAAGAAATTTGGAAAAAGAACTCAAGGAGGGATAATTTAAAAATTGTTAAACTACCTCAAAGCTAAGACAAAAAAAAACCCTTAAAAACATGGACATATTTCAAGAAATCATAAAAGAAAACTGACCAGACATATTAGAGAAAAAGGAGAAAGTGACAGTAGAATCTACCAGCCACTTCCTAAAGGAACTTTCAGAATGAAAACTCATAGAACATCATAAACAAAATATAAAGCTTCAAGATTAATGGGGGGAAAGAGCAAAAAGTTAGAAGGAAAGAGTTCAAGCACTAAGGAGCATACAAGATTTAACAGCTAACACACTAAAGAAATGAAGAGAATGAAACAGGATATTACAAAATGCAAAATATATAGACCTATAACCAGGAATAACTGAACCAGTAAAACTGAGCATGACACCAGAGAAGAAAAGTGGATATTCAATGAAATATAGGATTCTTGATTTAAAAAACAAACAAAAAAAACCTAGAACTGAAGAAACTTTAAATTCAAATATGGTGGTGAAGAGAAATAGAAGGTAAAAACAAATGAGCATTCAGAAAAGCCTTTGTAAGGATGAACTATTTACATTGTAAGGGAAAAGAGAAATATAATTGTCTCTTTAGAACGCTAATATCATTAAGAGTCATAACATGCGCAAAATAAGAAAAATAATAATATTTTATAATAATATAAATGAAAGGTGAAAAAAGAGTGAGAAACATACCATCTCACAAAAGTGGAGTGCACCTGTAAAAACCTATTAAAAAACAGAAGCGCTGGGGAAAAGGTGTTGTTTGTACCTTAATTCTATTTGAACTGGCAAAAGACAATTGGAACACACACACACACATGCACATGCAGTTTTGATACAAAACCTCATCCATCTCAATAGGGGAAAGGGGGAGAGGAGGAAGAATAAAGGGAGACTCAGAAAAGAATTATTCATAATCTCCCTCAAATTTAAAAAAAAGCAAGTTTTGAAGGGAAAATTATGAAGAAGGATTTAGAAGGAAAGAAAGAAAAAATGATATGATAAAGCAGGAAGTAGAACGCAAAGAACAGAAAAAATACAAGAAAAAAAATTGAAAGAAGTATACAATTAATGATCAAAACTATGAATGTGAATGGGATGAACTCATCCATAAAACATAAGTCAACAGCAGAAAATGTTTAGAAGAAACATTAAAAACTCACAGTTAAAAACTACTATGCCTCAGCAGAACACATAAAAGGGTAACAAAGCAATCATTATCTCAAACAAGGCAACTGCAAAAATAGACTTAATTTGACAAGATCAATAGGGAAATCACATTTTGTTGAAAGGTATTATAGAGAATTAATTATTTCAATATTCATTGTATATAAATACTTACAGGAAAACCTATATGAGTTGCAGAAATTTGTAAAACAGTAATGAGGAACCTCAACATATGCTCTTTCAGAGCTAGAAAAAAGTAAGCAAAAGAAAAATAGAAATGAAAGATCTAAGTGGCATTTTTTTAAAGACTAGCTAAATTTATCTCTGGTGGTTACTGAATGGAAACAGAAAAGAGTAAATCTGTTTCTTAGAAGGTCAATGCCCTCTAACAAAAACTGATCATTAGGGAATAAAAGTCTCACAAACAAATGCAGAAAAGCTATAATTTTTCATGCATCCTTTACTGACCATAGTACAATAAAATTTATGTTTAATAAAAGGTTGATGAAAGAATTTTCTGAAAACACACTAATAAAGAACTGAAAACTTAAAAAAAAAATTGGAGTGGCTAGGTGATGCAGTGAATAGAGCACCAGCCCTGGAGTCAGGAGGATCTGAGTTCAAATACAGCCTCAGACACGTAACACTTACTAGCATGTGACCTTGGGCAAGTCACTTAACCTCAATTGCCCTGCTCTCCAAAAAGAAAGAACAAACAAACAAGAAGTGGTATGCTAAAGAATAAATCATAAGAGCCACCAATAATTTCATTAAAGATGACAGCAACGAGGCAATATGCCAAATATTTCAGGAAGTAGCAAGGCAGTCCTTATGAAAAATCCATATCTAAAACCCTTCATTAATAGACAATAGAATTTAAAATTATCAACCAATCAGTCATTAACAACAAAAGCACAACTAGAAAAGAATTTTGAAGCCACAATTAAAACAGTAACATGGAAACCCCAAAAATCAAAGGAGAAATGAAGTAAAATTAAAGCAATAAAAAACGATTTAATAAATAAAAGTATATGGTTTTTAAATAGAATAAAGTAGACCATTATGTAATTTGATTAAAAAGACAAAAATCAAACTACAAATATCAAAAAAAGGATAATATATAAAAATGAAGAAAAAAGATAATATTAGAAACTATTTTGCCTAAATAATATGGCAATAAAATTGCCAACTTAACCAACATGGACAAATATTTGCAAAAATATAAACACTGAAATTAACAGAATAAGCAAAAGAGAATATAAACAACCCAAACCCAGGTAAAAGAAACTAAACAACCCATAAATCAGCACCAAAAGGGGGGGGAAAAACAAAAACCCTGAATCAGGTAGATAAATCTATCAAGGATTCAAGGAACAGGGTGCCCAGGTAGTGCAGTGAATAGAGCACTAGCCCTAGAGTCAGGAGGATGTGACTGCAAATGTTACCTTGAACACTTAACACTTACTAGACATGTGACCTTGAGCATGTCACTTTGCCCTGCCCTACCCTCTCCTAAAAGAAAAAAAAAATTCAAAGAACAATTAATTCTAATATTAAACAAACTGATCATAAAAACACAAAAAAGTAATAATACCATATTTCTTCACTGATACAAAGAGAACTTTACTAGCTAAACTAGGGATAATTTATAAACTAGAGAAATTTGTGATATAAAAATTTTATGTTAGCAAACAGGCTGCAGCAATCTATCATAAAGATTATGCACCTTGAAAAGTATGGATTTACACACGGCATACAAGTTTGTTTTAATACCAGGAATATTAGAAATACACTGAAAATAATAAGAATGACAAAAATTGCATGACTGTATCAAAATGTGCTCCCAAAAACATTTTGAAAAGATAACAATGATTTCAGTTTAAATTGCTAGAAAATATAGGAATAAACAGATCTTTTCTTAACAAGGTAAACAGTGACGGAAGGTGTGTGGCAGTGTGGGCATATATACTTTTTTCAACTCAAATTCTATGACTGACGGACGTTAGGGGAAAAAATGAAACTGTGTTTTGAATTACCTTTCTTCTGAGTTCCAAAGACATGACTTTAGCAGCCTATCATTATTTGGATGTTTGACCAGGATGTCAAGATCAACATGCCTCCAATTTAATTTATTATCATTCATTCCAATCTTGATAATCATTTTAATTTCCTTATTTATGTCTCTGATAGCATTATTTTTCCCTATCTTCCACGGTTGAAATATTGTAAATCTTCATGATTTGGATGAAATGAAAATTTTTATTTTTCTTCCTTCCCGTGTCATACACATGTATACTCCCCGAGAGGCAGTAATCGAAATAAAGATAGGGATGAAACAATAATGTTTATTGTCTTCACTTCTATTTGACATAATGCTAGAGATTCTAGTTATAGCAATAATATAAGAAAAAGAAATTATGGAAAAGCAATAAACATAGCCAAAGAGGAAACAAAATTATCCCATTTTACAGATGATAGGATATGTTTAGACACCCCTATAGAGTCAAACTATAAAACTGAAACAATAACCAGTAAAATTTCGGATTATAAAATAAATCCATATAAATCGCCAGAACTTCTGCCTAATAACAGTATAAGCAAGAATAAAATTTCATTTTAAAATAGCTACATATGGGAGGCAGAGTCAAGACAGAGGAGTAAAAGCAGTTTACTCCTTGAGTTCTCCAAACCCCTCCAAATATTTGTAAAAAAAATGACTAAACTAAAAAAATGTCTAAATTCTAGAGCAGCAGAACCCACAAAATGACAGAAGGAAACAAACTTCCAGTCCAAAACAACCTGGAAGGTCAACAGGAAAGGTCTATTGCACCAGTCTAAGAGAAGAATGCAGTGTGGGCTACGCTAGCAAATATCATGTCCGAGCAAACCTGGAGCAGGCCTCAGGGCACTGAATCACTGGCAGCTATGGTGGTTTCCAGACTTCTCAACCCACAAACAACAAAGATAACTTAGAAGGTCAGAGGGAAAGGTCTGTAGACCTGTGTATGGCTTTGACTATTAATGTTTAAGCATTAATTTTTACCAATTTGATGGGTATGAGCTGATACTTCAGAGTTGCTTTAATTTTTACATCTCTTATTATTAGTGATCCAGTATATTTTTTCATACAAATGCTTTTCTCTTGAAAACAGTTTGTTCATACCTTTGATCCTAAGATTCCACTACTGAACATATAAAGAAAAGAGGTAAAATACAGAAAGGTCCCATGAATACCAAAATATTCACTGTAACACTACTGATATTTTAAAAAGAAAAAACAACCTACAAATAAGAGAATGGCTTAACTGTAGTATAAGGATTAATACTTGCTGAAACAATAACATAATGCTATTGTTCTATGGAGACAAAAAATAGAAGGAATTCTGAAGATCATGAGAAGGTCTATAACTAACAAAAAGTAAAGATGGAAGAAACAAGCAATACATGTGCATATATAATTATAATGACATAGATGAAAACGACACTAAAAGACATTTAAAAATCAAAAGCAACCTCTAATGTTTGTTGGTGATGAATGACGGTGGAATGCAGTTCCCTTCCTCTCCATATATAAGGGCCCAAGAATAATGAATGCTACAACCTCAATCAGAGCTGTTGTACTAACACTTTTGCTAAGCTGTTTTTGAAGTTTTTCTTTTGGCAAGGAATAACACTGTGGGGTAGTGAGCAGTAATTGTGGTATAAAAAGAAAATGCAAGGGCGGCTAGGTGGCGCAGTGAATAGAGCACTGACCCTGGAGTCAGGAGTACCTGAGTTCAAATCCAGCCTCAGACACTTAACACAAAAACCTAGCTGTGTGACCTTGGGTAAGTCACTTAACCCCAACTGCCCTCCAAAAAAAAAAAACAAAAAAAATGCAAAAAAACTTTTTAAAAGAGTCATAAAATGTTCTAGTTGAACAAATTGTGAACAAACGTACAGAAGTGAGAAGTTATAAAGTGACAGTTTCACTCAAATGTAGCTTCATATATAAGAAGAATAGCATATAAGGTTAGAAAAAGAATGTAACAGACACCATAAAAGCATCTAACATGAAAGATCATTGACTTCAAAATTTTTACTGAATATGGAGTATCTTAATATCAAGTTTTATCAATTCAAGACCAAAAAAGTTTTATCAACTCAAGAACAAAAGTCCAGAAGACTTCTGAGAAGCAAAGGGAATTCTTTCCTATAAAATATGATCCTGAAATGACTCAGTGATAAAGAAAGTACCTGACAACCCAAATTATAGTAAAGGATCTCTGGTTAAAGTTAAAAGATTAGCAGTTAAAGTCTCAAATGAGATTAGACTACTACACTGATACCTCCATTAAAGTCCCCAGGGAAATGAAGTTTCTTTTAAGGAAACTATCCTTGAAACAGAAAGACTTCAAACCTACACGGCCCAAACGTCTGAGAGAGAAAACCCTGTCTTTGTGTGGATGTATCCAAAGCAGCCACTTTGTTATTTAGGAAAACACTACCTGGGAAGCATGAGTGGTCATCACCCAAGCCTCCATATCTGCAGTGAAGGGAGGGATTCCCTGAAATAAGTATCTCTATGCCTCTATAAGATCCATATCTCAGTAGAAGTGACTAGAAATGAAGTGTTATGTTACTGGAAATTCATCTTAATTAAAGGCAAAAAGGTGGGATTAGGGCTGAGGCAAGGGGAAGAATTGGAATAGAGCTTAAACAAAACATTTCATTTATACATTACAAATGTCAGGTGAAGGGATGGCTAGGTGGCGCAGTGAATAGAGTACCGGCCCTGGAGTCAGGAGTACCTGAGTTCAAATCCAGCCTCAGACACTTAACACACACACACAAAACTAGCCATGTGACCTTGGGCAAGTCACTTAACCCCAACTGCCCTCCAAAAAACAAACAAACAAATGTCAGGTGAAATTCCTCTCTTTTACCACCTTTTTATTTATAAAGAGAAAGGATATATGTGTACAAAGAAAGGAGAAGAGATATATAGGAAAAAGTATAAAAGGGCAGGATAGAGGAAAATAAATATTTAACAATCAGAACTCTCTATACAAATGGGATTAATTCACCCACAAAACAGAAGATAGCAGAATCAATTAGAAAACAATTCAGCAATATGCTGTTAACAAGAAATATATTGGAGACACAAAGATCAATAAAGAGTTTAAATGTTCAAGAGTTTTTAATGAAAAATCTGTTATACTTTGGCAGAACTGAACAAAGCAGAAGTAACAATCATGATTTCATATAATGCTACCATAAATACAGACAAGATAAAAATAGATAAGCAGGGAAATTATATTATCCTTAAAGGCACTGGAGATCAAAATCAAAATCTAATATATATAAAAACAGCATTGCTTCTAAATACTTAAAATGAAAAGTTAATTGAATTGGAGGGAGAAATATATGGTAAAACTATGAATACTGTGGGCCCTTTCTAAGTTAGATAAATCTGACCAAAAGACAAAGAAAGCAGCTCTGAACCTTAATAGGTTTTCATAAAAACTGGAAAAATAGTTACCTAATTCATAATTAATAGAAACAGAATCTAATTTGCATACTTCTCAGTTGTAACAGTACATTTACAAAAATGAACTAATGTATTGTGGCATATAGACCTCACCAAAAAAAATGTAAAAAAGCAGAAATACTAAACATATCACTTACTGATCACAATTCAATAAAAATCATGCTCAATAAATATCTCCTAAAAAAGAAATATAAAGTAATTGGTTGCCACCATAATTGTAAATAATAAGTTATAGACACCAAAGAAAATTATAATAAAGAGACAACACACAAAAACTTATGGGGTGTAGCAAAAACAGTTCTTACTGGAAAATGTGCATCTCTTAACGATTTCATCAACACAACAAAGAAATGCAAAATCAATTAATTGGGTATACAACTAAAGAACCTGAACAGCAACAAATCAGAACAAAGTCAAAATTTAGAAAGTTAAAAAGCAAAAATACAATTGAACTGACAAAACTATGAGTTAGTATATAATAATAATGTGATTTTTTTAAAAAAGAGAAAAAAACCAATTTTTTTAAACAAAATTCAACATCTGTTTCTTTTAAACATACTGAAAGGGGCAGCTAGATGGAGCAGTGAATAGAGCACCAGCCCTAGAGTCAGGAGGACCTGAGTTCAAATCCAGCCTCTGACACTTAACACTTACTAGGCCTGTGACCTTGGGCAAGTAACTTAACCCCAATTGCCCTGCCTTCCCCCCTCCAAAAAGAAAAAAAGAAAGAAAGAAAAAATACTAAAAGGTAAAGGAATAAACAGAATTTTTATCTATGTAGATCCAAGAACAAATATCACATTTAATAAAAAAAAGTAAAAGGCTTTTTTTTTTTAAACAATAAGATCAGGGGTATAGCAAAGATTCTTATTATCACTACTACTCTGAAGACTGGTTCTGGAAATGCTAACTGCAGTTAGAGAAAAAAAGAGAAATTAAAAGGATAAGCAAAGGCAAAACAGAAATAAAAAGTAGTACTTTTTACAGAGGATGATAATTTACTTAGAAAATTGTAAAGAGACAATTAACATTAATTAAAATTCAGTTGGAAGAGCTACAAAGAAAAGTTCCTTTCAAAATAAGTACTAAATATAAAATATTTGGGAGAATATCTACCAAGATATTCAGAACGACATGACTCTATAAACACTCTTCACAAAAATAAAGAAATGCCTACATAATCAGAAAGCCATCAAAGGGGAAGTCAAGGCAAAATAAAAACATAATACATAACATAACATAACAATAACATAATTTAACTTATTCAATATTCTATCAATCAAGCTACCAAAGGATATTTTACAAGACCTAGGGAAAAAAAAGGAAATTCATATACAGGAACATTAATGATCAAGAATCATGAAAAAAAAAAAGTAGGAAGGAAGGAGGTATATCAATACCAGATACTTAAGGAAACAAACTATATCACAGTACTAAATAAACCAAAAGACCCAAATTACTACAGGAAGCACTTGACAAAAACTGCTGAGAAAACTGAACGTAAGTCTATAAGAAATTAGATATAAACTACCAAATCTCAGGCTGTATACCAAGATAAGCTCCAAATGAGTACATAATTTAGACATAATAGGTGATGCCATCAACAAACTAGAGGAGCAAGGAAGAAATTACTTATAAAGGGAAGAGTTTACAACCAAAGGATAGAAAACATCAAAGATAATTAAATGTTCAGTTTTGACTGTATAAAATTTCCAAGTTTTTGCACAAATGAAACTGATGCAAGTAAAAATAAAAAGGAAGCAGGTAACTAGGAAGGAATCCTTGCAGCCAGTTTCTCTGATAAAGGTCTCATATTAAAAATATGTAAGTTTCTAAAAGGCTTATATTCAAAATATGTAAGGACTAGAATGAAATTTTGTAAGACTAAGAGCCATGCCTTCAAGAGACAATCAAAAGATATGGCAGCACTTTTCATAGGAAGAACCCAAGCTACCCATAACTATATAAAAAATGCGCTTTGTCACTAATAATTATGGAAATATACATCAAAGCAACTCTGAGATTCCAACTCACACTCATCAGCTTGGTAAAGATGACAAATGAAGAAAATTACAAATGATGGAGAGGAAGCTACAAAAAAACTGGCATGCTAGTTGCTATTGGTGGTGTTAGGATTGGTCTAGCTAGCCTTTCTGGAAAGCAATATGATAGCCTTAATGGTTAGGTCTTTACTGTGAGCTAAAGTCTACTTTCTTATAATTTCTATTCATTTATTCTGGAGCAATTTACAATATGGCAGCACTCACTGAACAAGGAATTAGGAGACTTGCTATCAAATCCTGGTTTTGTCTACTTTGAACATGTCATTCAAATTTTCAGAAGTTTGCTTTCTTTGCTACTAAATTGCTGAGGTCCCTTTCAGTTACAAATCCTGTCCCACATCCAAAATCTTTTTGCTCTCTCTTTTTCTGAGGTCATGCTAAAGTTGACATAACAATTAACACTGAAACCATGGAAACTTTAAAAGTAAATTTATTTTTATATTCATTTGTATTGCATTAGAAAGGAATGAAAGAAACATTTATCCCTTCCAGTCCCAACAGAAGTAAAATATGATACGATACCATATGATACGGTGTGATGCGGTGGGTTGCGGTATGGTACGAAATGATGCTGTACGATATGGTATGATACAATACGATACAGTATGGTACGGCACGGCACGGCACGGCACGGCACGACACGACACGACACGATACGATACGATACGATACGATACATTAAATAAAACAAGCAAAACAAATTCCCACACTGGTTATGCCCAAAAGTATATGTCTCTCTGCATTGTAAGTTCCTTGCTTCCCTGGCAGGAGGTGAAGAGGACCGTTTCAGTATCAGTCTTCTGGATAGGGGAGTTTATTAGTTGCAATAATCAGAGATCTAAAAGTCTTTCAAAGTTTCTTTTCTCCATAAAGTTGTCATTGTATAAACTGTTCTACTTCTGTTCGTGTCTTCCCACATCAGTTCACAGAGGCTTTAACAGCTACTTCTTAAGCTGTCTATTTCGTTTTTTCAAGGCACAATAATATTCTGCTATATTCACATATCATAATTGCTTTAGCCATTCCCTAATAGGAAGACACACCCTTAATTTTTAACCATTAGCTACAATGAAAGAGATATTATAAATGTTTGCAGATTATTTCACAAAAATACAGCTTAACAATTGCAGGGGACCCCAGCAGATATCTAGTCCACACCATATCTGAATAAAAGAATCATATATAAGATAGGTCATAGGTACAGAAACAAAAGGGATATATATCTAGCCTAACCCCTTCTTTTTGTAGATAAGGAAACTAAGACTCAGAGATTAAGTAAAGAGTGAATAAGAGAGCACCTCATTGCTCTTACTGAACTCGTCATCTGACACAGATGAACTACATTCTTGATTATTGAAAGAACTGGCAAATAGTATTATCGATCTCCTAACATTAATATCTGAAAGTTTTCCTACTGGAACAAAGGGAAACAGGGGCAGTCAGGCAGTCCTGACGGATCAAAGACAATAAATAAGTTTAAGAAACAAATGAAAAATAACAGAAGTGCTTCTTAAAGGTAGTTACTTAGGAAGCATGAACATATTTAAAGCACAGTGGAATAAGGAAAGGTCAAAGGGTAGATAAGCAAGAAAAATACTATAGTTCACTTTTCAATAATTGGTCAGTATGATGGTCATTTGAAAAACAGCTTAGCAACTTCAATATCCACATCCACAGTCCCTCTAACACCCTGACTATAATCTCCCTGCCTCCTCAACTCCAAAACTCTTCCTCTTCCAGCTCACATCTTCTACACAAAGGGCATGGTCCTAGCTTGGTCCTCATCATCTAATCAAATTGCAGCACAGAAAGCCCTCATAGGGCATCTATCTAATTCAAACAGTATCAGGTCAAAAATATGCTCTACAACATCTCTAAGCAGCAGTCATCTAGATCAGTGATGTCAAACTCCATGGCTAAATTATAGATAAGCATCCCTATTGGATGCATACTCACTCAGAAAACCACAAATTAACATTATCTTTTTTATTATAATTCATTTTCTTAAGTATTTCCAAGTACATTTTAATTCAGTTCCCCAAAACTCAAGAATGCTGCCAGCA
>CM053594.1:66879123-66895254 GCA_028646575.1 Pseudocheirus occidentalis | reverse complement strand
AATAACCTAGAAAGCATCCTTCAAGAAATTCTCAAGGAAAACTGTCCAGATATTTAGAATCAGAGGGAAAAATAGAACTTGAAAGAATCCACGGATCACCTCTTGAAAAAGATCCCCAAAAGAAAACTCCTAGGAATGTTATAGCCAGGTTCTAGAGCTCCCAGATCAAGGAAAAAATATTACAGGCTATATCTGCATATGGGCATATCTGCATATGGGCGTATCTGCATATGGACATATCTGCATGTGGGCAGATCCGCCTGGAGACAGATAGAGAAGTAGTGTCTTGGTTCCTATGACGATCAGAAATGTGTTTTTCGATGGTCTTAGGTGATCCCTGTGAAAGGGTCGTTCGACCCTCAAAGGGGTCATGATCCACAGGTTGAGAACCACTGCCTTAAAATGTTTAACAACAAAACTGAGCAGCATGAAATTAGAAATAGAAAAATCTAATGGAGGAAAGAAAGGCAGGAAGAAGCAGAAAAAAATGATACAGGAAGAAGTGGAGATATAGGAAGGATAAAAGAGAACAGAAAACAACTTCCATCCATTATCTGTAGGGCACCATCAGCTAAGATGAACAAAAGGGGCATCACAAAGAAATTTTACAGGCCAGGTAGTTTGAAATAGCTTTTCAAGCTACCATGACAATCTTCAAAAGAAAACAATCTGACCATATCTCCTCTAGGTTTAGAAACAGACAATGGCTTCCTTTCTGGTTTGGTTTCCCTACTTTAAGTTTCTCCTCATACCAGCCCAGTCTCACTCTGATCTTCCTAAAACAAATATCTAACCACATCACCCCCACTCAAATTCCAATGGCTCTTGACCACCTTTAGAATAAAATATAAAAACTTATACGGCATTTAAAGCTTTTCATAACCCTTTACCTACCTATATTCTTATTCTCAATTATACGTTACTTTCCAGAGCATGGTAATGGACAGAGTGCTGGGCCCAAAGTCAAGACAATTCAGGTTCATGAGCAGCCTCAGTCACTAACTGTATGACTATGGGAAAGTAACTTAGCTTCTCTTTGCCTAAGTTTCCTCACCTGTGAAATGGGGATAAAAAAAGTATCAATGTCACAGGGTTGTTTTGAGGAACAGTGCCTAGCATATGATAGCTGCTACATACATGCTTATTTCCCCTTCCCCCTTTCTCTCCCATACATTCCACACATCAGTTACCTGCATCTTCATACTGTTCCTTCATACCCAAGACTGATCTCCAGACTCTTGAGCTTTTTCGCTGGCTGTCCTCCAAGCCAAGAATGCTCTCCCCACCTCCCTTCTGCCTCCTAGCTTACTTGGCTCATTTCATGACTCATCTTCTTCTGCCCGCACACCCACTACTAGTGATTCCCTGAGGCCACTCTCTGTTTACACTGTAACTCCATTCTCTGGACAATTTTTGGCATGGTGACTACCTCACTAAAACGTGAGTTTCTTAAGAAGGGACAACTTTTGCTTTTCTTTGTACCTAGGGCACTTATCACACTGACTGGCCTTTAGTAAACACTTAGAGAATGCTGGTAGATTGTTATTGCTACTTAAACTTCTTTTTACACTAATAAAGATAGATATTTTGTCATTATAAGAAAGAGCAGAGCAAAAAGTTCTAGTTTCAAGGAAGTAAAATATTACAAAGAGCAGAAAATTTGTGTTGTTTTGTTAAATAATCAAAGAACTCTTTAGTCCCATAACCAAAACACTTATTTTCAAAATCAAATGCCTCTTATAGTGCTATCCCTTCTTGTTCAGAGAGTAGAAGACCAAAGGTACTTTTCAGCCACAATATTCAAATCAGAAATAGCTTAAACATGTTAAACACCTAGATCCTTACCTTCTTCTACTTCATTTGCAAAAATGTTCATTTTAAAAATCAGGAGACATATCAAATTATTTTGCCAATTGTATTATACATAGTTTGAACTTTTTCATTAAAAGAACCACTTCATTATCCAGATCAGATTACGAATTTTAAGACTCTGAAATGATTTAGACACAAAATTTCTCAAAAATATCCACTAAATACATGTTTCAGTAGGAAATTTTGTGACAGAACAAATTTGCTTCATCTTTACTGATACTGCAAAGTAAAAGACAATTTTCTCATCAGTATACTAAAGAATAACAAAGACAGGGTGTTCTGCAACAATAATTAAAATATTCCATAGTCTGCCTACATATCATTTTACAAAAACCTTTCTTTTAATGAATTCTTTCTTATTAAGTTGGTTATTCTCATAACAACTCAAAAAGTCAGATGTTCCTCATTCAGCCTTCTCAATAAAAGTGACTGTCTTTGTCACACGTACAAAAATATTTATAGCAGCTCTTTTTGTGGTGCCAAAGAATTGGAAATCAGGGGGATGCCCATCAATTGCAGAATGGTTAAACAAGTTGTGGTATATGAATGTAATGGAATACTAGTGTGCTATAAGAAATGAGGAACAGACAGACTTCATAACAACTTGGAGAGACTTATATAAACTGATGCTGAGTGAGAGGAGCAGAACCAGGAGAACACTATACACAATTAGAGACACAATGTATCTGTGACGACTAATTTTGATAGACTGGGCTCATCTCAGCAATGCAGGGTTAAAAGACAACTACAAAAGACTCAGGATGAAAAGGGATATCCACTTCTAAAAAAAGAACTACACAGAGTCCGAATGCAGATTGAAGCATTGCTCTCTCTCTTTTGTATTTTGCTTTGTTTCATTCCTTCTTTCTCATTGTTCACTCTACTGGTTCTAATTCTTCTTTACAACTTGACTAATGTTTAATGTGAAGGTATTTGTGGAACCTGTATCTGACCGTATGCTGCCATTAGTCGGAGGGGAAGGAGGGGAAGGAGGGGAAGGAGGGGAAGGAGAAGGAAGTAGAAGGAAGGGAAGAAAGTTTGGAACTCAAGAGATTATGGAACCTCAGTAAATTGTTTTTTAAAAACACGCACTGTACTCAAATTGCACTAGGGTCCCCCTCAAACAGAACTATGGTCCCCATTTTATTTTATTTTATTTTATTTTTAAACAGTTTGGTCCATTTTTCTGAACTGGATGCCAAAAAAATACCATATGGGATGAATGGACTTGAGGAATTCCACCAGGTGCTTTCCATTAATCATTGATCTGATCCCCACCTGGTTAGCAACCCTAGGTCTCAAGAGGACTCTACATGAATGGAAGGTCAGCAACCAGTCCTCAAATTCCAACCCCCCAAAGAAGCAAAGGTGTGCCCCCACTACTCATTCTCTACTCAGAAAGGAGTCCATACATACATAACAGAGGTTGAGGCTGAGATGCATCATTTGGATTCCATTAAAGTGCAAATGTTTCGGTGTATATGATCACATCAATATGTGTGCCCTCTTTATTCTCAAGAAGCAGTTGGAAACTTGGGCGGCTCCATCTGGGTGACAGCAAAGAGTTCAAAATGACAAGTCCCTTTCCAACTAAGGTGGCAGTAGCACAGAAGCAGTGACTGGCTGGATCCATTTGGGGGGCACTGGGATTCAGAAAGAAACGTGCAATCTGGGGATGGTGGAAGAAAACTTAGAAGGAAGGGATGGTGAAGTAGTATTCAGGAGGAAGGTACTTGGATTGCTTAAATCCTTGCTCCCTCATGTTCTTGGCTTAAGATTGTTCTGAATTTATTGTGCCACACAGCTTGGCCAAGTGAGCCCACCACAGGCAACTGACGCAACAACGTAGATGAAGATCATCACTGCAATGATGATGATGACAATGAGCTTTAGGTTTTTCATATACATGGCTCTGGCAAGATTCCTGTTAGTAGTTTTGAAGGAAACTGATGATCAGTCTTTCTCCTCATTGGGCCACTAGATCAATGTTCTGTACCATGATTCCTTTCAGTTCATCCACTGGGGCTTGAGTCTCTCCCACTTTGTCCACGTTTTTGTTCTAAGAGTGATGTTTCAGTTATGCAGCCAGAACACTGGAGAACTCACTGTTCGTGACATGGGGAAGAACTGTTTGTGCTCTGGAACCGTAAGTAGTTTGAAACCTCTTCTTGATTTCATTCAGGAAACTGAAGGCTCGGGAAGGCTCAAAATCATCATCCATGATACTAATATACATGATCCTTTCTTGGCAGATGTAGTGAAATAGATAATTTCCACGTGAACAAGTGAGTTTGTTATTTTCAGAGGTATTTTAGCCAGAATCTGCTCTGTGACCTCCAGGAAGTTTCTGCACACCACGCAAGTTTGGGAAGAATGGTTGTGCATTTGGCAACAACTGCAAAAAGGATAGCCATGCTTTCAATTTTCATAGCAGGACGGCAGCCCGCTCCTAGGGTGCCCATTTTAAACTACTATTTAATTGAGTTCCATTAGTGAAAAGTTCAACATAATTCTCTACAATATAATTTAGATTTTTTTAAATTTGTCAATTATATTGAAATTTTCTCTTGATATGGCATTATCCAAAAATATGCAGAATAAAAAAATCCTAACATGAATTTCAACAATATATCATTAACATATAATCAAATGAACATCTTTAAGTACATTTATTCCTTCATCCACTTGCAGTGCAAAAAAGAAAGATCCTAATTTCTCAACTAATCTTCATTCCTCTCCATGATGCAGCAGTACTCCTCACTCATCCCAATAGGATTTTGTCTACCAGAGGACTGTATCCTCCAGCACCAACCCCAACCTTTTTCACGTGCAGAATTTTTCAGGTTCCCTTATTTCAATGTAAACTTTTCTAGAGAAGGGGTTGCTAGTGCCTGGCACAGAGTAAGCACTTAATGCTTGGTGACCTTACTCACAAAGGTCTTCAAGCATATAGGTAATTCTCATTCCTATTCAACAAGAGGAAGCATTCAAAGCTGCTTTCTATGAGTCACTGAGCATCCTTATGACCATACCTAGAGCTGAAAGTAGCATCAACATTTTATCTATCATGAGGCTTTTTCACCCTTAGCAAATTCTTTAAAGTCACACAAATGATTTTGAAAAGGTTTATTTTTGCTTATTAAATGCATCTGATTTTCTCTGGAAAAATCTCTAGCATTAAAATGTATTATCCATTAGCACTTACAAGATATTTTGATTTATGGTTTCAAGCTATCTGTAGCTAAAATATCCATTAAAAGAAGTATTTTATTTCCATCCGTAGTAATATCTCCATGGTAAATACAGATGATTATATTTTCTAGACTCAAGATTTTTATTTTGTGTTTCTCCATTACCATTATGTAAATTGTCTTTACTGGCTTTGCTTCAAGAGTTTCAGCTGCTCCAGTAGATTTTTAGATGTAATGTATCTTCAAACCAGTTAGGCATTTATCCACCACAAGGGCTTACCATGGCATTTTAAAAAGTAGAGGCACCAAAAATTACAGCAATTAAATATAAATATAAATATTTAAAATTCCAAATGATTATTTGTAACCATTTTCTGACATTGCAATTTTTTAAGAGTTGCAATGTTTTGAGGAAAACTTATCTTACTGAGTAATACCAAAATAAGTATGTTAAGGATAACAGATAATACACCACTTTAAAATTAAATACAAAATGCTATTTAATTCTGACTCTATACCATTCAGCACTAATATATAACTCATATTATAAGCCTACAAATGTGATAGTGGCTGATCACAGAACATTCACCTTGAGATTCTACACACCAATTAAACTTTAACCTCATCTGTACATACCAAATTAAGTAATCACTGCATTAAATTATCTCCCAGTTACAGGATTTTCACCATCTTATTTTCATTTTTCTTTTTATTGAAAAAAATGGGTATAGAGCTCCTGAAAGAAAGGTGATGAACTCAAAACTGAGACTTTTTTTGGACATGGACAATTCAGCAATTTTTTTTGCTGGTCTATATGTGTTTGTAAGACTCTCCCTGCTTTCTCAATGGGGGAGAGAAAAGTGAAAAAGCAGGTGTTTGGGGAAAAAAAAGGTAATGTAAAAATTTTTAATTATTAAATTCTCTTTTTCACCAAAAAAAAGGAGAAAGAAAAAAGTGATGTATTTATGCAATAGTTACATTGAAAAGTATTCAATAATTTTTGCCGTTGCTTGCATTGAAAAGTATCCAATAATTTTGGCCACTGCTTGCATTAAGAATTTATACTAAAGATCTCATCTAAAAATCTAGTGGTCCTTAGGGCAAAATAAATAGTAATGCACTTTCTTTAATATCATTTCCATTGATAAAAAATAATAATTTAGGGGCAGCTTGGTGGCACAATGAACAGAGCACCAGCCCTGGGAGTCAGGGGCACCTGAGTTCAAATCCAGCCTCAGACATTTAATACTTGCTAGTCATGTGACTTTGGGCAAGTCACTTAACCCCAATTGCCCTCCAAAAAAAAGTGTATGTATATATATGTATGTATGCATGTATGTATGTATGTATGTATGTACAAGATACATAAGTACTCCCTCATGATTACCCCTGTTTTAGCCATTTCTTACCTATTCTGTTCTTAAATAACTGATTTATTATTGTTGTCAGTTTTTACCCAAATGCATGCCTATACATTTATGCCTAATGCTTTCCTCAAAGGCAGATTGTGTTTCATTTTTGTATCTGTATCCACAGCACCTGTCATGAAGATCGTGGGCATGTACTTGACACACAATTCTTACTGTTTTAATGATCTGAAGATCAATCTTAAGAAAAAGCAAAATTAAATAGGAGTTACATAGCTTAGCCTTCTCTGTGCTGTTCATATTACTATTTTTCAGTCTACCCCAAAGGGCACAGTATCTTCTGTGATTTTTCTTTTGTCCTTGACATATTTAAAAAATTTTTGTCCTAAGAATTTTTCATAAACCTGTTTGTTCTAAGATTTAGCCCATCTGGAGCTACAGGGCCTTGCTGATCTTTTGAGTTAAGCATTTATCATTTATGTATTTCTATCTCATATGTTTGTATAAATGTGTGTGTATACAAATACGTCCATCTAAAATATGAGCTTGATGTATTAGTTACCTGTGCAGCTACATTAGTCTCTTTAGAGGTTTAGTCCTAGTTTCCTCCTTATTCATAATAATTTATAGCTCCATCACCAGAATTTTGCTTTTGAAAATGTCTCATCCCTCATGAGCATGGTATAGTGAAAAAGGTATCTGGATTGAAAGACTGAAGATTTGCATTAAGTCCCAGTAGCACTTTTTGTTAACTGTTACTCCCAGAATTCAAAAGACTGTGCTAGTGGAGTAAAACAATCAACGAATTTATATTAAACCTTTACATGCTAGACACCATGCCAAGTGCTGGGGCTGCCAAGAAAAAGCAAAAACACTCATCATACTCAAGGACAGTTTCCATTTCAAAGGAGAAGACAACAAATAAATAAAGATAAACAAGATACATTAGAGTAAGTTAAATATAAGATACTTTTTGAGGTGAAAGCATTAGTAGCAAGGAAAACAAGGAAAAGACTTCATTTAGATGGCATCTGAGCTGAGTCTTAAAGGATGTCAGTTATTCAAAGAAGCAGAAGTGACAAAGCAAAGAAAGCACTGCAGACATGAGGAGACAGTCTGTACAAAAGTATGGAGACAGGAGATGAAGACTTGGAAGAAAAGCAAATAGGCCAGCTTGGCTGCACTACAGAATGCAGAGAGAATAATCTATAATATGCAAAAGGCCAGGTGGCAAAGAAATTTAAATGGCAGAGAATTTTATATTGATTCTAGAGGCAAAAACCATTGGACTCTGAATGACGGGCATGTTATGGTAAGACAAGTACTTTAGAAAAATCACTTTGGCAGTTATGTGGAAGATGGACTGTAGTGGGAAAGACATGAGTCAGGGAGACCAATAAAGAGGCTGCTACCATCCCAGTGAGAGGTAATGACAGCCTCAATTAATGTGGTTGTACTGTGAATGAACAGAAAACATATCTGAGAGACGACGTGGAGAAATAAATTTGGCAACTTATCTAATGAGAGGTGGGTGAGTAAAAGTGAGGAATCAAGGCTAAGACTGAGGCTTAGAACCTGAGCCTCTTAGGATACTGGTGAACTCCAAAGTTACGGGGAAATTTGGAAGATGGGTAGTTTTTGGAGGAAAAACAAGTTCTGTTCTGGTCTTATTGAGAGCTGATAGGTTCTACTACTGAAAAAGGTTTTGAAGACAGGCCCAGGGATAAGAACTATATGCTTGTTGTCCAAAAAACAGCCCAGCTTAGGTCAATAGGCGCATTATTATACTAGCTGCAGTGATGAAATTTTGACCAATGCAACTCTATAAGACATTCTACCAGATTATAGAACAGTTGCCATCTGTAAAAATAGAGGGCCTCTCTTTATGAAATTATTGAAGTGAGAGCAGCTTAGCGCAATGGAAAGAGCAACAGACACAGAATGAGAGGATCTATATTTGAATCCTGGTTCTGCCATCTTCTGTACAACCTTGAACAGTCCACTTAAACCTTCTGAGCTTCATTTTCTCAATTTGTGATATAAGTGGGTCAGACTAAATTATCTCTAAAGTCCATTCCAACTTTAAATTTATAATGTTCTGAAGTGGTTTCAAGTCACTTAACATCTTCCATTACTCCCTCCCCTTCTATATCATCAATTCAAAGATACACCACTTCCAAGAGAGTATAAAATAACTTTGGGAAGACTCTTAAGTTTAAATCCTAGTTGTAGCACTTAGTATCTGTGTGACCCTGGGAAAATCACAACCTCCGTGGGCCTGTCTACTAAGATAATATTTGTGAAGTGCTCAGCACAGTGCTAAGCACATAGATGCTACGTAAAGTCTTTTCCTGCCTCCCCTCCCTGATTTCCACTCTGTAAAACAAGGAGGCCATACTTGATGACCTCTAAGATGAATTTCTAGCTCTAAATCTATGATTATAATTGAATGGTCACTGCCTCCCAAAATTAATGTCATTTCTACTTCAGTCACCACTCCTTTGTTATTAATCAGAATAGATCTAATGCAGCGGTTCTCAACCTGTGGGTTATGTTCGATTTAAATACATCCTGCATATCAGATATTTACATTATAATTCATAAGAGTAGCAAAATTACAGTTATGAAGTAGCAATGAAAATAATTTTATGACTGGGGGGGTCACCACAACATGAGGAACTGTATTAAAGGGTCACAGCACTAGGAAGGTTGAGAACCACTGACCTAATGGAACAACTGCTTCTTGAACACTGAAAGAAATTATCAGTATAGCCAACAGGGCTCCAACAGGGCTCTCCACACAGGAGATACAAAATAAATGTCAGCCAAATCATGCTTCCCTAACATTTACAGATGACTACGTTATTACTATCTAAAGATTTCCCAATGACAATGGGTATCTGCCTTGGCAGTACGCTAAAACAAAGAAAAGTACTAGAGGCACTGTCCAATCTCCATTTAGCAAGAGGCAGATCAAGTAGAAAATCCCTCTTTACAGTTTGGTTCTTATGCAGTCAAAATTTCACCCAGCTATACTGTCACATGACATTGCTTAGGCTATGCAACATCTATCACTCCAGTCTGGAACATCCCTATTCATTCCACTGTTCTCAAAATTAGTTACTGTGCAGAATCCAGACCAAGAATTACTTCCTACTCCATGGAATTTTACCACTTCCAACTCAACACCTTAAGCACCTTCTATAGGCAAAGGCACTATGTACAGTAATTAGGATGCAGACAGACTATAGACTCAAGAAACTTAAAACTGAATATTGGAGAAAACTGACTTACAAGAGAGAGTAAGATCAATTCAAAGGAGTTTATCCAGGTTTGGGAAGAAGCAAAGGTGTATAGATGATGTAGCACCTGAACTGAACCTTAAGTGAAAATGAGGGGTTTCTCAATATTTTTACCATAAATAAAGTCATGGTTAAGAATTACACTTGGTTCACTAATCAGGTATAGTAATAAATTGCTCTAAGGTGACTGATAACACTTGTTCTCTGGCCCTTCTAAATCACAGGATCACAGATTTAGAAATGGAAGAAACTGAGAAGCTAGATCTCAGAACCAGAAAGCAGAGTAAAAATTGAAAGAATCTACCAGTCACTTCTTAAATCACAAAATGAAAACTCAGGATTATTTCTTTTATAAATTAATTTATTTATTTTTAGTTTTCAACATTCATTTCCATAAATTTTAAATTTTCTCTTCTGCCTTCTCCTCCTGCCTCCCCAAGATGGCATGCAATCTAATATAGGCTCTACATATACATTCTTATTAAACATATTTTCACATTTGGTATGTTGTATATCTCAGGACTATTATATCCTAACTCTTAAGTCAAAAACAAAATACAGAAAGCAGACAAGAAGAAATAATTCAAATACCAAGGAAATGCAGTCACGACCACACAGGATTCAGCAGCTACGACAATAAAGGAGGGCCTAGAATATGATATTCTGGAAGTCAAAGGAGCTAGAGCCACTTCAATTATTAGGAAAACTGTTAAGTTTAGCTGGCCATATACACAAGAAAAAAAAAACCATGACTATTTTAATAGATGAAGAAAAAGCTTTTGACAAAATATAACACTCTTTCCTGTTTAAAACACTAAGAAGCATAGACTTAAATTGAGATTTACTTAAAATGATACCAATAGGGGCGGTTAGGTGGTGCAGTGAATAGAGCACCGGCCCTGGAGTCAGGAGTACCTGAGTTCAAATCCGGCCTCAGACACTTAACACAAAAACTAGCCGTGTGACCTTGGGCAAGTCACTTAACCCCAACTGCCCTCTAAAAAGCAAAAAATAAATAAAAAGATAAAAAAATGATACCAATATATTTTTAAAACCAAGAACAAGTATTATCTGTAATGGTGATAAACTAGATGCCTTTCCAACAAGATTAGGGATGAAGCATTACTACTGAATATTGTATTGGAAATGGTAACTATGCCAATAAGAAAAGAAAAAGAAATAGAAGGAACAAGCACAGGAAATGAGCACACAAGACTGTCACTTTTTTCAGATGATATGATGGTTAACTTAGAGAAACCTAGAGAGTAAACTAAATAACTAGCAGAAACAATTAACAACTTCCACAAAGTTGTAGGACATAAAAAAAACCCTACATTTCTATATTATACCAACAAAACCTAGAAGGAGAAAAACAAAAAGAGAAATTTCATTTAAAATTACTACGGACAGTATAAAATACTTAGGAGTCTACCTACCAAATCACACACAGGAACTATATGACCACAATTACAAAAACTCTTCACAGAAATAAAGATCTAAATAATTGGAGAAATACTAATTGCTTGTGGGTAGGCAGAGCCACACAATAAAAATGACAATACTATCTAAATTAATTTACTTATTCATTGTCATACCAATCAAAAGACTAAAGAATTACTTTATAGAGCTAGAAAAAATAACAACAAACTCATCTGAAGGAATAAAAGGTCAAGACTATCAAGGGAATCAATGGGGAAAAAAAAAATAGGAAGGAAGAGGACCTAGAAGTAGTACCTGATTTCAAACTACCTTACAAAACTGTTACCATCAAAACGAGTTGGTACTGAAATATACAGAAAGAGTAGTTGATAAATAGAACAAATTGATACACTACATGCTGTTGTTGTTCAGTTATTTCAGTCATATCCAACTCTTCACGACCCTATTTGGGATTTTCTTGGCAAAGATACTGGAGTGCTTTGCCATTTCCTTTCCCCACTCATTTTATAGATGTAAAATGGTAGCAAATATGGTTAAGTGACTTGTTCAGACAGCTAGCCAGATTTCAATTCACAAAGATGAGTCTTCCCAACTCTAGGTGTAATGGTAAGAGAATGTGAAGATCTTCCCTGACCCTTGATAAGCTTAAGTGAAGATGAAGACCTTCCCTCATTTGAAAATATACTCTGCCTCCTAATAGGCTGAATGTGATCACATGGAACCTGTGGTGGGAGGAATTTGCTGAAGAGTAGAGCAGAGTCCAACAGGAGAAATTTACTTAGGGGAGGCTTGTTTTCCAGAACAGCCCACATCTTGTTACTTTGTAATTAGGCAGTGGGTCACTAGGGTTGTGGTGTTCTCTGACCCTAGAGAAGGCTATATATACCTCTGAGGTAAGATTTTGCTTTGTGGCTCACTTATGAGAAGAGTTCTATGATGGCCATATGAGACTCTGGGCAATCAATGAGCCCCCTCCACCTAGAAAACCCAGCTGTTGGTGCTTCTCTCTCTGGTGACTAACTACAGTGGTATGTGATGCTCAGACAGCTAGAAGCCCTGTCTGCTAGTCTGCTGAACTGTGTTATTTTCTCTGTATTTCTTATTGGCTTGTAATTTCTGTTTGTATTTTCTGAAGTTCAGGATGCTGACTTTTTCCCCTGAACTACGTAACTGATATATATATATGTTTGATTAAAGTAAGACTGTTAACCCTTTTTGAGTTTTCTAAAGAAAAGCAATTCAAAGAACCTGTGCTAACAGCCATTCTGGGTATGGTAGGGTCCTTGCTGCTACACTAGGTCTGACACTTTATCCATTGCACCACCTGGCTGCCATCTCACAATATACATTTGCAAATAAGCATAGTAACTTTGTGTTTGAGAAATTCTAAGATCCCACCTATTGTGACAGAACTCACTATTTTACAAAAAATGCTAGGAAAACTGTAGTGTAGCTTGTAGCGTAGCACAAACTGGGCACAGACAACTTCTCACATAACATACCAAGATAAGCTCAAAATGGATACACAGCCTAGAAATAAAGGGTAATATCAAGGAATAATTATGATAGCATTAAAATTTAAAAGATTTTATAAAAACAAAATCAATGGAGCTACAACTAGAAGAAAAGGAGATTGGAGGGGAAATTTTGTAGCAAATTTCTCTGATAAAGGCCTCATTTCTCAAATATGTAGGGAATAAGAGCCATTCCCCACCTGACAAAAAGTCAAAGGATATAAATAGGCAGTTTTCAGACAAAGGAATTCAAAAACATCTTGAATCATATTTTAAAATGCTCAAAACCACTACTGATTAGAGAAAGGCAAATTAAAACAACTCTGAATTACCACCTCACACCTATCAGACTGGCTAAGGAAAACAACAAAGGTTGGAGTTGATGTGGGAAAACAGGTACACTTATATAGTGTTGGTAGAGCTATGAACTGGTCCAACCATTCTGGAAAGCATTTTGGAACTAAGCCAAAAAACCCTATTAAACTGTTTATTCTATGACCCAGCAATACCACTATTATGTCTATAACCCCAAAGAGAACAAAATAAAAAGGAAAGAATCGATTTGTATAAAAATACTTATAGCAGCTTTTTGTGGTTGCGAAGAACAGAAAATTAAGAGGATGCCCATCAACTGGGGAATGTCCAAACAACTTACAGTTTTTGAATGTGATGTAATACTATTGTACTGTTTAAAAAAAAAAGATGAAGGGGATTAGCCTAGTAGTAAAACTTTAAAAACGGATGCAAAATGAAATGACCAGAGCCAGAAGAAAAATCTACACAGTAACTGCAAGATTATAAACATAACCAATTGTGAGAGGCTTACTCCTTTAACAGGTTGGAGTAGTAAATCCAACCAACACAATGACCCAAACATAGCTCCAAAAGATTCATAATAAAAAATGGCATCTACCTCCAAATAGAGAACTGATGGGCTCACACTATGAACTGAAGAATTTTTTTAAATCTTTCTTCCTTTTTCTTTTTTTCTAAGACATGGATGACGTGTAAATATGTTTAAAAGATTTCCTATTTGTAATAAATGAGTTTTCTATGTCTTCCATTGTCAATGGGGGGGGGAGGAGCTGGGAGAGAGGAAATCTAGAACCTGAAAACAAAAGAAAACTGAATAGAAAAACAAAAAGACCAGAGGGGGTGGGGGGGAGAAGATAGGACATCGTTTAAATGGAACATCAAAAGAATGTATTTCTCAACACCATATGGAACTTTTACATAAACAGACCATATACTAGGGCACAAAGATATCGCAAACAAATATAAAAAGGCAGAATGGATCCTTTAATATATCTTTTACAGACTACAATGCAATAAAAATGAAAGTGGTTTTCAAGGGCCACAAACAAAAGATACAAACCCAAATGGAGACTCAACAATGAAGTTTAAATAATGAGGGGCTCAAAGAACAAATCGTAGAAGAAAGTAACAATTATGTAAAAGAAACTGAGAGATGAAACAACGTGCCAAAATTTCTGAGATGCAGAAAAGAAGTTTTGGGAGGGGGAGAGATCATATCGAAGGAAACATACATTAACAAAGTAGGGGAAAAGAGTACTAAAGAATTAAATATACGTTTTCTCTTTAAATTAGAAAGCCAACAATTAAAGTCAAAATAAGCACAAAAAGAGAAGATCAAAATCAGACGGGAAATTCATAAATTTGAAATTAAAAATCCACAGAAATGACAAATAAAACTAAGAGCGGTTTCTTTGAAAATCATTTTTTCATATAACCAATGGTAGCTTTGGTTTCTTCCTCTGAATATTGCCCATTCATATGCTTTGACCATTCATCTACTGGAGAATAGCTCTTCTAATAAATTCAGTTCAGTTACCATGAACACTGAACACAACCAAAATTAATTTAGACTTTTAATACCATGCCAATTAAATTACCAAGGGATACTTTATAGAACTGGATAAAATAATAAAATTCATTAGGAAAAACAAAATCTAGGATATTAAAGGAAAGAATTAAAAGAAGTAAGGATGGTGGGAAAATAGCACTTCCAGACCTCAAGGTTTACTATAAAGCAGCAGTGATCAAAATCATGAGAAAATGATAAATAGTAACCACTGATTTGGGGAGATCCGGAGTTCTCTTTTTCTAAAGACCTCAATTCAAAAGTTCAGTTTCTGGAGGATATTGCTAATAATGAGACTGAACTAACTTTCTTAACGATCTTGTTCAGATATCACCCAGGTGAGGAAGCCATTGAACTCTACTCAGGTTTGGGTGGGGATAAATTATTTGAATTGATTGCCTAAGGCTCAGGGTACCTGAGAAGTAAATGACACAATCAAAAGTTCAGCGGCCACACTCAGGAACATCCCTCTTCCAAAGGCACATAAACCCTGAGCCTGCTTCCTTGCCCTTGGCACTGGAGAGTGCCATTGACTTTTTATTAAAAATGTTAGCACTGGGTCAGAGCTAAGATGGTGGCGCAGTAGCAGCAGAGTTTCACATCTCCCACACAGCCACCCTAAATACCCATAAAATACAACCCTAAACAAATTCTAAGGCTCTCAAACTCACAAAAATACAGAAAACACACCTCTCGCTGAAGGCAGCTCAGCAGGAGGGGCTCATCACCAGCAGACCAGGAGCCGAGGCCAGTCCAGCCTGAAACCCAAACCTGCAACCCCAGCCAGGCCCCAGGGCAGTCAAGAGGAGCCAAGCCTCCCAAGCCGCAGCGTGAGTCTACTTCAGAGAAGATCTACAGCACCTGGAGCAATCTTCACATCTATTAAGCCAGGATTAGAGAAGGTCAGTACAAGTAAAACTTTAAAGCTAAATTTGGGGGAGGAAAAGCAGTTCCATCAATCTGCCCCAAGGGCAAGGAAGCAGTGGGGGAAGGGTAGGAACTGCTGTAACAGGTGGCTGCCCCCACTAGGCTGCTTCAGAGCCCCTGGCCTGCAGACCCCGCAGTGGGGCTGGTTCAATTGATCAGGGCCAAGTGCTCTTGCATTGAACAGCCTGGATCTGGATCGTGATCTTGGGTGGTGGTCCTGAAGTGCACTTTCACCAAGCCAAAGCTAGTGGGGCTGCAACACCCCCCATAATAGCTTCAGCAGGTGGGAAAACCCCAGTGATTTGGAACAGAGTTTTCCCCCCTGGAAGCAAAGTTCCACAAAGCTAAAAAAAAACCCAACCAATTAATTGACTGACCAATATGAGGAAAAGGAAGCAAAATGAGAACAGCAATAAAACTCTAGAATCCTTTTTTGTGGACAAAAAAGATCAAAGCATGGAACAGGAGGAAGACAACCCAGTCAGAACTCCCACACCAAATGCTTCCAAGACACTTCAAGAATGACTAGAAGCTATAGATCGACTGAAAAAGGACTTTGAAAAACATATCAGAGAAGTGGAGGAAAAATTGGGAAGAAAAATGAGAATGACGTGAGAAAATCATGAAAAGAGAGTC